>BSBN01000901.1:3750000-4375000 GCA_027924645.1 Cunninghamia lanceolata
ATAGCTGATGCCTTTCTTTTCCTTACTTGCACCATTTGAACATGCTACTGTACTAGATTACAAACATAAAAGTTTTTAAAATGGTGTGAAAACTTCATCACCAGTTCTTGGTGACTTGCAGGGGAAGTGAGCCTGCTCATTCTGAACCTAGTATCTCTAGTTTCATAGACAAGTGCCTGATCATTGGGCAATAGAATCACATCACTTTGAAACTGAAACATTTAGAAACTGAAGACACATCTGAGCCTAAAGAAGCATGAAGTTGAACTGAAACATCGCTGACCTAGAATACATCCCACCACTGAAACTGACACTGAGCACTGTAACTGACTTCTAAACCACCATTCTGCTTTGTAGCTGAGACTTATTGAAAACAAAACTAACTGAAATTGAAACTAATGCTACTGCTGTAGCTTATTTTGAACATTGCAGCCATATTACTAACAACTGAAACATATAGGAACATATCCATTCACCAGAATAGAAAAATAGCTACCATGTCTGATTATGTTGCTCCAATTTATCCACATCAAACTGAAAAGGAACCAGATAAACTGTATGAAGAAATACAACAATATTTTGTACCTTTTTACTTCTCTGCACTTAGGAGATTCTCCTTTTGCTTCAAAATACTAGTCAGGCTAACCTTCATGTTGTCCCTGTTTCAGTGGAGGGTGGGGAGGGAAAATAAAACACTGAAACTCTTTCCTCTGTTTTCTTTTGAAAACTTCTACTACTAGAAACTCATTAGTGACCTCTTTTGTTGACTCTTCATCTAGATGATGATCCATGATAGCATCAAGATCTAGCTGACAAGTGACAGAACTACCAAGAATAGTCCTGAATCTGATTGGGATCCCTTCATGCAAGAAGAAATGTGTAGAATCTAACTCTGTTTGTGACCTTATATGTGGTTCTGCACTGTGGCAAATGTCTCTCTAAATCTCATCATCTTGTAGAGGTGAAAATTCATCAAGAAGAAGACAATAACCATTTGCAAAAATAGTAAACAAATCAGCTCTTGAATCTTCCTCTGTTTGTACATTTTCTCCATGATCTGCTACAAGACTTACAAAAGAACCTTGGACTTTCTCAATTGCAAGATCTTCCTCATTTAGTAGCTGATAACCTTGTTGCAAAACTAAAAACAAATCCTCATCATAACCCAAATGTTGCTCATGCATCTTTGTGTCTTCCTCCTGTAGGTGTGAAACTTCATTGCAGTAATAAAGACACTCATCCTTTGAAGACTTTGATATAATATCATTTGCAACCTCTTCCTCAAAAAGAGATACAGATGCAGTGCCAGTCTAGACCCAGTACTTTTCAGCTTCAAAACCCTTCTTAGAGTACTTTTCAACTTTTAGCAGACTCACCTCATAAGCATCTTCTGAATTTGATTTAAGATTTGATAGTAACCCTGGATCTCCCTTTGCCACATATGCTTGATGCTAGTAACCAGAAGGACACACAAGAGCCATTTTCTTGCTTGTAATTTGATTCTTGATACTTGATTTTTCTTGAATGTCAAAGTGACAGAGAACTTGATCAATGGCTTCATTGGAATGACTAGCAACTATAGAAGTTTGTAGAGGATAGTTTTCAAGACAATTGGGCATTCTCTTGTTATGAGGAAGGATTTTTTCTGTAATAAGATCACATTGGTATGGCAGTTTATAAAGGGTTGGAGGCATGACATATGGATCAGTAGGGTACATAACTTGACCTTTTAACTCATTGATCTCATGGGAGAGGGTTTTAATTAGTTCTTTCACAGCATTCATCTCCTCATGATTTGTCAAATCAGCAGGGAGGGTGGGTGGACTAAAATTTTTATGCATTTGATTACAAGAAAATGCGTGAGACAGGCTATTTGCATGAGGCATCAGTTGTTTTAAGGGCAGAGGAGGTAGTTTACTAGACAATATGAGACTACTTTCAGCCTTAATGGCAAGATCATATGATTGAGGTAGAGTTTCACCTCCTAGGAATTGTATCATGATAGAGATCTCAGGGTCCAAAGCCTTTTAAATAATACAAGAAAGCAAAGGCTGGAGGGGGCCTCAGGTCTATAGAAATTTTTTTCCATACCTTATCAAACCTTGAATTGAAATCATGTATGGGCTCCATTGGATGCCTCTTGATTGTAATCAGGTTCTGGATGAGAGTACTAACATCTATCCTATCTCTAAACTGATTGTAGATGAGTTCCCCAAGCTGATCCCATCCAGTGATTGAACTGGGCTGCAGGCTTTTGTACCATTCTTTTGCTTTGTCCATGAGGGAAGATGCAAGCAACAAGAGAGCATGATTCTCAGTTGTGACATTATGAACAGAGCATAGATTTGCAACATCTTGAATGTGATCTGTAGGGTAAACAGAGCCATCTCCAAGAAAGTGAGGCAATGCCATCCAGGCTGTGTCAGGAACTTGACCCTGTTGCTGAAGAACAAGGGGACTTGAATCCTAGGCTACAAAGGGTAGATCTCTTTGAATATTTAGGTGCACATATATACCAGGGGCTACCATGGTCTGTAGGGGCAAAGATTCAAGAAAGATTCATCAATAGAGTCACCAATAGAGTTGCCAGATGGAAGATTCATGCTCCTATGAGCAGATGTTTCTGTGATTTTCCATCAAAACCACAGAATGCAAGGCAAAGATTCTCAAAAAACAAAGACTCAAGTCTTTGAATCGGTCCCACCAAGTGTGCCATAAACTGTTGATGCATAAATCTGTGGGTGTAATCCAGTAGCAACATAGGAAACTCTGAGACGTGGGAATGCTCCTCAGAGTGACCTCTAGATTTTTAGGAAGCTGGCTCTTCCATTCTTTCAGTAGGGTTTGAGAAAAAGGTCAGAAAGAAAACCAAGATTGCAGAAAACAAATGCCTATTCTATGGTGATCCACCGGATTTGAAACTATTATTTGCACAGTGTCTAAACATTGAAGGATTTAATTGGATTCAAAGAGAAAAATATGCATGATTAAAACCAATTTGAGAAACACATTAAACAAAGGCAAAGAAATAGAGAAATTAGAGACAATAACAGAGTAAACTCATAAATGCACAGGACACCATCTCATATTTGAATGAAAGAATAATTTACAAAGGCACAATTGTTGCACAAAATAAACTATTACAATCATCATGAAAAGACACTGCAAAGGCAAGAAGAAACTCTGTATGCTGCTCCAACTCTCTGATCTGATAAACCTATAGAACTCTAAACATATCTCAAGAAGAACTCCCACAATGTGTCTCAAATATGCCCATTTATAGCCTGAAAAACTCAACAAATTCTCAACGGCCTCTGAAAATCCACAACTGAATCCACAAAATCCAGCACGAAATCCAGCACAAATCTGACTGCAACTGAAGTGGCCACTGAAAACCTTAACTGAACTGTTGTTTCTATTTTTCCTCCATGGCTGGAAAAAATATCTCTATGCGAGAAAGAAAACTCTCGGCGCTATTTTCCTGTAGCTTTCTATTAAAATGAAACATTGCTGCTCATTTAGGGTTTCACCTTTATCTTTCACGTGAATCATATAAGGGTCAATTTTAAATGAAATTTATTTCATATTGCTAGGACCCACCATGTCTCTCCATAGACCTTAATATATTTTAAAACTGTTTCTTTAGACTCCCGTGGCTTGCTAAAAATGTGTCTAATAAAATGAAAACAAACTTTATTTCCTGTGCTCGGACTGCTCCACGTGGCAGCTTCTGCATCATCCATGAGTGTCTTTTCATTGTTGCAGGTGTTTACATCTGTCACTTTCTACTGCCTTTGAGTTTTTGTCGTAAAAAATAAAGTGGCTCATTTAATTTGGGGCTTTCACTATTATTCCGGTGACTTTATTCCATTTGATACATTTACCAAATAAAATAAAAAGCATATTTATTTATACTCTGCTTGAGCCATGTGGAGCATTCCGCTTGTTTTTCAAGTTTCTCTCCATTGCCGCGGGTACTTACATGTGGCAGCTTCCGCAAGCTTCTTAAGTTTCTCTTTGAATGCTTCGGGATGTGAGAAACTTTAATATTTAATAAGTTTCACTTATTAAAAAGAGGGCCCACCATTTATTTCATTAATAAAAGACTCTCTTAAAAATCCCGTAACATTGCATTTAATTAAATGAAGTGAACATTTGCATCTCCATTACGTGGACTGCTCCACGTGGTGGCTTCCGCAGCATTTTGAGTTTTTTGTCAATAACGCGGGTGCTTCCAAATGTCACATTCTGCTTCAAGCTTGAGTTTCTCTCTAAACTTGTTGGGTGCTGACAAATGGCACACTCCGCACTCATCTTTATTTGATGCCCACACCATTAGATCTTTTTTGCATCCATAGTATTTATGCTTCTTTACGGAAACCTTAAAACCTTCTGGTGTTGCCGATTCACTTGCTTCTACTATGTCTTCGATGTTGGTTGCAAACCCATTGTGGCAGCACCTTTTGATCATAGCTGATGCCTTTCTTTTCCTTACTTGCACCATTTGAACATGCTACTATACTAGATTACAAACATAAAAGTTTTTAAAATGGTGTGAAACCTTCATCACCACATACCTTTCCAAGCTTCAACAATTTGTCCTTGAAAATTTCTATGGTTTGATAATGTTCTTGCTTCACTGTCATGCTGTATTTATCTTTTCTAAACTGATCATTAGTGTCAAATACTGATTCTTAGGTGACTAATCCTTTGGGCAACTTGTTAGTCCTCAACTAAACAATTTGATCTTTGAATTACTGCTAATATTTATGCTAATTATATGTTGCAAATTCAGCTTCTGCACTTAAAAAACTCAAGATTTGTTCATCATTGTTAAACACTTGCCATGAAATACTATTGTCATGTACATAAGGTCTAACAACTACCTTAACATATGGTTGTACCTCAACATTCTGAATCTGATCAGGAATCTCAAATTGAGATCCTAAGGCTGCCAACCTATCTATATACTTATTTTGATCCATGGGAACTAAAAATAGTTTAAAAGCATAAAAAAATTCAATTCAATCCAACACTCTATGCTTGTACTTTTTGAGCAGATCATTTTTAACAACATTCAGATTCCTAACCTACTTAACGATCAACTCAGAATCTCCGTAAACTTGGATAGATTTGATACCTCTTTTCCGAGCCCACTCTAAACCATGGATCAGGGCCTCATACTCAGCCACATTATTTGTGCAGCTGAAGGCAAATCTTAAGGAAGCATAGTACTTATCTCCTTGAGGTGAAATTTACATATTACCTCCACCGGCACTGGTCTTGGTCCTCAATCCATCAAAGTACAGCTTCCATAGCTGATCTTCTTACTATTCTAACTGATTTTGATCCTTAATCAGATTAGGAATCACTGCATCCAATTCCTGTATCATATAGATGCCTAATCCTACCTCATCAGTGTGATGGAAAGGGTCACTTTCATGATCTTTAGCTACCCAATCATCTAAACTTATGTCTTCTATAGGTGCATTGGGATCTGGGTTCATGGGTTCATCCTACTACCTGCAGGTGATGTACAGATTAGCATTTATTAGGTTGGGAACATAGGGTTCAATATGGTCTTTTGCAAGTCATTCGGACTGTATTGTCACTTTTGTACCATATCTCATTCTAAAGAACAAGTGAGTCCAATCAGATGAAAGAAACCCACCCAACTTGGTTGTGAACTCCCCCTAGAAAGGCAAATTGTAAAACTAGGTAGAAGGTCAATGATGTAGATATCCTAATGGATAGAAAAATTTGGACAAGCATGCAATGTGAGTGGCAGGTTTTTGATTATCCCCATAGTACTAAGTGTAGACCCATCTAACTATACTACTCCTTTTGCAAGGGGCTCATAAACCAATCCTAAAGAGTCAACTACACTTTTAGGCATAACTGAACTACTTGCCCCTGAATCTACCATATAGTTATGGACCAATTTATCACCAATAATGAGACTTAGATAGAAAGGGGGTGGTTTTACCTCATCTGCTTACTGTCCACTTTTGCTCTCAGAACTATTGGCAAGTAAAACCTTGGCCTTCTCTTGACTAGAACGCTTGGAAAGTGAGAGTTCATCCAATGCTTCTTGTAGCAATTTTTTTTGACCAGGGATGCATAAAGCATCCATAATTGACATGCTCATTGTAGATTTTTTAAGATGATCAACTATATTAAAAGCAACAGGATTTACCTTATGCTGTCCTCTTGGTGCAACTGCATCAATCTAACTTTGGGAAGGCTGCTGTTGCATTTTGGGCTACTCTTTCACTGGTACTGTTTGGTCCCTTTGCAGAATTTGCACTTTCTACTGTGGTATAGGGACAGTCTATGACGGATAAACTTGTTGTTTATCCCTTATAGCATGCTATTGTACTATAGTAGCTTGTTGATTTACATCTGCAGCCCTCAATTTTGACCTTGTGTTGGCTGAAACAGGTGTACTTTGTTGATTCTGACCTTAGAAATAATTTACACCACAAAAATTAGATTCTACCCAATTCCATAAGACCACATCGACGTTATTCTATTGAGTTGAAGCTTCACCATTAACTCCCTCCGAACTTGCATAGCTATTCTGAACCATGATTGCCTAATTTCTCACTCCATTCGTGTAGGCAGCTTGATTATGTGGTAGGTGACATGGATAACACCAGTCATTGTCCTGAACTAGATTATTATGTATGGGTACATGTTCTTTTGAGGTACTTGCAGTATTTGGATTATAAACTTAAAAAGGCTGAGCGTTATAGTTCTTTCTCTGTCCCTGAGGATCAGCTTGAAAAGGTTTCCTATATTGCTAATTGGGCTGTTACTGATTATTTTGTTGATTAGGTTGATACTAATTTTGATAGGGCAAACACTTCTCCGTATTCACTAGCTTATTTGCAATTGTCCTTAAAGTATTTTCCAACTCTGGGGTACTTGGGGTTTGAA
This sequence comes from Cunninghamia lanceolata, assembly GCA_027924645.1. NCBI lineage: Eukaryota > Viridiplantae > Streptophyta > Pinopsida > Cupressales > Cupressaceae > Cunninghamia > Cunninghamia lanceolata. Next base: position 3,756,940 of record BSBN01000901.1, read on the forward strand.
ATAGGACATCATCTTGTTGGGTTGTTTGATATCCTATTGCTGGAACAGGCGGGACAACAGCTAGAGGAGGCGCTGCCATAGGCATTGATGGCTAAGTTTCAGGGAAAATGGGTAAAGGGGGCCTAGGGGCTATCTTCCCTGGCTAAATAAGGTTGTTTTCTACTCTAACAAAGGTCTCAAAAGAATCTAGAAGGGTGGTCCCTCCCATAGACTGTATCATTACTAAAATATCACTATTCAAAGCTTTGAGATAAAATAGAAAATCATGTTGTTGTGTAATATTATACACCATTTTTTGAAAACCATTTTTGAAAATTATGATGCACAACAACTGTTGATACAAAGAAATCCAACTGCTTTGAAAAAATAAGAGAGCAATTCAACAAAGCAGCAGAGGCTGTCAGATGTCAAAAGTGGATGGGAATAAAGAGCAGCTAAAATTGATGCAGAGTGCACCACGTGGGCAAAGAGAGAAAAAAGAAAGTAGCGGAGACATCCACATGAAGCAACCTGAAGGCAGTAAATAAATGATTGTTTCAGTTTATTTAATGCATCATATATTTGGGATAACTTTAAAGAGTTAAAAGAGAAATGAAGAATTAAATGGTGGGTCCTAGCAGCCACTTTATTTCTTTTCATGAGAGAAACTTAAAATTCTTAAAATTGATGCAGAGAGAGCCATGCACAGGCTGCGGGAGAAACAAGTTGAAACTTAAAATTGATGTGGAGGCCACCACGTAGAGCAGCCCGAGGATAGCACAAATAATAAAATATTTTGTTTCATTTTATTAAATGTGTCATGAGTTATGAGAGTTTTAAAAAGTTGTGTCTTTGTTAAATATTAAGTCCCTCATAATGCAAATGGTGGGACCCTAAGCAAAGGAAGTTTCATTAAAACAAATATCTTTTACCTCACCATTTTTACCTCATGGTGGAAATAAATGTTGCCCTAAAATTAATAAAACCATGCTTTATTTCTTTTAAGGAAAGCTACAAGAAATAAGAAGCATGCAGAGAAAGCCACTTGTCGGCACTTGAAGCATTAGAGAGAGCCAAAAAGAATGCTACAGAGAAGGCCACGTGGTTGAGCCCGAACACAAGAGATACAAATGTTTTGATTCATTTTTATTAAACTTAAATATGTCCTATGGTTTTAAAAGAATTCAGTAAGTTTCATTTAAACAAATGGTGGCACCCTTTTTATATGAAGCAAAATACTTTATTTAAGTGACATGAGAATCTCATGGGAGTTTTAAGGAAGGAAGAGTTAAATAAAGATTAAATCTTTAATAAAATTGTGACACATGGTGGGTCCTAGCTAATAAATCTATGGCTATAAGACTCATAAAGTTTATTTTAAATAGCTTCCTTCTCATGGGATATATAAGTGATATGAAACCCTAAAAGATGAGTTGCCACTTTCATTTTATTTCATGGTAAGCTACAGGAAGCGGTGGTGGCAAGTGATTTTCTTCATACCACAGAGATATTTTCAGCCATGGAAGTAACAGAAAGCCATAGTTCAATTCTAATTTTCTGTTGCCACTTCAGTTACAGTTGCATTTTGCCAGATTTTATGCCGGATTTTGCGAGTAGTTGCAGATTTTTAGTTGAGGCAGTTGAGGTATTTTTGTTGAGTCTTTTAGGCTATAAATGGGCAGATCTGAGACACAGTTGCAGATACACATACAGAGTTTTACTTTTTTTTAGATGAAATTTTGGAGCAGCAAACATAGATTTTTTTTTTTGCGTTTGTAATTCTTTCTTTATGAAAATGTAACAATTATTTTGTGTAGCAACTTTTACCTCTATAACTTGTTATTCAAATAATGAGATGGTGTTTTGTGCATACTTGGATATCTCTATTTCTTTCTTTTAATTTCTCTATTACTCTGCCTCTATTTAATCTATTCTTAAACTAAGTTTTAATCATGCATTGATGCTCTTCAAAATTCCAGTTAATAATTCAAAGTTGACACTGTGTAAATTGAGGTTCAAATCTGGCGAATCACCATAGATTAGGCATTTATTTTCTACAATCTAGTTTCCTTTCTGACCTTTTCTCAAAACCCCACTGAAAGAATGGAAGAGCTAGCTTCCCTAAAATCTGGAGGTTGTTTCTGAGAAGCATTCCCACATCTCAGAAACTTCTCATGTCGCTGCTGGATTACACCCACAGATTTATGCATCAACACATGCCTTGGCAAAGGTTTTACCATTGTGGGAATCCTATCTCAGGTTCTCTAAAATTAGTAGTTGAAATCAGCCATGTGTTCGTGGGGTGCTCTTTTGATGGTGCTCAATTTCTCCAGTAGTGAGAGATGATCCAACTTGTCTTCGAAGTATTTGTGTAATCCATCTCCCAATAAGTCCCATGATGTGATGCAGGAGCATCTAGTGGTGTAAGGGCAATCTTGTATCACCCAAAAAAAGATGTGTTTCAAAATTGTTGATGTTCTTTCCATTCATTTTTAAAATTTGTGGTTATGGTTCCATAATCACTTGAATAATGATGTACAACTTTCAGTTTTTCCAAACTGCTGAAAATAGCAACCTACTATTTTTTACAAAGTTTGCATTTGGGCATGGATTGAGGTTAAAATTTATAGGAAGCTTCATAACTAAAAATAAGACCTTTGGTGAAGGAATCACACAAAGATTATTTGTGAGCTAAAAGATATTAAAGTTTTTGTTTCCTGAAAAACACCTGAAAATTGTTCAAACTCAGGTTTGAGGCACTAAACAGCCCTGTAAGAGCCTAAAAATTGTTGGAATTGGCATAGCTAGTTGGTAGCGCATAGAGTACTCCATGAACTTTCCAACACATAAAACGGTTCGTCAATTGGACATCTAGATCAAAAGTTATGGTTCCCAGAAGTTGACCTATTTTTGGAGGGAGATTCAAATTTCAAAATTAGGTTGTTGGCCACCAAAAAGACTATTAATAACCATTTTTGGGAACCCTGGGTGGTAGTAGAGTTAAGGGGGGAAGTGTAAAGTCAAGAATAGGTGGGAAAATAGAAACTTAGTATAATTGGGGTCACAAATGACAGATGCTTCCAGAGTCTTGTGAGAGGAAGCTGTAATGTGTTGTAGCCTGTGGAGGGTTGATTTCTCTTATTGTATCTAAGCTTCTATATTGTAATAAGTTGTCCAAATCAATAAAGACAGTTCTATTTTCTGTGTACAATTTCTATTGTGTGTATTTTATGATTTACCCCCTTCATCAAGTGATATCAGAGCAAGGTTTCATGAGTGTGTAGACAAATCATCGACTGTGAGGTAGTTTGCACCAGGACTTGAGGTTGTGGGTTTGTTGCGGAGATCAAGATGCCTCCATGAAGAAATCGTATTGGGAGGAATGCTTTAACGGAAGAGGGTTTTAGAGCCCTACAAAGGAAAATCGATGCATTGCAAGAGGAGCTGCGAAGAGGGTTTGATCCGAGAACAAGAGAAGAAAGTGAGGATGAAGCTGAAGAAGAGCTATCTAAGGAAGAACAAGAAGGTGCAAGAGATCCTACATAAGTTAGGTTGTTGAGGGCCATTTCGAAGATCAGAAAGAGACCCAAGATCAAAGTTTCTATATATTCTAGGGATTTGAATCCAGAACAGCTTATTGATTGGATCAATGACATGCAGGAGTATTTCGAGTATGAAGACGTAGAGGACCGAAATCGGGTCAAGTTTGCAAAAACAAAGTTGAAGGGCCAAGCAAATATTTAGTGGAAGGAGGTCCAGTTAGAAAGGAATAGAAGAGGAAAAGGAAAGATCACCAGATGGGATCGAATGGTGGAGAAACTAAAGAAGCAATTCATTCTTGTGGACTATGAGATGGAGCTATTGAAGAAGCTGCAAGGATTGAAACAAGGTAACAAGTCTATCAAGGAGTATATAGAAGAGTTTTATAACATTGCTATTACGATAGGCCATGCAGAGCCAAATAAGGAGAAGGTATCTCATTACATTAATGGGTTGAGGCCAAGTATTTAAGAGGAGTTGAGCCTAGTCAGAATGACCACAAAAGAAGATGCATACCAGTTTTCCCTGAAGGTTGAAGAGAAGTTGAATAAAATATTTGACTGCAAGCAAAGGGGGAGAGGTCAAGGTGGAAGGATAGGTGGAAGAACCTATGGGGGATGAAATGAAGATTCAAAGAAAAGTGAAGAAGCTAACACCAGTCGAATTCAGAGAGGAGATATACCTACCGCCCTCATGACCAGAACAATGGTGAGCAAAGAGGAAGAGGAAGAGGCAGACCTGGAAGAGGAGGTCTCAGAGGAACCTGTTTCTAATGTGGAGATGAAGGGCATCGAGCATATGAGTGCCCACAACATCAAGGAAGGACAAATTGAAGAACTGAAGGTAATGCACGAGTTGCACATGTAGACAAAGATGCACAGTTTGAGCATTCTAAAGATGCTGAAAGGGGAGAAACCCTAGTTGTCAGAAGAACTTTGTTGAATGAAGAGAAAGAACCAAATTAGAGGAAGAGTTTATTCTACACAAGATGTAAATGTGAAGGTAAGTGTTGTGATATTATTATTGACAGTGGAAACACTCACAATCTTGTTTCAGAGGAGATGGTTGAGAAGTTGAAGTTGACAAGAAGAAAGCATCCACATCCATATCAGATTGCATCGTTATAGAAGGACCACAAAGCTTTGGTCAATGAGTAGTGTTTATTGAAGTTTAAGATTGGGGACTATCATGATGAGGTGTTATGTGATATCATACCAATGGATGCATGTCATATGCTATTGGGGAGGCCATGGTAGTATGATAGGAGTGCTTTCCATGATGGCCGTGCAAACACAAATTCCCTAACAAAGGATGGATTTCATCATAAGTTGAAGCCCTTGAAGGAGGTGGAAGAAAAGGTATGTACTACTGCCAGAATTTGCTTGGTAGATGGTAGAAAATTTTTGGAGGGTATGAAGTATGAGCATCATTGCTTTGCATTGATTCCTAAGATTAGTCAAGAGAAATGTGAAGATGTACCAGTAGAAGTCTCAGATATGTTGGACGAATTTCAAGATATTTCTCTGATAATGTACTAGAAGGTTTACCACTAGTGAGGAAGATAAGTCACCAAATGGCTTTGATACTAGGAGCTAGTTTGCTGAATAAGTCATCCCACATAATGACTCCTATAGAGAGTGAAGAGCTGAACTAACATGTTTAAGAGCTGTTAAGGTAGGGACTCATAAGGGAGAGCCTAAGTCCATGTGTGGTACCTACAGTACTAGCACCAAAGAAAGATGGAGAATGGAGAATGTGTACAGAATCTAGGGCCATCAATAAGATCACAATCAAGTATAGGTTTCCATTACCAAGAATGGATGACATAATGGACTGTTTGAGTGGAGCCAAGTACTTCATGAAAATTGACTTGAAGAGTGGGTATCACCAGATCCATAACAGAGAAGGAGATGAATGGAAGACAACCTTCAAGACAAAGGAGGGTTTGTATGAGTGGTTAGTCATGCCATTTGGGCTAACCAATGCACCGAGCACATTCATGCGGTTCATGAACGAGGTATTGAAAGAATTTTTGGGAAGTTTTGTTATTGTTTATTTAGATGATATTTTGATTTTTAGTAAGACTTGGGACGAGCACATGATGCATATCAGAACATTTTTGGAGAAGCTAATGGAGGAGAAGTTGTTCATCAATCTAAAGAAATGTAGTTTTGCAAAGAAGGATTTGGTATACCTAGGATTTGTGGTCTTAGACGAAGGTCTTAAGATGGACCCATAAAAAGTAAGAGCTATAATTGAATGGCCTACGCTAAGGAGTGCTACAGAGGTACGATCTTTTCATGGTTTGGCAAGTTTTTACAGAAAGTTTATCAAAAAAATTAGTAGCATTTGTGCACCCCTAATTGAGACAAGAGAGGGGATAGAAAAGAGTTTAGATGGACTAAAGGAGTAGACAAAAGATTTGATACATTGAAGAAAAAGTCACAGAGCAACCTGTTTTGGCACTTCCAGATTTCAATAAGGTATTTCATATAGATTGTGATGCTAGTGGTAGTGCTATAGGAGCTATTTTGAGTCAAGAAGGTAAGCCCATTGCCTATTTTAGTGAGAAGATTAATGATGCCAAGAAAAAGTATTATGATTATGATCAAGAGTTTTATGCAATAGTTCATGCTTTGAATAAATGGAGACATTATTTGTTGCCAAAAGAGTTTGTTTTATATATTGATCATTAGGCTTTGCAGTATCTTAATAGTCAAGGAAAGTTCAACCAAAGGCACTTAAAATGGGTTCAGTTTTTGCAGAGCTATACTTTTGTTTTGAAGCACAAGAGTGGGAAGTTCAACAGAGTTGCAGATGCCTTGAGCAAAAGGCAAAATTTGTTGACAGAAATGAAGATAGAGGTTGTTGGGTTCAACGAGCTCAAAAGTTTGTATCCTGAAGATCCAAATTCTGAAGAGGCCTGGAAAGCTTGTTTGTAAGCTATTACTTTGGATAGGACAAAATGGTTGGATTTAATAATCCAAGATCACATGTTGTTTAGAGGAAGCCAGTTGTGCATTCCGAGGAGTTCCATGAGAGAGAACCCAATTAAGGAGAAGCATAGTGGAGGATTGGCTGGACACTTTGGTCGAGATAAGACCATTGCTATTGTTGGTGAAAATTATTATTGGCCACAGTTGCAACATGATGTGAGAAAATTTGTGCAGAGTTGCAGAGTGTGTCAGATGGCAAAAGGAACAAGTCAGAATACACGGCTATATCAGCCATTAGCTACACTAGAGAAGCCATGGGATGACATTAGTATGGATTTTGTTCTTGATTTACCAAGGACACTGAGAGGACCTGATTCCATTTTTGTGGTGGTGGAAAAATTCTTGAAGATGGAATATTTTATTCCTTGCAAGAAGACTAATGATGATGTTCATATTGTAGAGTTATTTTTCAGGGAGGTGGTGAGATTATACAGTCTACCAAAGAGCATAGTTTCAGATTGAGATACCAAGTTTGTTGGTTATTTCTGGAGGACATTGTGGAAGATGTTGAAGACAAATTTGAAGTTTAGTTCTACACACCATCCATGGACTGATGGATAGATGGAAGTGGTGATTAGGAGTTTGGGCAACCTGCTATGATGCTTAGTAGGAGATAAGCCCAAGGGATGGGATTTGATTTTACCACAGGTAGAATTTGTTTACAACAATTCTATCTACACACTTAGGAATGTTACTCTTTCAGCATGTCATGTGAATGTTATCAATGATCTTCTTCTTCTATTCATCCCTTTTGAGATCAAAGGGTAGCAACATGCTAGACTCAACCCTTGTGGGAGCCCATTTGACACCACATACTGACTGTCTTCAATCAGCTTCATGATTTGTCCTATACCTGCACATGAAACAAACAGATTAGAATAAAACAATGATGCTCTTATGTTTGCTTCTCTTCAATTCCCTTCTTCATATGGATGTTCTTATTTAATCAATGCACTACAATTAAGATATTATGTCTGTCTTGATTGATGAAGGATTTTCATAACCGAAGCTTCTAACAGGACCTTCCTACAATTTTTCAGGTACATGCCAAGGTCAGGAGCGGGAACTGGAGGCTTCTACAAGATCAACCCAAACAAGGCAATGATGGCTATGTCTTTCCCTCTTCTTCATAGATACATAGTGTTTTACTTGTATTTGCATGAGTTCAGCTATAACCCACGGCTTGTGTGCGACATCTGATATGTCTTAGTTTCCTTCAATGCAATGTTTGTTCTTTTATGTATTCAAAATTGTAAATGAACAATCACTATAGTGAATGAATACTTATCTCTTTTACTGCTCTGTAATGCAATGAATGATTGAAACTTTTCTTTTCTGCATCTGAACAACTAAGCTACACTTGTCATAATAACTATCCAACTAGCACATAATAGAAATAAATAAAACCTCATTCAAAATGATAAATAATGAATCTACTCAGCCAATTTTTGAGCTGGTGTCAAAAAATGGTAACAACCCCCTCAATATGTTCTTGACTTTGTGTGTTGCACTTTCTTGGATCTTTGTCTACATTTTGTATCAGTTTCTATGTCCCTTTGTAGTGTCATCGTCTCTATTTACATATTGTATTCCATCATGCTCCTGTAGTTGCATCTACCTTTTGCCGTCTCTGTCTTTTCAAGCATTCCTATATGAATTGTGTTCTTTTACTACTATATTATGCAAACAAGAAGGTCACTTGGAGGATGGTCTTTTAGGCCCAAGCTTGACTTTTCTTAACAACTTCTAATGACTGCTTCAACCCCCAATTCTAAACACTGTCAATAACCCTAGATTGTCATGATCTTATTATTGCACTTGTAACATTTCATTTGGTTACCTTTTCAAAGCCAGTCTCTAGCTATTATCTTTGCCCTTCATGATTATTGTCCTTCCATAGTCCTCATGTTGATTAGTATGGACTACCTTTTGAAGACTGTACTCTGGCATGATGGCTATTGACTACTCCTAGATACCTTGACAACATTATGGTATCTCCTGGAAACATTACTGATTTGTGACTCTCCTTTCAATGTGAGGGATTTCCTTTCATATCTTTGACATGATAGTCATTACTGGGCAATGTCTCATCATGAGTTCCCTCCTCTAGTTGATTATGCATGTGACATCTTGCTGGTCTGAATGATGGGACTATACCTGTACCTGCACAAATCAACAAAAGTGTTAAGAAAACAAAGAAGCCTAGAGCTTCTCATGATGATTGGATGATCTTTACTTTTCTTGAATCTCCATGATGCTTGTATATTTGAACTTGAGACACTTTTTATCTTTCTGATTTGATGTTTAGTAAGATACACGTTGAATGCCTATTAGTTTTACATGTATGAGACTTTGGATCCTGAGCTTTAACCTCACTTAACTTATCCCTTGCAGGCACTTCTAGAGCTTCAATGAGGAATTGAAGATGTAGCTAATAAAAAATGGGATTCATCAAAGGCAATGATGGATCCCTTTTCTCTTATCTGTCTTTTTACTTATAGATGTGAAATCTTTCTTTTATTGCATCCTATTAGTTATTCCCATGGCTTGTGTGGGAAATTTATGAACATATCATCTTTTAATGAATATAAACAACTACTTTCTGTGAAATTTTGTATGCAATTTATCTTTTTCTGTAAAGCAATGGCATAATGAAAACTAAAAATTCTCTTTATGGTATTGTTTGTATGATCATATGAGAAACCTTAGCTGAATTTTGTGTACATTTATTCTTCTTCAAAGTAGAAAACACTAGTGTTGTCCCAACCTAGGCTGATTGGGCTGAAAAGTACAATTAAGTAATAACTACACCTTTGGATATGGGTTGATATTCAAGTCCTATCTTATCAATAATTTGTTTACGCATGACTAAACTACTAGCACCTGAATCTATCATGTAGTTATTAACAAGATGTTTTCCTATGATTAATGACACATAAAAGAAGGTTCGTTTCACTTCTTTAGTTTGCTAGTCATTAACTTTTGGAGATGTATTGGCCAACACTACCTTGGGTTGCTCATTTAGAGGCTCATTAGACACTTGCAAGTTTGATAAAGTAGTTTGTAAAAGATCTTTTTGTCCTGGTAATGCTAATGAATCCCACAATGAAACATTAGCATTAGCTTTCCTCATATGATCAATAATTATTAGTGTTCACATTTCATTTGGCTTAATTTGGCATTCATTTGGCTATGTTTGGAAGCCTCATTTATGTACATGGCATAAGACACCCCAGCTGGGTGTGTGGTAGTTATGAAGAGTCCTTCGAACTCTTTCACTCCACTTAGCTTGTCACATCTACTTGAGATCTCCTTAAGTTATGGGATTGACTCCCATTAACTCAAGGTTTCTCAACGCTATGTGTACTTGTCATATTCACTTCCAATTTACTCCAAATTTGTGATTAGCATTCATCTTATAGATCCTGCAATTTCTAATATGGTATCAGAGCAATCTAAGTCTATTTGCTAGTTCATTTTGGAGTCACAAAGTCATCAAATTTTGTAGGCCATTTGGTGAATCTCTGGTTCATTTTTTGGCAAATGATTTGGAAGATTAAGTCATTTTTTAGCCTCTCGAACTATTTGAATTCCTCTGATCGACGGCTTCATTGTTGTTTATGAAGATTTTTGCCATTATCAAAGCCTCTGATTCGTGGTTTCTGAATGCCATTATTAGTGATTAGATGGCTATTGTGGCCAGTTGGTGTCCCTACAAGGTGTGAAATCTCCTGTTCAACTTCAGTGATGTTTCATCTCTCAGCACCGATTTCTCTGTTCAAGTTTAATGATTTGCTCGAGGCCCATGTCTGAGAAAATCAACCTATTGAGAGGCCCGATTGTGGGATGTGTGTCTCGTTTGGTACCAGGAAGCTACATTTGAGGAAGGAGAATGGTGACAGTGACAAGGGCAAGTTGTATTCACACTTAAAACCTCACAGCATTCATGGCTCTGTTTGAAGGCATTTAGTTTTTTACTATGTTTTTCTTGTTGTTAAGAGTAGGGTTCGCAAAGGGCCTAGATGCCCAACTCTCAGAAGCCCCTACTATGCAGTAAGCACACAGAGCTATAGTGCCCAGCAACGAAAAACCTTCAGACACAGCAGCAGTCACACACATCTGAGCCACGAAGCAAATCGACTCCTGATTTGTGCTATGTGAAGGAAGATTTAGTCTGAGAAAGGAGTCAAATTGACTCTTGCATGTCATCTCGCTACCATTCTCTAGCCACCTCTACAACATTCAAGGGTAAATTGCCCCCAATGGTGCCATAAAACTACAGAGAGGACACCATACACAGCCTAAAAATCTACCTTTGAAGTGCAATTTCGACCTCAAATTCCTCTGTTTGCCTCATGACCTCTGGAAGCTCTCTTCTAGCCACCTCTACCGCTCACACCTAGCTGCCCCTATTTCTTTCTACATTTGCACCTTATTGTGCCCTAAAATTTGGGCTTGAAATATCAAAATTATGCCCTAATTTTGTTTTGAAAGCATTTAAAATTATTGCTTTTCAAATTGTTATCAAAATAGGCAATGTGTTTTGTGTTAAAATAGAGGCTGGACATTTAAAAATTAGGGCAAAATTAATTTGAAGGAATTAATGGTTATGTAAATTTTGTATCTTCATCTCTTGAAGATGAAGGGTGAGGCCCGAATTGGTAGGAGGCCAATTCCCACTCACAAAATTAAACCATTGTATTTTTCATTTTTTGCCAAATCCAACGAGTCATTGGAAGGCTAGTTTCCCTCTCACCATGGGCATTTTTTTGCTAATTAGTGTCAATTTATTAAAATAGGTCTATTTTGTAGGAACTTGCTTTTGTGATAACTTTTTCTTAGTAGCTCAAAATTAAGCACCGCTTTTTGCATAAGTGAATATTTTCTCATTTCCCATGCATCTAACCTATTTATATTATAATAACACACTATGTTATAAAGTGTCACAAATCTGGGGGGTTGCCTAATACTGAATTGGGGGGTGTATAGAATGTGCTTTGAACATTTTAGAGTTGTGCCAAAGAGCACTTCCATACAATCATGTCAAGATAAATTCATTGAGTCACGTCTAGAACACTTCCACACTTTCTTTCCATTTTTTTCACTTATGGGAGTTATTCATGCACTAATTTATAAAGTGCCACAAATATCATTTGGGATAAAAATATTGAATTATGGGGCAGTTCATAGAGTTGTATCAAGTGCATTTCCAAGTTGTGCCAAGAACACTTCCACAGAGATATGTCAAGATCACTTCCACTACTCCATCATTCTTCAACATTTTTCCTGCATTGTATTGAGATGTGTCACGAACACTTCCACTACAACATCATCATCACCTATTGCTACATCAAAGTTTAGAGTTGTTTAATATAAGGCTTCTAGAGATTCTTCATAGCAGGATAATCAACTTTGGGTATTTTGTACTGTGTCTAGTACACTTTCTTGTTTTTCTCTTTTGGGGGGTAGTTTTTTCCCATCAGGTTTTCTACCTTTCTCCACTTATGAGAGTTTTTTTATTTTGTACATGGATACCTCATTAGGCCTTGTTGCTAGGACCCATCTTTTTCACCCACCTAAGTTGTGCTTTAGGGGGGTATTAGTGTTCACATTTCATTTGGCTTAATTTGGGATTCATTTGGCCATATTTGGAAGCCTCATTTTATGCACATGGCATAAGACACCTTAGCTAGGTGTGTGGTAGTTATGAAGAGTCCTTAGAACTCTTTCACTTCACTTAGCTTTCCACATCTACTTGAGATCTCCTTAAGTTATGGGATTGACTCCCATTAACTCAAGGTTGCTCAAGGCTATATGTACTTGTCATATTGACTTCCAATTTACTCCAAATTTGTGATTAGCATTCATCTTATAGATCCTACACATTCTAATAATAATATTAAAAGGTGTTGATGTTACCTTACTTGGCCCTTTTGGGCAGCTAAATCACCTTTTGTGGCTGTCGGTTGTGACTAGTTTGAAGGTTGTTCATGAGTTGCTACAACCTGTTTCTTTGAAGGATAGGTGTGCCACCCGCCATAGATGGACTAGAAACTGTTTGACTCACTTGAGGAGCCTTTTGTACTACTCCATCAGTTGTTTGCCCTACCTCAATAGCCCCTTTCTTGACCCTGGTGTTTGCTACAATGGGAACATATGGATGACTTACACCAAAATATTCACCCCCTCACCAATTCATGAGGGTTGTCTCATTTTGGTGGTCAATTTACTGTTGTATATGTTGTTGTTCAAGCACTTCTTGTGAAGCAGAAGGCTGCAAAATAGGTGCATTTTGCACCATTAAGGCCTAGTTTATGAGACCATTTGAGCATGCAGCCTGATTGTGGGGTTGGTTACATGAGAAGCACCATTCATATTCTTGAACTAAGTTGTTTTGCACATGAACTAGCACTTTTAAAGTGCTGGCAGTGTTTAGATTATATGTTTGGAAAGGTCTAGCATTAAATGTAGGCCTTTGTCCTTGGTTATTAGCATGATAAGGGAGTCTATTTTTTCTGATTAGGCTAATTGGGAGCTTGGTAAGGGGCTTGATAAGGCTTGCTGTTTTGATTTTGCTACCTTTTGATATTTACCAACTCATTACCAAAGGTTTGAAGAAGACCCTAAATCGCTTGTAGCTTAAAGGAGTGGGCTGGGACAACTTTTTCTTGGGTTGGGACAATTGGTAAAGGGGCTATTTGTGGCATTTGTATGGGTGTAACAAGTTGTACTCTAGCAAAGATGGGCATTGGAGGCCTAGGGGCAATTTTCCTAGATTGTATGAGAATTTTTTCAGCCCTTATAGCTATTTCATATGCATCTGATAGTGTGTTTACACCCATAGATTGTATCATCACTGCAATGTCACTATTAAAAGCCCTCAAAAAATACAAAAAATCATGTTGTGCTGAGGGTCTTACCAGCTATGGGATTCTATCCCAAGTCCTTTGGAAATAGAAGTTAAAGTCTATCATGTGCTCGTGAGGAGCTCTCTTGATGGTGCTCAGCTACTCTACCAAAGAGAAATGGTTTGATTTGTTTTCAAACTATTTGCAAAGAAGCTCTCCAAGTTGATCCCATTAGCCTATTAAGTTCACTGCCAAATCTCTAAACCACTGCAATTCTTTGACTTTGAAGGAGGCTACCAATAATCTAAGAGCCACATTTTATGCAGTGATGTGATGCACATCACATAAGTTTGCCACATCCTAGATGTGCTCAATGGGTGTACTTTGGTCCTCTCTTGAGAAAAAGGGTAAACCTCTAAGAGCTGCCACTAGAATGTCATCATGTTGTGCCAAGTTCAAGGGGCTACCTTGATCAAAAGGTACAAAAACATGATTCTTGGGGACAGAAATTCATATTATATAGGTCTAATTTCTCACAAGAGGAGGTACAACTCTTATAGAAGGTGGAGTTGATTGTGTTTTCCTTGTTGAAGGACAAGTTCTTCTACTAGATCTACTTTGTCTCCTGGAAGGAGATAGCTATAAGTATTCAAAAGAGCTTGCACTCCTAGTTTGTATACTTCTCATAAGCTGATTACAACATTAATTTGGCCTAGAAAATCACACGTAGAGTCTTTAGATATGAAAAATTCAACCTCTTAAAGGTCTGGAATGTTGATAGCATATCAATACTAGCAAGAAAAAGATATTTTCTTTCGACTGTTTTAAGCCAAACAGTCCCACCGGGCGTGTCAAAAATTGTTATCACCTAAATACACACCCTTGCTAAGTCACAGAAATTAGCTTACTTGGAGAAACATGGGATTCTTTTCAAGTTTGTGGGTTACCTATGACCAAAAGGAACCTCTAAAGTGAGCTAGTTCTCTTGGTTCTATCACCTTGTCCAACCTATTTTACTACTTCACTTGATAGAAAAGGTAGAAACAATTGCTTGAAATGAACCTACTATTAAGTCGATGCTCCAAAATGTGTTTGTTTTAGACCTTGGACTGTTGATTTGACATACAAATAATCAAGGTTTTAGTTGTTTATGCACAACATAAGTGTTTGACATACATATGTATAACTATTTTATTGCAAGGTATATGTTTTTGCTATTTTAGAAATGAAGAAAGTATGTTTTCTTCACAAACTAACATCTATTTGAACTATGACACAAACAATAACCTACACAAATAAATCTTTCATGCTTGAAAATGATGGAAATAAGACACTCATTTAAGGATTTGCACATAAAAAATCACAAAAATGCCATCAATTACCTCACACACAAAACCAAAATAGAAACTTTGAAGTCCAAAATGCTTGCTTTATTGATAGAAGATGCGTTTAAAATAGTACATGATCTAAAATCTATATTTTTTGCTTAAAAATGTGTTACAAAAATGTTGTTCTACAACAAGATCTAAGTTACAATCTCTATTTTTTTGCCTCTTACAGCTCAAAAACAAGAAAGAACTAACTTGAAAATGATGCCTAAGGATCCTATATGGCATCATAGACCAAGGAGAGTATCTAGGACCTAAAATTTACCAAGTTACAAGGCCGTAAAAAGTGCTAACCTACTTTACATGCCCAGCTAACTCCAAGTTTGACTTGGTCTTCTTCTATGAAGTTTGATGACTTCTTCCAGCTCCTTGAAGTGCTCCAGTTGTTTGAAAGTCTCCTAGATGCTTGGGAGAAGGTTGAACTTCGCCCTATATTCTTGTAACTGCCCTTGAAGAGTCTTTACTATCTGTCCTTTCTGTCCAAACTACTCAAACTACTCGATGAATGCATCAACACCTTGCAAGTTTCCCTTACTTTCTCATTACTTCTTCATTTTCCACTTCACCAATGAAATAGGACATCTATTTATGTTGTGAAAGCTCTATTAGAATTTTAAGGTGTATGGAAGGAGTTACAACATTTTCGGAGTCTTAAAATTGCCCCAAACTACCTCTTAAAGGCTTGAAGACACCTGTAACTTTATTTACTACCACTGCTAGGTCTTTTTGAGGATTAAAACTACACTTTAGATTCCTTGAACTAAGTTTTGTACCCGTTAGTCATGAGATAATTTCATCTCTTATTTCTGCACTTTGGTTGAAGTACACAGTGTGTATTTCAACATGCTTTCATTTTGTAAGGTTTGTTTCATTGTCACATAGAGTGCATGGTCTCTGAGCCTCATGATTGTTGTCTTTCATCTAGTAACCCGGCTATTATAGTCATATCATGTCTTGTTTTAGGACTGTTACCTTCACTATCATTTCACATCATTCTTTGACAAAGGTTACAAAGCATTGGAAAGGTTAGAAGCATGATACCAATTGACATTAGAGAAACCTCTACAACCTTCCATATCTAATGTACTAAATCCCTTATGTTGTGGAGGACTACTCCTTGCATCTATTAGTTTGTCTCACTGTTTGCTGCTCTTGTCTCATATTAGCTTCTCCTTCATCATAGGTTATGCCTTTAAAGACTCCCCATTAGGTCAAGACAAAGATCTCTAGTCATCCCTATAGCTCTCTAATAGTCTGCTCTTGGTGCAATCATTTAACTAAGCATGTTGTTGTTTAGGCATTCTTAGGACTGCATAGGCCATACAGACATTGCATATTTCTAGGGTTTAGCAGGTGTTTAAAACTATCAACAATGACACTTTAGACTATCACTGTAACAACACTTCTACAACTCTAATCTCTTCACACTTTCCCTGTAGGCTCCTTGACTATTCCTATCACACAGTCCTTAAGGACTTTCAATACAGTTATGTATGACTATATGACTATCACTTCTTTTATTACTTTTTTCACCTTATGACAATCACAAGATATGATTGTTTCTCATACATTTGGCTAGTCATCATGCTCTCTATTCACCTTAATGTGGCATAGACCACTATATATTGATATCCATTCGTAGACTATAACAAACTCATGATGTTCGCAACTTTCACTATGTGAAGGATTACAAACCTCTGTATTGTCTTACTTATCCCTACTTTTTTTCATGCATCCTGGTGGTGCCTGCATAAGCAATCAGGTTTTAAGCATTTAAATATGCAGGCACCTTTCAAAAATTCAAAAAAATTCTAACACTTTCAACCTCTGCAGTTGAAAAAATGCCAAAATCAGTTAAGGTGCGAGTGTCTTTGCATATACAAGTGTGTTTGTATGTACATGCATGTCGAATGTGCATTGGCAGGTCAAAAATCTCCATCGGCCTTTGAAAAAGTTAGTTGTATGCATTTTACATGCATATCAGGCATGAAATGATGCATATACAAAGGGGGAATCTTTCGTAGATTCCTAAGAATATTCCCGCTTTGTATATCGGGTTGCATGTGGAGGTGCATTTAAAAATATACAAGGGCACAGATGCATTTGCTATAGTGGCGAGCGGGAGATACATGTGGCGGGGTCCACAGAAATGCAAAGGTCTTTGTATCTCCAAGATATAAGTGAATTATATGATGGGCCTTGTATATTCTGCAACATACAAAGTAGAAAAGATGCAATTGGTAAGGCCTGCGACATGCAAAGTGAATAGTGAAGCAAAGGTGCATTCCTGGAATATTCTATCATAGATTCCACAGATGTATCAAAGGGTTTGTACATTGTGTTGTATGTTTAAATATGCAAGGGAAGGATACAACGCAAATTTTAAAGGGATGTTCTGATCTAGTAAAAGAAGTGTTGAAGTCCACAGCATGTATATCTGGCGCTTGTATGTTTGACATACAAGCTGATATATGAAGAAGAAATATACATTTTGGACCCGAAGAGGAAATCAAGCTGCAATAGATAGATTTTCAGGTCCGTGGGTTGTATATCATGTTTGTATATGTGGTATACAAAGCAAAGATGCAAATGAAGGAGATACAAGCCAGACTTCAAAAGGAGGTACATTCTGATGCATAAAAGTTTCAAGTCTACCTTATATGTTGAGCAGTTGCGTGTATATGCATCCTGCATATACAAAGATTTAAAAAGGGATTTGTATATGCATTCGAACATGCATATATAAGGGGCGAAAAGGTAAAATGAAGGAAGAAAAGACCAGTGATAGAAAGTTAAGGTGCCTACGTGGCACGATATCATTGGCTGGCAGCTCTTCATGCATGTTTTGCGACTGTTGATCCTAGCAATGAATTCTTTGATCGACGGCCTTGTTTTGAGCTTTCAGCGATGGTTTTTTTGGGCAAGTGCGGCCATTTTTGAGTGGGAAAATCCCTAAATATACCTGCTGTTGCATCTCGTGAGTGGATGGGGCATTAATGGCAGATTGTGCAGGGAAGTATGGGTGAGGCGACAAGTGAACTACCAGGCTTACGAAGAGAACCTTCATGTGGCGGCCCAGATCTCGATTCTGTCTGCTCCTTTCTCCTTGTCCCTCTGCTGCATTAACTATTTTGAGCACCAATCTGATCAGGCATTGTATCTGGTGAATTTTTGATTTGCCTTGTAATTAATGTGTTGACTACACTTCCTTGTTGTATAACGAGGACTGTGTCACTCATATTTGGTTGTTGAAGACTTGGGCATTTTTTTTGTGTGAATAACGAAATACAGAGCATTTCCTATCTATTTTTATCTCTGTGGAGTTTATGTGTTGCATCTAAGTTGTATCTTGCACATATATTCAATTTCTTGTCATTGTATATGAAAAATGCTTCTTGCATGTGTTTTGCTGTCTCTCTCCACTTGTTGTATGCATCTCTTCTTCTGAATTTGGTTGCTAAGGGTTTCTCAAATTCTAGAATAGAGATTTATGTATTGCATACTTGATCTCTAACTTCCATTCAAGGAGTGGATTAAACTATTTTAGGTTAAGGTATGGAGAAGAATGTATGCCAACTGGGATATCTGTAAGTATGGGCAGTTAAATACTTATCCTTGGGTGGTGTTTGTAAGGTAAATACCAGTTCTAACCCCTTGAAACTTGAATGTTAGTTGCAAGCCATCCTTATGTATACGTCTACTTGACTCCTTGCCCTGGGATAAGGCATCGGTCTATTCTTGTGAAGTATTTATGATCCAAAACCCCCTGTCTTGCATCTAATCCATCAAACTAATCATTCCATTATCCCAACTTGTTAGTTGTAGGAGTAGGATTAGGAACCCCTACATACTCTCATCCTTAACCAAACACATATATCCAAGAATGTTGCTAACCTTGTGATTTGTCACACAAATCTTGGTCCTAAAATGAGAGTATTCTGCCTATTATCACAAAGCTAAATCTTAATGTCATTGGGTGAGTCAAAGTGTCAAATCTTTAACAAATAGGGATACCCCCCTTGGTATGGCAGAACCAGAAGTGAAGGGGAGGCAGCTCACGCAACCTCCCGTATCTGTTGGCCGAATTAGCCTGTGCATAGGAACTGGCAAACCCTTTGTCGATTCAGTAAAAATAACCAACAGATTTTAGCGACTCTACTAGGGACGATTTGATGAAAATAGAATTTATTTTTATCCATCTGAGTCACCAACAGATTTTGGTGACTCTACTGGGGAATTAATGAAAAATAATAGTATCTATGTGCCCATCTGAGTCACCAACAGATTTGGTGACTCTACTGGGGAGATCAATGTCATATCCATGAAAGTTTGAGTCTAAAAGATTGAAAAATCAGACCTGGAGGTGCTTTGTTGCAACAAAGGAAAAAGTTGTATGTGTGACTCTATTGTGGGAGAACCTAGAAAGAAAGAAATCAATTTGCAACTTCATCTTGTTTGAAGCTCATTCCTCTGCTAAGGAGGTGGTGACTCTACATATAAAGAACCTGTTAAGAGGACACCAGAGGTGTTGAATTTGTAGTTGCTCCAACAAATCCAGGTATTTTCATAAGTTTTAAAAGATTACCTATGTGGTGAAACAACACTAGTTAAAAGGGAAATGTTAGTGAAAGATTGCATACTTTTGTGAGGACCTAGTTTGCATTTCAAAAGAAGTATGCAATATTGTTTAAAAGACTCATTTGGAGGACTTTAGGAAAGTTGAAACAACAGTCTAAATTTTAAGTGCCTAAGGTGCGAGTGTCTTTGTATATACAAGGGTGTTTGTATGTACATGCATGTCGAATGTGCAGTGGCGGGTCAAAAATCTCCATCAGCCTTTGAAAAAGTGGGTTGTATGCATTTTACATGCATATCGGGCTTGAAATGATGCATATACAAAGGGTGAATCTTTCGTAGATTCTTGGGAATATTCCTGCTTCTTATATCGGGTTGCATGTGGAGGTGCATTGAAAAATATACAAGGGCACAGATGCATTTGCTACAGTGGCGAGGGGGAGATACATGCAATGGGGTCCACAGACATGCAAAGGTCTTTGTATCTCCAAGATATAAGTGAATTATATGATGGGCCTTGTATATTTCACAACATACAAAGCATAAAAGATGCAATTGGTAAGGCCCGCAACATGCAAAGTGAACAGTGCAGTGAAGGTGCATTCCTGGAATATTCTGTCACAGATTCCGCAGATGTATCAAAGGGTTTGTACATTGTGTTGTATGTTTAAATATGAAAGGGAAAGATACAACGCAGATTTTAAAGGGATGTTCTGATCTAGCGAAAGAAGTGTTGAAGTCCGAAGCATGTATATTTGGTGCTTGTATGTTTGACATATTGGCCGATATATGAAGAAGAAATATACATTTTGGACCCAAAGAGGAAATCAAGCTGCAATAGATAGATTTTCAGGTCCGCGGGTTGTATATCACGTTCATATATGCGATATACAAAGCAAAGATGCAAATGAAGGAGATATAAGCCAGACTTCAAAAGGAGGTACATTCTGATGCATAAAAGTTTCAGGTCCGCCTTGTATGTTGAACAATTGCGTGTATATGCATCCTGCATATACAAAGATTTAAAAAGGGATTTGTATATGCATTCGAACATGCATATACAAGGGGCAAAAAGATAAAATGAAGGAAGAAAAGGTCACTGATAGAAAGTTAAGGTGCCTATGTGGCACAATATCATTCGCTGGTAGCTCTTCATGCATGTTTTGCGACCATTGATCCTAGCGATGAATTCTTTGATCGACGGCCTTGTTTTGAGCCTCCAGCGATGGTTTTTTCTGGGCGAGCGCAGCCATTTTAGAGTAGGCAAATCCCCAAATGTACCTGCTGTTGCATCTCGCGAGTGGATGGGGCTTTAATGGCAGATTGTACAGGGAAGTATGGGTGAGGCGATAGGTGAACTACCAGGCTTACGAAGAGAACCTTCATGCGGCGGCCCAGATCTCGATTCTATCTACTCCTTTCTCCTTGTCCCTCTGCTGCATTAACTATTTTGAGCACCAATCTGATCAGGCATTGTATCTTGCAAATTTTTGATTTGCCTTGTAATCAATGTGTTGAGTACACTTCCTTGTTCTATAAGGATGATTGTGTCACTCATATTTGGTTGTTGAAGACTTGGGCATTTTTTTTGAGTGAATAACAAAATACAAAGCATTTCCTATCTATTTTTATCTTTATGGAGTTTATTTGTTGCATCTGAGTTGTATCTTGCACATATATTCAGTTTCTTGTCATTGTATATGAAAAATGCTTCTTGCATGTGTTTTGTTGTCTCTCTCCACTTGTTGTATGCATCTCTTCTTCTGAATTTGGTTGCTAAGGGTTTATCAAATTCTAGAATACAGATTTATGTATTGCATACTTCATCTCTAACTTCCATTCAAGGAGTGGATTAAATTGTTTTAGGTTAAGGTATGGAGAAGAATGTATGTCAACTGGGATATCTATAAGTATGGGCAGTTAAATACTTATCCTTGGGTGGTGTTTGTAAGGCAAATACTAGTTCTAGCCCCTTGAAACTTGAATGACAGTTGCAAGCCATTCTTATGTATACATCTAGTTGACTCCTTGCCATGGGATAAGGCACCAGTCTGTTCTTGTGAAGTAGTTATGATCCAAAACCCCCTGTCTTGCATCCAATCCATCAAACTAATCATTCCATTATCCCAACCTGTTAGTTGTAGGAGTACGATTAGGAACCCCTGCATACTCTCATCCTTAACCAGACACATATGTCCAAGAATGTTGCTAACCTTGTGATTTGTCACACAAATCTTGGTCCTAAAATGAGAGTATTCTGCTTGTTATCACAAAGCTAAATCTTAATGTCATTGGGTGAGTCAAAGTGTCAAATCTTTAGCAAATAGGGATACCCCCCTTGGTATGGCAGAACCAGAAGTGAAGGGAAGGCAGCTCACGCAACCTCCCGTATCTGTTGGCCGAATCAGCCTATGCATAGGAACTAGCAAACCCTCTGCCGATTCGAGAAAAATAACCAACACATCTAACATGCTTCATGCTATGTTATAGCATAACTTTTCTCACTATTTCTATGGAGTTTGATAGTCTTCTCCTTTGCATGACAGAGATAACTGCCTTTCTTTGTTCTCTTCTAGGAAACCTTATTGTCACTCTTGACTAATCCTTTCAACAGTCACATAGGCTACCTCTTTTTGTGTAGGCTCTCTGTTCTTTATGAGAGTCACTATCCTCTCAAACCTCCTAAGGTCATTGTGTAATTAGACTGCTATATGCACTATTTGTTAGACCTCTGCTTGGTTCCTACACCTCTTCTCTTGATCAACATCACTATCCTCACACATTATACTTTGCCATAGCTATTAATAAGGCCTTCTTTCATGTATGCAATGATCAAATCTCAATCTAGGCTTAAACAACCTGTAAGGAAGCTCTAAAGACCCTTATCAAGACTTCATATACCATTGTGAAGGTTAGCATGTTATGTTAACCCTCTGTTAGGGTTTTAAATACCTCTACACATTTTTAGATTTTTGTTAGGTCATGAAAGGCCTTTGTTAGATGTCCACATGTTGTCTCAGACCCCAAGATTGTATTGTAACAGTCATTCAATGACTGTTGTTCCACTGGTATGCAGTCATCAAATATGACTATTATTCCTTTTTCTATATCAGTCACCTTCATGACTGTCATCACTAATTTTAAATGCAGTTATCCTTGTCTTTTCCTTAGACCTACCACTATTTTTCATGATTAGGACTATGACAAACATTCAATGATTATTTTGTAAGTTTGTTGATGGTTGTTTCTTTGCATCAAATATAGTTCAACATCATAAACATAATAAACTATGACACAACAACCTTATAACCAGTGAGAATCAAGTACAACAAGGACACCATACCAACTATGGTACAGTGCTCAGAAATGGGGAGTTACTCATGCATAATGCAAAGCCATGTGAAATAAGAAGAAAAGTAACAAAACAAGTTGCTTTCAAAAAAATATTCTAGTCACGAAAATGCCAAATGCAACCCAGAATGAGCACATGCTTAAAAGAAGACATGAGTACATCTTTGTATTGCATAAACCCTTACATTAGTTCTCTATTATGTCTTGAGAAGTCCAAACCTTCACTATTACCTCTGCTCTTTAGATCATATGGCTACTTCATTGAACTTGCAACATTAGCTTTGAAAAACTTAGGTCCTCCTTTATCAAACCCTAACTCTTCACTCAAATCACTCAACATTGACTCAACACTTAAAACCTAAAAGGTAAACCCTCATTTCCCTGCCATGAACCCAAAATGAAACATAACTCAAACATGATACTTTTTGAAAAATGAAAACTTCTCTCCACCATTTTGTATGTAGTAATTTGAAAAAAAAAGAGCTCTTGAACGCGACAACTTGCCTTTTAATATATAGAAGCTTATTTTTTTATGATTGAACATTTACAATGTCCATGCAACATGACAGGAAACCTCTTGGATGAAGGAAAGAATTAAAAAATCTTTACATTAAGCTATAAAAACCTTCATGAAATGTGGATGAAAATATTTTGGACATAGAAAAGAATGATTTTCCTTGCACGATAAAATACCCCCCTTTTTAAAACAACAATCAAACCTCCTTCCTTAATGAGACACAAACATAACAGACCCTACAAGACCTCTCCAAAACTTGATGAATTGAGTTTTAGACTTGATATGTCACATTGGAACTATGAGATATTACACAAGGCAACATAAAAGTGCACCAAACATGAGAAACAATAGTGAAAATTGAATTTCATATTACCTATTTGACATTGTTACCAATTTTTCACCTACAACTCAAATTGGTAGAGCTGAAATAGTTTCATTATATTTAAGGTGAAATCTTGTTGCTAATTTATTTCTAATGGCATATCAGATAGCATGTGGAGTAAAATGGGCTCCCACAAGGGTTGAGCCCAGCATGCTACCCCCAAGTTTTAAGAGGATTGTGGAAAGAGTCTGAAAGAGAAGCAGTGTCACATAAAGATCCTACAATATAAAGACAGATGTCAGGTGTTTCGATCATATCTCAAAATATATGATTTGGGTCTCTGATATTTTTTTCCATAAATCAGACGACAATAAGATGCAAAAACCCTTTAAATTTCTCACCAACCTAGTTTGTAGTTTTCGAGGAATAGTCAGAGGTACAATACACAGCAAAATGAAGATAGTGGTCACATGTTTTAATCATATCTCAACACATATGATCTAGGTTTTTGAGATTTTTGGACAGAGATGAGATGATTATAAAGCACAAAAAGCCTTTAAATTTCCAAATTTGAAGCTACAAAAAATTATTGTAAAATAATAGTTAAAGCAATATCCTCTAAATTGCTTGTAAATATTTATTATTTATGTAGTTAAAACAAAGTAAAGCAAACAATATCTTTCTTTTTTTAGTTTTCTTTCTTTTAGGAAGATATGGACAAAAATAAGCCTTGTATTATTGTTTTGTAAAAGAAAATCAAAAGAGGTAAGATTAGGTAAATTAGAAGGAAAAGCTGTAGGACCTATTGTAAGACAAATATTAAAGCAATGTTCTTTATAAATTGCTTTTAATATTTCGTCATTTTATGCAGTTAAAACTATTAAAGCAAATCAAATATCTTTTTCTTGATTTTCTTTATTTTGAGGCAGATGAGAACAATAAAAAAATTAGCTTTTATTAAGCAAATAAATCTTGTTTTAAAGCAGATTTTGGTGAGGTATACCTTGAGGAAGATTTTGGCATATTTCATATATAGATTGGAGGTGATTTGAAAGCTTTATTATTGGCTTTTCAATGGAGTTCGAAAATGGATAAAATTTGCTATTCTAGGAAGATTTCTTAGCTTTTTCCTGGGGAGATTTTTGGAGTTATAAATAGAGGAGAAAGACTTAGTTTTTCTTAGTTGATATCTTTGTTTCTTCTCTCTTGAGCATAGGTAGAGAGTTTGTAAACTAATCTTGGCTCATATTTTCTAGAGTTAGATGTACCCCTTTCAGTTCAATATAGCAAAGCATTCCTGTTTCACATTTGTTGCCTCTTTTATAACTTTGATTTGATATTTTCACTGTGATTATGATGTCTAATCCTCTGATTATGTCTCGATGTTATTGAAATCTGTGTAACTATTTCTCCTCTAAGCTAGGTTGTGTGTTGTGTTTTAATTAAACCTTCATACAAAGTACTTTTGGATTGTTGGACTCAGTAAAACTAAGAAGGTTACATACTTGAGAGTTGTTTGTGGGTAAAATTTTAGATTTTTAGATCATCTTTAGACAAAATAGAATTTCATTGTAGTTATTCATCATCCCTTTTCTCAGACAAGTCAATAGTTTAGGAAAATCATAAGGAGAACCAGCTCGCTCTGGAGATTCACTCTCATTATAGGAAACCCACATCCTAAGAGTGATTCCATGTTTCAACAGGTAGCTAAGTTTCTGTGAGTGTAGCATGGTGCATATCTAATTGATAATAGACATCGCAAAAACAAATTCGTAACACACACATAACCATCTTTTATTTGATCATGAAATTCCATAAATCAAGATTCAAGGAGGTGGAATCATCAATGGTGAATTTATAGGTGTATAGGCTAACCACACAAGGTAATTTACAATCAACAAACTACTACTAGTATGAACACTTTGCAAACCCATCAAATATCCATGAATCTTTAGCTAAAAATGAAATATTAACTCAATTTGGTGTTTAGAAATCATGAAACAAACTTTATATGATGACAAGTTTAACTAATTCAACAATTTCTATTCACAATTCTTGACTAAAAACTATGAATTAAACTTGTATTAAACTCAAAATATTGATAAACATCAATAATTTCTAAACTTGATCTAGAGAAAACAATGAGAATAACATGAAAAATTAGAAAATACTATGTATTTTCTCTCAAATCTCAATAGTAAAATTGATTTCAAGTATGTCTTCAATGAGTTATTACCAAACCACCAACAAGAACCCACTATTTCTTCACCAATTCTAAATTCTTCTAACCTCTTACAATGAGTTTCAGTTTTATGTACATATTCAAATCAAATTTATCGTACTACATTTTCACCCTAAAATCCAATTACTATTAGGAATTTGATTGTTAATAGACCTTAAAATTTAATAGGTATTGTTGGGTGAATATTTTGTCGTTTAGCTAACCAACGACAAAATGGTTATATCGTCACAACTATAATGAGACTGAGTCTCTCCTCTCAGCAAGGGGAGGTTCCCTCTATATGATGAGCTCTTTCTAACAAGCAACTTTTAATACTCAAAATGAACTAAAACTATATTTGAGGTGTTATCGCTTCATCCTATCCTCTTCTTTCAGAATAGATGTTTTTCTCTTCAAAATAACAACTTCAACAAAATCAATATTTAGTAACCTATGAATCAAGGCAAACTATAGAAACACATAGTTTTCTATTGCTTCACTTATCTTCTCCAAATAAACCTAATTGAACTCAAATGCAGCCCAAAGTCTCTACTTTCATTCAACACAATATAACTAACTTGAAAACAACATTTATTAGCACAAAGTCTATAAACTTTTATATCGTCACAAATGTTAATACAAACTCCCACAATGAGAAAATAGCACAAAGTCTATTTAATCAAAACAAGAACACTTCTCTCAATTTTCAATAAACTCCACAATTCCACCAATGATCCAATATAATATAACACCAATGACATAAGAACACTGATCTCATAACACAATATGATTCAACTCAAAGTTTGATACTCAAATTTCTTGCTTATATTGATATTCACTTAAAAATATGATACACATAAAAAGCTCAAAGTCTTGAAATGTTTTCCAATTCAACAGAGATTCTTTGCAATAGTTAAAAGATAAAGATTACAATAGAGGCCCTCTATATTTATTGGGAGGAGCCTAGAGCAAAAAAAGGGAAAATTTTAACTACTTTGACTTATTCAAACAAAAGAGTCCTATTTGACTTTTGACTTCTTTTCTCTCATATGTAATTACATTTTGGAAAATTACATGTGAGTATGTCCATAACAAAATTCAAATTACATTTACAAGACTGAAAATAAACTAAGGCATGAAGAAAGAATTTCAACTACCACCATCATTCTTCTTCAAGAAGTTATGGTACATATCCTTCACTACTTCTAGCTCATAGATATCAGGTCTAGCTATATTATCTGAAATAGCACGAGCCTTGACAATCGCATCTTTCATTGCTTTTATTACCTTCATCATAATGGCTTGCCACTTGACAGAAAATCTTAGGATTATGGGCTACAACAAGGAATGAATCCACCAAGTGTATGTTACTATCAATGATCCTTTGCATGTAATGCGGAGGATATGGTTGCTTGATTCTTTCCACAAACTCCATCATATCAACATGGCCTATTTTAGTGTCTCTGATCTCATCAACGTTTGAATGCACCGAAGTAATAGGGGAAACCCCTTGGTACTTGTACTTCATTGTTTTAGCCTTAGATGGAGATAGCTCATACATTGGCTTTGAAGAAATTACTAGATGCGGTGTTGATCACAGCTGCTATTTGTAGAAACTACATAAATTCATGATCTCCCAGTTAGGGGGAAAATGGGCAAATTGGGGTTACTGCAAATTGACAATCATAAACACAGGAATGTGTGTTAAAGGGCTTGAGAGCATGCAAGTCAAGAAATAGGTAATAGTAGGCCAATAGGTATTGAAAGGAAAAATTTCCTAGTGTTAAGAAAATTTGCAGGGTGACATGCATGGGTGGTCATTTTGGCCACTCCTACATGTAGGGTAGGTTATTCATCATGCACGGTCGGTCATTTTGGCTGCCATTGTATATGGGGTAAAACATTGGATTTGGATGTAGGGGCGGTCAATTTGACTGCCCTTACATGAGGGAAAAATGCAAGTTTGATTTGGATGTATAAGCAGAGAAAATACTTGCTTAGGCATGTTGGAGGAAAAATCGTGCTCGGGTATGAAGTCGGTCAAAATGACTGCTCATACTCCTTATCATCAAAAACCTTAAAGCACATGTAATGGAGGTGGGAAAGACTGACTTTACATGTCATATTTAAAAGTTCAATTTCCATGTAGGGGAGGCATTTTTCACCACCCTGGCATGAGGGTAAGATAAAAAAACAAGACACAAGTATCGGTGGTGGTTTCTACTGCCGATACATGTGTGATGATTTAGAAAGAAAGCAAGGTAAGATACCATTGGTGAAAACTATTGACAGTTCATAGGAAAACGAACAAAAAACCTAAAACCTATTCATCCTAAGACCTATTCAGGAACCTTCGCAAAAATAAATGAAAGACTAGGGTTCAATTCCATGAAAGGATAAACCATTTTTAAAATGACAACAATAAATAGAAACACACACTTATACAAACAAAATGATAAATCCAAACAATAAAGTTTACAAAAACAATCATTTTAAATGATAAATGAAATGCTAGTTTAAAACAAAAATTTGAAATGAAAAAGAACAACCTAACTCAGACAATAAGCCAAAACCCTAAGCACAACCTTGGTGATCAAAATTCGTCCGAATCCGGAATCACGATCAAGCAATCTTAGGAAGGCTTCAATAGTTGATTAGAAGATTTAGGTTACAAGAAATAACAAAAAGGAATGAGTTTACACCTTTAAAAATGTTTTAAAAGGTGTATTAATGGTGACATGAGTGCCATTAATAACACTCGAGTTTGAGAGATCCACAAAGATTTGCCTAAGCAGTGGGAAGGACTGACATTACATGCTGTCAAACCATATGCAAGAGTGGTAATAATGACCACCATTACACATTAAAATATGACAAAGAACATGCATGGGTGGTGATTTTTTATGCCCATGCATGTCAATCAAAAATGAGACAAACAAACATGTGTAAGTGGCAATTTTGGCCGACTTTGCACGTTAAAACAAGAAAAATATGCAAGAGCGGTAGTTTTGACCACTTGTACACATGAAGACATAAAAATTTACTAACACATTAAAATGACCAAAATTGATATTTTGACAAGCTTGTAACTTAGTCGATATTTTCAAATCTCGAGAAATCAACTTAAGGGAATGTCACAAGCTATTCTATGGTGTCAGATTACTTTGCACAAGGCCAAGAGAACTTGTCTTGATTTGTGAACTTAGAGTGTAGACTACAAAATAGACAAGTTCCATAGGGGTTGTCTACAAAATGAGCACAACTAATTTTAAGAACAATAGCTGGCTCTAACTAGGGAACTTCCTTTGATCATTCTTTGAAACGATCAAAGGGAGTAGAATCCAATCTCTAAGTGTCTTCATCCATGCCATTGCGCTATAGAGTCAAGCAACACAAAAGACACAAAAACACTAAAAAAAAAGGACATAAAATTGTACACATTCATGAACTTATTTGTCGCTTAACTTTGAGAAAAGCTTCAGATGGTGTCTGCTATGAGGTAGTAGAAAAGATGTTCCATTCCTCTTTTTTTACTATTGAATGAGTAACATTTCCCAGTGTTTGAAATTTTGGGATCTTCTTCTGCATCTAGATTAAAATTACCCCACTTCTGCTGATGAATTCGGTCCCAACTGTTGTCGTGGTTTGACAAAGTGATCATGCTTTTAAAAAGTTTCTCTAGAAAAACCAATCCTTTGCAAATCCTATTTCCTTTCAACTACAGAGTCTCTTCGCTTGAAGAGGTTGATTCATCTATTTCTTGACCCTCATTTGAAGCATTATCCAATGAATCAGGATCTTCATTAGTGGTCAAGGAATAAGGACCCATACCAAAAGACTCAAAGAGAATATGAGATTTTGGATCCTCATATTTTTTCACTGTGTACTTGGCCTCCCTTTCAGGATGAAGTTTCTGCATAATACCATTGCTAGGTATTCTGGCTTCTGACATTTGAATCTTTGTCTCCTGAGCATGATCTATGATACCAACTACTTGATATGGACTTGCTACAAAAGACAGAAAACTCTCCTCTTGAGGTTTTACATTGGGGGTACTAGTCTTAGGAATAGGGGATGAAGTAAGAGGATCTTTTGTACTTACGGGTTTATCACCAGCCACATCTTGATGATCTGATTGATTTTGTGACCATGTGAGAATAGCATAAGATTCACTAATGTAACTTCTTCTTGCCTCATCTCATCTTCCAAGTTCAGGAACCTGATGGTAGAGTTGCCAGCTAACTTCTCTTCAACTTCCGTGAAAATATTAGCATCATCTTCTCCTTGATCATACTCTAATTGAAGAAGATCATTTTGCTCCAATTCATAATAAAAGATTATTGCATTCATAGGTGGTGCCTCTAAAGCAAGTATTCCTTGTTATTAAGGAAGCCTGTTTTGATTCTGATTCCTTGAAGCATTACCTTGGTAATTCAGAGCATTGGGGAAGGTAGCTCTTGGAATGTCCTTGTAGGATAAACTCTGTGACATCTATTTGTTTAGAGCTAACAACTCATCAGCCAACTTTTGCACCATAGGATCCATAGTGCTCGTAGAAGATAAAGCCAAAGGGGGCTGCACACTAGGTTTAATAGAATCCTTCTTCAACTGCCAAAATTTGAGCAATTGCAAGATCAGTTGGTGCTACTCTTCATAAAATAAAACTTACTTTTGGTAACTGTGAATTGATGAAAAAGTATTTTAGGTTGTTAGCTGTAGGTTGACCAACAGTTGGGATCATGTTCTTTATCTTATTGAACTTTGCCACAAACTCACGCATGGGCTCATGCGGTTCCTTTTTCATTTGAGTAAGTTAGGCCAACAAGGCATAAGCATCTTCTACTAGTTTTAATCTAGCTTCAAACTGAGTTCAAAGTGTATTCCATCCACTGACAGTTCCTAGTGCAAGGTGATAGAACCAATCAGCTGCAACACCTTAGAGTGTTTCTACAAATAGTCTCACAGAAACATCTTCATATTCCACTCTAAGAACACCGTATGCAATGTAGAATGCTGCAATGTGCTCATCCAGATATTGTTTACCATCCCCGTAGAACTTGCGAAAGTTCTTACGTGAACCCTGAGGTAGTTCATGTAGAGGCTGAGTCAGATTCAAAGGACCAAAAGAATTTCCCCATTGACCTGGGACATCCATACTCTTACCAAACAATAGAGCAAATATAACAAAAATATATTACAAAAGATGAGGCTAGTATGCTTCAACCAAAGGTGAGAGGCTCTTGGTTGCATGTTCGGTCCCCAGTAGAGTTGCCAAAAAGTTGTTGGGTGAATATTTTTTCGTTTAACTAACCAATGACAAAATGGTTATATCTCCATAGCTATAATGAGTCCGAGTCTCTCCTCTCAGCAAGGGGAGGTTCCCTCCATATGATGAGCTCTTTCTAACAAGCAACTTTTAATACTCAAAACGAACTAAAACTATATTCGGCCTGTGTTATCACCTCATCCTATTCTCTTCTTTCAGAATAGATGTTTTTCTCTTCAAAAAAACAAATTCAACAAAAACAATGTTTAGTAACCTATGAATCAAGGAAAACTATAAAAACACAAAGTTTTCTATTGCTTCACTTATCTTCTCCAAATAAACCTAATTGAACTCAAATGCAGCACAAAGTCTCCACTTTCATTCAACACAATATAACTAACTTGAAAACAACAATTTTTAGCACAAAGTCTATAAACAATTATATCCTCATAAATGTTAATACAAACTCCCACAATGAGAAAATAGCACAAAGTCTATTTAATCAAAACAAGAACACTTCTCTCAATTTTCAATAAACTCCACAATTCTAGCAATTATCCAATATAATATAACACAAATGACATAAGAACATTGATCTCATAACACAATATGATTCAACTCAATGTTTGATACTCAAATTGTTTTCTTATATTGATATTCACTTGAAAATATGATAAAAATAAAAAGCTCAAAGTCTTGAAATGTTTTCCAATTCAGCAGAGTTTCTTTGCAAAAGATAAAAGATAAAGATTACCATAGAGGCCCTCTTTATTTATAGGGAGGAGCCTAGAGCAAAAATAGGGAAATTTTATCTACTTTGACTTATTCAAACAAAAGAGTCTTATTTGGCTTATAACTTCTTTTGTCTCATATGTATTTACATTTTAGAAAATTACATATAAGTATGTCCATAAAAAAATTCAAATTACATCTACAAGACTGAAAATAAACTAAGGCATGAAGAAAGAATTTCAACTGCTGCCATCATTCTTCTTCAGGAAATTATGGTACATAGCATTCACTCCTTCTAGCTCATAGATATTAGGTCCAGCTATATTATCTGAAATAGTAGGAGCCTTGACAATCACATCTTTTATTGCTTTTATTACCTTTGTCATAATGGCTTGCCACTTGAAGGAAAATCTCAAGATTATGGGCTGCAACTGGGAATGAAGCCACCAAGTCTATGTTACTATCAATGATCCTTTGCATGTAACGTAAAGGATTTGGTTGCTTAGTTCTTTCCACAAACTCTGTCATATCAACATGGCCTATTTCAGTGTCTCTGATATCATCAATGTTTGAATGCACTGAAGTAACAAGGAAAACCCCTTGGTACTTGTACTTCATTATTTTTAGCCTTAGATGGAGATGGCTCAAACATTGGCTTTGAAGAAATTACTAGATGTGGTGTTGATCACAGCTGCTATTTGCAGAAACTGCATAAATTCATGATCTCACAGTTAGGGAAAAATGAGCAAATTGGGGTTACTACAAATTGATGATCATGAACACGGGAATGTGCGTTGAAGGGCTTAAGAGCATGCAAGTCAAGAAATAGGCAAAAGTGGGCCAATAAATATTGAAAGGAAAAATTTCCTAGTGTTAGGAAAATTTTCAAGGTGACATGCATAGGCGGTCATTTTGGCCACTTCTAAATGTAGGGTAGGTTATTCATCATGCATAATCGGTCATTTTAGATGCCATTGCATATGGGGTAACACATTGGATTTGGATGTAGGGGCGATCAATTTGACTGGGCTTATATGATAGAAAAATGCAAGTTTGATTTGGATGTATAAATGGCGAAAATGCCCACTTAGGCATGTTGGAGGAAAAACCGTACTCGGGTACGAAGTCGATTGAAATTACGGCTCATACTCCTTATCATGAAAAACCTTAAAACACATGTAATGGTGGTGGCAAAGACCAACTTTACATGTCATAGTTAAAAGTTTAATTTCCATGTAGGGGTGGCATTTTCACCGCCCCAGCAAGAGGTAAGATAAAAAACAAGACACAAGTATTGGCAGTGGTTTCTACCATCAATACATGTGTGACAATTTAGAAAGAAAGTAAGGTAAGATACCATCGGCAAAAACTACTAATGGTTCACATGAAAACAAACAAAAAAACCTAAAACATATTCATCCTAAGACCTATTCAGGAACCTCCGCAAAAATAAATGAAAGACTAGGGTTTGGTTCCATGACAGGATATACCATTTTAAAAATGACAACAATAAACATAAACACACGCTTATACAAAGGTTTTCCAAAAGATCAATTAACAAACATAATGATAAATCCAAACAATAAAGGTTACAAAAACAATCATTTTAAAAGATAAATGAAACCCTAGTTTAAAACAGAAACTAGAAATGAAAAAGAACAACCTACCTCAGACAATAAGCTGAAATCTAAAGCACAACCTTGGTGATCAAAATCCATTCAAATCCAGAATCAGTGCTATTGAGCAATCTAAGGAAGGCTTCAATAGTCGATTAGAAGATTTAGGTTACAAGAAATAACAAAAAACAAAGAGTTTACACCTTTAAAAAGGTTTAAAAAGGTGTATTAATGGCGACACGAGTGCCATTAATAACACTCAAGTTTGAGAGATCCGCAAACATTTGCCTAAGTGATGGGAAGGATTGACATTACATGTCGTCAAACCATATGCAAGAATAGCAATAACGACCGCCATTATATGTTAAAATATGACAAGGCATATGCATGGGTGGTGATTTTTGCTGCCCATGCATGTCAATCAAAAATGAGACAAACAAACATGTGTAAGCGGCAATTTTGGCCGACTTTACACGTTAAAACAATAAAGATATACAAGAGCGGTAGTTTTGACTGCTTGTGCACATGAAGACTTAAAAATTTATTAACACCTTAAAATGACCAAAATTGATGTTTTGATAGGCTTGTACTTAGTCAATATTTGTGAATCTCGAGAAATCAACTAAGAGGAATATCACAAGCTATTCTACGGTGTCAAGTGACTTTGCATGAGGCCAAGAGAACTTGTCTAGATTTGCAAACTTAGAGTGTAGACTACAAAATGAACAAGTTCCATAGAGGTTGTCTACAAAATGAGCACAACTAATTTTGAGAACAACAGGGATAATATACAATGGGAGCATGGGGTGGAGTGGGATCTGCGTTAACATTTTTGTTAACAAAAACTATTAAATGGCTAACATAGAGTAAATTAATGATATATTGTAAATATGAACCATTGATTATTAGGTTTTATATCTGATGGTAGATATTTTTTTGGCTTGTCTTGCCCTAGAAGGTAACCCTATTTTATGAGGGCATTATATTACAGCTATGGTATCATGATGTATTCTGAGAGTCTGATAGCGGTTGTGTTGTCTCTGGATCTCTGGTGGTGATACTCATGTGAGAAGCTTTCTATGCAAGTATATTGTAATCTTTGTGATTTTTGAATAATATATTGCGTGGCTTTTTGAGTGTGGGGTTTTTCTCCCCAAAGGGTTTTCCCCACTTAAATCACTATGTTGTGGTATGCATGATATGTATGTTTATTTATGTTTATGTTTATGTAACTATTAAAGATCTATAAATTTTTGCATTATCCTCCTCTCAAGATTAGTGTAGGAAGTTGTTCTACTACCTTAGCTTCCTTACAAGAATTAACTAACATCACATAGTTTATTCTTGATTTTTCCACCAATTATTTAATGAATATATGATTTTTTATGAATTCTCATTGACACATTTTGAAAAATGAAAATTTGAGTGTTCCCCTTAATGTTTTTGAAAACTAATTGAAAATCATATAGAATAGATTCTAGAATTAAATAATGTAATTTTTTTTCAAATTTAGATGAATGGACAAAAAATGACACCAAAAATACTATACATATGTTTTAGGCAAAAAAAACAAGACACTAGCAAAAGAAATTGAAGATGGAAAGCTTAATGTTTTTAGATTTTAAAAAATAAGGGTAGGATTCCAAAGTAAGTTAAATGAAACATGAGCACGTTATAACATGTACACATTATAACATTCTCTCTTTGAAATTTAGAATTGTCTCTTGTTACAATAGTTATGGTTTTGAGAGACATTTGTCTATGTGTACACTTGATGCAATTTTTGTTAATAATATTTTTAGTTTCTGATCCATAGAACACTATAAAATTCATATTAAATATTTTCTTTAATGTGATATCTTTCATACTTAATAGAAAAACCATAGTCTAATTAAAATGATTACTAAATAGAGTTATAGGTTTTAGAGAAAGAGGCATTAGATGACCTTGATATTACACGACGAGGTCAATTATTGCTCGGTTCCTTGGAATCTAAGGGCATCATGAACATGTCTATCATACTGTGGAACCCATTCTTGAATCTACACCCTTAGTATAAATGCACCGATCATACATCATGTTCCCAATATTCCATGTTATTTCAAATAATGTCTTGTTCCAAGATAATTTAAGTCCCATTTCCATTTACATAGAACTATACAACACCCTTCCTAGTCCATGATTTTTGTCCCCCTTCCAGAATGAACACAGCAAATGGCAACAAATGGTGAATAATCAAAGAAGATTATAGAGATGGAAAAGGGTGCAATATATAGGTGTCCACATCAATGTGATAGGTAAGAATCATGGAAGAAACCATTATGGAGGCATGATACTACATTAAATCAACAAGTAAACCATTATGGATCTACATGTAATCAAATGAGAAATTATAAGAATCAACTGCATCATAAAAGTATTGGCTATTCGTGATAGGAAAGGACTTGTACTATGATTAGAAATGGAAGAAAATGGGTGCAAAAAATATGGATCAAGGATGTCTGATCAGTGTGTTGTCAATCTAAAATCACTATGAAGATCACATATTAGCAATTGGAAATCAATTTGGGATCTCTCTAGGTTGAAAGAGCAGTTTGTAGATATTTTTACAAAATTATCAAATTTTTTTTTTGAAAGATTGACAGGAAATCTTGGAGCAATCAATTTGATTTCAAATGCATAATAGTGTTTGAGTAAATATTAAGAGAGTGTGTTAGAAATATAATCTTAACACTCAAGTTTTCTTTTCTACAAATGTATTAACTTGGTAGATAGTTCATAATATAACATGGTTTTCTAGAGAGGTCAACTCAATGTTAGAAACTTGCAGATCAAGTCAAGATAGAAACTTCGATCTTCAGTCAATGTTAAAAACTTGAAGGTAAGATATATAAATTGCATATATTTTATTTATACATACATCATTTTGTAATATAGTAGAAAAATAGCGATGATACAATATGAGAAATATCATGGAAAGTAGTAACTTTGTAACAGTAGTAGTGTATTTTGCATAACTCATCTTTTTCTTAATATATGAAATATTATTTCTAAGTTGTGTGTGTGGAGAAAATGTATTTTTTTACTATTCTATGTATGCATTTAGAACAATAAGTTATGCTCTTTTATATTGTGAATTTTAAAGTAAATTCTATAGGATTTTTAAGTTATAATAGGGCACATAGATGATTCTCTCGATAATAAACTTCCAAGTCCTGGATGATAATATTGTTTCATTTAAGGGCACATGAGATAAGAATGACTTTACATTTGGGTCACTTAGAGCTTTAATTGTTCTCTCCACCATGACTTGAATACCAAATAATTTTAGAAAGAGAAATAATGACAATCATCAACATCCTTTCATTGGATTACATAGTTCAAATTTGTTTAATAACATGATATTGTTGTTCTCCCATGGTCCTACAGTACATTTATCAAGGTGATGGCCAATTCTTAGATAATATTTTTCTAAAATAGATAAATAATTTAGCTAAGGCAATATCTCCATTATCATGGAAAATTGACACTACTACTAACATTACAACTACTAGCCCTAATATTAGTAGAAGGAGTAGAGCATCCAAATAATTAGTAGGTGAACAAAAGAGTTTCAAATTGACATTGAAAGGGAGAATAATTTGAACATAATCCCTAATTTATAAATGGATTGTAAATTTAACACTACAATTATTAGCCCTCATATTGGTAGAAGTAGAGCATCCAAATAATTATTAGGTGAACAAAAGTGTTTCAAATTGACATTGAAAGGGAGAATAATTTGAATATAAACCCTAATTTATAAATTTGAAAGGGAGAATAACACTACAACTATTAGCCCTCATATTCACACGAATAGAGCATCCAAAATTTTATTAGGTGAACAAAAGAGTTTTAAATTGCCACTAAAAGTGAGAATAATTTGAATACAAACCCTAATTAATAAATGGAATGTAAATTTAACACTATAACTATTATCCCTCATATTCATAGGAGTAGAGCATCGAAATAATTATTAGGCGAACAAAAGAGTTTCAAATTGACACTCAAAAGGGAGAATAATTTGAATACAAATCCTAATTCATAAATGGAGTGCAAATTTAATAGTACAACTACTAGCCCTCATATTGACAAGGAGTAGAGCATACAAATAATTATTAGGTGAACAAAAGAGAAACTCTGCATTGTGTAGGGACATATTCAAAGCTATAAGATGAGTTTACAATCACAAATCAATCCAAATTGCTAGACTTTACCTCGAAATATTATGCTTTTGTTTGTATAGTTTAATATTTTGGTCTTTTATTGTGTGAGTTGATTAGCTAAGGTTTTCACTC
Source organism: Cunninghamia lanceolata (assembly GCA_027924645.1). Taxonomy (NCBI): domain Eukaryota; kingdom Viridiplantae; phylum Streptophyta; class Pinopsida; order Cupressales; family Cupressaceae; genus Cunninghamia; species Cunninghamia lanceolata. Next base: position 3,794,628 of record BSBN01000901.1, read on the forward strand.
TACATTTTTAAGATATGGTAAAATTTTAATCCTTTTTTAAGGACATGTATTGCATTAATGTTCTAGGAAATAAATTCTATCAAGTTCACTGGTATATAGAGATCAAAATTCAAGTCAGAAAAGTGGATATAATACATTAATTTTTAGGTAACTTTCTATTTCTATTTTAGACGTTTTCCATCTTTTTAGTTTTAATGTAAATTAGGATATGGTTATTTGTGTTTCAATTTTTGTGTGTTGTGGATGTTTTCGCTTCACCTGCTTCATCTATTTGTAAGTTTGGTTCATTTTTTCACTTTTTTTAAGAATGTGTTTCACGTGGCTGTTGTGGATGTTTTCACTTCACCTATTTGTAAGTTTGGTTAATCTTTTCACCTTTTAAATAATGTGTATCACGTGGGTGTTGTGGATGTTTTCGCTTCACCTATTTGTATGTTTGGTTAATTTTTTCACTTTTTAAAGAGTGTGTATCACATGGGTGTTGTGGATGTTTTTGCTTCACCTATTTGTAAATTTGCTTAATTTTTCACCTTTTATAGAATGTGTATCCCCTGAGTGTTGTGGATGTTTTGGCTTCACCTATTTGTAAGTTTGGTTAATTTTTTCACTTTATAGTATTATTAAAATTAAATTATTTTTCGCATTAAATTTCAAACTATATATTATTTTGTATGAAATATCAAAATTATATTTTATAGCAATTTTTAAAACTTAAATAATATTTTTTATGTTTTAAATTATAAAAATACTATACGTATTAAATTTGAGAGTGATTATTTCTTAATATTATTAAATAATTCATTAATTTAAGACACAATTAAATGACTTAAAATAAAATTAAAATAATCAAATTTAAGTAGTAAATGTATTTTTTAAATTTGTTGACAAAAGAAATTAATGGTGGGTACAAATCTTTTGATTGCATTAAATGACACTTAGTATTTGCATTTGTATTGAATAAATAAGCAGTAACACGGCTGTCTCCATTAAATTAAAAAATTCAAGAAGCTTCCCCACCAAACAAACCGTGAAGAAATGCGGAGTGTTTTAATTGGTTCGTTTGTAGGCAAGACTGAAATAAATAGAGGCAGTCCAAAACAGATCTTCTTACTTGTGAGGTTTTGGTTTTACTTGTTACTGGTTCAGTGACACCGTGCAAGAAAGCTATGGAAAGTAGTGGATCGGTTAGGCATTTGAGGAAACTCGATCCGGTTCGCGCTGAGTTGCCATTGAACTCACCCATCACAGCACCTGCTCATGATGTCTGGAATACAACAGCTTCTTCTCCAGGAAACCAAGCCAAATTGGTCGCCTTCAATGTGGACGCCACCATATCGAACAACGATTTAAGAAAAATATTGCAAACCTATGGCATGTATTTTTGTTGATCAGACAATTATTTATTTGTTTAGAATTGTATAGGAGATTAATATGCAGTCGTTTATGCAGGGGCAGTAAAAAAAGTGGAGACCAGTCCAAATGACCATAAGGTTAGGTTCATAGACTTTTTTAATGCGGTAAATGCGGATCAAGCCCGTGCAGCCTTGGACGGGAAAAGATATGGATCCATGGTTTTGAAAGTTCTGGCCTACATCCGACGCTTACCAACAACATTCCGCCTCGTCTTCAACAACAGAGCTACAAGGGAGCCAGAAAATGTACTATTTTTATGTTCATTTTTGTATCAATGCATTTAGGGTTAGGGTTTTCTTACGCCCAACCTTATTTATTATAATGGGGGTATACTATTCCTAATAATCTACTTTGATCTATTGAGAATATTATTTTTTTCTTTACTATTTTGGTCAAATCTTAAATAGTATAGGCTGTAAACAAAATATAGATCTCCAGATTTAGTTTCTACTGTCGTTTTATAGCACTCTTAAAACTGTGCCAATTTTGAGAATTCTTTTAATGTTTTCACTGGGCAATGGAATAGCTTTTGGAAGAGGGATTACTGTTATCGATGGTAAATGTGGCTCAACTACTCGGACGAAGAGTCATCAGCCAGAAGAATCTAAACCCCAATTATCTAAGGGCGAAATGAAGAAAGAGAATGCTACAGTTACCAGTCAGGAAAGTTCTCGATTTGTTTTTGAAGAGGAATTAGCAAAGGCAAACTCCCCACATGCCAGAACAACTATTAAGATCAGAAATATTCCGGATCGATACAGGTATGGCCAGTATGGGTATTAGGGCCAATTGATTTCAATCGTAAAAGGTTTTTCATAAATTAAATTTTTAACAAGTATTTTGCTAATGTGATTCTGGTATATATTTTTCAGTCAAGACGAGCTTCTACAAATATTAGACAGTCACTGCAAGAGATGTAATGAAAACATCACAGATGCAGATGAACCAATTTCGGCATATGACTTTGTTTACCTGCCTATAGATTTTGAGTACGATATTGTTGAACTTGTTTTAATGTGCTGCTGTCATCAACTTTATTAGGTTTCAGCGAATGCTCAAGTATTTTTCTTGTTGTGTGCAGAAACGAGGTTAACCTTGGCTACGCCTTGGTCAATTTTACATCAGCCAAAGCTACATGGAAGCTGTATAAAGCGCTGCATATGCAACATTGGAAAAGTTTGGAGTCATGTGAAATTACTTATGCCAAAATTCAGGTGTGTTATGTTTTTAGATCACCTTCTCTGTAATTCACTATCTTTTTCTTGTCTGATATTGTGGTATTTTCATCACAGGGTCGAGCTGCTCTCCAAGGTTACTTTCAAAATTCCAAATCTGGACCGGTGGTATTCGACCCACCTCGCAATGGGAAGGAATCCACACAGAGCAATATTCAATCTAGGGTTATTTAGAAATAAAGTCCAATCAAAGGCAACCAACAGTGTAATAGATAGATAGCTATAATACGATTTTTATCTTTTAATAAATATTAAGTAATTATAATTTTGTTGTTTTGTCTAAAGATTATGACAATTTTATATAAATTTTGGTCTTTTGTTTAAATATTTTCACAATTTTATATTTATATTATATTGTTTAAGGTATGAAGGAAAAGATATGTACAATCACTTCACTAGATTTATGGTAATAAACATTTTCATGGTTAATGGTATTGCTTTAGTTTTAGTAGTTTTCAATAAGATTAAAAATTGTGTAATTGTTCTTTTTTAATACAAAAAATAGAGATTACATTGCACAATTAATTAATATATTTGTTTGATTTCAATTAACAATTTTATATTTATATTATATTTTCTAAAAGTATGAAGGAAAAGATATGTACAATCATTTCATTTAAAGTTGACTAGATTTTTGGTAATAAATATTTTCATGGTTAATGGTATTGATTTAACTTTCATTTACAAAATTTGTGATTCTAGATGTGTTCTTGTGCATTTGCTAAGATGGGTCTTTTGTTGAATGACTCTAAATTTTAACCAGCCATAAAATGATCTTTGAGTTTGAAATAAGAAGAAAAAAATTCAAGTATGCCTCAAGAACCCCTTAGAAATCACCATGAAGTTGGTACATCAGTTACAGCGCAACATTTGTTAGATGATGGATATTATTTTGATAGGTCAAATACAAATAATGAAAGTTCCCATTTTCAACGTTTTATACTTGAAAGAAAGAGTCATGAAAGAAAATGCTAGAAATGATAGACATCATAGGCTATGGCATCACCTAGTACCCTATTCCCCTAGAGTCCATTCAAGACTAGCTACTTCTATCCTTAGAACTAGCCCTACAGATCAAGATCTTGTAATGTAGGGGGATAATGTGGTGATAAATTGGAATAGATGTAAACCCTATGATTGGAAAGGGTGAGTTATTTTTTGCATTGCATATATAGACCATACACTTGAACACATTATATGATAGTAACTTCCCTTCATGGTTTAATGACACACCATATTCTCTACACTTGTCAAACACTTGCCTCAAATGATCAAAGTATTCATTAGCATTTTTGAGAAAATTGTAATGTCATCTAAATAAACTAGCACTATCTTGTGCATCAAACCTTGGAATGCCATATCCATGGCCCTTTGGAAAGTTGCCCCAACATTGGACAAACCAAAAGGCATCTTCCTATAAGCCATTGTGCCCCATTTTGTGGTGAATGATGTCTTATATTGGTCCTCTTCCTTCACTAAAACCTGATTATAACCTGAAAAACCATCAAGCAAAGAGAACCTTTCCAAACCTGAAACCATTTGCAAGATTTGTTCAATAGAGGGCAGCGGATAGTGATCCTTCAAAGAGGCTCTATTAAGGTCCCTAAAGTCAACGCAAAGCCTTATTTCACCATTATTTTTTCTAAGAGGAACACGATTAGACAACCATGAAGTATGCTTAATTGGAAAAATAATGCTTGTCTTCTAACAATTTATTAAGTTCTTTCTTCATTAGGACTTCTAGCTTTGGATTGAAGGGTCTTTGCTTTCATCTAATAGGTTTAGCATTAGGCTCAAGTTTTATAGTGTGTTGAGCTAAAGGTAGATCAAATCCCTTCAAGTCTTGATATTCCCATGCAAATATATCACTATACTCTTGACAAAGTGCAATGAAAGCTTGCTTCTCACCTTGGGTACATAACTTACCAATTTTTAGTAGCTTCTCCTTGAAAATCTCCATAGAAAATATCCATAGTTCATAGTGATCTTCAGCCACTATGATGCTAGTTTTCTTTTTCCTTGCTTGGTCATCATTATTAAACATGGATTCCAATGTAAACAAACTTTTGGGCAGCTTGGTAGACCTTAACTAAATGATTTGGTCTTGATATTACTACTGTATTTTTTCTTGGTTATGGGCTGAAAACTCAACTTCTTCAACCAAGAAGTTTAGAATTTGCTCATCATTATCAAAAACTTGCCAATGCACGTTATTGTTACGAATAGAAGGCCTAACAACTTCTTTAATGCACTGATGTGTTTTACCTTTTGAAATCTCATTTGGTACATCATACTGAGCACCTATAGCATTAATCCTATCAACATGGTTATTCTCTTTTCTAGGCACGGACAAGTTAAAATCCTAAAAATCTTCAATTAAATCCCAAACCTTGTGCTTGTATAACTTCAAAAGGTCATTTTTGGTTACATTAAGAGCTCTAACTTGATTCACAATCAACTTACTATCCCCAAACACTTGTAAACAACTAATTTTTCTTTTACTAGCCCATTCTAACCCATGAATAAGGGCTTCGTACTCTAATTTATTATTTGAACAGCTGAAACAAAACTACAAAATGCATGGCACCACTACCGGCATCATTTCTACTCCTTCAACCATCAAAATGCAGCTGCCATACCTCATTTTCTTGTTGTTCTAGCTGTTATTTTTTATCCTTCACAGGATTTGGCATTTTCATACCTTGTTCATGCCTCATATACACACCAAATCCTCTTTCCTTTAGTTGTTCATGTGAAGAAAGAATGTCATTTTCAGCTGCCTAATCATCCAAGACTACATCTGGTATGAGTTCAGTTTGTCTATGTGGTTCTTGCACAGCTGGACATTCCTCATAGTAAAACATGGTACAATTTACATTGATGACACTAGGCTCATAAGGTTCTACATGGTCTTTAGCAATAGATTCTATTAGAGTATTAAGTTTAAAATACAGAAATTAGTGATGTAGAGGCACTTTGGATAGGAGGAAGATAGACAAGTTGTCTAGGTTTGTACTACACCAAAAAGTCCAAAATCAAAGGTTAGTTTGCAAAAGTGGGAACAACAATTAGAGGCTTTGAGATCTTCTTGGAAAAAGTGTTTAGGCATGCATTGGGACCCATCCCATCCATTGGAAAAGGTAGGTCAAACTCAGAAATGGTGCTTCCTTGAAGACAGTTTGTTTGATGGGAAGGTTTACAACCACTTCTTACCCATCGAACTTCCTTGGGTAGTTTGAAAACTACAACTACTTACCAATTTTGTCCTTACATGTTTAGGATTGTTTAGGCTTAACAAGTGCCTTCAAATAGTTTACAATGCAATTAGGCCTTGAACAAGGCACTAGACTCCTTGACATGCCTTAACAAGGCTTACAATCATGAATATTGTCTCTACATGCCTTAGGAAGGATGACAAAAGTGACCACCTTTTATGACTACCTCTTATATGACAACAATATGTAGATATTTGGACATAGTCCTTATTACAATCAAATGAATGGTCTTGTAGGACCTTATTGAATCCACCAAACAAAATGAACAACAAAACAAGAGAACTCAAGACCTTAGTCTTCTTGGTGCTCCTGCACCATACTCCCCAGGTGGAAAGAGAACTCAAGTCTCTTGAGGAAGTAGATCAGCAATTGTGACACCATGCTTCAAGATGTCTTCTTCACCTATCCAAGTGGCATCTTCAATGGGTAAGCCACTCCATTTGACAAGGAACTATTTGTATGTCTTCTTTCTAGTCTTCTTCGAGACTTTGGTGTCAAGAATGCATTCCAACTTCAATCGTTGATTGGGTAGAAGACCCTTGACCCAATCTTCATCTCCTACTGCTATCATATCTACCTCTGAATTTGCATTAGGATCACCTTTGAAAGGAAACAAGTCTAAAACATTGAAGATAAGAGATATGGCCAAGCCTTGAGGAAGTTCAATCTCGTAGGCATTGGGCCCAAACTTGTGCACAATCTGGCATGGTCCTATCTTCTTCATAAGGAGTTTGGTTGGCTACCCCTTAGGAAGTCTTTCCTTCTTCAAATGTGCCATGACCAAATCCCCAACCTTGTATTGTACATCTCTCCTTCTCTCATTGGCTTTCTCCTTGTACTTATCATTGTTCTTTTGAAGAGTTTCTTTGACACTATCATGGATGTCCTTCATGGCCAATGCAAAGTCTTCACCTTGAGCACTTTTCCTCTCCAATCCATGGAGATCTCTTAGTTCAAGAATACCTCTTGGATGAATGCCATAAACAATCTCAAATGGACTCCTTCCTGTGCTCCTATTGGTGGAATCATTATAAGAAAACTCTGCTTGAGGGATGATCATATCCCATGCCTCTCCATGTTTGGTAAGACACCTAAGAAGATTTTCCAAGGACCTATTCACCACCTTAGTTTGGCCATCAGTCTGATGGTGATAGGCTGAAGTAAATGACAATTGATTGCCCAACTTCTTCCACAAGGTGCACCAAAAGTGGCCTACAAACTTTGGATCCCTATTAGTCACAATGTTAAGAGACAAACCATGGATTCTAACAATTTCTTTGAAGAACAAACCAGCAATGTTAGAAGAATCATTAGTGCATTTACATGGAAAGAAATGAGCCATGTTGCTGAATCTATCCACCACAACAAATATACTATCAAAGCCTCTTTGAGTCCTAGGAAGACCCAAAACAAAATCCATGCTAATACTTTCCCATGGCCTATTAGGAATAGGAAGTGGCTGATATAGACCAGCATTACATGAAGTACCCTTTTCCCTTTGACAAATACTACAACATTCAACAAAATTTCTGATATCTGATTGCATTTTAGGCCAAAAATAAAACCTCTTCACCTGATCCAATGTCATATCCAACCCAAAGTGACCTCCTTGTCCACCACAATGTTTTTCCTTTATGATGTTCTCCCTCATGGAACACCTAGGAACACATAGTTGGCTTCCTTTGAACAACAACCCCTTCTGTAACAAAAACTTAGAAAAATTAGAATGATAATAGTCTAAAAATTGTGAACAAACTTCATATACCTCCCTGAAATCTTCATCATCTTGATACATATGTTTGAGAGCATCAACCCCTACACTTTGCAATTGAATTTCCTGAACCATACACACCCTTTTACTCAATGCATCTATCACTTTGTTAGCCTGCCCCTTCTTGTGTTTGATTAAAAATGTATAGGCTTGGAGTTGCTCAACCCATTTCATATGCCTATGATTGAGTATCTCCTGTGAATTCACAAAACTAAGTGCATGGTTGTCAGTATAAACAATAAATTCTTTAGGCAAAAGATAGTGCCTCCATTTTTTTAAATCTTGTACCATTGCATAGAATTCCAAATCATAAGTAGAGTACTTTCTTTTATCATCAATCAATTTTTCACTAAAGAAAGCAATAGGCCTGCCTTCTTCACATAGGACAGCCCCTATAGCAAGGTTACTAGCATCACATTCCACCACAAACAACTTGTTAAAGTTGGGAAAAACAGGTATGGGCTGTTGTGCTACTTTTTGTTTTAGAATTTCAAAAGAATCATTGCCTGCCTTTGTCCAAAAAAATTTACATTTCTGCCCCCCTTTGATGGTATCCAAAATTGGTGCACAAATATGACTAAAACCCCTTATGAATTTCCTATAAAATGTTGCCAAACCATGAAAAATTTTCACATCACCTTCTGTTTTTAGAGTTGGCCAGGACAAAATGGCTTCTACCTTTGCTGGATCCATCTTCAAACTACCTTGTGAAATCACAAAACCAAGATAGGTGAGTTCTTCCTTCATGAAGACACTCTTTTCCATGTTGATCATCAATTGTTCATCATGCAACTTCTTCAAAATCTGATCCAAATGTTGCAAATGCTCTTCCTTAGTCCTACTGAAAATAAGAATGTCATCCAAGTATACCACAACAAATTTGCCAATGAAATCCTTCAACACTTCATTCATGAGATGCATAAAAGTACTTGGGGCATTAGATAGACCAAATGGCATCACCAACCACTCATAAAGACCCTCATTTGTTTTGAATGTTGTCTTCCATTCATCCGCTTGCTTGATCCTAATTTGATGATACCCACTCTTAAGGTCAATCTTAGAAAAGTATCTAGCCCCTCCCAAATAGTCCATTAGTTCCCAATCCTTGGCATAGGGAACGTATATTTTATGGTAATCTTGTTAATGACTCTATAATCTGTACACAACCTCCATTTACCATCCTTTTTAGGGGCTAGGATTGTTGGGACAGCACATGGGCTAAGACTCTTTCTTACCAATCCCTTATCCAACAATTCTTGCACTTGCTTGGCAATCTCTTCATTTTGAGAAGGTGTCATCTTGTAGGCTGCTTTGTTTGGCAAAGTAGATCCCGGTATGAAGTCAATTTGATGGTTTATGTCCCTAATAGGTGGCAACTCATTAGGCATTTCTTCTACCATAATCCCTTTATATTTCTCTATCAATTGCTGCACCTCCTTAGGGACCTCTTCCTTACTAGGATCATGCAAACTAGGATAAGGCAAATCGATGCATTGCAAGAGGAGATGTGAACAGGGTTTGATCTGAGAACAAGAGAAGAAAGTGAGGATGAAGCTAAAGAAGAGCTATCTAAGGAAGAACAAGAAGCTGCAGGAGATCCTACATAAGTTAGGTTGTTGAGAACCATTTCGAAGATTGGAAAGAGACCCAAGATCAAAGTTTCTACATATTCTAGGGATTTGAATCCAGAACAACTTATTGATTGGATCAATGACATGGAGGAGTATTTCGAGTATGAAGACATGGAGGACCCAAATCAGGTCAAGTTTGCAAAAACAAAGTTGAAGGGCCATGCAAATATTTGGTGGAAGGAGGTCCAGTTAGAGAGGAATAGAAGAGGAAAAGGAAAGATCACCAGATGGGATCAGATGGTGGAGAAACTAAAGAAGCAGTTCATTCCTGTGGACTATGAGATGGAGCTATTGAAGAAGCTGCAAGGATTAAAGTAAGGTAGCAAGTCTGTCAAGGAGAATACAGAAGAGTTTTATAAGATTACTATTACGATAGGCCATGTAGAGCCAAATAAGCAGAAGGTAGCTCATTACATTAATGGGTTGAGGTCAAGTATTTAAGAGGAGTTGAGCCTAGTCAGAATGACCACAAAAGAAGATGCATACTAGTTTTCCCTGAAGGTGGAAGAGAAGTTGAATAAAATATTTGATTGCAAGCAAAGGGGGAGAGGTCAAGGTGGAAGGACAGGTGAAAGACCCTATGGGGGATGAAATCAAGATTCAAAGAAAAGTGAAGAAGCTAACACCGGTCAAATTCAGAGAGGAGATAATACCTACCACCCTTGTGACCAGAACAATGGTGAGCAAAGAGGAAGAGGAAGACGCAGACCTGGGTAAGGACCTGGAAGAGGAGGTTTCAGAGGAACCTGTTTCCAATGTGGAGAAGAAGGGCATCGAGCATATGAGTTCCCACAACATCAAGGAAGGACAAATTGAAGACCTAAAGGTAATGCATGAGTTACACATGTAGACAAAGATGCACAGTCTGAGCATTCTAAAGATGCTGAAAGGGGAGAAACCCTAGTTGTCAGAAGAACTTTGTTGAATGAGGAGAAAGAACCAAATCAGAGGAAGAGTTTATTCTGCACAAGATGTAAATGTGAAGGTAAGTGTTGTGATATTATTATTGATAGTGGAAGCACTCACAATCTTGTTTCAGAGGAGATGGTTGAGAAGTTGAAGTTGACAAGAAGAAAGCATCCACATCCATATCAGATTGCATCATTGTAGAAGGACCACAGAGCTTTGGTCAATTTTCAGTGTTTATTGAAGTTCAAGATTGACGACTATCATGATGAGGTGTTGTGTGATATCATACCGATGGATGCATGTCATATGCTATTGGGGAGGCTGTGGTAGTATGATAGGAGTGCTTTCCATGATGGCCGTGCAAACACAAATTCCCTAACAAAGGATGGATTTCATCATAAGTTGAAGCCCTTGAAGGAGGTGGAAGAAAAGGTATGTAGTACTGCCAGAATTTGCTTGGTTGATGGTAGAAAAGTTTTGGAGGGTATGAAGTATGAGCGTCATTTCTTTGCATTGATTCCTAAGATTAGTCAAGAGAAATGTGAAGATGTACAAGCAAAAGTCTCAGATATGTTGGATGAATTTTAGGATATTATCTCTGATAATGTACTAGAAGGTCTACCACCAGTGAGGAAGATAAGTCACCAAATGGCTTTGATACCAGGAGCTAGTTTACCGAATAAGTCAGCCCACATAATGACTCCTGCAGAGAGTGAAGAGCTGAACTAACATGTTTAAGAGCTGTTAAGGTAGGGACTCATAAGGGAGAGCCTAAGTCCATGTGTGGTACCTACAATACTAGCACCAAAGAAAGATGGAGAATGGAGAATGTGTACAGAATCTAGGGCCATCAATAAGATCATGATCAAGAATAGGTTTCCATTACCAAGAATGGATGACATAATGGACTGTTTGAGTGGAGCCAAGTACTTCATGAAAATTGACTTGAAGAGTGGGTATCACCAAATCCATATTAGAGAAGGAGATGAATGGAAGACAACCTTCAAGACAAAGGACGGTTTGTATGAGTGGTTAGTCATGCCATTTGGGCTAATCAATGCACCGAGCACATTCATGTGGCTCATGAACGAGGTACTGAAAGAATTTTTGGGAAGTTTTTTTATTGTTTATTTAGATGATATTTTGATTTTTAGTAAGACTTGGGACGAGTATATGATGCATATCAAAAGATTTTTGGAGAAGCTAAGGGAGGAGAAGTTGTTCATCAATCTGAAGAAATGTAGTTTTGCAAAGAAGGATTTGGTATACCTAGGATTTGTGGTCTTAGAGGAAGGTCTTAAGATCGACCCATAAAGAGTAAGAGCTATAATTGAATGGCCTACGCCAAGGAGTGCTATAGAGCTACGATCTTTTCATGGTTTGGTAAGTTTTTACAAAAAGTTTATCAAAAAAATTAGTAGCATTTGTGCACCCCTAACTGAGACAAGAGAGGGGATACAAAAGAGTTTAGATGGACTAAAGGAGCAGACAAAAGCTTTGATACATTGAAGAAAAAGTCACAGAGCAACCTATTTTGGCACTTCCAGATTTCAATAAGGTATTTCATGTAGATTGTGATGCTAGTGGCAGTGCTATAGGAGCTGTTTTGAGTCAAGAAGGTAAGCCCATTGCCTATTTTAGTGAGAAGCTTAATGATCCCAAGAAAAAGTATTATGATTATGATCAGGAGTTTTATGCAATAGTTCAGGCTTTAAATAAATGGAGACATTATTTGTTGCCAAAAGAGTTTGTTTTATATATTGATCATTAGGCTTTGCAGTATCTTAATAGTCAAGGAAAGTTGAACCAGAGGCACTTAAAATGGGTTGAGTTTTTTCAGAGCTATACTTTTGTTTTGAAGCATAAGAGTGGGAAGTCCAACAGAGTTGTAGATGCCTTGAGCAGAAGGCAAAATTTGTTGACAGAAATGAAGATAGAGGTTGTTGGGTTCAATAAGCTCAAAAGTTTGTATCTTGAAGATCTAGATTCTGAAGAGGCCTGGAAAGCTTGTTTGTAACCTATTACTTTGGATAGGACAAAATGGTTGGATTTAATAATCCAAGATCGCATGTTGTTTAGAGGAAGCTAGTTGTGCATTCCAAGGAGTTCCATGAGAGAGAACCCAATTAAGGAGAAGCATAGTAGAGGATTGGCTGGACACTTTGGTTGAGATAAGACCATTGCTATTGTTGGTGAAAATTATTATTGGCCACAGTTGCAACAGGATGTGAGGAAATTTGTGCAGAGTTGCAGAGTGTGTCAGATGGCAAAAGGAACAAGTCAGAATACAGGGCTATATCAGCCATTAGCTACACCGGAGAAGCCATGGGATGACATTAGTATAGATTTTGTTCTTGATTTACCAAGGACACAGAGAGGACCTAATTCCGTTTTTGTGGTGGTGGAAAAATTCTTGAAGATGGAATATTTTATTCCTTGCAAGAAGACTAATAATGATGTTCATATTGTAGAGTTATTTTTTAGGGAGGTGGTGAGATTGCACGGTCTACCAAAGAGCATAGTTTCAGATTGAGATACCAAGTCTGTTGGTTATTTCTGGATGACATTGTGGAAGAAGTTGAAGACAGATTTGAAGTTTAGTTCTACACACCATCCATGCACTGATGGATAGACAGAAGTGGTGATTAGGAGTTTGGGCAACCTGCTATGATGCTTAGTAGGTGATAAGCCCAAGGGATGGGATTTAATTTTACCATAGGCAAAATTTGTTTACAACAATTCTATCTACACACTCAAGAATGTTACTCTTTCAGCATGTCATGCGAATGTTATCAATGATCTTCTTCTTCTATTCATCCCTTTTGAGATCAAAGGGTAGCATCATGCTGGACTCAACCCTTGTGGGAGCCCATTTGACACCACATGCTGAATGTCTTCAATCAGCTTCATGATTTGTCCTATACCTGCACATATAACAAACAGATTAGAATAAAACAATGATGCTCTTATGTTTGCTTCTCTTCAGTTCCCTTCTACATATGGATGTTCTTATTTAATCAATGCACTACAATTAAGATATTATGTCTCTCTTGATTGATGAAGGGTTTTCATAACCGAAGCTTCTAACGGGACCTTCCTGCAATTTTTTAGGTACATGCCAAGGTCAGGTGCGGGAACTGGAGGCTTCTACAAGATCAACCCAAACAAGGCAATGATGGCTATGTCTTTCCCTCTTCTTCATTAGATACATAGTGTTTTACTTGTATTTGCATGAGTTCAGCTATAACCCATGGCTTGTGTGGGACATCTAAAATGTCTTAGTTTCCTTCAATGCAATGTTTGCTCTTTTATGTATTCAAAATTGTAAATGAACAATCACTGTAGTGAATGAATACTTATCTCTTTTACTACTCTGCAATGCAATGAATGATTGAAACTTTTCTTTTCTACATCCGAACAACTAAACTACACTTGTCTATGAATAACTATGCAACTAGCACATAATAGAAATAAATAAAAACTCATTCAAAATGATAAATAATGAATCTACTCAGTTAATTTTTTAGCTGGTGTCAAAAAATGGTAACAACCCCCTCAATATGTTCTTGACTTTATGTGTTGCACTTTCTTGGATCTTTGTCTGCATTCTGTATTAGTTTCTGTGTCCCTTTGTAGTGTCATTGTCTCTATTTGCATATTGTATTCCATCATGCTCCTGTAGTTGCATCTACCTTTTGCCATCTTTGTCTTTTCAAGCATTCCTATATGAATTGTGTTCTTTTACTACTATATTATGCAAACAAGAAGGTCACTTGGAGGATGGTCTTTTAGGCCCAAGCTTGACTTTTCTTAACAACTTCTAATGATTGCTTCAACCCCCAATTCTAAACACTGTCAATAACCCTAGATTGTCATGATCTTATTAATGCACTTGTAACATTTCATTTGATTACCTTTTCAAAGCCAGTCTCTAGCTATTATCTCCACCCTTCATGAGGATTGTCCTTCCATAGTCCTCATGTTGATTAGTATGGACTGCCTTTTGAAGACTATACTCTTGCATGATGGCTATTGACTACTCTGAGATACCTTGACAACATTATGGTATCTCCTGGAAACATTACTCATTTGTGACTCTCCTTTCAATGTGAGGGATTTCCTTTCATATCTTTGACATGATAGTCATTACTGGGCAATGTCTCATCATGAGTTCCCTCCTCTAGTTGATTTTGCATGTGACATCTTGCTGGTCTGAATGATGGGACTATACCTGTACTTGCACAAATCAACAAAAGTGTTAAGAAAACAAAGAAGCCAAGAGCTTCTCATGATGATTGGATGATCTTTACTTTTCTTGAATCATCATGATGCTTGTATATTTGAACTTGAGACAAATTTTATCTTTCTGATTTGATGTTTAGTAAGATACATGTTGAATGCCTATTAGTTTTGCATGTAGGAGACTTTGGATCCTGAGCTTTAACATTACTTTCCTTATCCCTTGTAGGCACTTCTAGAGCTTCAATGAGGAATTGAAGATGTAGCTAATAAAAAATGGGATTCATCAAAGGCAATGATGGATCCCTTTTCTATTATCTGTCTTTTTACTTACAGATGTGAAATCTTTCTTTTATTGCATCCTATTAGTTATTTCCATGGCTTGTGTGGGAAATTTATGAACATATCATCTTTTAATGAATATAAACAACTACTTTATGCAAAATTTTGTATGCAATTTATCTTTTTCTGTAAAGCAATGGCATAATGAAAACTAAAAATTCTCTTTATGGTATTGTTTGTATGATCATATGAGAAACCTTAGCTGAATTTTGTGTACATTTATTCTTCTTCAAAGTAGAAAACACTAGTGTTGTCCCAACCTAGGCTGATTGGGCTGAAAAGTACAATTAAGTAATAACTACACCTTTGGATATGGGCTGATATTCAAGTCCTAGCTTATCAATAATTTGTTTACACATGACTAAACTACTAGCACCTGAATCTATCATGTAGTTATTAACAAGATGTTTTCCTATGATTAATGACACATAAAAGAAGGTTGGTTTCACTTCTTTAGTTTGCTAGTCATTAACTTTTGGAGATCTATTGGCCAACACTACCTTGGGTTGCTCATTTAGAGGCTCATTAGACACTTGCAAGTTTGATAAAGTAGTTTATAAAAGATCTTTTTGTCTTGGTAATGGTAATGAATCCCACAATTAAACATTAACATTAGCTTTCCTCATATGATCAATAATTATTAGTGTTCACATTTCATTTGGCTTAATTTGGCATTCATTTGGCCATGTTTGGAAGCCTCATTTATGTACATGGCATAAGACACCCTAGCTGGGTGTGTGGCAGTTATGAAGAGTCCTTCAAACTCTTTCACTCCACTTAGGTTGTCACATCTACTTGAGATCTCCTTAAGTTATGGGATTGACTTCCATTAACTCAAGGTTTCTCAAGGCTATATGTACTTGTCATATTGACTTCCAATTTACTCCAAATTTGTGATTAGCATTCATCTTATAGATCCTGCAAATTCTAATATGGATTAGAGCAATCTAAGTCTATTTGCTAGTTCATTTTGGAGTCACAAAGTCATTAAATTTTGCAGGTCATTTGGTGAATCTCTAGTTCATTTTTTGGCAAATGATTTGGAGGATTAAGTCATTTTTTAGCCTCTCGAACTATTTGAATTCCTCTAATCGACGGCTTCATTGTTGTTTGTGAAGATTTTTGCCATTATCAAAGCCTCTGATTTGTGGTTTTTGACTACCATTATTGGTGATTAGATGGCTATTGTGGCCGGTTGGTGTCCCTACAAGCTGTGAAATCTCCTTTTCAACTTCAGTGTGGATGTTTCATCTCTCAGCACCCATTTCTCTGTTCAAGTTTAATGATTTGCCCGAGGCCCATGTTTGAGAAAATTAGCCTATTAAGAGGCCCGATTGTGGGATGTGTGTCCCATTTGGTACTACAAAGCTACATTTGAGGAAGGAGAATGGTGACGGTGACAAGCGCAAGTTGTATTCACACCCAAAACCTCACAACATTCATGGCTCTGTTTGAGGGCATTTAGTTTTTTTACTGTGTTTTTTGTTGTTGTTAAGAGTAGGGTTCGCAAAGGGCCTAGATGCCCAACTCTCAGAAGCCCCTGCTATGTAGTAAGCGCACAGAGCTATAGTGCCCAGCAACGAAAAACCTTCAGACACAGTAGCAGTCACACACATCTGAGCCAGGAAGCAAATCAACTCCTGATTTGTGCTATGTGAAGGAAGATTTAGTCTGAGAAAGGAGTCAAATTGACTCTTGCATGTCATCTTGCTACCATTCTCTAGCCACCTCTACAACATTTAAGGGTAAATCACCCCCAATGGTGCCATAAATCTACAGAGAGGACACCATACACAACCTAAAAATCTACCTTTGAAGTGCAATTTCAACCTCAAATTCCTCTGTTCACCCCATGACCTCTAGAAGCTCTCTTCTAGCCACCTTTACCACTCACACCTAGCTGCCCCTATTTCTTTCTGCATTTGCACCTTATTGTGCCCTAAAATTTGGGCTTGAAATATCAAAATTATGCCTTAATTTTGTTTTCAAAGCATTTAAAATTATTACTTTTCAAATTGTTATCAAAATAGGCAATGTGTTTTGTAGGCTGGACATTTAAAAATTGGGGCAAAATTAATTTGAAGGAATTAATGGTTATGTAAATTTTGTATCTTCATCTCTTGAAGACGAAGGGTGAGGCCCGGATTGGTAGGAGGCCAATTCCCACTCACAAAATTAAAGCATTGTATTTTTCATTTTTTGCCAAATCCAATGAGTCATTGGAAGGCTAGTTTCCCTCTCGCCATGGGCATTTTTTTGCTAATTAGTGCCAATTTATTAAAATAGGTCTATTTTGTGAGAACTTGCTTTTGTGATAACTTTTTCTTAGTAACTCAAAATTGAGCACTGCTTTTTGCAAAAGTGAATATTTTCTCATTTCCCATGCATCTAACTTATTTATATTATAATAACACACTATGTTATAAAGTGTCACAAATCTGGGGGGTCGCCTAATACTGAATCAGGGGGTGTATCGAATGTGCTTTGAGCATTTTAGAGTTGTGCCAAAGAGCACTTCCATACAATCATGTCAAGAGAAATTCATTGAGTCATGTCTAGAACGCTTCTGCACTTTCTTTCTATTTTTTTCACTTATGGGAGTTATTCATGCACTAATTTATAAAGTGCCACAAATATCATTTGAGATAAAAATATTGAATTATGGGGGGGTTCATAGAGTTGTATCAAGTGCATTTCCAAGTTGTGCCAAGAGCACTTCCACAGAGATATGTCAAGATCACTTCCACTACTCCATCATTCTTCAACATTTTTCCCGCATTGTATTGAGATGTGTCACAAACACTTCCACTACAACATCATCATCACCTGTTGCTACATCAGAGTTTAGAGTTGTTTAATAGAAGGCTTCCAGAGATTCTTCATAGCAGGATTATCAACTTCGAGTATTTTGTACTGTGTCTAGTACACTTTCTTGTTTTTATCTTTTGGGGGGTAGTTTTTTCCCATTGGGTTTTCTACCTTTCTCCACTTATGAGAGTTTTTTTATTTTTTACATGGATACCTCATTAGGCCTTGTTGCTAGGACCCATCTTTTTCACCCACCTAAGTTGTGCTTAAGGGGGGGTATTAGTGTTCGCATTTCATTTGGCTTAATTTGGGATTCATTTGGCCATATTTGGAAGCCTCATTTTATGCACATGGCATAAGACACCTTAGCTAGGTGTGTGGAAATTACGAAGAGTCCTTAGAACTCTTTCACTTCACTTAGCTTTCCACATCTACTTGAGATCTCCTTAACTTATGGGATTGACTCCCATTAACTCAAGGTTGCTCGAGGCTATATGTACCTGTCATATTGACTTCCAATTTACTCCAAATTTGTGATTAGCATTCATCTTATAGATCCTACAAATTCTAATAATAATATTAAAAGGCATTAATGTTACCTTACTTGGCCCTTTTGGACAGCTAAATCACCTTTTGTGGTTGTTGGTTGTGACTAGTTTGAAGGTTGTTCATGAGTTTCTACAACATGATTTCTTTGAAGGATAGGTGTGCCACCCACCATAGACAGACTAGCAACTGTTCAACTCACTTGAGGAGCCTTTTGTGCCACTCCATCAGTTGTTTGCCCTACCTCAATAGCCCCTTTCTTGACCCTGGTGTTTGCTACAATGGGAACATATGGATGATTTACACCACAAAATTCACCCCATCACCAATTCATGAGGGTTGCCTCATTTTGTTGGTCAATTTACTGTTGTATATGTTGTTGTTCAAGCACTTCTTGTGAAGTAGAAGGCTGCAAAATAGGTGTGTTTTGCACCATTAAGGCCTGGTTTATGAGACCATTGGACCATGTGGCCTGATTGTGGGGTTCGTTACATGAGAAGCACCATTCATATTCTTGAACTAAGTTTTTTGCACATGAACTAGTGCTTTTAAAGTGCTGGTAGTGTTTAGATTATATGCTTGGAAAGGTCTAGCATTAAATGTAGGCCTTTGTTCTTGGTTATTAGCATGATAAGGGAGTCTATTTTTCTAATTAGGATAATTGGGAGCTTGGTAAGGGGCTTGATAAGGCTTGCTATTTTGATTTTGCTACCTTTTGATATTTACCAACTCATTACCAAAGGTTTGAAGAAGACCTTAAATCTCTTGCAACTTAAAGGAGTGGGTTGGGACAACTTTTTCTTGGGTTGGGACAGTTGGTAAAGGGGCTATTTGTGGCATTTGTATGGGTGTAACAAGTTGTACTCTAGCAAAGATGGGCATTGGAGGCCTAGGGGCAATTTTTCTAGATTGTATGAGAATTTTTTCAGCCCTTATAGCTATTTCATATGCATCTAGGAGTGTGTTTACACCCATAGATTGTATCATCACAGCAATGTCACTATTAAAAGCCCTCAAAAAATACAAAAAATCATGTTGTACTGAGGGTCTTACCAACTGTGGGATTCTATCCCAAGTCCTTTGCAAATAGAAGTTAAAGTCTGTCATGTGCTCATGAGGAGCTCTCTTGATGGTGCTCAGCTACTCTACCAAAGAGAAATGGTTTTATTTGTTTTCAGACTATTTGCAAAGAAGCTCTCCAAGTTGATCCCATGAGCCTATTAAGTTCACTGCCAAATCTCTAAACCACTGCAATTCTTTGACTTTGAAGGAGGCTACCAATAATCTAAGAGCCACATTTTATTCAGTGATGTGATGCACATCACATAAGTTTTCCACATCCTGGATGTGCTCAATGGGTGTACTTTGGTCCTCTCCTGAGAAAAAGAGTAAACCTCTAAGAGCTACCACTAGAATGTCATCATGTTGTGCCAAGTTCAAGGGGCTACCTTGATCAAAAGGTACAAAAACGTGATTCTTGGGGATAGAAATTCATATTATATAGGTCTGATTTCTTGCAAGAGGAGGTACAACTCTCATAGAAGGTGGAGTTGACTGTGTTTTCCTTGTTGAAGGACAAGTTCTTCTACTAGATCTACTTTGTCTCCTAGGTGGAGATAGCTATAAGTATTCAAAAGAGCTTGCACTCCTAGTTTGTATACTTCTCATAAGCTGATTACAACACTAATTTGGCCTGGAAAATCACACGTAGAGTCTTTAGATATGCAAAATTCAACCTCTTAAAGGTCTGGAATGTTGATAGCATATCAATACTAGCAAGAAAAAGATATTTTATTTTGACTGCCTTAAGCCAAACAGTCCCACCGGGCATGTCAAAAATTGTTATCACCTAAATACACACCCTTGCTAAGTCGCAGAAATTAGCTTACTTGGAGAAACATGGGATTCTTTTCAAGTTTGTGGGTTACCTATGACAAAAAGGAACCTCTAAAGTGAGCTAGTTCTCTTGGTTCTATCACCTTGTCCAACCTATTTTACTACTTCACTTGATAGGAAAGGTAGAAACAATTGCTTGAAATGAACCTACTATTAAGGGGATGCTCCAAAATATGTTTGTTTCAGACCTTGGACTATTGATTTGACATACAACTAATCAAGGTTTTAGTTGTTTATGCACAACATAAGTGTTTGACATACATATGTATAAGTATTTTATTGAAAGGTATATGTTTTTGCTGTTTTAGAAATGAAGAAAGTATGTTTTCTTCACAAACTAACATTTGTTTGAACTGTGACACAAACAATAACCTACACAAATAAATCTTTCATGCTTGAAAATGATGGAAATAAGACACACATTTAAGGATTTGCACATAAAAAATCACAAAAATGCCATCAATTACCTCACACACACAACCAAAATAGAAACTTTGAAGTCCAAAATGCTTGCTTTATTAATAGAAGATGTGTTTACAATAGTACATGATCTAAAATCTATATTTTTTGCTTAAAAATGTGTTACAAAAATGTTGTTCTACAACAAGATCTAAGTTACAATCTCTATTTTTTTGCCTCTTACAACTCAAAAACAAGAAAGAACTAACTTGAATATGATGCCTAAGGATCCTATATGGCATCATAGACCAAAGAGAGTATCTAGGACCTAAAATTTACCAAGTTACAAGGGCTTAAAAAGTGCTAACCTACTTTGCATGCCCAGCTGACTCCAAGTTTGACTTGGTCTTCTTCTTTGAATTTTGATGACTTCTTCTAGCTCCTTGAAGTGCTCCAGTTGTTTGAAAGTCTCCTAGATGCTTGGGAGAAGGTTGAACTTTGCCCTATATTCTTGTAACTACCCTTGAAGAGTCCTTACTGTCTGTCCTTTCTGTCCAAACTGCTCAAAATACTCCATGAATGCATCAACACCTTGCAAGTTTCCCTTACTTTCTCATTGCTTCTTCATTTTCCACTTTGCCAATGAAATAGGACATCTCTTTATGTTGTGAAAGCTCTATTAGAACTTTAAGGCATATGGAAGGAGTTATAACATTTTTGGAGTCTTAAAATTGCCCCAAACTACCTCTTAAAGGCTTAAAGACACCTATAACTTTATTTACTACCACTGCTAGGTCTTTTTGAGGATTAAAACTACCCTTTAGTTTCCTTGAACTAAGTTTTGTACCCATTAGTCATGAGATAATTTCATCTCTAATTTTTGCACTTTGGTTGAAGTACACAGTGTGTATTTCAACATGCTTTCATTTTGTATGGTTTGTTTCAATGTCACATAGAGTGCATGGTCTCTGAGCCTCATGATTGTTGTCTTTCATCTAGTAACCTGACTATTATAGTCATATCATGTCTTGTTCTAGGACTATTACCTTCACTATCATTTCACATCATTCTTTGACAAAGGTTACAAAGCATTGGAAAGGATATAAGCATGATACCAATTGACATTAGAGAAACCTCTGCAACCTTCCATATCTAATGTACTAAATCCCTTATGTTGTGGAGGACTACTCCTTGCATCTATTAGTTTGTCTCACTGTTTGCTGCTCTTATCTCAGATTAGCTTCTCCTTCATCATAGGTTATGCCTTTAAAGACTCCCCATTAGGTCAAGACAAAGATCTCTAGTCATCCCTATAGCTCTCTAATAGTCTTCTCTTGGTGCAATCATTTAACTAAGCATGTTGTTGTTCAGGCATTTTTAGGACTGCATAGGTCATACAGACATTGCATGTTTGTAGGGTTTAGCAGGTGTTTAAAACTATCAACAATGACACTTTAGACTATCACTGTAACAACACTTCTACAACTCTAATTCCTTCACACTTTCCATGTAGGCTCCTTGACTATTTCTATCACACAGTCCTTAAGGACTTTCAATATAGTTATGTATGACTATATGACTGTCACTTCTCTTATTACTTTTTTCACCTCATGACAGTCACAAGATATGATTGTTTCTCATACATCTAGCCAGTCATCATGCTCTCTATTCACCTTAATGTGGCATAGACCACTATATATTGATATCCATTGGTAGACTATAACAAACTCATGATGTTTGCAACTTTCACTATGTGAAGGATTACAGACCTCTGTATGGTCTTACTTATCCCTACTTTTTTTCATGCATCTTGGTGGTGCCTGCATAAGCAATCAGGTTTTAAGCATTTGAATATGCAGGCAGCTTCCAAAAATTTAAAAAAATTTTAACACTTTCAGCCTCTGTAGTTGAAAAAATGCCAAAATTAGTTAAGGTACGAGTGTCTTTGTATATACAAGGGCGTTTGTATGTACATGCATGTCGAATGTTCATTGGCGGGTCAAAAATCTCCATTGGCCTTTGAAAAAGTGAGTTGTATGCATTTTACTTGCATATCGGTCTTGAAATGATGCATATACAAAGGGGAATCTTTCACAGATTCCTAGGAATATTCCCACTTTGTATATCGAGTTGCATGTGGAGGTGCATTATAAAAAATACAAGGGTGGAGATGCATTTGCTACAGTGGCGAGGGGGAGATACATGCGGCGGGGTCCATAGACATGCAAAGGTCTTTGTATCTTCAAGATATAAGCAAATTATATGATGGGCCTTGTATATTCTGCAACATACAAAGCAGAAAAGATGCAATTGGTAAGGCTCGTGACATAAAAAGTGAATAGTGTAGCGAAGGTGCATTCCTGGAATATTTTGTCGCAGATTCCACAGATGTATCAAAGGGTTTGTACATTGTGTTGTATGTTTAAATATGCAAGGGAAAGATACAACGTGGATTTTAAATGGATGTTCTGATCTAGCGAAAGAAGTGTTGAAGTCCCCAGCATGTATATCTAGCGCTTGTATGTTTGACATACAAGCTGATATATGAAGAAGAAATATACATTTTGGACCCGAAGAGGAAATCAAGCTACAATAGATAGATTTTCAGGTCCGCAAGTTGTATATCGCATTTGTATATGCGATATACAAAGCAAAGATGCAAATGAAGAAGATACAAGTTAGACTTCAAAAGGAGTTACATTCTGATGCATAAAAGTTTTGGGTCCGCCTTGTATGTTGAGCAGTTGTGTGTATATGCATCCTGCATATACAAAGATTTAAAAAGGGATTTGTATATGCATTCGAACATGCATATACAAGGGGCAAAAAGGTAAAATGAAGGAAGAAAAGGTCAGTGATAGAAAGTTAAGGTGCCTACGTGGCACGATATAATTGGCTGGTAGCTCTTCATGCATGTTCTGCGACCGTTGATCCCATCAATGAATTCTTTGATCGACGGCCTTGTTTTGAGCCTTTAGCGATGGTTTTTTCTAGACGAGTGCGGCCATTTTTGAGTGGGAAATCCCCCAATTTACCTGTTGTTGCATCTCGTGAGTGGATGGGGCTTTAATGGTAGATTGTGCAGGGAAGTATGGGTGAGGTGACAAGTGAACTACTAGGCTTACGAAGAGAACCTTCAGGCGGTGGCCCAGATCCTGATTCCATCTGCTCCTTTCTCCGTGTCCCTCTGTTGCATTAACTATTTTGAGCACCAATCTAATCAGGCATTGTATCTGAAAAATTTTTGATTTGCCTTGTAATTAATGTGTTGAGTACACTTCCTTGTTGTATAAGGAGGACTGTGTCACTCATATTTGGTTGTTGAAGACTTGGGCATTTTCTTTGTGTGAATAATGAAATACAGAGCATTTCCTGTCTATTTTTATCTCTATGGAGTTTATGTGTTGCATCTGAGTTGTATCTTGCACATATATTCAGTTTCTTGTCATTGTATATGAAAAATGCTTCTTGCATGTGTTTTGTTGTCTGTCTCCACTTGTTGTATGCATCTCTTCTTCTAAATTTGGATGCTAAGGGTTTCTCAAATTCTAGACTACAGATTTATGTATTACATACTTGATCTCTAACTTCCATTCAAGGAGTGGATTAAACTATTTTAGGTTAAGGTATGGAGAAGAATATATGTCAACTGGGATATCTGTAAGTATGGGTAGTTAAATACTTATCCTTGGGTGGTGTTTATAAGGCAAATACCAGTTCTAACCCCTTGAAACTCAAATGACAATTGCAAGCCATTCTTATGTATACATCTAGTTGACTCCTTGCCCTGGGATAAGGCATCGGTCTGTTCTTGTGAAGTAGTTATGATCCAAAACCCCCTGTCTTGCATCCAATCCATCAAACTAATCATTCCATTATCCTAGCCTGTTAGTTGTAGGAGTAGGATTAGGAACCCCTGCATACTCTCATCCTTAACCAGACGCATATGTCCAAGAATGTTGCTAACCTTGTGATTTGTCACACAAATCTTGGTCCAAAAATGAGAGTATTTTGCCTGTTATCACAAAGATAAATCTGAATGTCATTGGGTGAGTCAAAGTGTCAAATCTTTAGAAAATAGGGATACCCCCCTTGGTGCCGTAGAACTAGAAGTGAAGGGGAGGTAGCTCACACAACCTCTTGTATCTGTTGGCCGAATCAGCCTGTGCATAGGAACTGGCAAACCCTCTACTAATTCGGGAAAAAATAACCAACACATCCAACATGCTTCATGCTATGTTATAGCATAGCTATTCTCACTATTTCTATGGAGTTTGATAGTCTTCTCCTTTACATGACAGAGATAACTGCCTCTCTTTGTTCTCTACTAGAAAACCTTATTGTCACTCTTGACTAATCATTTCAACAGTCACATAGGCTACCTCTTTTTGTGTAGGCTCTCTATTCTTTATGAGAGTCACTATCCTCTCAAACCTCCTAAGGTCATTATGTAATTAGACTGCTATATACACTATTTGTTAGACCTCTGCTTGGTTCCTGCACCTCTTCTCTTGATCAACATCACTGTCCTCACACATTATACTTTGCCATAGCTATTAATAAGGCCTTATTTCATGTATGCAATGATCAAATCTCAATGTTGGCTTAAACAACCTGTAAGGAAGCTCTAAAGACCCTTATCAAGACTTCATATACCATTGTGAAGGTTAGCATGTTATGTTAACCCTTTGTTAGGGTTTTAAATACCTCTGCACATTTTCAGATTTTTGTTAGGTCATGACAAGCCTTTGTTAGATGTCCACATGTTGTCTCAGACTCCAAGATTGTATTATAACAGTCATTCAATGACTGTTGTTCCACTGGTATACAGTCATCAAATATGATTATTATTCCTTTTTTTATATCAGTCACCTTCATGACTGTCATCACTGATTTTAAATGCAATTATCCTTGGCTTTTCCTTAGACCTACCACTATTTTTCATGATTAGGACTATTTCAAGGATTCAATGATTGTTTTGTAAGTTTGCTGATGGTTGTTTCTTTGCATCAAATATAGATCAACATCATAAACATAATAACCTATGACACAACAACCTTATAACCAGTGAGAATCAAGTATAACAAGGACACCATACCAACTATGGTATAGTGCTCAGAAATGGGGAGTTGCTCATGCATAATGCAAAGCCATGTGAAATAAGAAGACAAGTAACAAGACAAGTTGCTTTCCAAAAAAACATTCTAGTCACGAAAATGCCAAATGCAAGCAAGAATGAGCACATGCTTAAAAGAAGACATGAGTACATATTTGTATTGCATAAACCCTTACATCAGTTCTCTATTATGTCTTGAGAAGTCCAAATCTTCACTATTACCTCTGCTCTTTAGATCATATGGCTACTTCATTGAACTTGCAACATTAGCTTTGAAAAACTTAGGTTCTCCTTTCTCAAACCCTAACTCTTGACTCAAATCACTCAACATTGACTCAACACTTAAAACCTAAAAGGTAAACCCTCATTTTCCTGCCATGAACCCAAAATGAAACATAACTCAAACATGATACTTTTTGAAAAAGGAAAACTTCTCTCCACCATTTTGTATGTAGCAATTTGAAAAGAAAAGAGCTCTTGAATGTGACAACTTGCCTTTTAATATATAGAAGTTTATTTTTTTTATGTTTGAACATTTACAACATCCATGCAACATGACAGAAAACCTCTTAGATGAAGGAAAGAATTAAAAAATCTTTACATTAAGCTATAAAAACCTTCATGAAATATGGATGAAGATATTTTGGACATAGAAAAGAATGATTTTCCTTGCACGATAAAATACCCCCTTTTTTAAAACAACAATCAAACCTCCTTCCTTGATGAGACACAAACATAACAGACCCTACAAGACCTCTCCAAAACTTGATGAATTGAGTTCTAGACTTGACATGTCACATTGGAACTATGAGATATTACACAAGGCAACTTAAAAGTGCACCAAACATGAGAAACAGTAATGAAAATTGAATTTCATATTACCTATTTGACATTGTTACCAATTTTTCACCTACAACTCAAATTGGTAGAGCTGAAATAGTTTCATTATGTTTAAGGTGAAATCTTGTTGCTGATTTATTTCTAATGGCATATCAGATAGCATGTGGAGTAAAATGGGCTCCCACAAGGGTTGATCCCAACATGCTACCCCCAAGTTTTAAGAGGATTGTGGAAAGAGTCTGAAAGAGAAGCAGTGTCACATAAAGGTGCTGCAATATAAAGACAGATGTCAGGTGTTTCGATCATATCTCAAAATATATGATCTGGGTCTTTGATATTTTTTTCCATAAATTAGACAACAATAAGATACAAAAACCCTTTACATTTCTCACCAACCCAGTTTGTAGTTTTCAAGGAACGGTCAGAGGCACAATACACAGCAAAACGAAGATAGCGGTCACATGTTTTAATCATATCTCAAAACACATGATCTAGGTTTTTGAGATTTTTGGACAGAGATGAGATGATTATAAAGCACAAAAACCCTTTAAATTTCTAAATTTGAAGCTACAAAAAATTATTGTAAAATAATATTTAAAGCAATATCCTATAAATTGCTTGTAAATATTTATTATTTATGTAGTTAAAACAAAGTAAAGCAAACAATATCTTTCTTTTTTTACTTTTCTTTCTTTTGGGAAGATATGGACAAAAATAAGCCTTGTATTATTGTTTTGTAAAAGAAAATCAAAAGAGGTAAGATTAGGTAAATTAGAAGGAAAAGCTGCAGGACCTATTGTAAGACAAATATTAAAGCAATGTTCTTTTTAAATTGCTTTTAATATTTTGTCATTTTATGTAGTTAAAACTATTAAAGCAAATCAAATATCTTTTTCTTGATTTTCTTTATTTTGAGGCAGATGAGAACAATAAAAAAATGAGCTTTTATTCAGCAAATAAAGCTTGTTTTAAATTAGATTTTGGCGAGGTCTACCTTGAGGAAGATTTTGGCAGATTTCATATATAGATTGGAGGTGATTTGAAAGCTTTATTATTGGCTTTTCAATGGAGTTCAAAAATGGATAAATTTGCTATTCTAGGAAGATTTCTTAGCTTTTTCCATGGGAGATTTTTGGAGTTATAAATAGAGGAGAAAGACTTAGTTTTTCTCAGTTGATATCTTTGTTTCTTCTCTCTTGAGCATAGGCAGAGAGTTTGTAAACTGATCTTGGCTCATATTTTTTAGAGTTAGATGTACCCCTTTCAGTTCAATACAGCAAAGCATTCCTGTTTCACATTTGGTGCCTCTTTTATAACTTTGATTTGATGTTTTCACTGTGATTATGATGTCTAATCCTCTGATTATGTCTCAATGTTATTGAAATCTGTGTAACTATTTCTCCTCTAATCTAGGTTGTGTGTTGTGTTTTAATTAAATCTTCATACAAAGTACTTTTGGATTGTTGGACTTAGCTAAAACTGAGAAGGTTACATACTTGAGAGTTGTTTATGGGTAAAATTTTAGATTTTTAGATCATCTTTAGACAAAATAGAATTTCATTCTAGTTATTCATCATCCCTTTTCTCAGACAAGTCAATAGTTTAGGAAAATCATAAGGAGAACCAGCTCACTCTGGAGATTCACTCTCATTATAGGAAACCCACTCCTAAGAGTGATTCCATGTTTCAACAGGTAGCTAAGTTTCTGTGAGCTTAGCATGGAGCATATCTGATTGATAACAAACATTGCAAAAACAAATTGGTAACACACACATAACCATCTTTTATTTGATCATGAAATTTCATAAATCAAGATTCAAGGAGGTGGAATCATCAACGGTGAATTTATAGGTGTATAGGCTAACCACACAAGTTAATTTACAATCAACAAACTACTACTAGTATGAACACTTTGCAAACCCATCAAATATCCATGAATCTTTAGTTTAAAATGAAATATTAACTCAATTTGGTGTTTAGAAATCATGAAACAAACTTTATATGATGACAAGTTTAACTAATTCAACAATTTCTATTCACAATTCTTGACTAAAAACTATGAATTAAACTTGTATTAAACTCAAAATATTGATAAACACATGCTTATAGAAACATAATCATAAATCCAAACAATAAAGTTTACAAAAACAATCATTTTAAATGATAAATGAAATGCTAGTTTAAAACAAAAA
Source organism: Cunninghamia lanceolata (assembly GCA_027924645.1). Classification (NCBI taxonomy): domain Eukaryota; kingdom Viridiplantae; phylum Streptophyta; class Pinopsida; order Cupressales; family Cupressaceae; genus Cunninghamia; species Cunninghamia lanceolata. The sequence continues at coordinate 3,823,240 of BSBN01000901.1, forward strand.
TTTGAAATGAAAAAGAACAACCTAACTCAGACAATAAGCCAAAACCCTAAGCATGACCTTGGTGATCAAAATTCGTCCAAATCCAGAATCACAATCAAGCGATCTTAGGAAGGTTTCAATAGTTGATCAGAAGATTTAGATTACAATTAATAACAAAAAGGAATGAGTTTACACCTTTAAAAATGTTTAAAAAGGTGTATTAATGGCGACATGAGCGCCATAAATAACACTCGAGTTTGAGAGATCCACAACGATTTGTCTAAGTGGTGGGAAGGACCGACATTACATGCTGTCGAACCATATGCAAGAGTGGTAATAATGATCACCATTACACATTAAAATATGACAAGGTACATGCATGGGTGGCAATTTTTGCCGCCCATGCATGTCAATCAAAAATGAGACAAACAAACATGTGTAAGTGGCAATTTTGGCCGACTTTGCATGTTAAAACAAGAAAAATATGCAAGAGTGGTAGTTTTGACCACTTGTACACATGAAGACTTAAAAATTTACAAACACATTAAAATGACCAAAATTGATATTTTGACAAGCTTGTAACTTAGTCGATATTTGCAAATCTCGAGAAATCAACTAAGGGGAATGTCACAAGCTATTCTATGGTGTCAGATGACTTTGCACAAGGCCAAGAGAACTTGTCTTGATTTGTGAACTTAGAGTGTAGACTACAAAATAGACAAGTTCCATAGGGGTTGTCTACAAAATGAGCACAGCTAATTTTAAGAACAATAGTTGGCTCTAACTGGGGAACTTCCTTTGATCATTCTTTGAAATGATAAAAGGGAGTAGAATCCAATCTCTAAGTGTCTTCATCCATGCCATTGGGCTATAGAGTCAAGCAACACAAAAGACACAAAAACACTAAAAAAAAGACATAAAATTGTACAAATTCATGAACTTATCTGTCGCTTAACTTTGAGAAAAGCTTCAGATGATGTCTACTATGAGGTAGTAGAAAAGATGTTCCATTCCTCTTTTTTACTATTGAATGAGTAACATTTCCCAGTGTTTGACATTTTGGGATCTTCTTCTGCATCTAGATTAAATTACCCCACTTCTGCTGATGAATTCTATCCCAACTGTCGTTGTGGTTTGAAAAAGTGATCATGCTTATTAAAAAGTTTCTCTAAAAAAACCAATCCTTTGCAAATCCTATTTCCTTTCAACTACAAAGTCTCTCCGCTTGAAGAGGTTGATTCATCTATTTCCTGACCCTCATTTGAAGCATTATCCAATGAATCAGGATCTTCATTAGTGGTCAAGGAATAAGGACCCATACCAAAAGACTCAAAGAGAATCTAAGATTTTGGATCCTCATATTTTTTCACTGAGTACTTGGCCTCCCTTTTAGGATGAAGTTTCTACATAATACCATTGCTAGGTATTTTGGCTTCTGACATTTGAATCTTTGTCTCTTGAGCATGATCTATGATACCAACTAATTGATATGGACTTGTTACAAAAGATGGAAAACTCTCCTCTTGAGGTTTTACATTGGGGGTACTAGTCTTAGGAATAGGGGATGAAGTAAGAGGATCTTTTGTACTTACAGGTTTATCACCAGCCACATCTTGATGATTTGATTGATTCTGTGACCATGTGAGAATAGCATAAGATTCACCAAATGTAACTTCTTCTTGCCCCATCTCATCTTCCAAGTTTAGGAACCTGATGGTAGAGTTGCCAGCTAACTTCTCTTCAACTTCCATGAAAATATTAGCATCATCTTCTCCTTGATCATACTCTGATTGAAGAAGATCATCTTGCTCCGATTCATAATAAAAGATTATTGCATTCATAGGTGGTGCCTCTAAAGCAAGTATTCCTTGTTATTAAGGAAGCCTATTTTGATTATGATTCCTTGAAGCATTACCTTGGTAATTCAGAGCATTGGGGAGGGTAGCTCTTGGAATGTCCTTGTAGGATAAACTCTGCGACATCTATTTTTTTAGAGCTAACAGCTCATCAGCCAACTTTTGCACCATAGGATCCATAGTGCTGGTAGAAGATAAAGCCAAAGGGGGCTGCCAACTAGATCTAATAGAATCCTTCTTCAACTGCCAAAATTTGAGCAATTACAAGATCAGTTGGTGCTACTCTTCGTAAAAGAAAACTTACTTTTGACAACTGTGAATTGATGAAAAAGTATTTTAGGTTGTTAGCTATAGGTTGACCAACAATTGGGATCCTATTCTTTATCTTATTGAACTTTGCCACAAACTCATGCATGGGCTCATGCGGTTCCTTTTTCATTTGAATAAGTTGGGCCAACAAGGCATAAGCATCTTCTACCAGTTTTAATCTAGCTTCAAACTGAGTTTGAAGTGTATTCCATCCACTGACAGTTCCTGGTGCAAGGTGATAGAACTAATCAGCTGCAACAGCTTAGAGTGTTTCTACAAATAGTCTCATAGAAACATCTTCATATTCCACTCTGAGAACACTGCATGCAATGTAAAATGCTGCAATGTGCTCATCCAGATATTGTTTACCATCCCCATAGAAATTGGGAAAGTTCTTACGTGAACCCCGAGGTAGTTCATGTAGAGGCTGAGTCAGATTCAAAGGACCAAAAGAATTTCCCCATTGACCTAGGACAACCATACTCTTACCAAACAATAGAGCAAATATAACAAAAATATATTACAAAAGATGAGGCCGGTATGCTTCAGCCAAAGGCGAGAGGCTCTTGGTTGCGCATAAGAACACTGATCTCATAACACAATATGATTCAACTCAAAGTTTGATACTCAAATTGTTTGCTTATATTGATATTCACTTGAAAATATGATAAAAATAAAAATCTCAAAGTCTTGAAATGTTTTCCAATTCAGCAGAGTTTCTTTGCAATAGATAAAAGATAAAGATTACAATAAAGGCCCTCTTTATTTATAGGGAGGAGCCTAGAGCAAAAATAGGGAAATTTTAACTACTTTGACTTATTTAGACAAAAGAGTCCTATTTGGCTTATGACTTCTTTTGTCTCATATATATTTACATTTTAGAAAATTACATATGTGTATGTCCATAAAAAAATTCAAATTACATCTACAAGACTGAAAATAAACTAAGGCATGAAGAAAGAATTTCAATTCCTGCCATCATTCTTCTTCAGGAAATTATGGTACATAGCCTTCACTCCTTCTAGCTCATAGATATCAGGTCCAGCTATATTATTTGAAATAGTACGAGCCTTGACAATCACATCTTTTATTGCTTTTATTACCTTTGTCATAATGGCTTGCCACTTGAAGGAAAATCTCAGGATTATGGGCTGCAACTGGGAATGAAGCCACCAAGTCTATGTTACTAGCAATGATCCTTTGCATGTAATGTAAAGGATTTGGTTGCTTGGTTCTTTCCACAAACTTCATCATATCAACATGGCCTATTTCAGTGTCTCTGATCTCATCAATGTTTGAATGCACTGAAGTAACAGGGAAAACCCCTTGGTACATTTACTTCATTGTTTTTAGCCTTAGATGGAGATGGCTCGGACATTGGCTTTGAATAAATTACTAGATGTGGTGTTGATCACAGCTGCTATTTGCAGAAATTGCATAAATTCATGATCTCGCAGTTAGGGGAAAAATGGGCAAATTGGGGTTACTACAAATTGATGATCATGAACACAGGAATGTACGTTGAAGGGCTTGAGAGCACGCAAGTCAAGAAATAGGCAAAAGTGGGCCAATAAATATTGAAAGGAAAAATTTCATAGTGTTAGGAAAATTTGCAAGGTGACATGCATAGGCGGTCATTTTGGCCACTCCTACATGTAGGTTAGGTTATTCATCATGCACAATTGGTCATTTTGGCCACCATTGCATATGGGGTAACACATTGGATTTAGATGTAGGGGCGGTCAATTTGACTGGGCTTACATGATGGAAAAATGCAAGTTTGATTTGGATGTATAAACGGCGAAAATGCCCGCTTAGGCATTTTGGAGGAAAAATCGTGCTCGGGTACGAAGTCGATTGAAATTACCGCTCATACTCCTTATCATGAAAAACCTTAAAACACATGTAATGGTGGCGGGAAAGACCAACTTTACATGTGATATTTAAAAGTTTAATTTCCATGTAGGGGTGGCATTTTTCACCACCCCGGCAAGAGGTAAGATCAAAAACAAGACACAAGTATCAGCGGTGGTTTCTACCATCAATACATGTGTGATGATATAGAAAGAAAGCAAGGTAAGATACCATTGGCAAAAACTACTGATGGTTCACATGAAAACAAACAAAAAAACCTAAAACCTATTCATCCTAAGACCTATTCAAGAACCTCCGCAAAAATAAATGAAAGACTAGGGTTCGGTTCCATGACAGGATATACCATTTTAAAAATGACAACAATAAGCATAAACACATGCTTATACAAAGGTTTTCCAAAAGATCGATTAACAAACATAATGATAAATCCAAACAATGAAGGTTACAAAAACAATCATTTTAAAAGATAAATGAAACCCTAGTTTAAAATAGAAACTAGAAACAAAAAAGAACAACCTACCTCAAACAATAAGTTGAAACCCTAAGCACAATCTTGGTGATCAAAATCCATTCAAATCCAGAATCAACGCTATTGAGCAATCTAAGGAAGGCTTCAATAGTCAATTAGAAGATTTATGTTACAAGAAATAATAAAAAGCAAAGACTTTACACCTTTAAAAAGGTTTAAAAAGGTGTGTTAATGGCGACACGAGTGCCATTAATAACACTCAAGTTTGAGAGATCCACAAACATTTTCCTAAGCGATGGGAAGGACTGACATTACATGTCGTCAAACCATATGCAAGAACAGCAATAATGACCACCATTATATGTTAAAATATGACAAGCTATATGCATGGGCAGTGATTTTCGCTGCCCATGCATGTCAATAAAAAATGAGACAAACAAACATGTGTAAGCAGCAATTTTGGCCAACTTTGCACGTTAAAACAACAAAGATATACAAGAGCGGTAGTTTTGACCGCTTGTGCACATGAAGACTTAAAAATTTACTAACACCTTAAAATGACCAAAATTGATGTTTTGATAGGCTTGTAACTTAGTCAATATTTGCGAATCTCAAGAAATCAACTAAGAGGAATATCACAAGCTATTCTACAGTGTCAAGTGACTTCGCATGAGGCCAAGAGAACTTGTCTAGATTTGCAAACTTAGATTGTAGACTACGAAACGGACAAGTTCCATAGAGGTTGTCTACAAAATGAGCACAACTAATTTTGAGAATAACAGGGATAATATACAATGGGAGCATGGGGTGGAGTGGGATCCGCGTTAACATTTTTGTTAACAAAAACTATTAAATGGCTAACATAGAGTAAATTAATGATATATTGTAAATATGGACCATTGATTATTAGGTTTTAGATCTGATGGTAGATATTTTTTTGGCTTGTCTTGCCCTAGAAGGTAACCCTATTTTATGAGGGCATTATATTACAGCTATGGTATCATGATGTATTCTGAGAGTCTGATAGCAGTTGTGTTGTCTCTGGATCTTTGGTGGTGATACTCCTGTGAGAAGCTTTCTCTACAAGTATATTGTAATCTTTGTAATTTTTGAATAATATATTGTGCGGCTTTTCGAGTGTGGGGTTTTTCTCCCCAAAGGGTTTTCCCCACTTAAATCACTATGTTGTGGTAAGCATGATATCTATGTTTATTTATGTTTATGTTTATGTAACTGTTAAAGATCTATAAATTTTTGCATTATCCTCCTCTCAAGATTAGTGTAGGAAGTTGTTCTACTACCTTAGCTTCCTTACAAGAATTAAATAACATCACATAGTTTATTCTTGATTTTTCCACTAATTATTTAATGAATATATGATTTTTTTATGGATTTTCATTGACACATTTTGAAAAATAAAAATTTGAGTGTTCCCCTTAATGTTTTTGAAAACTAATTGAAAATCATATAGAAAAGATTCTACAATTAAATAATGTAATTTTTTTTCAAATTTAGATGAATGGACAAAAAATGACACCAAAAATACTATACATATGTTTTAGGCAAAAAAAAAAAAGACACTAGCAAAAGAAATTGAAGATGGAAAGCTTAATGTTTTTAGATTTTAAAAAATAAGGGTGGGATTCCAAAGTAAGTTAAATGAAACATGAACACGTTATAACATGTACAAATTATAACATTCTCTCTTTGAAATTTAGAATTGTCTCTTGTTACAATAGTTATAGTTTTGAGAGACATTTGTCTATGTATACACTTGATGCATTTTTTGTTAATAATATTTTTAGTTTCTGATTCATAGAACACTATAAAATTCATATTAAATATTTTCTTTAATGTGATATCTTTCATACTTAATAGAAAAACCATAGTCTAATTAAAATGATTACTAAATAGAGTTATAAGTTTTAGAGAAAGAGGCATTAGATGACCTAGATATTACACGACGAGGTCAATTATTGCTCGGTTCCTTGGAATCTAAGGGCATCATGAACATGTCTATCATACTGTGGAACCAATTCTTGAATCTACACCGTTAGTATAAATGCACCGATCATACATCATGTTCCCAATATTCCATGTTATTTCAAATAATGTCTTGTTCCAAGATAATTTAAGTCCCATTTCCATTTGCATAGAACTATACAACACCCTTCCTAGTGCATGATTTTTATCCCCCTTCCGGAATGAACACAGCAAATGGCAACAAATGGTGAATAATCAAAGAAGATTATAGAGATGGAAAAGGGTGCAATATATAGGTATCCACATCAATGTGATAGGTAAGAATCATGGAAGAAACCATTACGGAGGCATGATACTACATTAAATCAACAAGCCAACCATTATGGATCTACATGTAATCAAATGAGAAATTATAAGAATCAACTGCATCATAAAAGTATTGGCTATTCGTGGTAGGAAAGGACTTGTACTATGATTAGAAAGGGAAGAAAATGGGTGCAAAAAATATGGATCAAGGATGTCTGATCAATGTGTTGTCAATCTAAAATCACTATGAAGATCACATATTAGCAATTGGAAATCAATTTGGGATTTCTCTAGGTTGAAAGAGCAGTTTGTAGATATTTTTACAAAATTATCAAAAGAAAATTTTGAAAAATTGACAGGAAATCTTGGAGTAATCAATTTGATTTCAAATACATAATAGTGTTTGAGTAAATATTAATAGAGTGTGTTAGAAATATAATCTTAACACTCAAGTTTTCTTTTTTACAAATATATTAACTTGGTAGATAGTTCATAATATAACATGGTTTTCTAGAGAGGTCAACTCAATGTTAGAAACTTGCAGATCAAGTCAAGATAGAAACTTCGATCTTAAGTCAATGTTAAAAACTTGAAGGTAAGATATATAAATTGCATATATTTTATTTATACATACATCATTTTGTAATATAGTAGAAAAATAGCGATGATACAAAATGAGAAATATCATGGAAAGTAGTAACTTTGTAACAGTAGTAGTGTATTTTGCATAACTCATCTTTTTCCTAATATATGAAATATTATTTCTAAGTTGTGTGTGTGGAGAAAATATATTTTTTACTATTCTATGTATGCATTTAGAACAATAACTTATGCTCTTTTATATTGTGAATTTTAAAGTAAATTCTATAGGATTTTTAAGTTAGAATAGGGCACATAGATGATTCTCTCGATAATAAACTTCCAAGTCCTAGATGATAATATTGTTTCATTTAAGGGCACATGAGATAAGAATGACTTTACATTTGGGTCACTTAGAGCTTTAATTGTTCTCTCCACCATGACTTGAATACTAAATAATTTTGGAAAGAGAAATAACAACAATCATCAACATCCTTTCATTGGATTACATAGTTCAAATTTGTTTAATAACATGATATTGTTGTTCTCCCATGGTCCTACAGTACATTTATCAAGGTGATGGCCAATTCTTAGATAATATTTTTCTAAAATAGATAAATAATTTAGCTAAGGCAATATCTCCATTATCATGGAAAATTGACACTACTATTAACATTACAACTACCAGCCCTAATATTAGTAGTAGGAGTAGAGCATCCAAATAATTATTAGGTGAACAAAAGAGTTTCAAATTGACACTAAAAGGGAGAATAATTTGAATATAATCCCTAATTTATAAATGGATTGTAAATTTAACACTACAACTATTAGCCCTCATATTGGTAGAAGTAGAGCATCCAAATAATTATTAGGTGAACAAAAGTGTTTCAAATTGACATTGAAAGGGAGAATAATTTGAATATAAACCCTAATTTATAAATTTGAAAGGGAGAATAACACTACAACTATTAGCCCTCATATTCACACGAATAGAGCATCCAAATTTTTATTAGGTGAACAAAAGAGTTTTAAATTGTCACTAAAAGTGAGAATAATTTGAATACAAACCCTAATTTATAAATGGAATGTAAATTTAACACTATAACTATTATCCCTCATATTCATAGGAATAGGGCATCGAAATAATTATTAGGCGAACAAAAGAGTTTCAAATTGACACTGAAAGGGAGAATAATTTGAATACAAATCCTAATTCATAAATGTAGTGCAAATTTAATAGTACAACTACTAGCCCTCATATTGACAAGAAGGAATAGAGCATACAAATAATTATTAGGTGAACAAAAGAGAAACTCTGCATTGTGTAGGGACAAATGCAAAGCTATAAGATGAGTTTACAATCACAAATCAATCCAAATTGCTAGACTTTACCTCAAAATATTATGCTTTTGTTTGTACAGTTTAATATTTTGATCTTTTATTGTGTGAGTTGATTAGCTAGGGTTTTCACTCTACATTTTTTAGATATGGTAAAATTTTAATCCTTTTTTAAGGACATGTATTGCATTAATGTTCTAGGAAATAAATTCTATCAAGTTCACTGGTATATAGAGATCAAAATTCAAGTCAGAAAAGTGGATATAATACATTTATTTTTAGGTAACTTTCTATTTCTATTTTGGACATTTTCCATCTTTTTAGTTTTAATGTAAATTAGGATATGGTTATTTGTGTTTCAATTTTTGTGTTGTGGATGTTTTTGCTTCACCTGCTCCATCTATTTGTAAGTTTGGTTCATTTTTTCACTTTTTTTAAGAATGTGTTTCACGTGGGTGTTGTGGATGTTTTCACTTCACCTATATCTAAGTTTGGTTAGTCTTTTCACCTTTTAAAGAATGTGTATCACGTGGGTGTTGCGGATATTTTCGCTTCACCTATTTGTATGTTTGGTTAATTTTTTTACTTTTTAAAGAATGTGTATCACATGGGTGTTGTGGTTGTTTTCGCTTCACCTATTTGTAAATTTGGTTAATTTTTCACCTTTTATAGAATGTGTATTCCCTGAGTGTTGTGGATGTTTTGGTTTCACCTATTTGTAAGTTTGGTTAATTTTTTCACTTTATAGTATTATTAAAATTAAATTATTTTTCGCATTAAATTTCAAACTATATATTGTTTTGTATGAAATATCAAAATTATATTTTATAGCAATTTTTAAAACTTAAATAATATTTTTTATGTTTTAAATTATAAAAATACTATACATATTAAATTTGAGAGTGATTATTTCTTAATATTATTAAATAATTCATTAATTTAAGACACAATTAAATGACTTCAAATAAAATTAAAATAATCAAATTTAAGTAGTAAATGTATTTTTTAAATTTGTTGACAAAAGAAATTAATGGTGGGTACAAATCTTTTGATTGCATTAAATGACACTTATTATTTGCATTTGTATTGAATAAATAAGCAGTGACACGGCTGTCTCCATTAAATAAAAAAATTCAAGAAGCTTCCCCACCAAACAAACCGTGAAGAAATTATGGTACATAGCCTTCACTCCTTCTAGCTCATAGATATCAGGTCTAGCTATATTATTTGAAATAGTACGAGCCTTGACAATCGCATCTTTTATTGCTTTTATTACCTTTGTCATAATGGCTTGCCACTTGAAGGAAAATCTCAGGATTATGGGCTGCAATTGGGAATGAAGCCACCAAGTCTATGTTACTAGCAATGATCCTTTGCATGTAATGTAAAGGATTTGGTTGCTTGGTTCTTTTCGCAAACTTCATCATATCAACATGGCCTATTTCAGTGTCTCTGATCTCATCAATGTTTGAATGCACTGAAGTAATAGGGAAAACCCCTTGGTACTTTTACTTCATTGTTTTTAGCCTTAGATGGAGATGGCTCAGACATTGGCTTTGAAGAAATTACTAGATGTGGTGTTGATCACAGCTGCTATTTGCAGAAACTGCATAAATTCATGATCTCGCAGTTAGGGGAAAAATGGGCAAATTGAGGTTACTACAAATTGATGATCATGAACATAGGAATGTATGTTGAAGGGCTTGAGAGCACGCAAGTCAAGAAATAGGCAAAAGTGGGCCAATAAATATTGAAAGGAAATATTTCCTAGTGTTAGTAAAATTTTCAAGGTGACATGCATAGGCGGTCATTTTGGCCACTCCTACATGTAGGGTAGGTTATTCATTATGCACAATCGGTCATTTTGGCCACCATTGCATATGGGGTAACACATTGGATTTAGATGTAGGGGCGGTCAATTTGACTAGGCTTACATGATGGAAAAATGCAAGTTTGATTTGGATGTATAAACGGTGAAAATGCCCGCTTAGGCATGTTGGAGGAAAAACCGTGCTCAGGTACGAAGTCGGTTGAAATTACCGCTCATACTCCTTATCATGAAAAACCTTAAAACACATGTAATGGTGGTGGGAAAGACCAACTTTACATGTGATATTTAAAAGTTTAATTTCCATGTAGGGGTGGCATTTTTCACCACCCCAGCAAGAGGTAAGATCAAAAACAAGACACAAGTATCAGCGGTGGTTTCTACCATCAATACATGTGTGATGATATAGAAAGAAAGTAAGGTAAGATACCATCAGCAAAAACTACTGATGGTTCACATGAAAACAAACAAAAAAAACCTAAAACCTATTCATCCTAAGATGTATTCAGGAACCTCCGCAAAAATAAATGAAAGACTAGGGTTTAGTTCCATGACAGGATATACCATTTTAAAAATGACAACAATAAGCATAAACACATGCTTATTCAAAGGTTTTCCAAAAGATCGATTAACAAACATAATGATAAATCCAAACAATAAAGGTTACAAAAACAATCATTTTAAAAGATAAATGAAACCCTAGTTTAAAACAGAAACTAGAAACGAAAAAGAACAACCTACCTCAAACAATAAGCTGAAACCCTAAGCACAACCTTGGTGATCAAAATCCATTCAAATCCAGAATCAGCGCTATTGAGCAATCTAAGGAAGGCTTCAATAGTCGATTAGAAGATTTAGGTTACAAGAAATAACAAAAAGCAAAGAGTTTACACCTTTAAAAAGGTTTAAAAATGTGTATTAATGGCGACATGAGTGCCATTAATAACACTCAAGTTTGAGAGATCCACAAACATTTTCCTAAGTGATGGGAAGGACTGACATTACATGTCGTCAAACCATATGCAAGAACAGCAATAACAACCGCCATTATATGTTAAAATATGACAAGCTATATGCATGGGCGGTGATTTTCGCTGCCCATGCATGTCAATCAAAAATGAGACAAACAAACATGTGTAAGCAGCAATTTTGGCCAACTTTGCACGTTAAAACAACAAAGATATACAAGAGCGGTAGTTTTGACCGCTTGTGCACATGAAGACTTAAAAATTTACTAACACCTTAAAATGACCAAAATTGATGTTTTGATAGGCTTGTAACTTAGTCAATATTTGTGAATCTCAAGAAATCAACTAAGAGGAATATCACAAGCTACTTCGCATGAGGCCAAGAGAACTTGTCTAGATTTGCAAACTTAGAGTGTAGACTACGAAACAGACAAGTTCCATAGAGGTTGTCTACAAAACGAGCACAACTAATTTTGAGAATAACAGGGATAATATACAATGGGAGCATGGGGTGGAGTGGGATCCGCGTTAACATTTTTGTTAACAAAAACTATTAAATGGCTAACATAGAGTAAATTAATGATATATTGTAAATATGGACCATTGATTATTAGGTTTTAGATCTGATGGTAGATATTTTTTTGGCTTGTCTTGCCCTAGAAGGTAACCCTATTTTATGAGGGCATTATATTACAGCTATGGTATCATGATGTATTCTGAGAGTCTGATAGCGGTTGTGTTGTCTCTGGATCTCTAGTGGTGATACTCCTGTGAGAAGCTTTCTCTGCAAGTATATTGTAATCTTTGTGATTTTTGAATAATATATTGCGTGGCTTTTCGAGTGTGGGGTTTTTCTCCCCAAAGGGTTTTCCCCACTTAAATCACTATGTTGTGGTATGCATGATATCTATGTTTATTTATGTTTATGTTTATGTAACTGTTAAAGATCTATAAATTTTTGCATTATCCTCCTCTCAAGATTAGTGTAGGAAGTTGTTCTACTACTTTATCTTCCTTACAAGAATTAACTAACATCACATAGTTTATTCTTGATTTTTCCACTAATTATTTAATGAATATATGATTTTTTATGAATTTTCATTGACACATTTTGAAAAATAAAAATTTGAGTGTTACCCTTAATGTTTTTGAAAACTAATTGAAAATCATATAGAATAGATTCTAGAATTAAATAATGTAATTTTTTTTCAAATTTAGATGAATGGACAAAAAATGACACCAAAAATACTATACATATGTTTTAGGCAAAAAAAAAAAAAGACACTAGAAAAAGAAATTGAAGATGGAAAGCTTAATGTTTTTAGATTTTAAAAAATAAGGGTGGGATTCAAAGTAAGTTAAATGAAACATGAGCACGTTATAAATGTACACATTATAACATTCTCTCTTTAAAAATTTAGAATTGTCTCTTGTTACAATAGTTATAGTTTTGAGAGACATTTGTCTATGTGTACACTTGATGCATTTTTTGTTAATAATATTTTTAGTTTCTGATTCATAGAACACTATAAAATTCATATTAAATATTTTCTTTAATGTGATATCTTTCATACTTAATAGAAAAACCATAGTCTAATTGAAATGATTACTAAATAGAGTTATAGGTTTTAGAGAAAGAGGCATTAGATGAGCTAGATATTACACGACGAGGTCAATTATTGCTCGGTTCCTTGGAATCTAAGGGCATCATGAACATGTCTATCATACTGTGGAACCCATTCTTGAATCTACACCATTAGTATAAATGCACCGATCATACATCATGTTCCCAATATTCCATGTTATTTCAAATAATGTCTTGTTCCAAGATAATTTAAGTCCCATTTCCATTTGCATAGAACTATACAACACCCTTCCTAGTCCATGATTTTTGTCCCCCTTCCGGAATGAACACAGCAAATGGCAACAAATGGTGAATAATCAAAGAAGATTATAGAGATGGAAAAGGGTGCAATATATAGGTATCCACATCAATGTGATAGGTAAGAATCATGGAAGAAACCATTATGGAGGCATGATACTACATTAAATCAACAAGCCAACCATTATGGATCTACATGTAATCAAATGAGAAATTATAAGAATCAATTGCATCATAAAAGTATTGGCTATTCGTGGTAGGAAAGGACTTGTACTATGATTAGAAATGGAAGAAAATGGGTGCAAAAAATATGGATCAAGGATGTCTGATCAATGTGTTGTCAATCTAAAATCACTATGAAGATCACATATTAACAATTGGAAATCAATTTGGGATTTCTCTAGGTTGAAAGAGCAGTTTGTAGATATTTTTACAAAATTATCAAAAGAAAATTTGAAAAATTGACAAGAAATCTTGGAGCAATCAATTTGATTTCAAATGCATAATAGTGTTTGAGTAAATATTAAGAGAGTGTGTTAGAAATATAATCTTAACACTCAAGTTTTCTTTTTTACAAATGTATTAACTTGGTAGATAGTTCATAATATAACATGGTTTTCTAGAGAGGTCAACTCAATGTTAGAAACTTGCAGATCAAGTCAAGATAGAAACTTCGATCTTAAGTCACTGTTAAAAACTTGAAGGTAAGATATATAAATTGCATATATTTTATTTATACATACATCATTTTGTAATATAGTAGAAAAATAGCGATGATACAAAATGAGAAATATAATGGAAAGTAGTAACTTTGTAACAGTAGTAGTGTATTTTGCATAACTCATCATTTTCCTAATATATGAAATATTATTTCTAAGTTGTGTGTGTGGAGAAATTGTATTTTTTACTATTCTATGTATGCATTTAGAACAATAACTTATGCTCTTTTATATTGTGAATTTTAAAGTAAATTCTATAGGATTTTTAAGTTAGAATAGGGCACATAGATGATTCTCTCGATAATAAACTTCCAAGTCCTGGATGATAATATTGTTTCATTTAAGGGCACATGAGATAAGAATGACTTTACATTTGGGTCACTTAGAGCTTTAATTGTTCTCTCCACCATGACTTGAATAGCAACTAATTTTGGAAAGAGAAATAACAACAATCATCAACATCCTTTCATTGGATTACATAGTTCAAATTTGTTTAATAACATGATATTGTTGTTCTCCCATGGTCCTACAGTACATTTATCAAGGTGATGGCCAATTCTTATATAATATTTTTCTAAAATAGATAAATAATTTAGCTAAGGCAATATCTCCATTATCATGGAAAATTGACACTACTACTAACATTACAACTACCAGCCCTAATATTAGTAGTAGGAGTAGAGCATCCAAATAATTATTAGGTGAACAAAAGAGTTTCAAATTGACACTGAGAGGGAGAATAATTTGAATATAATTCCTAATTTATAAATGGATTGTAAATTTAACACTACAACTATTAGCCCTCATATTGGTAGAAGTAGAGCATCCAAATAATTATTAGGTGAACAAAAGTGTTTCAAATTGACATTGAAAGGGAGAATAATTTGAATATAAACCCTAATTTATAAATTTGAAAGGGAGAATAACACTACAACTATTAGCCCTCATATTCACACGAATAGAGCATCCAAATTTTTATTAGGTGAACAAAAGAGTTTTAAATTGCCAGTAAAAGTGAGAATAATTTGAATACAAACCCTAATTTATAAATGGAATGTAAATTTAACACTATAACTATTATCCCTCATATTCATAGGAATAGAGCATCGAAATAATTATTAGGCAAACAAAAGAGTTTCAAATTGACACTGAAAGGGACAATAATTTGAATGCAAATCTTAATTCATAAATATAGTGCAAATTTAATAGTACAACTACTAGCCCTCATATTGACAAATGCAAAGCTATAAGATGAGTTTACAATCACAAATCAATCCAAATTGCTAGACTTTACGTTGAAATATTATGCTTTTGTTTGTACAGTTTAATATTTTGGTCTTTTATTGTGTGAGTTGATTAGATAGGGTTTTCACTCTACATTTTTAAGATATGGTAAAATTTTAATCCTTTTTTAAGGACATGTATTGCATTAATGTTCTAGGAAATAAATTCTATCAAGTTCACTGGTATATAGAGATCAAAATTCAAGTCAAAAAAGTGGATAATACATTTATTTTTAGGTAACTTTCTATTTCTATTTTGGACATTTTCCATCTTTTTAGTTTTAATGTAAATTAGGATATGGTTATTTGTGTTTCAATTTTTGTGTGTTGTGGATGTTTTCGCTTCACCTGCTTCATCTATTTGTAAGTTTGGTTCATTTTTTCACTTTTTTTAAGAATGTGTTTCATGTGGGTGTTGTGGATGTTTTCACTTCACCTATTTGTAAGTTTGGTTAATGTTTTCACCTTTTAAAGAATGTGTATCACGTGGGTGTTGTGGATGTTTTCGCTTCACCTATTTGTATGTTTGGTTAATTTTTTCATTTTTTAAAGAATGTGTATCACATGGGTGTTGTGGATGTTTTCGCTTCACCTATTTGTAAATTTGGTTAATTTTTCACCTTTTATAGAATGTGTATCCCCTGAGTGTTGTGGATGTTTTGGCTTCACCTATTTGTAAGTTTGGTTAATTTTTTCACTTTATAGTATTATTAAAATTAAATTATTTTTCGCATTAAATTTCAAATTATATATTATTTTGTATGAAATATCAAAATTAAATTTTATAGCAATTTTTAAAACTTAAAAAATATTTTTTATGTTTTAAATTATAAAAATACTATACATATTAAATTTGAGAGTGATTATTTCTTAATATTATTAAATAATTCATTAATTTAAAACACAATTAAATGACTTAAAATAAAATTAAAATAATCAAATTTAAGTAGTAAATGTATTTTTTAAATTTGTTGACAAAAGAAATTAATGGTGGGTACAAATCTTTTGATTGCATTAAATGACACTTATTATTTGCATTTGTATTGAATAAATAAGCAGTGACACGGCTGTCTCCATTAAATAAAAAATTTCAAGAAGCTTCCCCACCAAAGAAACCTTGAAGAAATGCGGAGTGTTTTAATTGGTTCGTTTGTAGGCAAGACTGAAATAAATAGAGGCAGTCCAAAACAGATCTTCTTACTTGTGAGGTTTTGGTTTTACTTGTTACTGGTTCAGTGACACCGTGCAAGAAAGCTATGGAAAGTAGTGGATCGGTTAGGCATTTGAGGAAACTCGATCCGCTTACCCCAGAATTCTATCCAAAGGTTCGCGTTGAGTTGCCATTGAACTCACCCATCACAGCACCTGCTCATGATGTCTGGAATACAACAGCTTCTTCTCCAGGAAACCAAGCCAAATTGGTCGCCTTCAATGTGGACGCCACCATATCGAACAACGATTTAAGAAAAATATTGCAAGCCTATGGCATGTATTTTTGTTGATCAGACAATTATTTATTTGTTTAGAATTGTATAGGAGATTAATATGCAGTCGTTTATGCAGGGGCAGTAAAAAAAGTGGAGACCAGTCCAAATGACCATAAGGTTAGGTTCATAGACTTTTTTAATGCGGGAAATGCGGATCAAGCCCGTGCAGCCTTGGACGGGAAAAGATATGGATCCATGGTTTTGAAAGTCCAGTTTAGCCATTGGAGTTCTGGCCTACATCCGACGCTTACCAACAACATGCCGCCTCGTCTTCAACAACAGAGAGACAAGGGAGCCAGAAAATGTACTATTTTTATGTTCATTTTTGTATCAATGCATTTAGGGTTAGGGTTTTCTTACGCCCAACCTTATTTATTATAATGGGGGTATACTATTCCTAATAATCTACTTTGATCTATTGAGATATTATTTTTTTCTTTACTATTTTGGTCAAATCTTAAATAGTATAGGCTGTAAACAAAATATAGATCTCCAGATTTAGTTTCTACTGTCATAGATGCAATGTATGTTTCTGGGTTTGGTGGCATATAGTCATTTTATAGAACTCTTAAAACTGTGTCAATTTTGACAATTCTTTTAATGTTTTCACTGGGCAATGGAATAGCTTTTGGAAGAGGGATTACTGTTATCGATGGTAAATGTGGCTCAACTACTCGGACGAAGAGTCATCAGCCAGAAGAATCTAAACCCCAATTATCTAAGGGCGAAATGAAGAAAGAGAATGCTACAGTTACCAGTCAGGAAAGTTCTCGATTTGTTTTTGAAGAGGAATTAGCAAAGGCAAACTCCCCACATGCCAGAACAACTATTAAGATCAGAAATATTCCGGATCGATACAGGTATGGCCAGTATGGGTATTAGGGCCAACTGATTTCAATCGTAAAAGGTTTTTCATAAATTAAATTTTTAACAAGAATTTTGCTAATGTGATTCTGGTATATATTTTTCAGTCAAGACGAGCTTCTACAAATATTAGACAGTCACTGCAAGAGATGTAATGAAAACATCACAGATGCAGATGAACCAATTTCGGCATATGACTTTGTTTACCTGCCGATAGATTTTGAGTACGATATTGTTGAACTTGTTTTAATGTGCTGCTGTCATCAACTTTATTAGGTTTCAGCGAATGCTCAAGTATTTTTCTTCTTGTGTGCAGAAACGAGGTTAACCTTGGCTACGCCTTGGTCAATTTTACATCAGCCAAAGCTACATGGAAGCTGTATAAAGCGCTGCATATGCAACATTGGAAACGCTTGGAGTCATGTGAAATTACTTATTGCAAAATTCAGGTGTGTTATGTTTTTAGATCACCTTCTCTGTAATTCACTATCTTTTTCTTGTCTGATATTGTGGTATTTTCATCACAGGGTCGAGCTGCTCTCCAAGGTTACTTTCAAAATTCCAAATTTGGACCGGTGGTATTCGACCCACCTCGCAATGGGAAGGAATCCACACAGAGCAATATTCAATCTAGGGTTATTTAGAAATAAAGTCCTATCAAAGGCAACCAACAGTGTAATAGATAGATAGCTATAATACGATTTTTATCTTTTAATAAATATTTAGTAATTATAATTTTGTTGTTTTGTCTAAAGATTATGACAATTTTATATAAATTTTGGTCTTTTGTTTAAATATTTTCACAATTTTATATTTATATTATATTGTTTAAGGTATGAAGGAAAAGATATGTACAATCACTTCACTAGATTTATGGTAATAAACATTTTCATGGTTAATGGTATTGCTTTAGTTTTAGTAGTTTTCAATAAGATTAAAAATTGTGTAATTGTTCTTTTTTAATACAAAAAATAGAGATTACATTGCACAATTAATTAGTATATTTGTTTGATTTCAATTAACAATTTTATATTTATATTATATTTTCTAAAAGTTGACTAGATTTTTGGTAATAAATATTTTCATGGTTAATGGTATCGATTTAACTTTCTTTTACAAAATTTGTGATTCTATATGTGTTCTTGTGCATTTGCTAAGATGGGTCTTTTGTTGAATGACTCTAAATTTTAACCAGCCATAAAATGATCTCTGAGTTTGAAATAAGAAGAAAAAAATTCAAGTATGCCTCAAGAACCCCTTAGAAATCACCATGAAGTTGGTACATAAGTTAGAGCACAACATTTGTTAGATGATGGATATTATTTTGATAGGTCAAATACAAATAATGAAAGTTCCCATTTTCAACGTTTTATACTTCAAAGAAAGAGTCATGAAAGAAAATGCTAGAAATGATAGACATCATAGGCTATGGCATCACCTAGTACCCTATTCCCCTAGAGTCCATTCAAGACTAGCTACTTCTATCCTTAGAACTAGCCCTACAGATCAAGATCTTGTAATGTAGGGGGATAATGTGGTGATAAATTGGAATAGATGTAAACCCTATGATTGGAAAGGGTGAGTTATTTTTTGCATTGCATATATAGACCATACACTTGAACACATTATATGATAGTAACTTCCCTTCATGGTTTAATGACACACCATATTCTCTACACTTGTCAAACACTTGCCTCAAATGATCAAAGTATTCATTAGCTTTTTTGAGAAAATTGTAATGTCATCTAAATAAACTAGCACTATCTTGTGCATCAAACCTTGGAATGCCATATCCATGGCCCTTTGGAAAGTTGCCCCAACATTGGACAAACCAAAAGGCATCTTCCTATAAGCCATTGTGCCCCATTTTGTGGTGAATGATGTCTTATATTGGTCCTCTTCCTTCACTAAAACCTGATTATAACCTGAAAAACCATCAAGCAAAGAGAACCTTTCCAAACTTGAAACCATTTGCAAGATTTGTTCAATAGAGGGCAGTGGATAGTGATCCTTCAAAGAGGCTCTATTGAGGTCCCTAAAGTCAACATAAAGCCTTATTTCACCATTCTTTTTCCTAACAGAAACACGATTAGACAACCATGAAGTATGCTTAATTGGAAAAATAATGCTTGTCTTCTAACAATTTATTAAGTTCTTTCTTCATTAGGACTTCTAGCTTTGGATTGAAGGGTCTTTGCTTTCGTCTAACAGGTTTAGCATTAGGCTCAAGTTTTATAGTGTGTTGAGCTAAAGCTAGGTCAAATCCCTTCAAGTCTTTATATTCCCATGCAAATATATCACTATACTCTTGACAAAGTGCAATGAAAGCTTGCTTCTCACCTTGGGTACATAACTTACCAATTTTTAGTAGCTTCTCCTTGAAAATCTCCATAGAAAATCTCCATAGTTCATAGTGATCTTCAGCCACTATGATGCTAGTTTTCTTTTTCCTTGCTTGGTCATCATTATTAAACATGGATTCCAATGTAACCAAACTTTTGGGCAGCTTGGTAGACCTTAAATAAATGATTTGGTCTTGATATTACTACTGTATTTTTTCTTGGTTATGGGTTGAAAACTCAACTTCTTCAACCAAGAAGTTTAGAATTTGCTCATCATTATCAAAAACTTGTTAATGCATGTTATTGTTAGGAATAGAAGGCCTAACAACTTCTTTAATGTGCTGATGTGTTTTACCTTTTGAAATCTCATTTGGTACATCATACTGAGCACCTATAGCACTAATCCTATCAACATGCTTATTCTCTTTTCTAGGCACGAACAAGTTAAAAGCCTGAAAATCTTCAATTAAATCTCAAACCTTGTGCTTGTATAACTTCAAAAGGTCATTTTTGGTTACATTAAGAGCTCTAACTTGATTCACAATCAACTCACTATCCCCAAACACTTGTAAACAACTAATTTTTCTTTTCCTAGCCCATTCTAACCCATGAATAAGGGCTTCGTAGTCTAATTTATTATTTGAACAGTTGAAACAAAACTACAAAATGTATGGCACCACTACCGGCATCATTTCTACTCCTTGAACCATCAAAATGCAGCTGCCATACCTCATTTTCTTGTTGTTCTAGCTGTTATTTTTTATCCTTCACAGGATTTGGCATTTTCATACCTTGTTCATGCCTCATATACACACCAAATCCTCTTTCCTTTAGTTGTTCATGTGAAGAAAGAATGTCATTTTCAGCTGCCTAATCATCCAAGACTACATCTGGTATGAGTTTAGTTTGTCTATGTGGTTCTTGCACAGCTGGACATTCCTCATAGTAAAACATGGTACAATTTACATTGATGACACTAGGCTCATAAGGTTCTACGTGGTCTTTAGCAATAGATTCTATTAGAGTATTAAGTTTAAAATATGGAAATTAGTGATGTAGAGGCACTTTGGATAGGAGGAAGATAGACAAGTTGACTAGGTTTGTACTACACCAAAAAGTCCAAAATCAAAGGTTAGTTTGCAAAAGTGGGAACAACAATTAGAGGCTTTGAGATCTTCTTGGAAAAAGTGTTTAGGCATGCATTGGGACCCATCCCATCCATTGGAAAAGGTAGGTCAAACTCAGAAATGGTACTTCCTTGACGACAGTTTGTTCGATGGGAAGGTTTACAACCACTTCTTCCCCATCGAACTTCCTTGGGTAGTTTGAAAACTACAACTACTTACCAGTTTTGTCCTTACATGTTTAGGATTGTTTAGGCTTAACAAGTGCCTTCAAAAAGTTTACAATGCAATTAGGCCTTGAATAAGGCACTAGACTCCTTGACATGCCTTAACAAGGCTTACAATCATGAATAATGTCTCTACATGCCTTAGGAAGGCTGAGAAAAGTGACCACCTTTTATGACTGCCTCTTATATGACAACAATATGTAGATATTTGGACATAGTCCTTATTACAATCAAATGAATGGTCTTGTAGGACCTTATTGAATCCACCAAACAAAATGAACAACAAAACAAGAAAACTCAAGACCTTAGTCTTCTTGGTGCTCCTGCACCATACTCCCCGGGTGGAAAGAGAACTCAAGTCTCTTGAGGAAGTAGATCAGCAATTGTGACACCATGCTTCAAGATGTCTTCTTCACCTATCCAAGTGGCATCTTCAATGGGTAAGCCACTCCATTTGACAAGGAACTATTTGTATGTCTTCTTTCTAGTCTTCTTCAAGACTTTGGTGTCAAGAATGCATTCCAACTTCAATGGTTGATTGGGTAGAAGACCCTTGACCCAATCTTCATCTCCTACTGCTATAATATCTGCCTCTGAATCTGCATTAGGATCACCTTTGAAAGGAAACAAGTCTGAAACATTGAAGATAAGAGATATGGCCAAGCCTTGAGGAAGTTCAATCTCATAGGCATTGGGCCCAAACTTGTGCACAATCTGGCATGGTCCTATCTTCTTCATAAGGAGTTTGGTTGGCTGCCCCTTAGGAAGTCTTTCCTTCTTCGAATGTGCCATGACCAAATCCCCAACCTTGTATTGTACATCTCTCCTTCTCTCATTGGCTTTCTCCTTGTACTTGTCATTGTTCTTTTGAAGAGTTTCTTTGACACTATCATGGATGTCCTTCATGGCCAATGCAAAGTCTTCACCTTGAGCACTTTTCCTCTCCAATCCATGGAGATCTCTTAGTTCAAGAATACCTCTTGGATGAATGCCATAAACAATCTCAAATGGACTCCTTCTTGTGCTCCTATTGGTGGAATCATTATAAGAAAACTCTGCTTGAGGGATGATCATATCCCATGCCTCTCCATGTTTGGTAAGACACCTGAGAAGATTTTCCAAGGACCTATTCACCACCTTAGTTTGCCCATCAGTCTGATGGTGATAGGCTGAAGTAAATGACAATTGAGTGCCCAACTTCTTCCACAAGGTGCGCCAAAAGTGGCCTACAAACTTTGGATCCCTGTTAGTCACAATGTTAAGAGACAAACCATATCCAACCCAAAGTGACCTCCTAGTCCACCACAATGTTTTTCCTTTATGATGTTCTCCCTCATGGAACACCTAGGAACACATAGTTGGCTGCCTTTGAACAACAACCCCTGCTGCAACAAAAACTTAGAAAAATTAGAATGATAATAGTTTGAAAATTGTGAACAAACTTCATATACCTCCCTGAAATCTTCATCATCTTGATACATATGTTTGAGAGCATCAACCCCTACACTTTGCAATTGAATTTCCTGAACCATACACACCCTTTTACTCAATGCATCTATCACTTTATTAGCCTGCCCCTTCTTGTGTTTGATTAAAAATGTATAGGCTTGGAGTTGCTCAACCCATTTCATATGCCTATGATTGAGTATCTCCCCTGAATTCAGAAAACTAAGTGCATGGTTGTCAGTATAAACAATAAATTCTTTAGGCAAAAGATAGTGCCTCCATTTTTTTAAAGCTTGTACCATTGCATAGAATTCCAAATCATAAGTAGAGTACTTTCTCTTAGCATCATTCAATTTTTCACTAAAGAAAGCAACAGGCCTACCTTCTTGACATAGGACAGCCCCTATGGCAAGGTTACTAGCATCACATTCCACCACAAACAACTTGTTAAAGTTGGGAAAAACAGGTATGGGCTGTTGTGCTACTTTTTGTTTTAGAATTTCAAAAGAATCATTGGCTGCCTTTGTCCAAAAAAATTTACATTTCTGCCCCCCTTTGATGGTATCCAAAATTGGTGCACAAATATGACTAAAACCCCTTATGAATTGCCTATAAAATGTTTCCAAACCATGAAAAATTTTCACATCACCTTCTATTTTTAGAGTTGGCCATGACAAAATGGCTTCTACCTTTGCTAGATCCATCTTCAAACTACCTTGTGAAATCACAAAACCAAGATAGGTGAGTTCTTCCTTCATGAAGACACTCTTTTCCATGTTGATCATCAATTGTTCATCATGCAACTTCTTCAAAACCTTATCCAAATGTTGCAAATGCTCTTCCTTAGTCCTACTGAAAATAAGAATGTCATCCAAGTATACCACAACAAATTTGCCAATGAAATCCTTCAACACTTCATTCATGAGACACATAAAAGTACTTGGGGCATTAAATAGACCAAATGGCATCACCAACCACTCATAAAGACCCTCATTTGTTTTGAATGTTGTCTTCCATTCATCCGCTTGCTTGATCCTAATTTGATGATACCCACTCTTAAGGTCAATCTTAGAAAAGCATCTAGCCCCTCCCAAATAGTCCATTAGGTCCCCAATCCTTGGCATAGGGAACCTATATTTTATGGTAATCTTGTTAATGGCTTTATAATCTGTACACAACCTCCATTTACCATCCTTTTTAGGGGCTAGGATTGTTGGGATAGCACATGGGCTAAGACTCTTTCTTACCAATCCCTTATCCAACAATTCTTGCACTTGCTTGGCAATCTCTTCATTTTGAGAAGGTGTCAACTTGTAGGCTGCTTTGTTTGGCAAAGTAGATCCCAGTATGAAGTCAATTTGATGGTTTATGTCCCTAATAGGTGGCAACTCATTAGGCATTTCTTCTACCATAATCCCTTTATATTTCTCTATCAATTGCTGCACCTCCTTAGGGAACTCTTCCTTACTAGGATCATGCAAACTATGATAAGGCAAATTGATGCATTGCAAGAGGAGCTGTGAAGAGGGTTTGATCTGAGAACAAGAGAAGAAAGTGAGGATGAAGCTGAAGAAGAGCTATCTAAGGAAGAACAAGAAGCTGTAGGAGATCCTACATAAGTTAGGTTGTTGAGAACCATTTCGAAGATCGGAAAGAGACCCAAGATCAAAGTTTCTACATATTCTAGGGATTTGAATCTAGAACAGCTTATTGATTGGATCAATGACATGGAGGAGTATTTCGAGTATGAAGACGTGGAGGACCCAAATCTGGTCAAGTTTGCAAAAACAAAGTTGAAGGGCCATGCAGATATTTGGTGGAAGGAGGTCCAGTTAGAGAGGAATAGAAGAGGAAAAAGAAAGATCACCAGATCGGATCAGATGGTGGAGAAACTAAAGAAGCAGTTCATTCCTGTGGACTATGAGATGGAGCTATTGAAGAAGCTGCAAGGATTAAAGCAAGGTAACAAGTCTGTCAAGGAGTATATAGAAGAGTTTTATAAGATTACTATTACGATAGGCCATGTAGAGCCAAATAAGCAGAAGGTAGCTCATTACATTAATGGGTTGAGGTCAAGTATTTAAGAGGAGTTGAGCCTAGTCAGAATGACCACAAAAGAAGATGCATACCAGTTTTCCCTGAAGGTGGAAGAGAAGTTGAATAAAATATTTGACTGCAAGCAAAGGGGGAGAGGTCAAGGTGGAAGGATAGGTGAAAGACCCTATGGGGGATGAAATGAAGATTTAAAGAAAAGTGAAGAAGCTGACACCAGTCAAATTCAGAGAGGAGATAATACCTACCACCCTCGTGACCAGAACAATAGTGAGCAAAGAGGAAGAGGAAGAAGTAGTCCTGGGTAAGGACCTGGAAGAGGAGGTTTCAGAGGAACCTGTTTCCAATGTGGAGAAGAAGAGCATCGACAATATGAGTTCCCACAACATCAAGGAAGGACAAATCGAAGACCTGAAGGTAATGCATGAGTTACACATGTAGACAAAGATGCACAGTCTGAGCATTCTAAAGATGCTGAAAAGGGAGAAACCCTAGTTGTCAGAAGAACTTTGTTGAATGAGGAGAAAGAACCAAATCAGAGGAAGAGTTTATTCTACACAAGATGTAAATGTGAAGGTAAGTGTTGTGATATTATTATTGACAGTGGAAGCACTCACAATCTTGTTTCAGAGGAGATGGTTGAGAAGTTGAAGTTGACAAGAAGAAAGCATCCACATCCATATCAGATTGCATCATTGTAGAAGGACCACAGATCTTTGGTCAATTTTCAGTGTTTATTGAAGTTCAAGATTGGGGACTATCATGATGAGGTGTTGTGTGATATCATACCGATGGATGCATGTCATATGCTATTGGGGAGGCTGTGGTAGTATGATAGGACTGCTTTCCATGATGGCCGTGCAAGCACAAATTCCCTAACAAAGGATGGATTTCGTCATAAGTTGAAGCCATTGAAGGAGGTGGAAGAAAAGGTATGTTGTACTGCCACAATTTGCTTGGTTGATGGTAGAAAAGTTTTGGAGGGTATGAAGTATGACCGCCATTTCTTTGCATTGATTCTTAAGATTAGTCAAGAGAAATGTGAAGATGTACCAGCAGAAGTCTCAGATATGTTGGATGAATTTTAGGATATTATCTCTGATAATGTACTAGAAGGTTTACCGTCAGTTAGGAAGATAAGTCACCAAATGGCTTTGATACCAGGAGCTAGTTTACCGAATAAGTCAGCCCACATAATGACTCCTGCAGAGAGTGAAGAGCTGAACTAACATGTTTAAGAGCTGTTAAGGTAGGGACTCATAAGGGAGAGCCTAAGTCCATGTGCGGTACCTACAGTACTAGCACCAAAGAAAGATGGAGAATGGAGAATGTGTACAGAATCTAGGGCCATCAATAAGATCATGATCAAGTATAGGTTTCCATTACCAAGAATGGATGACATAATGGACTGTTTGAGTGGAGCCAAGTACTTCATGAAAATTGACATGAAGAGTGGGTATCACCAAATCCATATCAGAGAAGGAGATGAATGGAAGACAACCTTCAAGACAAAGGAGGGTTTGTATGAGTGGTTATTCATGCCATTTGGGCTAACCAATGCACCGAGCACATTCATGCGGCTCATGAACGAGGTACTGAAAGAATTTTTGGGAAGTTTTTTTATTGTTTATTTAGATGATATTTTGATTTTTAGTAAGACTTGGGACGAGCATATGATGCATATCAGAAGATTTTTGGAGAAGCTAAGGGAGGAGAAGTTGTTCATCAATCTGAAGAAATGTAGTTTTGCAAAGAAGGATTTGGTATACCTAGGATTTGTGGTCTTAGAGGAAGGTCTTAAGATCGACCCATAAAGAGTAAGAGCTATAATTGAATGGCCTACGCCAAGGAGTGCTATAGAGCTACGATCTTTTCATGGTTTGGTAAGTTTTTACAAAAAGTTTATCAAAAAAATTAGTAGCATTTGTGCACCCCTAACTGAGACAAGAGAGGGGATACAAAAGAGTTTAGATGGACTAAAGGAGCAGACAAAAGCTTTGATACGTTGAAGAAAAAGTCACAGAGCAACCTATTTTGGCACTTCCAAATTTCAATAAGGTATTTCATGTAGATTGTGATGCTAGTGGCAGTGCTATAGGAGCTATTTTGAGTCAAGAAGGTAAGCCCATTGCCTATTTTAGTGATAAGCTTAATGATGCCAAGAAAAAGTATTATGATTATGATCAAGAGTTTTATGCAATAGTTCAGGCTTTAAATAAATGGAGACATTATTTGTTGCCAAAAGAGTTTGTTTTATATATTGATCATTAGGCTTTGTAGTATCTTAATAGTCAAGGAAAGTTGAACCAAATGCACTTAAAATGGGTTACGTTTTTTCAGAGCTATACTTTTGTTTTGAAGCACAAGAGTGGGAAGTCCAACAGAGTTGCAGATGCCTTGAGCAAAAGGCAAAATTTTTTGACAGAAATGAAGATAGAGGTTGTTGGGTTCAATAAGCTCAAAAGTTTGTATCTTGAAGATCCAGATTCTGAAGAGGCCTGGAAAGCTTGTTTGTAACCTATTACTTTGGATAAGACAAAATGGTTGGAATTAATAATCCAAGATCGCATGTTGTTTAGAGGAAGCTAGTTGTGCATTCCAAGGAGTTCCATGAGAGAGAACCCGATTAAGGAGAAGCATAGTAGAGGATTGGCTGGACACTTTGGTCAAGATAAGACCATTGCTATTGTTGGTGAATATTATTATTGGCCACAGTTGCAACAGGATGTGAGGAAATTTGTGCAGAGTTGCAGAGTGTGTCAGATGGCAAAAGGAACAAGTCAGAATACAGGGCTATATCAGCCATTAGCTACACTGGAGAAGCCATGGGATGACATTAGTATAGATTTGGTTCTTGATTTACCAAGGACACATAGAGGACCTAATTCTATTTTTGTGGTGGTGGAAAAATTCTCGAAGATGGAATATTTTATTCCTTGTAAGAACACTAATAATGATGTTCATATTGCAGAGTTATTTTTCAGGTAGGTGGTGAGATTGCACGGTCTACCAAAGAGCATAGTTTCAGATTGAGATACCAAGTTTGTTGGTTATTTCTAGAGGACATTGTGGAAGAAGTTGAAGACAGATTTGAAGTTTAGTTCTACACACCATCCATGGACTGATGGATAGACGAAAGTGGTGATTAAGAGTTTGGGCAACCTGCTATGATGCTTAGTAGGCGATAAGCCCAAGGGATGGGATTTGATTTTACCATAGGCAGAATTTGTTTACAACAATTCTATCTACACACTCAGGAATGTTACTCTTTCAGCGTGTCATGTGAATGTTATCAATGATCTTCTTCTTCTATTCATCCCTTTTGAAAACAAAGGGTAGCATCATGCTGGACTCAACCCTTGTGGGAGCCCATTTGACACCACATGCTGAATGTCTTCAATCAGCTTCATGATTTGTCCTATACCTGCACATGAAACAAACAGATTAGAATAAAACAATGATGCTCTTATGTTTGCTTCTCTTTAGTTCCCTTCTACATATGGATGTTCTTATTTAATCAATGCACTACAATTAAGATATTATGTCTCTCTTGATTGATGAAGGATTTTCATAACTGAAGCTTCTAACGGGACCTTCCTGCAATTTTTTAGGTACATGCCAAGGTCAGGAGCGGGAACTGGAGGCTTCTACAAGATCAACCCAAACAAGGCAATGATGGCTATGTCTTTCCCTCTTCTTCATTAGATACATAGTGTTTTACTTGTATTTGCATGAGTTCAGCTATAAACCATGACTTGTGTGGGACATCTAAAATGTCTTAGTTTCCTTCAATGCAATGTTTGTTCTTTTATGTATTCAAAATTGTAAATGAACAATCACTGTAGTGAATGAATACTTATCTCTTTTACTGCTCTACAATGAAATGAATGATTGAAACTTTTCTTTTCTGCATCTGAACAACTAAACTACACTTGTCTATGAATAACTATGCAACTAGCGCATAATAGAAATAAATAAAACCTCATTCAAAATGATAAATAATGAATCTACTCAGCCAATTTTTTAGCTGGTGTCAAAAAATGGTAACAACCCCCTCAATATGTTCTTGACTTTATGTGTTGCACTTTCTTGGATCTTTGTCTGCATTCTGTATTAGTTTCTATGTCCCTTTGTAGTGTCATTGTCTCTATTTGCATATTGTATTCCATCATGCTCCTGTAGTTGCATCTACCTTTTGCCATCTCTGTCTTTTCAAGCATTCCTATATGAATTGTGTTCTTTTACTACTATATTATGCAAACAAGAAGGTCACTTGGAGGATGGTCTTTTAGGCCCAAGCTTGACTTTTCTTAACAACTTCTAATGACTGCTTCAACCCCCAATTCTAAACACTGTCAATAACCCTAGATTGTCATGATCTTATTAATGCACTTGTAACATTTCATTTGATTACCTTTTCAAAGCCAGTCTCTAGCTATAATCTCTGCCCTTCATGATGATTGTCCTTCCATAGTCCTCATGTTGATTAGTATGGACTGCCTTTTGAAGACTGTACTCTTGCATGATGGCTATTGACTACTTCAAGATACCTTGACAACATTATGGTATTTCCTGGAAACATTACTCATTTGTGACTCTCCTTTCAATGTGAGGGATTTCCTTTCATATCTTTGACATGATAGTCATTACTGGGCAATGTCTCATCATGAGTTCCCTCCTCTAGTTGATTATGCATGTGACATCTTGCTGGTTTGAATGATGGGACTATACCTATACCTGTACAAATCAACAAAAGTGTTAAGAAAACAAAGAAGCCAAGAGCTTCTCATGATGATTGGATGATCTTTACTTTTCTTGAATCTCCATGATGCTTGTATATTTGAACTTGAGACACTTTTTATCTTTCTGATTTGATGTTTAGTAAGATACATGTTGAATACCTATTAGTTTTGCATGTATGAGACTTTGGATCCTGAGCTTTAACATCACTTTCCTTATCCCTTGTAGGCACTTCTAGAGCTTCAATA
Source organism: Cunninghamia lanceolata (assembly GCA_027924645.1). Classification (NCBI taxonomy): domain Eukaryota; kingdom Viridiplantae; phylum Streptophyta; class Pinopsida; order Cupressales; family Cupressaceae; genus Cunninghamia; species Cunninghamia lanceolata. The sequence continues at coordinate 3,853,144 of BSBN01000901.1, forward strand.
AGGAATTAAAGATGTAGCTAATAAAAAATGGGATTCATCAGAGGCAATGATGGATCCCTTTTCTCTTATCTGTCTTTTTACTTACAGATGTGAAATCTTTCTTTTATTGCATCCTATAAGTTATTTCCATGGCTTGTGTGGGAAATTTATGAACATATCATCTTTTAATGAATATAAACAACTACTTTATGCAAAATTTTGTATGCAATTTATCTTTTTCTATAAAGCAATGGCATAATGAAAACTAAAAATTCTCTTTATGGTATTGTTTGTATGATCATATGAGAAACCTTAGCTGAATTTAGTGTACATTTATTCTTCTTCAAAGTAGAAAACACTACTGTTGTCCCAACCTAGGCTGATTGGGCTGAAAAATACAATTAAGTAATAACTACACCTTTGGATATGGGCTGATATTCAAGTCCTAGCTTATCAATAATTTGTTTACGCATGACTAAACTACTAGCACCTGAATCTATCATGTAATTATTAACAAGATGTTTTCCTATGATTAATGACACATAAAAGAAGGTTGGTTTCACTTCTTTAGTTTGCTAGTCATTAACTTTTGGAGATGTATTGGCCAACACTACCTTGGGTTGCTCATTTAGAGGCTCATTAGACACTTGCAAGTTTGATAAAGTAGTTTGTAAAAGATCTTTTTGTCCTAGTAATGGTAATGAATCCCACAATGAAACATTAACATTAGCTTTCCTCATATGATCAATAATTATTAGTGTTCACATTTCATTTGGCTTAATTTGGCATTCATTTGGCCATGTTTGGAAGCCTCATTTATGTACATGGCATAAGACACCCTAGCTGGGTGTGTGGCAATTATGAAGAGTCCTTCGAACTCTTTCACTCCACTTAGCTTGTCACATCTACTTGAGATCTCCTTAAGTTATGGGATTGACTCCCATTAACTCAAGGTTTCTCAAGGCTATATGTACTTGTCATATTGACTTCCAATTTACTCCAAATTTGTGATTAGCATTCATCTTATAGATCCTGCAAATTCTAATATGGATCAGAGCAATCTAAGTCTATTTGCTAGTTTGTTTTGGAGTCACAAAGTCATTAAATTTTGTAGGCCATTTGGTGAATCTCTAGTTCATTTTTTGGCAAATGATTTGGAGGATTAAGTCATTTTTTAGCCTCTCAAACTATTTGAATTCTTCTAATCGACGGCTTCATTGTTGTTTGTGAAGATTTTTGCCATTATCAAAGCCTCTGATTCATGGTTTTTGACTGCCATTATTGGTGATTAGATGGCTATTGTGGCCGGTTGGTGTCCCTACAAGGTGTGAAATCTCCTGTTCAACTTCAGTGTGGATGTTTCATCTCTTAGCACCCATTTCTCTGTTCAAGTTTAATGATTTGCCCGAGGCCCATGTCTGAGAAAATCAGCCTATTAAGAGGCCTGATTGTGGGATGTGTGTCCCATTTGCTACTACGAAGCTACATTTGAGGAAGGAGAATGGTGATGGTGACAAGGGCAAGTTGTATTCACACCCAAAACCTGACAACATTCATGGCTCTGTTTGAAGGCATTTAGTTTTTTACTATGTTTTTTGTTGTTGTTAAGAGTAGGGTTCGCAAATGGCCTAGATGCCCAACTCTCAGAAGCCCCTGCTATGTAGTAAGCGAACAGAGCTATAGCGCCCAGCAACGAAAAACCTTCAGACACAGCAGCAGTCACACACATCTGAGCCATGAAGCAAATTGACTCCTGATTTGTGCTATGTGAAGGAAGATTTAGTCTGAGAAAGGAGTCAAATTGACTCTTGTATGTCATCTTGCTACCATTCTCTAGCCACCTCTACAACATTTAAGGGTAAATCGCCCCCAATGGTGCCATAAATCTACAGAGAGGACACCATACACAGCCTAAAAATCTACCTTTGAAGTGCAATTTCAACCTCAAATTCCTCTGTTTGCCCCATGACCTCTAGAAGCTCTCTTCTAGCCACCTTTACTGCTCACACCTAGCTGCCCCTATTTCTTTCTGCATTTGCACCTTATTGTGTCCTAAAATTTGGGCTTGAAATATCAAAATTATGCCTTAATTTTGTTTTGAAAGCATTTAAAATAATTACTTTTCAAATTGTTATCAAAATAGGCAATGTGCTTTGTGTTAAAATAGAGGCTGGACATTTAAAAATTGGGGCAAAATTAATTTGAAGGAATTAATGGTTATGTAAATTTTGCATCTTCATCTCTTGAAGATGAAGGGTGAGGCCCGGATTGGTAGGAGGCCAATTCCCACTCACAAAATTAAACCATTGTATTTTTCATTTTTTGCCAAATCCAACGAGTCATTGGAAGGCTAGTTTCCCTCTCGCCATGGGCATTTTTTTGCTAATTAGCGCCAATTTATTAAAATAGGTCTATTTTGTGGGAACTTGCTTTTGTGATAACTTTTTCTTAGTAACTCAAAATTGAGCACCACTTTTTGCAAAAGTGAATATTTTCTCATTTCCCATGCATCTAACTTATTTATATTATAATAACACACTATGTTATAAAGTGTCACAAATCTGGGGGGTCGCCTAATACTGAATCGGGGGGTGTATCAAATGTGCTTTGAACATTTTAGAGTTGTGCCAAAGAACACTTCCATACAATCATGTCAAGAGAAATTCATTGAGTCATGTTTAGAACGCTTCTGCACTTTCTTTCCATTTTTTTCACTTATGGGAGTTATTCATGCACTAATTTATAAAGTGCCACAAATATCATTTGGGATAAAAATATTGAATTATGGGGGGGTTCATAGAGTTGTATCAAGTGCATTTCCAAGTTGTGCCAAGAGCACTTCCACAGAGATATGTCAAGATCACTTCCACTACTCCATCATTCTTCAACATTTTTCCCACATTGCATTGAGATGTGTCACAAACACTTCCACTACAACATCATCATCACCTGTTGCTACATCAGAGTTTAGAGTTGTTTAATAGAAGGCTTCCATAGATTCTTCATAGCAGGATTATCAACTTCAGGTATTTTGTACTGTGTCTAGTACACTTTCTTGTTTTTCTCTTTTGGGGGGTAGTTTTTTCCCATTAGGTTTTCTACCTTTCTCCACTTATGAGAGTTTTTTTATTTTGTACATGGATACCTCATTAGGCCTTGTTGCTAGGACCCATCTTTTTCACCCACCTAAGTTGTGCTTAAGGGGGGGTTATTAGTGTTCACATTTCATTTGGCTTAATTTGGGATTCATTTGGCCATATTTGGAAGCCTCATTTTATGCACATGGCATAAGACACCTTAGCTAGGTGTGTGGCAATTATGAAGAGTCCTTAGAACTCATTCACTTCACTTAGCTTTCCACAAATTCTAATAATAATATTAAAAGGCATTGATGTTACCTTACTTGGCCCTTTTGGACAGCTAAATCACCTTTTGTGGTTGTTGGTTGTGACTAGTTTGAAGGTTGTTCATGAGTTTCTACAACATGATTTCTTTGAAGGATAGGTGTGTCACCCGCCATAGATAGACTAGCAACTGTTCAACTCACTTGAGGAGCCTTTTGTACCACTCCATCAGTTGTTTGCCCTACCTCAATAGCCCCTTTCTTGACCCTGGTGTTTGCTACAATGGGAACATATGGATGATTTACACCACAAAATTCACCCCCTCACCAATTCATGAGGGTTGCCTCATTTTGGTGGTCAATTTACTGCTGTATATGTTGTTGTTCAAGCACTTCTTGTGAAGTAGAAGGCTGCAAAATAGGTGTGTTTTGCACCATTAAGGCCTGGTTTATGAGACCATTGGAGCATGCGGCCTGATTGTGGGGTTCGTTACATGAGAAGCACCATTCATATTCTTGAACTAAGTTTTTTTGCACATGAACTAGTGCTTTTAAAGTGCTGGCAGTGTTTAGATTATATGTTTGGAAAGTTCTAGCATTAAATGTAGGCTTTTGTTCTTGGTTATTAGCATGATAAGGGAGTCTATTTTTCTGATTAGGCTAATTGGGAGCTTGGTAAGGGGCTTGATAAGGCTTGCTATTTTGATTTTGCTACCTTTTGATATTTACCAACTCATTACCAAAGGTTTGAAGAAGACCTTAAATCTCTTGCAACTTAAAGGAGTGGGCTGCGACAACTTTTTCTTGGGTTGGGACAGTTGGTAAAGTGGCTATTTGTGGCATTTGTATGGGTGTAACAAGTTGTACTCTAGCAAAGATGGGCATTAGAGGCCTAGGGACAATTTTCCTAGATTGTATGAGAATTTTTTCATCCCTTATAGCTATTTCATATGCATCTGGGAGTGTGTTTACACCCATAGATTGTATCATCACTGCAATGTCACTATTAAAAGCCCTCAAAAAATACAAAAAATCATGTTGTGCTGACGGTCTTACCAGCGGTGGGATTCTTTCCCAAGTCCTTTGGAAATAGAAGTTAAAGTCTGTCATGTGCTCATGAGGAGCTCTCTTGATGGTGCTCAGCTACTCTACCAAAGAGAAATGGTTTGATTTGTTTTCAAACTATTTGCAAAGAAGCTCTCCAAGTTGATCCCATGAGCCTATTAAGTTCACTGCCAAATCTCTAAACCACTGCAATTCTTTGACTTTGAAGGAGGCTGCCAATAATCTAAGAGCCACATTTTATGCAGTGATGTGATGCACATCACATAAGTTTTCCACATCCTGGATGTGCTCAATGGGTGTACTTTGGTCCTCTCCTGAGAAAAAGAGTAAACCTCTAAGAGCTGCCACTAGAATGTCATCATGTTGTGCCAAGTTCAAGGTGCTACCTTGATCAAAGGGTACAAAAACGTGATTCTTGGGAATAGAAATTCATATTATATAGGTCTCATTTCTCACAAGAGGAGGTACAACTCTCATAGAAGGTGGAGTTGACTGTGTTTTCCTTGTTGAAGGATGAGTTCTTCTACTAGATCTACTTTGTCTCCTAGGGGGAGATAGCTATAAGTATTCAAAAGAGCTTGCACTCCTAGTTTGTATACTTCTCATACGCTGATTACAACACTAATTTGGCCTGGAAAATCACATGTAGAGTCTTTAGATATGCAAAATTCAACCTCTTAAAGGTCTGGAATGTTGATAGCATATCAATACTAGCAAGAAAAAGATATTTTATTTTGACTATCTTAAGCCAAACAATCCCACCGGGCATGTCAAAAATTGTTATCACCTAAATACACACCCTTGCTAAGTCGCAGAAATTAGCTTACTTGGAGAAACATGGGATTCTTTTCAAGTTTGTGGGTTACCTATGACAAAAAGGAACCTCTAAAGTGAGCTAGTTCTCTTGGTTCTATCACATTGTCCAACCTATTTTACTACTTCACTTGATAGGAAAGGTAGAAACAATTGCTTGAAATGAACCTACTATTAAGGCGATGCTCCAAAATATGTTTGTTTCAGACCTTGGACTATTGATTTGACATACAACTAATCAAGGTTTTAGTTGTTTATGCACAACATAAGTGTTTGACATACATATGTATAAGTATTTTATTGAAAGGTATATGTTTTTGCTGTTTTAGAAATGAAGAAAGTATGTTTTCTTCACAAACTAACATTTGTTTGAACTGTGACACAAACGATAACCTACACAAATAAATCTTTCTTGCTTGAAAATGATGGAAATAAGACACTCATTTAAGGATTTGCACATAAAAAATCACAAAAATGCCATCAATTACCTCACACACACAACCAAAATAGAAACTTTGAAGTCCAAAATGCTTGCTTTATTAATAGAAGATGTGTTTACAATAGTACATGATCTAAAATCTATATTTTTTGCTTAAAAATGTGTTACAAAAATGTTGTTCTACAACAAGATCTAAGTTACAATCTCTAGTTTTTTGCATCTTACAACTCAAAAACAAGAAAGAACTAAATTGAAAATGATGCCTAAGGATCCTATATGGCATCATAGACCAAAGAGAGTATCTAGGACATAAAATTTACCAAGTTACAAGGCCTTAAAAAGTGCTAACCTACTTTGCATGCCCAGCTGACTCCAAGTTTGACTTGGTCTTCTTCTTTGAAGTTTGATGACTTCTTCCAGCTCCTTGAAGTGCTCTAGTTGTTTGAAAGTCTCCTAGATGCTTGGGAGATGGTTAAACTTTGCCCTATATTCTTGTAACTACCCTTGAAGAGTCCTTACTGTCTGTCCTTTCTATCCAAACTGCTCAAAATACTCCATGAATGCATCAACACCTTGCAAGTTTCCCTTACTTTCTCATTACTTCTTCATTTTCCACTTTGCCAATGAAATAGGACATCTGTTTATGTTGTGAAAGCTCTATTAGAACTTTAAGGTGTATGGAAGGAGTTATAACATTTTTGGAGTCTTAAAATTGCCCCAAACTACCTCTTAAAGGCTTAAAGACCCCTGTAACTTCATTTACTACCACTGCTAGGTCTTTTTGAGGATTAAAACTACCCTTTAGTTTCCTTGAACTAAGTTTTGTACCCATTAGTCATGAGATAATTTCATCTCTAATTTTTGCACTTTGGTTGAAGTACATAGTGTGTATTTCAACATGCTTTCATTTTGTAAGGTTTGTTTCAATGTCACATAGAGTGCATGGTCTCTGAGCCTCATGATTATTGTCTTTCATCTAGTAACCCAGCTATTATAGTCATATCATGTCTTGTTTTAGGACTGTTACCTTCACTATCATTTTACATCATTCTTTGACAAAGGTTACAAAGCATTGGAAAGGATAGAAGCATGATACCAATTGACATTAGAGAAACCTATGCAACCTTCCATATCTAATGTACTAAATCCCTTATGTTGTGGAGGACTACTCCTTGCATCTATTAGTTTGTCTCACTGTTTGCTGCTCTTATCTCAGATTATCTTCTCCTTCATCATAGCTTATGTCTTTAAAGACTCCCCATTAGGTCAAGACAAAGATCTCTAGTCATCCCTATAGCTCTCTAATAGTCTGCTCTTGGTGCAATCATTTAACTAAGCATGTTGTTGTTTAGGCATTCTTAGGACTGCATAGGCCATACAGACATTGCATATTTCTAGGGTTTAGCAGGTGTTTAAAACTATCAACAATGACACTTTAGACTATCACTGTAACAACACTTCTACAACTCTAATCTCTTCACACTTTCCATGTAGGCTCCTTGACTATTCCTATCACACAGTCCTTAAGGACTTTCAATATAGTTATGTATGACTATATGACTGTCACTTCTCTTATTACTTTTTTCACCTTATGACAGTCACAACATATGATTGTTTCTCATACATCTGGCCAGTCATCATGCTCTCTATTCACCTTAATGTGGCATAGACCACTATATTGATATCCATTGGTAGACTATAACAAACTCATGATGTTCGCAACTTTCACTATGTGAAGGATTACAGACCTCTGTATGGTCTTACTTATCCCTACTTTTTTTCATGCATCCTGGTGGTGCCTGCATAAGCAATCAGGTTTTAAGCATTTAAATATGCAGGCACCTTTCAAAAATTCAAAAAATTTCTAACACTTTCAGCCTCTGCAGTTGAAAAAATGCCAAAATCAGTTAAGGTGCGAGTGTCTTTCCATATACAAGTGTGTTTGTATGTACATGCATGTCGAATGTGCATTGGCGGGTCAAAAATCTCCATCGGCCTTTGAAAAAGTTAGTTGTATGCATTTTACATGCATATCAGGCATGAAATGATGCATATACAAAGGGGGAATCTTTCGTAGATTCCTAGGAATATTCCCACTTTGTATATCGGATTGCATGTGGAGGTGCATTTAAAAATATACAAGGGCGCAGATGCATTTGCTATAGTGGCGAGCGGGAGATACATGTGGCGGGGTCCACAGAAATGCAAAGGTCTTTGTATCTCCAAGATATAAGTGAATTATATGATGGGCCTTGTATATTCTGCAACATACAAAGTAGAAAAGATGCAATTGGTAAGGCCCGCGACATGCAAAGTGAACAGTGAAGCAAAGGTGCATTCCTGGAATATTCTATCGTAGATTGCACAAATGTATCAAAGGGTTTGTACATTGTGTTGTATGTTTAAATATGCAAGGGAAAGATACAACGCAGATTTTAAAGGGATGTTCTGATCTAGCAAAAGAAGTGTTGAAGTCCACAGCATGTATATCTGGCGCTTGTATGTTTGACATACAAGCTGATATACGAAGAAGAAATATACATTTTGGACCCGAAGAGGAAATCAAGCTGCAATAGATAGATTTTTAGGTCCATGGGTTGTATATCGCATTTGTATATGTGGTATACAAAGCAAAGATGCAAATGAAGGAGATACAAGCCGGACTTCAAAAGGAGGTACATTCTGATGCATAAAAGTTTCAAGTCTACCTTGTATGTTGAGCAGTTGCGTGTATATGCATCCTGCATATACAAAGATTTAAAAAGGGATTTGTATATGCATTCAAACATGCATATACAAGGGGCGAAAAGGTAAAATGAAGGAAGAAAAGACCAGTGATAGAAAGTTAAGGTGCCTACGTGGCACGATATCATTGGTTGGTAGCTCTTCATGCATGTTTTGTGACTGTTGATCCCAGCAATGAATTCTTTGATCGACGGCCTTGTTTTGAGCTTTCAACGATGGTTTTTTTGGGCAAGTGTGGCCATTTTTGAGCGGGAAAATCCCCAAATGTACCTGCTGTTGCATCTCATGAGTGGATGGGGCATTAATGGCAGATTGTGCAGGGAAGTATGGGTGAGGCATTAATGGGAAGATTGTGCAGGGAAGTATGGCAGATTTATGTTTATGTTTATGTAACTGTTAAAGATCTATAAATTTTTGCATTATCCTCCTCTCAAGATTAGTGTAGGAAGTTGTTCTACTACCTTATCTTCCTTACAAGAATTAACTAACATCACATAGTTTATTCTTGATTTTTCCACTAATTATTTAATGAATATATGATTTTTTATGAATTTTCATTGACACATTTTGAAAAATAAAAATTTGAGTGTTACCCTTAATGTTTTTGAAAACTAATTTAAAATCATATAGAATAGATTCTAGAATTAAATAATGTAATTTTTTTTCAAATTTAGATGAATGGACAAAAAATGACACCAAAAATACTATACATATGTTTTAGGCAAAAAAAAAAAGACACTAGCAAAAGAAATTGAAGATGGAAAGCTTAATGTTTTTAGATTTTAAAAAATAAGGGTGGGATTCAAAGTAAGTTAAATGAAACATGAGCACGTTATAACATGTACACATTATAACATTCTCTCTTTAAAATTTAGAATTATCTCTTGTTACAATAGTTATAGTTTTGAGAGACATTTGTCTATGTGTACACTTGATGCATTTTTTGTTAATAATATTTTTAGTTTCTGATTCATAGAACACTATAAAATTCATATTAAATATTTTCTTTAATGTGATATCTTTCACACTTAATAGAAAAACCATAGTCTAATTGAAATGATTACTAAATAGAGTTATAGGTTTTAGAGAAAGAGGCATTAGATGAGCTAGATATTACACGACGAGGTCAATTATTGCTCGGTTCCTTGGAATCTAAGGGCATCATGAACATGTCTATCATACTGTGGAACCCATTCTTGAATTTACACCATTAGTATAAATGCACCGATCATACATCATGTTCCCAATATTCCATGTTATTTCAAATAATGTCTTGTTCCAAGATAATTTAAGTCCCATTTCCATTTGCATAGAACTATACAACACCCTTCCTAGTCCATGATTTTTGTCCCCCTTCCGGAATGAACACAGCAAATGGCAACAAATGGTGAATAATCAAAGAAGATTATAGAGATGGAAAAGGGTGCAATATATAGGTATCCACATCAATGTGATAGGTAAGAATCATGGAAGAAACCATTATGGAGGCATGATACTACATTAAATCAACAAGCCAACCATTATGGATCTACATGTAATCAAATGAGAAATTATAAGAATCAATTGCATCATAAAAGTATTGGCTATTCGTGGTAGGAAAGGACTTGTACTATGATTAGAAATGGAAGAAAATGGGTGCAAAAAATATGGATCAAGGATGTCTGATCAATGTGTTGTCAATCTAAAATCACTATGAAGATCACATATTAGCAATTGGAAATCAATTTGGGATTTCTCTAGGTTGAAAGAGCAGTTTGTAGATATTTTTACAAAATTATCAAAAGAAAATTTTGAAAAATTGACAAGAAATCTTGGAACAATCAATTTGATTTCAAATGCATAATAGTGTTTGAGTAAATATTAAGAGAGTGTGTTAGAAATATAATCTTAACACTCAAGTTTTCTTTTTTACAAATGTATTAACTTGGTAGATAGTTCATAATATAACATGGTTTTCTAGAGAGGTCAACTCAATGTTAGAAACTTGCAGATCAAGTCAAGATAGAAACTTCGATCTTAAGTCAATGTTAAAAACTTGAAGGTAAGATATATAAATTGCATATATTTTATTTATACATACATCATTTTGTAATATAGTAGAAAAATAGCGATGATACAAAATGAGAAATATAATGGAAAGTAGTAACTTTGTAACAGTAGTAGTGTATTTTGCATAACTCATCGTTTTCCTAATATATGAAATATTATTTCTAAGTTGTGTGTGTGGAGAAATTGTATTTTTTACTATTCTATGTATGCATTTAGAACAATAACTTATGCCCTTTTATATTGTGAATTTTAAAGTAAATTCTATAAGATTTTTAAGTTAGAATAGGGCACATAGATGATTCTCTCGATAATAAACTTCCAAGTCCTGGATGATAATATTGTTTCATTTAAGGGCACATGAGATAAGAATGACTTTACATTTGGGTCACTTAGAGCTTTAATTGTTCTCTCCACCATGACTTGAATAGCAGCTAATTTTGGAAAGAGAAATAACAACAATCATCAACATCCTTTCATTGGATTACATAGTTCAAATTTGTTTAATAAAATGATATTGTTGTTCTCCCATGGTCCTACAGTACATTTATCAAGGTGATGGCCAATTCTTATATAATATTTTTCTAAAATAGATAAATAATTTAGCTAAGGCAATATCTCCATTATCATGGAAAATTGACACTACTACTAACATTACAACTACCAGCCCTAATATTAGTAGTAGGAGTAGAGCATCCAAATAATTATTAGGTGAACAAAAGAGTTTCAAATTGACACTGAGAGGGAGAATAATTTGAATATAATTCCTAATTTATAAATGGATTGTAAATTTAACACTACAACTATTAGCCCTCATATTGGTAGAAGTAGAGCATCCAAATAATTATTAGGTGAACAAAAGTGTTTCAAATTGACATTGAAAGGGAGAATAATTTGAATATAAACCCTAATTTATAAATTTGAAAGGGAGAATAACACTACAACTATTAGCCCTCATATTCACACAAATAGAGCATCCAAATTTTTATTAGGTGAACAAAAGAGTTTTAAATTGCCACTAAAAGTGAGAATAATTTGAATAAAAACCCTAATTTATAAATGGAATGTAAATTTAACACTATAACTATTATCCCTCATATTCATAGGAATAGAGCATCGAAATAATTATTAGGCAAACAAAAGAGTTTCAAATTGACACTGAAAGGGACAATAATTTGAATGCAAATCTTAATTCATAAATATAGTGCAAATTTAATAGTACAACTACTAGCCCTCATATTGACAAGAAGGAGTAGAGCATACAAATAATTATTAGGTGAACAAAAGAGAAACTCTGGATTGTGTAGGGACAAATGCAAAGCTATAAGATGAGTTTACAATCACAAATCAATCCAAATTGCTAGACTTTACGTCGAAATATTATGCTTTTGTTTGTACAGTTTAATATTTTGGTCTTTTATTGTGTGAGTTGATTAGATAGGGTTTTCACTCTACATTTTTAAGATATGGTAAAATTTTAATCCTTTTTTAAGGACATGTATTGCATTAATGTTCTAGGAAATAAATTCTATCAAGTTCACTGGTATATAGAGATCAAAATTCAAGTCAGAAAAGTGGATATAATACATTTATTTTTAGGTAACTTTCTATTTCTATTTTGGACATTTTCCATCTTTTTAGTTTTAATGTAAATTAGGATATGGTTATTTGTGTTTCAATTTTTGTGTGTTGTGGATGTTTTCGCTTCACCTGCTTCATCTATTTGTAAGTTTGGTTCATTTTTTCACTTTTTTTAAGAATGTGTTTCACGTGGGTGTTGTGGATGTTTTCACTTCACCTATTTGTAAGTTTGGTTAATGTTTTCACCTTTTAAAGAATGTGTATCACGTGGGTGTTGTGGATGTTTTCGCTTCACCTATTTGTATGTTTGGTTAATTTTTTCATTTTTTAAAGAATGTGTATCACATGGGTGTTGGGGATGTTTTCACTTCACCTATTTGTAAGTTCGGTTAATGTTTTCACCTTTTAAAGAATGTGTATCACGTGGGTGTTGTGGATGTTTTCGCTTCACCTATTTGTATGTTTGGTTAATTTTTTCATTTTTTAAAGAATGTGTATCACATGGGTGTTGTGGATGTTTTCGCTTCACCTATTTGTAAATTTGGTTAATTTTTCACCTTTTATAGAATGTGTATCCCCTGAGTGTTGTGGATGTTTTGGCTTCACCTATTTGTAAGTTTGGTTAATTTTTTCACTTTATAGTATTATTAAAATTAAATTATTTTTCGCATTAAATTTCAAATTATATATTATTTTGTATGAAATATCAAAATTAAATTTTATAGCAATTTTTAAAACTTAAATAATATTTTTTATGTTTTAAATTATAAAAATACTATACATATTAAATTTGAGAGTGATTATTTCTTAATATTATTAAATAATTCATTAATTTAAAACACAATTAAATGACTTAAAATAAAATTAAAATAATCAAATTTAAGTAGTAAATGTATTTTTTAAATTTGTTGACAAAAGAAATTAATGGTGGGTACAAATCTTTTGATTGCATTAAATGACACTTATTATTTGCATTTGTATTGAATAAATAAGCAGTGACACGGCTGTCTCCATTAAATAAAAAATTTCAAGAAGCTTCCCCACCAAACAAACCGTGAAGAAATGCGGAGTGTTTTAATTGGTTCGTTTGTAGGCAAGACTGAAATAAATAGAGGCAGTCCAAAACAGATCTTCTTACTTGTGAGGTTTTGGTTTTACTTGTTACTGGTTCAGTGACACCGTGCAAGAAAGCTATGGAAAGTAGTGGATCGGTTAGGCATTTGAGGAAACTCGATCCGCTTGCCCCAGAATTCTATCCAAAGGTTCGCGTTGAGTTGCCATTGAACTCACCCATCACAGCACCTGCTCATGATGTCTGGAATACAACAGCTTCTTCTCGAGGAAACCAAGCCAAATTGGTCGCCTTCAATGTGGACGCCACCATATCGAACAACGATTTAAGAAAAATATTGCAAGCCTATGGCATGTATTTTTGTTGATCAGACAATTATTTATTTGTTTAGAATTGTATAGGAGATTAATATGCAGTCGTTTATGCAGGGGCAGTAAAAAAAGTGGAGACCAGTCCAAATGACCATAAGGTTAGGTTCATAGACTTTTTTAATGCGGGAAATGCGGATCAAGCCCGTGCAGCCTTGGACGGGAAAAGATATGGATCCATGGTTTTGAAAGTCCAGTTTAGCCATTGGAGTTCTGGCCTACATCCGACGCTTACCAACAACATGCCGCCTCGTCTTCAACAACAGAGAGACAAGGGAGCCAGAAAATGTACTATTTTTATGTTCATTTTTGTATCAATGCATTTAGGGTTAGGGTTTTCTTACGCCCAACCTTATTTATTATAATGGGGGTATACTATTCCTAATAATCTACTTTGATCTATTGAGATATTATTTTTTTCTTTACTATTTTGGTCAAATCTTAAATAGTATAGGCTGTAAACAAAATATAGATCTCCAGATTTAGTTTCTACTGTCATAGATGCAATGTATGTTTCTGGGTTTGGTGGCATATAGTCATTTTATAGAACTCTTAAAGCTGTGTCAATTTTGAGAATTCTTTTAATGTTTTCACTGGGCAATGGAATAGCTTTTGGAAGAGGGATTACTGTTATCGATGGTAAATGTGGCTCAACTACTCGGACGAAGAGTCATCAGCCAGAAGAATCTAAACCCCAATTATCTAAGGGCGAAATGAAGAAAGAGAATGCTACAGTTACCAGTCAGGAAAGTTCTCGATTTGTTTTTGAAGAGGAATTAGCAAAGGCAAACTCCCCACATGCCAGAACAACTATTAAGATCAGAAATATTCCGGATCGATACAGGTATGGCCAGTATGGGTATTAGGGCCAACTGATTTCAATCGTAAAAGGTTTTTCATAAATTAAATTTTTAACAAGAATTTTGCTAATGTGATTCTGGTATATATTTTTCAGTCAAGACGAGCTTCTACAAATATTAGACAGTCACTGCAAGAGATGTAATGAAAACATCACAGATGCAGATGAACCAATTTCGGCATATGACTTTGTTTACCTGCCGATAGATTTTGAGTACGATATTGTTGAACTTGTTTTAATGTGCTGCTGTCATCAACTTTATTAGGTTTCAGCGAATGCTCAAGTATTTTTCTTCTTGTGTGCAGAAACGAGGTTAACCTTGGCTACGCCTTGGTCAATTTTACGTCAGCCAAAGCTACATGGAAGCTGTATAAAGCGCTGCATATGCAACATTGGAAACGCTTGGAGTCATGTGAAATTACTTATTGCAAAATTCAGGTGTGTTATGTTTTTAGATCACCTTCTCTGTAATTCACTATCTTTTTCTTGTCTGATATTGTGGTATTTTCATCACAGGGTCGAGCTGCTCTCCAAGGTTACTTTCAAAATTCCAAATTTGGACCGGTGGTATTCGACCCACCTCGCAATGGGAAGGAATCCACACAGAGCAATATTCAATCTAGGGTTATTTAGAAATAAAGTCCAATCAAAGGCAACCAACAGTGTAATAGATAGATAGCTATAATACGATTTTTATCTTTTAATAAATATTTAGTAATTATAATTTTGTTGTTTTGTCTAAAGATTATGACAATTTTATATAAATTTTGGTCTTTTGTTTAAATATTTTCACAATTTTATATTTATATTATATTGTTTAAGGTATGAAGGAAAAGATATGTACAATCACTTCACTAGATTTATGGTAATAAACATTTTCATGGTTAATGGTATTGCTTTAGTTTTAGTAGTTTTCAATAAGATTAAAAATTGTGTAATTGTTCTTTTTTAATACAAAAAATAGAGATTACATTGCACAATTAATTAGTATATTTGTTTGATTTCAATTAACAATTTTATATTTATATTATATTTTCTAAAAGTTGACTAGATTTTTGGTAATAAATATTTTCATGGTTAATGGTATCGATTTAACTTTCTTTTACAAAATTTGTGATTCTATATGTGTTCTTGTGCATTTGCTAAGATGGGTCTTTTGTTGAATGACTCTAAATTTTAACCAGCCATAAAATGATCTCTGAGTTTGAAATAAGAAGAAAAAAATTCAAGTATGCCTCAAGAACCCCTTAGAAATCACCATGAAGTTGGTACATAAGTTAGAGCACAACATTTGTTAGATGATGGATATTATTTTGATAGGTCAAATACAAATAATGAAAGTTCCCATTTTCAACGTTTTATACTTCAAAGAAAGAGTCATGAAAGAAAATGCTAGAAATGATAGACATCATAGGCTATGGCATCACCTAGTACCCTATTCCCCTAGAGTCCATTCAAGACTAGCTACTTCTATCCTTAGAACTAGCCCTACAGATCAAGATCTTGTAATGTAGGGGGATAATGTGGTGATAAATTGGAATAGATGTAAACCCTATGATTGGAAAGGGTGAGTTATTTTTTGTATTGCATATATAGACCATACACTTGAACACATTATATGATAGTAACTTCCCTTCATGGTTTAATGACACACCATATTCTCTACACTTGTCAAACACTTGCCTCAAATGATCAAAGTATTCATTAGCATTTTTGAGAAAATTGTAATGTCATCTAAATAAACTAGCACTATCTTGTGCATCAAACCTTGGAATGCCATATCCATGGCCCTTTGGAAAGTTGCCCCAACATTGGACAAACCAAAAGGCATCTTCCTATAAGCCATTGTGCCCCATTTTGTGGTGAATGATGTCTTATATTGGTCCTCTTCCTTCACTAAAACCTGATTATAACCTGAAAAACCATCAAGCAAAGAGAACCTTTCCAAACTTGAAACCATTTGCAAGATTTGTTCAATAGAGGGCAGTGGATAGTGATCCTTCAAAGAGGCTCTATTGAGGTCCCTAAAGTCAACACAAAGCCTTATTTCACCATTCTTTTTTCTAACAGGAACACGATTAGACAACCATGAAGTATGCTTAATTGGAAAAATAATGCTTGTCTTCTAACAATTTATTAAGTTCTTTCTTCATTAGGACTTCTAGCTTTGGATTGAAGGGTCTTTGCTTTCGTCTAACAGGTTTAGCATTAGGCTCAAGTTTTATAGTGTGTTGAGCTAAAGCTAGGTCAAATCCCTTCAAGTCTTGATATTCCCATGCAAATATATCAATATACTCTTGACAAAGTGCAATGAAAGCTTGCTTCTCACCTTGGGTACATAACTTACCAATTTTTAGTAGCTTCTCCTTGAAAATCTCCATAGAAAATCTCCATAGTTCATAGTGATCTTCAGCCACTATGATGCTAGTTTTCTTTTTCCTTGCTTGGTCATCATTATTAAACATGGATTCCAATGTAACCAAACTTTTGGGCAACTTGGTAGACCTTAAATAAATGATTTGGTCTTGATATTACTACTGTATTTTTTCTTGGTTATGGGTTGAAAACTCAACTTCTTCAACCAAGAAGTTTAGAATTTGCTCATCATTATCAAAAACTTGCCAATGCACGTTATTGTTAGGAATAGAAGGCCTAACAACTTCTTTAATGCGCTGATGTGTTTTACCTTTTGAAATCTCATTTGGTACATCATACTGAGCACCTATAGCACTAATCCTATCAACATGCTTATTCTCTTTTCTAGGCACGAACAAGTTAAAAGCCTGAAAATCTTCAATTAAATCTCAAACCTTGTGCTTGTATAACTTCAAAAGGTCATTTTTGGTTACATTAAGAGCTCTAACTTGATTCACAATCAACTCACTATCCCCAAACACTTGTAAACAACTAATTTTTCTTTTCCTAGCCCATTCTAACCCATGAATAAGGGCTTCGTACTCTAATTTATTATTTGAACAGTTGAAACAAAACTACAAAATGTATGGCACCACTACCGGCATCATTTCTACTCCTTGAACCATCAAAATGCAGCTGCCATACCTCATTTTCTTGTTGTTCTAGCTGTTATTTTTTATCCTTCACAGGATTTGGCATTTTCATACCTTGTTCATGCCTCATATACACACCAAATCCTCTTTCCTTTAGTTGTTCATGTGAAGAAAGAATGTCATTTTCAGCTGCCTAATCATCCAAGACTACATCTGGTATGAGTTTAGTTTGTCTATGTGGTTCTTGCACAGCTGGACATTCCTCATAGTAAAACATGGTACAATTTACATTGATGACACTAGGCTCATAAGGTTCTACGTGGTCTTTAGCAATAGATTCTATTAGAGTATTAAGTTTAAAATATGGAAATTAGTGATGTCGAGGCACTTTGGATAGGAGGAAGATAGACAAGTTGACTAGGTTTGTACTACACCAAAAAGTCCAAAATCAAAGGTTAGTTTGCAAAAGTGGGAACAACAATTAGAGGCTTTGAGATCTTCTTGGAAAAAGTGTTTAGGCATGCATTGGGACCCATCCCATCCATTGGAAAAGGTAGGTCAAACTCAGAAATGGTACTTCCTTGACGACAGTTTGTTCGATGGGAAGGTTTACAACTACTTCTTCCCCATCGAACTTCCTTGGGTAGTTTGAAAACTACAACTACTTACCAGTTTTGTCCTTACATGTTTAGGATTGTTTAGGCTTAACAAGTGCCTTCAAACAGTTTACAATGCAACTAGGCCTTGAATAAGGCACTAGACTCCTTGACATGCCTTAACAAGGCTTACAATCATGAATAATGTCTCTACATGCCTTAGGAAGGCTGACAAAAGTGACCACCTTTTATGACTGCCTCTTATATGACAACAATATGTAGATATTTGGACATAGTCCTTATTACAATCAAATGAATGGTCTTGTAGGACCTTATTGAATCCACCAAACAAAATGAACAACAAAACAAGAAAACTCAAGACCTTAGTCTTCTTGGTGCTCCTGCACCATACTCCCCGAGTGGAAAGAGAACTCAAGTCTCTTGAGGAAGTAGATCAGCAATTGTGACACCATGCTTCAAGATGTCTTCTTCACCTATCCAAGTGGCATCTTCAATGGGTAAGCCACTCCATTTGACAAGGAACTATTTGTATGTCTTCTTTCTAGTCTTCTTCAAGACTTTGGTGTCAAGAATGCATTCCAACTTCAATGGTTGATTGGGTAGAAGACCCTTGACCCAATCTTCATCTCCTACTGCTATAATATCTGCCTCTGAATCTGCATTAGGATCACCTTTGAAAGGAAACAAGTCTGAAACATTGAAGATAAGAGATATGGCCAAGCCTTGAGGAAGTTCAATCTCATAGGCATTGGGCCCAAACTTGTGCACAATCTGGCATGGTCCTATCTTCTTCATAAGGAGTTTGGTTGGCTGCCCCTTAGGAAGTCTTTCCTTCTTCGAATGTGCCATGACCAAATCCCCAACCTTGTATTGTACATCTCTCCTTCTCTCATTGGCTTTCTCCTTGTACTTGTCATTGTTCTTTTGAAGAGTTTCTTTGACACTATCATGGATGTCCTTCATGGCCAATGCAAAGTCTTCACCTTGAGCACTTTTCCTCTCCAATCCATGGAGATCTCTTAGTTCAAGAATACCTCTTGGATGAATGCCATAAACAATCTCAAATGGACTCCTTCTTGTGCTCCTATTGGTGGAATCATTATAAGAAAACTCTGCTTGAGGGATGATCATATCCCATGCCTCTCCATGTTTGGTAAGACACCTGAGAAGATTTTCCAAGGACCTATTCACCGCCTTAGTTTGCCCATCAGTCTGATGGTGATAGGCTGAAGTAAATGACAATTGAGTGCCCAACTTCTTCCACAAGGTGCGCCAAAAGTGGCCTACAAACTTTGGATCCCTGTTAGTCACAATGTTAAGAGACAAACCATATCCAACCCAAAGTGACCTCCTAGTCCACCACAATGTTTTTCCTTTATGATGTTCTCCCTCATGGAACACCTAGGAACACATAGTTGGCTGCCTTTGAACAACAACCCCTGCTGCAACAAAAACTTAGAAAAATTAGAATGATAATAGTTTGAAAATTGTGAACAAACTTCATATACCTCCCTGGAATTTTTGGGAAGTTTTTTTATTGTTTATTTAGACAATATTTTGATTTTTAGTAAGACTTGGGACGAGCATATGATGCATATCAGAAGATTTTTGGAGAAGCTAAGGGAGGAGAAGTTGTTCATCAATCTAAAGAAATGTAGTTTTGCAAAGAAGGATTTGGTATACCTAGGATTTGTGGTCTTAGAGGAAGGTCTTAAGATCGACCCATAAAGAGTAAGAGCTATAATTGAATGGCCTACGCCAAGGAGTGCTATAGAGCTACGATCTTTTCATGGTTTGGTAAGTTTTTACAAAAAGTTTATCAAAAAAATTAGTAGCATTTGTGCACCCCTATCTGAGACAAGAGAGGGGATACAAAAGAGTTTAGATGGACTAAAGGAGCAGACAAAAGCTTTGATACGTTGAAGAAAAAGTCACAGAGCAACCTATTTTGGCACTTCCAAATTTCAATAAGGTATTTCATGTAGATTGTGATGCTAGTGGCAGTGCTATAGGAGCTGTTTTGAGTCAAGAAGGTAAGCCCATTGCCTATTTTAGTGATAAGCTTAATGATGCCAAGAAAAAGTATTATGATTATGATCAAGAGTTTTATGCAATAGTTCAGGCTTTAAATAAATGGAGACATTATTTGTTGCCAAAAGAGTTTGTTTTATATATTGATCATTAGGCTTTGTAGTATCTTAATAGTCAAGGAAAGTTGAACCAAATGCACTTAAAATGGGTTGAGTTTTTTCAGAGCTATACTTTTGTTTTGAAGCACAAGAGTGGGAAGTCCAACAGAGTTGCAGATGCCTTGAGCAAAAGGCAAAATTTTTTGACAGAAATGAAGATAGAGGTTGTTGGGTTCAATAAGCTCAAAAGTTTGTATCTTGAAGATCCAGATTCTTGAAGAGGCCTGGAAAGCTTGTTTGTAACCTATTACTTTGGATAAGACAAAATGGTTGGATTTAATAATCCAAGATCGCATGTTGTTTAGAGGAAGCTAGTTGTGCATTCCAAGGAGTTCCATGAGAGAGAACCCGATTAAGGAGAAGCATAATAGAGGATTGGCTGGACACTTTGGTCGAGATAAGACCATTGCTATTGTTGGTGAATATTATTATTGGCCACAGTTGCAACAGGATGTGAGGAAATTTGTGCAGAGTTGCAGAGTGTGTCAGATGGCAAAAGGAACAAGTCAGAATACAGGGCTATATCAGCCATTAGCTACACTGGAGAAGCCATGGGATGACATTAGTATAGATTTGGTTCTTGATTTACCAAGGACACAGAGAGGACCTAATTCCATTTTTGTGGTGGTGGAAAAATTCTCGAAGATGGAATATTTTATTCCTTGTAAGAACACTAATAATGATGTTCATATTGCAGAGTTATTTTTCAGGGAGGTGGTGAGATTGCATGGTCTACCAAAGAGCATAGTTTCAGATTGAGATACCAAGTTTGTTGGTTATTTCTAGAGGACATTGTGGAAGAAGTTGAAGACAGATTTGAAGTTTAGTTCTACACACCATCCATGGACTGATGGATAGACGAAAGTGGTGATTAAGAGTTTGGGCAACCTGCTATGATGCTTAGTAGGCGATAAGCCCAAGGGATGGGATTTGATTTTACCATAGGCAGAATTTGTTTACAACAATTCTATCTACACACTCAGGAATGTTACTCTTTCAGCGTGTCATGTGAATGTTATCAATGATCTTCTTCTTCTATTCATCCCTTTTGAAAACAAAGGGTAGCATCATGCTGGACTCAACCCTTGTGGGAGCCCATTTGACACCACATGCTGAATGTCTTCAATCAGCTTCATGATTTGTCCTATACCTGCACATGAAACAAACAGATTAGAATAAAACAATGATGCTCTTATGTTTGCTTCTCTTTAGTTCCCTTCTACATATGGATGTTCTTATTTAATCAATGCACTACAATTAAGATATTATGTCTCTCTTGATTGATGAAGGATTTTCATAACTGAAGCTTCTAACGGGACCTTCCTGCAATTTTTTAGGTACATACCAAGGTCAGGAGCGGGAACTGGAGGCTTCTACAAGATCAACCCAAACAAGGCAATGATGGCTATGTCTTTCCCTCTTCTTCATTAGATACATAGTGTTTTACTTGTATTTGCATGAGTTCAGCTATAAACCATGACTTGTGTGGGACATCTAAAATGTCTTAGTTTCCTTCAATGCAATGTTTGTTCTTTTATGTATTCAAAATTGTAAATGAACAATCACTGTAGTGAATGAATACTTATCTCTTTTACTGCTCTGCAATGAAATGAATGATTGAAACTTTTCTTTTCTGCATCTGAACAACTAAACTACACTTGTCTATGAATAACTATGCAACTAGCACATAATAGAAATAAATAAAACCTCATTCAAAATGATAAATAATGAATCTACTCAGCCAATTTTTTAGCTGGTGTCAAAAAATGGTAACAACCCCCTCAATATGTTCTTGACTTTATGTGTTGCACTTTCTTGGATCTTTGTCTGCATTCTGTATTAGTTTCTATGTCCCTTTGTAGTGTCATTGTCTCTATTTGCATATTGTATTCCATCATGCTCCTGTAGTTGCATCTACCTTTTGCCATCTCTATCTTTTCAAGCATTCCTATATGAATTGTGTTCTTTTACTACTATATTATGCAAACAAGAAGGTCACTTGGAGGATGGTCTTTTAGGCCCAAGCTTGACTTTTCTTAACAACTTCTAATGACTGCTTCAACCCCCAATTCTAAACACTGTCAATAACCCTAGATTGTCATGATCTTATTAATGCACTTGTAACATTTCATTTGATTACCTTTTCAAAGCCAGTCTCTAGCTATAATCTCTGCCCTTCATGATGATTGTCCTTCCATAGTCCTCATGTTGATTAGTATGGACTGCCTTTTGAAGACTGTACTCTTGCATGATGGCTATTGACTACTTCAAGATACCTTGACAACATTATGGTATCTCCTGGAAACATTACTCATTTGTGACTCTCCTTTCAATGTGAGGGATTTCCTTTCATATCTTTGACATGATAGTCATTACTGGGCAATGTCTCATCATGAGTTCCCTCCTCTAGTTGATTATGCATGTGACATCTTGCTGGTTTGAATGATGGGACTATACCTGTACCTGTACAAATCAACAAAAGTGTTAAGAAAACAAAGAAGCCAAGAGCTTCTCATGATGATTGGATGATCTTTACTTTTCTTGAATCTCCATGATGCTTGTATATTTGAACTTGAAACACTTTTTATCTTTTTGATTTGATGTTTAGTAAGATACATGTTGAATACCTATTAGTTTTGCATGTATGAGACTTTGGATCCTGAGCTTTAACATCACTTTCCTTATCCCTTGTAGGCACTTCTAGAGCTTCAATAAGGAATTAAAGATGTAGCTAATAAAAAATGGGATTCATCAGAGGCAATGATGGATCCCTTTTCTCTTATCTGTCTTTTTACTTACAGATGTGAAATCTTTCTTTTATTGCATCCTATAAGTTATTTCCATGGCTTGTGTGGGAAATTTATGAACATATCATCTTTTAATGAATATAAACAACTACTTTATGCAAAATTTTGTATGCAATTTATCTTTTTCTATAAAGCAATGGCATAATGAAAACTAAAAATTCTCTTTATGGTATTGTTTGTATGATCATATGAGAAACCTTAGCTGAATTTAGTGTACATTTATTCTTCTTCAAAGTAGAAAACACTAGTGTTGTCCCAACCTAGGCTGATTGGGCTGAAAAGTACAATTAAGTAATAACTACACCTTTGGATATGGGCTGATATTCAAGTCCTAGCTTATCAATAATTTGTTTACGCATGACTAAACTACTAGCACCTGAATCTATCATGTAATTATTAACAAGATGTTTTCCTATGATTAATGACACATAAAAGAAGGTTGGTTTCACTTCTTTAGTTTGCTAGTCATTAACTTTTGGAGATGTATTGGCCAACACTACCTTGGGTTGCTCATTTAGAGGCTCATTAGACACTTGCAAGTTTGATAAAGTAGTTTGTAAAAGATCTTTTTGTCCTAGTAATGGTAATGAATCCCACAATGAAACATTAACATTAGCTTTCCTCATATGATCAATAATTATTAGTGTTCACATTTCATTTGGCTTAATTTGGCATTCATTTGGCCATGTTTGGAAGCCTCATTTATGTACATGGCATAAGACACCCTAGCTGGGTGTGTGGCAATTATGAAGATTCCTTCGAACTCTTTCACTCCACTTAGCTTGTCACATCTACTTGAGATCTCCTTAAGTTATGGGATTGACTCCCATTAACTCAAGGTTTCTCAAGGCTATATGTACTTGTCATATTGACTTCCAATTTACTCCAAATTTGTGATTAGCATTCATCTTATAGATCCTGCAAATTCTAATATGGATCAGAGCAATCTAAGTCTATTTGCTAGTTTGTTTTGGAGTCACAAAGTCATTAAATTTTGTAGGCCATTTGGTGAATCTCTAGTTCATTTTTTGGCAAATGATTTGGAGGATTAAGTCATTTTTTAGCCTCTCAAACTATTTGAATTCCTCTAATCGATGGCTTCATTGTTGTTTGTGAAGATTTTTGCCATTATCAAAGCCTCTGATTCATGGTTTTTGACTGCCATTATTGGTGATTAGATGGCTATTGTGGCCGGTTGGTGTCCCTACAAGGTGTGAAATCTCCTATTCAACTTCAGTGTGGATGTTTCATCTCTTAGCACCCATTTCTCTGTTCAAGTTTAATGATTTGCCCGAGGCCCATGTCTGAGAAAATCAGCCTATTAAGAGGCCTGATTGTGGGATGTGTGTCCCATTTGCTACTACGAAGCTACATTTGAGGAAGGAGAATGGTGATGGTGACAAGGGTAAGTTGTATTCACACCCAAAACCTGACAACATTCATGGCTCTGTTTGAAGGCATTTAGTTTTTTACTGTGTTTTTTGTTGTTGTTAAGAGTAGGGTTCGCAAAGGGCCTAGATGCCCAACTCTCAGAAGCCCCTGCTATGTAGTAAGTGCACAGAGCTATAGCGCCCAGCAACGAAAAACCTTCAGACACAGCAGCAGTCACACACATATGAGCCATGAAGCAAATCGACTCCTGATTTGTGCTATGTGAAGGAAGATTTAGTCTGAGAAAGGAGTCAAATTGACTCTTGTATGTCATCTTGCTACCATTATCTAGCCACCTCTACAACATTTAAGGGTAAATCGTCCCCAATGGTGCCATAAATCTACAGAGAGGACACCATACACAGCCTAAAAATCTACCTTTGAAGTGCAATTTCGACCTCAAATTCCTCTGTTTGCCCCATGACCTCTAGAAGCTCTCTTCTAGCCACCTCTACTGCTCACACCTAGCTGCCCCTATTTCTTTCTGCATTTGCACCTTATTGTGTCCTAAAATTTGGGCTTGAAATATCAAAATTATGCCTTAATTTTGTTTTGAAAGCATTTAAAATAATTACTTTTCAAATTGTTATCAAAATAGGCAATGTGCTTTGTGTTAAAATAGAGGCTGGACATTTAAAAATTGGGGCAAAATTAATTTGAACGAATTAATGGTTATGTAAATTTTGCATCTTCATCTCTTGAAGATGAAGGGTGAGGCCCGGATTGGTAGGAGGCCAATTCCCACTCACAAAATTAAACCATTGTATTTTTCATTTTTTGCCAAATCCAACGAGTCATTGGAAGGCTAGTTTCCCTCTCGCCATGGGCATTTTTTTGCTAATTAGTGCCAATTTATTAAAATAGGTCTATTTTGTGGGAACTTGCTTTTGTGATAACTTTTTCTTAGTAACTCAAAATTGAGCACCACTTTTTGCAAAAGTGAATATTTTCTCATTTCCCATGCATCTAACTTATTTATATTATAATAACACACTATGTTATAAAGTGTCACAAATCTGGGGGGTCGCCTAATACTGAATCGGGGGGTGTATCAAATGTGCTTTGAACATTTTAGAGTTGTGCCAAAGAACACTTCCATACAATCATGTCAAGAGAAATTCATTGAGTCATGTTTAGAACGCTTCTGCACTTTCTTTCCATTTTTTTCACTTATGGGAGTTATTCATGCACTAATTTATAAAGTGCCACAAATATCATTTGGGATAAAAATATTGAATTATGGGGGGGTTCATAGAGTTGTATCAAGTGCATTTCCAAGTTGTGCCAAGAGCACTTCCACAGAGATATGTCAAGATCACTTCCACTACTCCATCATTCTTCAACATTTTTCCCACATTGTATTGAGATGTGTCACAAACACTTCCACTACAACATCATCATCACCTATTGCTACATCAGAGTTTAGAGTTGTTTAATAGAAGGCTTCCATAGATTCTTCATAGTAGGATTATCAACTTCAGGTATTTTGTACTGTGTCTAGTACACTTTCTTGTTTTTCTCTTTTGGGGGGTAGTTTTTTCCCATTAGGTTTTCTACCTTTCTCCACTTATGAGAGTTTTTTTATTTTGTACATGGATACCTCATTAGGCCTTGTTGCTAGGACCCATCTTTTTCACCCACCTAAGTTGTGCTTAAGGGGGGGTATTAGTGTTCACATTTCATTTGGCTTAATTTGGGATTCATTTGGCCATATTTGGAAGCCTCATTTTATGCACATGGCATAAGACACCTTAGCTAGGTGTGTGGCAATTATGAAGAGTCCTTAGAACTCTTTCACTTCACTTAGCTTTCCACAAATTCTAATAATAATATTAAAAGGCATTGATGTTACCTTACTTGGCCCTTTTGGACATCTAAATCACCTTTTGTGGTTGTTGGTTGTGACTAGTTTGAAGGTTGTTCATGAGTTTCTACAACATGATTTCTTTGAAGGATAGGTGTGCCACCCGCCATAGATAGACTAGCAACTGTTCAACTCACTTGAGGAGCCTTTTGTACCACTCCATCAGTTGTTTTCCCTACCTCAATAGGCCCTTTCTTGACCCTGGTGTTTGCTACAATGGGAACATATGGATGATTTACACCACAAAATTCACCCCCTCACCAATTCATGAGGGTTGCCTCATTTTGGTGGTCAATTTACTGCTGTATATGTTGTTGTTCAAGCACTTCTTGTGAAGTAGAAGGCTGCAAAATAGGTGTGTTTTGCACCATTAAGGCCTGGTTTATGAGACCATTGGAGCATGTAGCCTGATTGTGGGGTTCGTTACATGAGAAGCACCATTCATATTCTTGAACTAAGTTTTTTTGCACATGAACTAGTGCTTTTAAAGTGCTGGCAGTGTTTAGATTATATGTTTGGAAAGGTCTAGCATTAAATGTAGGCTTTTGTTCTTGGTTATTAGCATGATAAGGGAGTCTATTTTTCTGATTAGGCTAATTGGG
Organism: Cunninghamia lanceolata; assembly: GCA_027924645.1. NCBI lineage: Eukaryota > Viridiplantae > Streptophyta > Pinopsida > Cupressales > Cupressaceae > Cunninghamia > Cunninghamia lanceolata. Next base: position 3,879,972 of record BSBN01000901.1, read on the forward strand.
AGCTTGGTAAGGGGCTTGATAAGGCTTGCTATTTTGATTTTGCTACCTTTTGATATTTACCAACTCATTACCAAAGGTTTGAAGAAGACCTTAAATCTCTTGCAACTTAAAGGAGTGGGCTGCGACAACTTTTTCTTGGGTTGGGACAGTTGGTAAAGTGGCTATTTGTGGCATTTGTATGGGTGTAACAAGTTGTACTCTAGCAAAGATGGGCATTGGAGGCCTAGGGACAATTTTCCTAGATTGTATGAGAATTTTTTCATCCCTTATAGCTATTTCATATGCATCTGGGAGTGTGTTTACACCCATAGATTGTATCATCACTGCAATGTCACTATTAAAAGCCCTCAAAAAATACAAAAAATCATGTTGTGCTGACGGTCTTACCAGCGGTGGGATTCTATCCCAAGTCCTTTGGAAATAGAAGTTAAAGTCTGTCATGTGCTCATGAGGAGCTCTCTTGATGGTGCTCAGCTACTCTACCAAAGAGAAATGGTTTGATTTGTTTTCAAACTATTTGCAAAGAAGCTCTCCAAGTTGATCCCATGAGCCTATTAAGTTCACTACCAAATCTCTAAACCACTGCAATTCTTTGACTTTGAAGGAGGCTGCCAATAATCTAAGAGCCACATTTTATGCAGTGATGTGATGCACATCACATAAGTTTTCCACATCCTGGATGTGCTCAATGGGTGTACTTTGGTCCTCTCCTGAGAAAAAGAGTAAACCTCTAAGAGCTGCCACTAGAATGTCATCATGTTGTGCCAAGTTCAAGGGGCTACCTTGATCAAAGGGTACAAAAACATGATTCTTGGGGATAGAAATTCATATTATATAGGTCTCATTTCTCACAAGAGGAGGTACAACTCTCATAGAAGGTGGAGTTGACTGTGTTTTCCTTGTTGAAGGATGAGTTCTTCTACTAGATCTACTTTGTCTCCTAGGGGGAGATAGCTATAAGTATTCAAAAGAGCTTGCACTCCTAGTTTGTATACTTCTCATAAGCTGATTACAACACTAATTTGGCCTGGAAAATCACATGTAGAGTCTTTAGATATGCAAAATTCAACCTCTTAAAGGTCTGGAATGTTGATAGCATATCAATACTAGCAAAAAAAAGATATTTTCTTTTGACTGTCTTAAGCCAAACAATCCCACCGGGCATGTCAAAAATTGTTATCACCTAAATACACACCCTTGCTAAGTCACAGAAATTAGCTTACTTGGAGAAACATGGGATTCTTTTCAAGTTTGTGGGTTACCTATGACAAAAAGGAACCTCTAAAGTGAGCTAGTTCTCTTGGTTCTATCACATTGTCCAACCTATTTTACTACTTCACTTGATAGGAAAGGTAGAAACAATTGCTTGAAATGAACCTACTATTAAGGCGATGCTCCAAAATATGTTTGTTTCAGACCTTGGACTATTGATTTGACATACAACTAATCAAGGTTTTAGTTGTTTATGCACAACATAAGTGTTTGACATACATATGTATAAGTATTTTATTGAAAGGTATATGTTTTTGCTGTTTTAGAAATGAAGAAAGTATGTTTTCTTCACAAACTAACATTTGTTTGAACTGTGACACAAATGATAACCTACACAAATAAATCTTTCGTGCTTGAAAATGATGGAAATAAGACACTCATTTAAGGATTTGCACATAAAAAATCACAAAAATGCCATCAATTACCTCACACACACAACCAAAATAGAAACTTTGAAGTCCAAAATGCTTGCTTTATTAATAGAAGATGTGTTTACAATAGTACATGATCTAAAATCTATATTTTTTGCTTAAAAATGTGTTACAAAAATGTTGTTCTACAACAAGAGCTAAGTTACAATCTCTAGTTTTTTGCATCTTACAACTCAAAAACAAGAAAGAACTAAATTGAAAATGATGCCTAAGGATCCTATATGGCATCATAGACCAAAGAGAGTATCTAGGACCTAAATTTTACCAAGTTACAAGGCCTTAAAAAGTGCTAACCTACTTTGCATGCCCAGCTGACTCCAAGTTTGACTTGGTCTTCTTCTTTGAAGTTTGATGACTTCTTCCAGCTCCTTGAAGTGCTCTAGTTGTTTGAAAGTCTCCTAGATGCTTGGGAGATGGTTAAACTTTGCCCTATATTCTTGTAACTACCCTTGAAGAGTCCTTACTGTCTGTCCTTTCTATCCAAACTACTCAAAATACTCCATGAATGCATCAACACCTTGCAAGTTTCCCTTACTTTCTCATTACTTCTTCATTTTCCACTTTGCCAATGAAATAGGACATCTGTTTATGTTGTGAAAGCTCTATTAGAACTTTAAGGCGTATGGAAGGAGTTATAACATTTTTGGAGTCTTAAAATTGCCCCAAACTACCTCTTAAAGCCTTAAAGACCCCTGTAACTTCATTTACTACCACTGCTAGGTCTTTTTGAGGATTAAAACTACCCTTTAGTTTCCTTGAACTAAGTTTTGTACCCATTAGTCATGAGATAATTTCATCTCTAATTTGTGCACTTTGGTTGAAGTACATAGTGTGTATTTCAACATGCTTTCATTTTGTAAGGTTTGTTTCAATGTCACATAGAGTGCATGGTCTCTGAGCCTCATGATTATTGTCTTTCATCTAGTAACCCAGCTATTATAGTCATATCATGTCTTGTTTTAGGACTGTTACCTTCACTATCATTTCACATCATTCTTTGACAAAGGTTACAAAGCATTGGAAAGGATAGAAGCATGATACCAATTGACATTAGAGAAACCTATGCAACCTTCCATATCTAATGTACTAAATCCCTTATGTTGTGGAGGACTACTCCTTGCATCTATTAGTTTGTCTCACTGTTTGCTGCTCTTATCTCAGATTATCTTCTCCTTCATCATAGGTTATGCCTTTAAAGACTCCCCATTAGGTCAAGACAAAGATCTCTAGTCATCCCTATAGCTCTCTAATAGTCTGCTCTTGGTGCAATCATTTAACTAAGCATGTTGTTGTTTAGGCATTCTTAGGACTGCATAAGCCATACAAACATTGCATATTTCTAGGGTTTAGCAGGTGTTTAAAACTATCAACAATGATACTTTAGACTATCACTGTAACAACACTTCTACAACTCTAATCTCTTCACACTTTCCATGTAGGCTCCTTGACTATTCCTATCACACAGTCCTTAAGGACTTTCAATATAGTTATGTATGACTATATGACTGTCACTTCTCTTATTACTTTTTTCACCTTATGACAGTCACAAGAGATGATTGTTTCTCATACATCTGGCCAGTCATCATGCTCTCTATTCACCTTAATGTGGCATAGACCACTATATTGATATCCATTGGTAGACTATAACAAACTCATGATGTTCGCAACTTTCACTATGTGAAGGATTACAGACCTCTGTATGGTCTTACTTATCCCTACTTTTTTTCATGCATCCTGGTGGTGCCTGCATAAGTAATCAAGTTTTAAGCATTTAAATATGCAGGCACCTTTCAAAAATTCAAAAAATTTCTAACACTTTCAGCCTCTGCAGTTGAAAAAATGCCAAAATCAATTAAGGTGCAAGTGTCTTTGCATATACAAGTGTGTTTGTATGTACATGCATGTCGAATATGCATTGGCGGGTCAAAAATCTCCATCGGCCTTTGAAAAAGTTAGTTGTATGCATTTTACATGCATATCAGGCATGAAATGATGCATATACAAAGGGGGAATCTTTCGTAGATTCTTGGGAATATTCCCGCTTTGTATATCGGGTTGCATGTGGAGGTGCATTTAAAAATATACAAGGGCGCAGATGCATTTGCTATAGTGGCGAGCGGGAGATACATGTGGCGGGGTCCACAAAAATGCAAAGGTCTTTGTATCTCCAAGATATAAGTGAATTATATGATGGGCCTTGTATATTCTGCAACATACAAAGCAGAAAAGATGCAATTGGTAAGGCCCGCGACATGCAAAGTGAACAGTGAAGCAAAGGTGCATTCCTGGAATATTCTATCGTAGATTGCACAAATGTATCAAAGGGTTTGTACATTGTGTTGTATGTTTAAATATGCAAGGGAAAGATACAACGCAGATTTTAAAGGGATGTTCTGATCTAGCAAAAGAAGTGTTGAAGTCCACAGCATGTATATCTGGCGCTTGTATGTTTGACATACAAGCTGATATACGAAGAAGAAATATACATTTTGGACCCGAAGAGGAAATCAAGCTGCAATAGATAGATTTTCAGGTCCATGGGTTGTATATCGCATTTGTATATGTGGTATACAAAGCAAAGATGAAAATGAAAGAGATACAAGCCGGACTTCAAAAGGAGGTACATTCTGATGCATAAAAGTTTCAAGTCTACCTTGTATGTTGAGCAGTTGCATGTATATGCATCCTGCATATACAAAGATTTAAAAAGGGATTTGTATATGCATTCAAACATGCATATACAAGGGGCGAAAAGGTAAAATGAAGGAAGAAAAGACCAGTGATAGAAAGTTAAGGTGCCTACGTGGCATGATATCATTGGCTGGTAGCTCTTCATGCATGTTTTGCGACTGTTGATCCCAGCAATGAATTCTTTGATCGACGGCCTTGTTTTGAGCTTTCAACGATGGTTTTTTTGGGCAAGTGCGGCCATTTTTGAGTGGGAAAATCCCCAAATGTACCTGCTCTTGCATCTGGTGAGTGGATGGGGCATTAATGGTAGATTGTGCAGGGAAGTATGGGTGAGGCATTAATGGGAAGATTGTGCAGGGAAGTATGGCAGATTTATGTTTATGTTTATGTAACTGTTAAAGATCTATAAATTTTTGCATTATCCTCCTCTCAAGATTAGTGTAGGAAGTTGTTCTACTACCTTATCTTCCTTACAAGAATTAACTAACATCACATAGTTTATTCTTGATTTTTCCACTAATTATTTAATGAATATATGATTTTTTATGAATTTTCATTGACACATTTTGAAAAATAAAAATTTGAGTGTTACCCTTAATGTTTTTGAAAACTAATTTAAAATCATATAGAATAGATTCTAGAATTAAATAATGTAATTTTTTTTCAAATTTAGATGAATGGACAAAAAATGACACCAAAAATACTATACATATGTTTTAGGCAAAAAAAAAGACACTAGCAAAAGAAATTGAAGATGGAAAGCTTAATGTTTTTAGATTTTAAAAAATAAGGGTGGGATTCAAAGTAAGTTAAATGAAACATGAGCACGTTATAACATGTACACATTATAACATTCTCTCTTTAAAATTTAGAATTGTCTCTTGTTACAATAGTTATAGTTTTGAGAGACATTTGTCTATATGTACACTTGATGCATTTTTTGTTAATAATATTTTTAGTTTCTGATTCATAGAACACTATAAAATTCATATTAAATATTTTCTTTAATGTGATATCTTTCACACTTAATAGAAAAACCATAGTCTAATTGAAATGATTACTAAATAGAGTTATAGGTTTTAGAGAAAGAGGCATTAGATGAGCTAGATATTACACGACGAGGTCAATTATTGCTCGGTTCCTTGGAATCTAAGGGCATCATGAACATGTCTATCATACTGTGGAACCCATTCTTGAATTTACACCATTAGTATAAATGCACCGATCATACATCATGTTCCCAATATTCCATGTTATTTCAAATAATGTCTTGTTCCAAGATAATTTAAGTCCCATTTCCATTTGCATAGAACTATACAACACCCTTCCTAGTCCATGATTTTTGTCCCCCTTCCGGAATGAACACAGCAAATGGCAACAAATGGTGAATAATCAAAGAAGATTATAGAGATGGAAAAGGGTGCAATATATAGGTATCCACATTAATGTTATAGGTAAGAATCATGGAAGAAACCATTATGGAGGCATGATACTACATTAAATCAACAAGCCAACCATTATGGATCTACATGTAATCAAATGAGAAATTATAAGAATCAATTGCATCATAAAAGTATTGGCTATTCGTGGTAGGAAAGGACTTGTACTATGATTAGAAATGGAAGAAAATGGGTGCAAAAAATATGGATCAAGGATGTCTGATCAATGTGTTGTCAATCTAAAATCACTATGAAGATCACATATTAGCAATTGGAAATCAATTTGGGATTTCTCTAGGTTGAAAGAGCAGTTTGTAGATATTTTTACAAAATTATCAAAAGAAAATTTTGAAAAATTGACAAGAAATCTTGGAGCAATCAATTTGATTTCAAATGCATAATAGTGTTTGAGTAAATATTAAGAGAGTGTGTTAGAAATATAATCTTAACACTCAAGTTTTCTTTTTTACAAATGTATTAACTTGGTAGATAGTTCATAATATAACATGGTTTTCTAGAGAGGTCAACTCAATGTTAGAAACTTGCAGATCAAGTCAAGATAGAAATTTTGATCTTAAGTCAATGTTAAAAATTTGAAGGTAAGATATATAAATTGCATATATTTTATTTATACATACATCATTTTGTAATATAGTAGAAAAATAGCGATGATACAAAATGAGAAATATAATGGAAAGTAGTAACTTTGTAACAGTAGTAGTGTATTTTGCATAACTCATCATTTTCCTAATATATGAAATATTATTTCTAAGTTGTGTGTGTGGAGAAATTGTATTTTTTACTATTCTATGTATGCATTTAGAACAATAACTTATGCTCTTTTATATTGTGAATTTTAAAGTAAATTCTATAGGATTTTTAAGTTAGAATAGGGCACATAGATGATTCTCTCGATAATAAACTTCCAAGTCCTGGATGATAATATTGTTTCATTTAAGGGCACATGAGATAAGAATGACTTTACATTTGGGTCACTTAGAGCTTTAATTGTTCTCTCCACCATGACTTGAATAGCAACTAATTTTGGAAAGAGAAATAACAACAATCATCAACATCCTTTCATTGGATTACATAGTTCAAATTTGTTTAATAACATGATATTGTTGTTCTCCCATGGTCCTACAGTACATTTATCAAGGTGATGGCCAATTCTTATATAATATTTTTCTAAAATAGATAAATAATTTAGCTAAGGCAATATCTCCATTATCATGGAAAATTGACACTACTACTAACATTACAACTACCAGCCCTAATATTAGTAGTAGGAGTAGAGCATCCAAATAATTATTAGGTGAACAAAAGAGTTTCAAATTGACACTGAGAGGGAGAATAATTTGAATATAATTCCTAATTTATAAATGGATTGTAAATTTAACACTACAACTATTAGCCCTCATATTGGTAGAAGTAGAGCATCCAAATAATTATTAGGTGAACAAAAGTGTTTCAAATTGACATTGAAAGGGAGAATAATTTGAATATAAACCCTAATTTATAAATTTGAAAGGGAGAATAACACTACAACTATTAGCCCTCATATTCACACGAATAGAGCATCCAAATTTTTATTAGGTGAACAAAAGAGTTTTAAATTGCCACTAAAAGTGAGAATAATTTGAATACAAACCCTAATTTATAAATGGAATGTAAATTTAACACTATAACTATTATCCCTCATATTCATAGGAATAGAGCATCGAAATAATTATTAGGCAAACAAAAGAGTTTCAAATTGACACTGAAAGGGACAATAATTTGAATGCAAATCTTAATTCATAAATATAGTGCAAATTTAATAGTACAACTACTAGCCCTCATATTGACAAATGCAAAGCTATAAGATGAGTTTACAATCACAAATCAATCCAAATTGCTAGACTTTACGTCGAAATATTATGCTTTTGTTTGTACAGTTTAATATTTTGGTCTTTTATTGTGTGAGTTGATTAGATAGGGTTTTCACTCTACATTTTTAAGATATGGTAAAATTTTAATCCTTTTTTAAGGACATGTATTGCATTAATGTTCTAGGAAATAAATTCTATCAAGTTCACTGGTATATAGAGATCAAAATTCAAGTCAGAAAAGTGGATATAATACATTTATTTTTAGGTAACTTTCTATTTCTATTTTGGACATTTTCCATCTTTTTAGTTTTAATGTAAATTAGGATATGGTTATTTGTGTTTCAATTTTTGTGTGTTGTGGATGTTTTCGCTTCACCTGCTTCATCTATTTGTAAGTTTGGTTCATTTTTTCACTTTTTTTAAGAATGTGTTTCACGTGGGTGTTGTGGATGTTTTCACTTCACCTATTTGTAAGTTTGGTTAATGTTTTCACCTTTTAAAGAATGTGTATCACGTGGGTGTTGTGGATGTTTTCGCTTCACCTATTTGTATGTTTGGTTAATTTTTTCATTTTTTAAAGAATGTGTATCACATGGGTGTTGTGGATGTTTTCGCTTCACCTATTTGTAAATTTGGTTAATTTTTCACCTTTTATAGAATGTGTATCCCCTGAGTGTTGTGGATGTTTTGGCTTCACCTATTTGTAAGTTTGGTTAATTTTTTCACTTTATAGTATTATTAAAATTAAATTATTTTTCGCATTAAATTTCAAATTATATATTATTTTGTATGAAATATCAAAATTAAATTTTATAGCAATTTTTAAAACTTAAATAATATTTTTTATGTTTTAAATTATAAAAATACTATACATATTAAATTTGAGAGTGATTATTTCTTAATATTATTAAATAATTCATTAATTTAAAACACAATTAAATGACTTAAAATAAAATTAAAATAATCAAATTTAAGTAGTAAATGTATTTTTTAAATTTGTTGACAAAAGAAATTAATGGTGGGTACAAATCTTTTGATTGCATTAAATGACACTTATTATTTGCATTTGTATTGAATAAATAAGCAGTGACACGGCTGTCTCCATTAAATAAAAAATTTCAAGAAGCTTCCCCACCAAACAAACCGTGAAGAAATGCGGAGTGTTTTAATTGGTTCGTTTGTAGGCAAGACTGAAATAAATAGAGGCAGTCCAAAACAGATCTTCTTACTTGTGAGGTTTTGGTTTTACTTGTTACTGGTTCAGTGACACCGTGCAAGAAAGCTATGGAAAGTAGTGGATCGGTTAGGCATTTGAGGAAACTCGATCCGCTTGCCCCAGAATTCTATCCAAAGGTTCGCGTTGAGTTGCCATTGAACTCACCCATCACAGCACCTGCTCATGATGTCTGGAATACAACAGCTTCTTCTCGAGGAAACCAAGCCAAATTGGTCGCCTTCAATGTGGACGCCACCATATCGAACAACGATTTAAGAAAAATATTGCAAGCCTATGGCATGTATTTTTGTTGATCAGACAATTATTTATTTGTTTAGAATTGTATAGGAGATTAATATGCAGTCGTTTATGCAGGGGCAGTAAAAAAAGTGGAGACCAGTCCAAATGACCATAAGGTTAGGTTCATAGACTTTTTTAATGCGGGAAATGCGGATCAAGCCCGTGCAGCCTTGGACGGGAAAAGATATGGATCCATGGTTTTGAAAGTCCAGTTTAGCCATTGGAGTTCTGGCCTACATCCGACGCTTACCAACAACATGCCGCCTCGTCTTCAACAACAGAGAGACAAGGGAGCCAGAAAATGTACTATTTTTATGTTCATTTTTGTATCAATGCATTTAGGGTTAGGGTTTTCTTACGCCCAACCTTATTTATTATAATGGGGGTATACTATTCCTAATAATCTACTTTGATCTATTGAGATATTATTTTTTTCTTTACTATTTTGGTCAAATCTTAAATAGTATAGGCTGTAAACAAAATATAGATCTCCAGATTTAGTTTCTACTGTCATAGATGCAATGTATGTTTCTGGGTTTGGTGGCATATAGTCATTTTATAGAACTCTTAAAGCTGTGTCAATTTTGAGAATTCTTTTAATGTTTTCACTGGGCAATGGAATAGCTTTTGGAAGAGGGATTACTGTTATCGATGGTAAATGTGGCTCAACTACTCGGACGAAGAGTCATCAGCCAGAAGAATCTAAACCCCAATTATCTAAGGGCGAAATGAAGAAAGAGAATGCTACAGTTACCAGTCAGGAAAGTTCTCGATTTGTTTTTGAAGAGGAATTAGCAAAGGCAAACTCCCCACATGCCAGAACAACTATTAAGATCAGAAATATTCCGGATCGATACAGGTATGGCCAGTATGGGTATTAGGGCCAACTGATTTCAATCGTAAAAGGTTTTTCATAAATTAAATTTTTAACAAGAATTTTGCTAATGTGATTCTGGTATATATTTTTCAGTCAAGACGAGCTTCTACAAATATTAGACAGTCACTGCAAGAGATGTAATGAAAACATCACAGATGCAGATGAACCAATTTCGGCATATGACTTTGTTTACCTGCCGATAGATTTTGAGTACGATATTGTTGAACTTGTTTTAATGTGCTGCTGTCATCAACTTTATTAGGTTTCAGCGAATGCTCAAGTATTTTTCTTCTTGTGTGCAGAAACGAGGTTAACCTTGGCTACGCCTTGGTCAATTTTACGTCAGCCAAAGCTACATGGAAGCTGTATAAAGCGCTGCATATGCAACATTGGAAACGCTTGGAGTCATGTGAAATTACTTATTGCAAAATTCAGGTGTGTTATGTTTTTAGATCACCTTCTCTGTAATTCACTATCTTTTTCTTGTCTGATATTGTGGTATTTTCATCACAGGGTCGAGCTGCTCTCCAAGGTTACTTTCAAAATTCCAAATTTGGACCGGTGGTATTCGACCCACCTCGCAATGGGAAGGAATCCACACAGAGCAATATTCAATCTAGGGTTATTTAGAAATAAAGTCCAATCAAAGGCAACCAACAGTGTAATAGATAGATAGCTATAATACGATTTTTATCTTTTAATAAATATTTAGTAATTATAATTTTGTTGTTTTGTCTAAAGATTATGACAATTTTATATAAATTTTGGTCTTTTGTTTAAATATTTTCACAATTTTATATTTATATTATATTGTTTAAGGTATGAAGGAAAAGATATGTACAATCACTTCACTAGATTTATGGTAATAAACATTTTCATGGTTAATGGTATTGCTTTAGTTTTAGTAGTTTTCAATAAGATTAAAAATTGTGTAATTGTTCTTTTTTAATACAAAAAATAGAGATTACATTGCACAATTAATTAGTATATTTGTTTGATTTCAATTAACAATTTTATATTTATATTATATTTTCTAAAAGTTGACTAGATTTTTGGTAATAAATATTTTCATGGTTAATGGTATCGATTTAACTTTCTTTTACAAAATTTGTGATTCTATATGTGTTCTTGTGCATTTGCTAAGATGGGTCTTTTGTTGAATGACTCTAAATTTTAACCAGCCATAAAATGATCTCTGAGTTTGAAATAAGAAGAAAAAAATTCAAGTATGCCTCAAGAACCCCTTAGAAATCACCATGAAGTTGGTACATAAGTTAGAGCACAACATTTGTTAGATGATGGATATTATTTTGATAGGTCAAATACAAATAATGAAAGTTCCCATTTTCAACGTTTTATACTTCAAAGAAAGAGTCATGAAAGAAAATGCTAGAAATGATAGACATCATAGGCTATGGCATCACCTAGTACCCTATTCCCCTAGAGTCCATTCAAGACTAGCTACTTCTATCCTTAGAACTAGCCCTACAGATCAAGATCTTGTAATGTAGGGGGATAATGTGGTGATAAATTGGAATAGATGTAAACCCTATGATTGGAAAGGGTGAGTTATTTTTTGTATTGCATATATAGACCATACACTTGAACACATTATATGATAGTAACTTCCCTTCATGGTTTAATGACACACCATATTCTCTACACTTGTCAAACACTTGCCTCAAATGATCAAAGTATTCATTAGCATTTTTGAGAAAATTGTAATGTCATCTAAATAAACTAGCACTATCTTGTGCATCAAACCTTGGAATGCCATATCCATGGCCCTTTGGAAAGTTGCCCCAACATTGGACAAACCAAAAGGCATCTTCCTATAAGCCATTGTGCCCCATTTTGTGGTGAATGATGTCTTATATTGGTCCTCTTCCTTCACTAAAACCTGATTATAACCTGAAAAACCATCAAGCAAAGAGAACCTTTCCAAACTTGAAACCATTTGCAAGATTTGTTCAATAGAGGGCAGTGGATAGTGATCCTTCAAAGAGGCTCTATTGAGGTCCCTAAAGTCAACACAAAGCCTTATTTCACCATTCTTTTTTCTAACAGGAACACGATTAGACAACCATGAAGTATGCTTAATTGGAAAAATAATGCTTGTCTTCTAACAATTTATTAAGTTCTTTCTTCATTAGGACTTCTAGCTTTGGATTGAAGGGTCTTTGCTTTCGTCTAACAGGTTTAGCATTAGGCTCAAGTTTTATAGTGTGTTGAGCTAAAGCTAGGTCAAATCCCTTCAAGTCTTGATATTCCCATGCAAATATATCAATATACTCTTGACAAAGTGCAATGAAAGCTTGCTTCTCACCTTGGGTACATAACTTACCAATTTTTAGTAGCTTCTCCTTGAAAATCTCCATAGAAAATCTCCATAGTTCATAGTGATCTTCAGCCACTATGATGCTAGTTTTCTTTTTCCTTGCTTGGTCATCATTATTAAACATGGATTCCAATGTAACCAAACTTTTGGGCAACTTGGTAGACCTTAAATAAATGATTTGGTCTTGATATTACTACTGTATTTTTTCTTGGTTATGGGTTGAAAACTCAACTTCTTCAACCAAGAAGTTTAGAATTTGCTCATCATTATCAAAAACTTGCCAATGCACGTTATTGTTAGGAATAGAAGGCCTAACAACTTCTTTAATGCGCTGATGTGTTTTACCTTTTGAAATCTCATTTGGTACATCATACTGAGCACCTATAGCACTAATCCTATCAACATGCTTATTCTCTTTTCTAGGCACGAACAAGTTAAAAGCCTGAAAATCTTCAATTAAATCTCAAACCTTGTGCTTGTATAACTTCAAAAGGTCATTTTTGGTTACATTAAGAGCTCTAACTTGATTCACAATCAACTCACTATCCCCAAACACTTGTAAACAACTAATTTTTCTTTTCCTAGCCCATTCTAACCCATGAATAAGGGCTTCGTACTCTAATTTATTATTTGAATAGTTGAAACAAAACTACAAAATGTATGGCACCACTACCGGCATCATTTCTACTCCTTGAACCATCAAAATGCAGCTGCCATACCTCATTTTCTTGTTGTTCTAGCTGTTATTTTTTATCCTTCACAGGATTTGGCATTTTCATACCTTGTTCATGCCTCATATACACACCAAATCCTCTTTCCTTTAGTTGTTCATGTGAAGAAAGAATGTCATTTTCAGCTGCCTAATCATCCAAGACTACATCTGGTATGAGTTTAGTTTGTCTATGTGGTTCTTGCACAGCTGGACATTCCTCATAGTAAAACATGGTACAATTTACATTGATGACACTAGGCTCATAAGGTTCTACGTGGTCTTTAGCAATAGATTCTATTAGAGTATTAAGTTTAAAATATGGAAATTAGTGATGTAGAGGCACTTTGGATAGGAGGAAGATAGACAAGTTGACTAGGTTTGTACTACACCAAAAAGTCCAAAATCAAAGGTTAGTTTGCAAAAGTGGGAACAACAATTAGAGGCTTTGAGATCTTCTTGGAAAAAGTGTTTAGGCATGCATTGGGACCCATCCCATCCATTGGAAAAGGTAGGTCAAACTCAGAAATGGTACTTCCTTGATGACAGTTTGTTCTATGGGAAGGTTTACAACCACTTCTTCCCCATCGAACTTGGGTAGTTTGAAAACTACAACTACTTACCAGTTTTGTCCTTACATGTTTAGGATTGTTTAGGCTTAACAAGTGCCTTCAAACAGTTTACAATGCAATTAGGCCTTGAATAAGGCACTAGACTCCTTGACATGCCTTAACAAGGCTTACAATCATGAATAATGTCTCTACATGCCTTAGGAAGGCTGACAAAAGTGACCACCTTTTATGACTGCCTCTTATATGACAACAATATGTAGATATTTGGAGATAGTCCTTATTACAATCAAATGAATGGTCTTGTAGGACCTTATTGAATCAACCAAACAAAATGAACAACAAAACAAGAAAACTCAAGACCTTAGTCTTCTTGGTGCTCCTGCACCATACTCCCCGGGTGGAAAGAGAACTCAAGTCTCTTGAGGAAGTAGATCAGCAATTGTGACACCATGCTTCAAGATGTCTTCTTCACCTATCCAAGTGGCATCTTCAATGGATAAGCCACTCCATTTGACAAGGAACTATTTGTATGTCTTCTTTCTAGTCTTCTTCAAGACTTTGGTGTCAAGAATGCATTCCAACTTCAATGGTTGATTGGGTAGAAGACCCTTGACCCAATCTTCATCTCCTACTGCTATAATATCTGCCTCTGAATCTGCATTAGGATCACCTTTGAAAGGAAACAAGTCTGAAACATTGAAGATAAGAGATATGGCCAAGCCTTGAGGAAGTTCAATCTCATAGGCATTGGGCCCAAACTTGTGCACAATCTGGCATGGTCCTATCTTCTTCATAAGGAGTTTGGTTGGCTGCCCCTTAGGAAGTCTTTCCTTCTTCGAATGTGCCATGACCAAATCCCCAACCTTGTATTGTACATCTCTCCTTCTCTCATTGGCTTTCTCCTTGTACTTGTCATTGTTCTTTTGAAGAGTTTCTTTGACACTATCATGGATATCCTTCATGGCCAATGCAAAGTCTTCACCTTGAGCACTTTTCCTCTCCAATCCATGGAGATCTCTTAGTTCAAGAATACCTCTTGGATGAATGCCATAAACAATCTCAAATGGACTCCTTCTTGTGCTCCTATTGGTGGAATCATTATAAGAAAACTCTGCTTGAGGGATGATCATATCCCATGCCTCTCCATGTTTGGTAAGACACCTGAGAAGATTTTCCAAGGACCTATTCACCGCCTTAGTTTGCCCATCAGTCTGATGGTGATAGGCTGAAGTAAATGACAATTGAGTGCCCAACTTCTTCCACAAGGTGCGCCAAAAGTGGCCTACAAACTTTGGATCCCTGTTAGTCACAATGTTAAGAGACAAACCATATCCAACCCAAAGTGACCTCCTAGTCCACCACAATGTTTTTCCTTTATGATGTTCTCCCTCATGGAACACCTAGGAACACATAGTTGGCTGCCTTTGAACAACAACCCCTGCTGCAACAAAAACTTAGAAAAATTAGAATGATAATAGTTTGAAAATTGTGAACAAACTTCATATACCTCCCTGAAATCTTCATCATCTTGATACATATGTTTGAGAGCATCAACCCCTACACTTTGCAATTGAATTTCCTGAACCATACACACCCTTTTACTCAATGCATCTATCACTTTATTAGCCTGCTCCTTCTTGTGTTTGATTAAAAATGTATAGGCTTGGAGTTGCTCAACCCATTTCATATGCCTATGATTGAGTATCTCCCCTGAATTCAGAAAACTAAGTGCATGGTTGTCAGTATAAACAATAAATTCTTTAGGCAAAAGATAGTGCCTCCATTTTTTTAAAGCTTGTACCATTGCATAGAATTCCAAATCATAAGTAGAGTACTTTCTCTTAGCATCATTCAATTTTTCACTAAAGAAAGCAACAGGCCTGCCTTCTTGACATAGGACAGCCCCTATGGCAAGGTTACTAGCATCACATTCCACCACAAACAACTTGTTAAAGTTGGGAAAAACAGGTATGGGCTGTTGTGCTACTTTTTGTTTTAGAATTTCAAAAGAATCATTGGCTGCCTTTGTCCAAAAAAATTTACATTTCTGCCCCCCTTTGATGGTATCCAAAATTGGTGCACAAATATGACTAAAACCCCTTATGAATTGCCTATAAAATGTTTCCAAACCATGAAAAATTTTCACATCACCTTCTATTTTTAGAGTTGGCCATGACAAAATGGCTTCTACCTTTGCTAGATCCATCTTCAAACTACCTTGTGAAATCACAAAACCAAGATAGGTGAGTTCTTCCTTCATGAAGACACTCTTTTCCATGTTGATCATCAATTGTTCATCATGCAACTTCTTCAAAACCTTATCCAAATGTTGCAAATGCTCTTCCTTAGTCCTACTGAAAATAAGAATGTCATCCAAGTATACCACAACAAATTTGCCAATGAAATCCTTCAACACTTCATTCATGAGACGCATAAAAGTACTTGGGGCATTAAACAGACCAAATGGCATCACCAACCACTCATAAAGACCCTCATTTGTTTTGAATGTTGTCTTCCATTCATCCGCTTGCTTGATCCTAATTTGATGATACCCACTCTTAAGGTCAATCTTAGAAAAGCATCTAGCCCCTCCCAAATAGTCCATTAGGTCCCCAATCCTTGGCATAGGGAACCTATATTTTATGGTAATCTTGTTAATGGCTTTATAATCTGTACACAACCTCCATTTACCATCCTTTTTAGGGGCTAGGATTGTTGGGATAGCACATGGGCTAAGACTCTTTCTTACCAATCCCTTATCCAACAATTCTTGCACTTGCTTGGCAATCTCTTCATTTTGAGAAGGTGTCAACTTGTAGGCTGCTTTGTTTGGCAAAGTAGATCCCAGTATGAAGTCAATTTGATGGTTTATGTCCCTAATAGGTGGCAACTCATTAGGCATTTCTTCTACCATAATCCCTTTATATTTCTCTATCAATTGCTGCACC
Source organism: Cunninghamia lanceolata (assembly GCA_027924645.1). Taxonomy (NCBI): domain Eukaryota; kingdom Viridiplantae; phylum Streptophyta; class Pinopsida; order Cupressales; family Cupressaceae; genus Cunninghamia; species Cunninghamia lanceolata. The sequence goes on from BSBN01000901.1 coordinate 3,896,636, forward strand.
TCCTTAGGGAACTCTTCCTTACTAGGATCATGCAAACTAGGATAAGGCAAATTGATGCATTGCAAGAGGAGCTGTGAAGAGGGTTTGATCTGAGAACAAGAGAAGAAAGTGAGGATGAAGCTGAAGAAGAGCTATCTAAGGAAGAACAAGAAGCTATAGGAGATCCTACATAAGTTAGGTTGTTGAGAACCATTTCGAAGATCGGAAAGAGACCCAAGATCAAAGTTTCTACATATTCTAGGGATTTGAATCTAGAACAGCTTATTGATTGGATCAATGACATGGAGGAGTATTTCAAGTATGAAGACGTGGAGGACCCAAATCGGGTCAAGTTTGCAAAAACAAAGTTGAAGGGCCATGCAGATATTTGGTGGAAGGAGGTCCAGTTAGAGAGGAATAGAAGAGGAAAAAGAAAGATCACCAGATCGGATCAGATGGTGGAGAAACTAAAGAAGCAGTTCATTCCTGTGGACTATGAGATGGAGCTATTGAAGAAGTTGCAAGGATTAAAGCAAGGTAACAAGTCTGTCAAGGAGTATATAGAAGAGTTTTATAAGATTACTATTACGATAGGCCATGTAGAGCCAAATAAGCAGAAGGTAGCTCATTACATTAATGGGTTGAGGTCAAGTATTTAAGAGGAGTTGAGCCTAGTCAGAATGACCACAAAAGAAGATGCATACCAGTTTTCCCTGAAGGTGGAAGAGAAGTTGAATAAAATATTTGACTGCAAGCAAAGGGGGAGAGGTCAAGGTGGAAGGATAGGTGAAAGACCCTATGGGGGATGAAATGAAGATTTAAAGAAAAGTGAATAAGCTGACACCAGTCAAATTCAGAGAGGAGATAATACCTACCACCCTCGTGACCAGAACAATAGTGAGCAAAGAGGAAGAGGAAGAAGTAGACCTGGGTAAGGACCTGGAAGAGGAGGTTTCAGAGGAACCTGTTTCCAATGTCGAGAAGAAGAGCATCGAGCATATGAGTTCCCACAACATCAAGGAAGGACAAATCGAAGACCTGAAGGTAATGCATGAGTTACACATGTAGACAAAGATGCACAGTCTGAGCATTCTAAAGATGCTGAAAAGGGAGAAACCCTAGTTGTCAGAAGAACTTTGTTGAATGAGGAGAAAGAACCAAATCAGAGGAAGAGTTTATTCTACACAAGATGTAAATGTGAAGGTAAGTGTTGTGATATTATTATTGACAGTGGAAGCACTCACAATCTTGTTTCAGAGGAGATGGTTGAGAAGTTGAAGTTGACAAGAAGAAAGCATCCACATCCATATCAGATTGCATCATTGTAGAAGGACCACAGATCTTTGGTCAATTTTCAGTGTTTATTGAAGTTCAAGATTGGGGACTATCATGATGAGGTGTTGTGTGATATCATACCGATGGATGCATGTCATATGCTATTGGGGAGGCTGTGGTAGTATGATAGGAGTGCTTTCCATGATGGCCGTGCAAGCACAAATTCCCTAACAAAGGATGGATTTCGTCATAAGTTGAAGCCATTGAAGGAGGTGGAAGAAAAGGTATGTTGTACTGCCACAATTTGCTTGGTTGATGGTAGAAAAGTTTTGGAGGGTATGAAGTATGACCGCCATTTCTTTGCATTGATTCCTAAGATTAGTCAAGAGAAATGTGAAGATGTACCAGCAGAAGTCTCAGATATGTTGGATGAATTTTAGGATATTATCTCTGATAATGTACTAGAAGGTTTACCGTCAGTTAGGAAGATAAGTCACCAAATGGCTTTGATACCAGGAGCTAGTTTACCGAATAAGTCAGCCCACATAATGACTCCTGCAGAGAGTGAAGAGCTGAACTAACATGTTTAAGAGCTGTTAAGGTAGGGACTCATAAGGGAGAGCCTAAGTCCATGTGCGGTACCTACAGTACTAGCACCAAAGAAAGATGGAGAATGGAGAATGTGTACAGAATCTAGGGCCATCAATAAGATCATGATCAAGTATAGGTTTCCATTACCAAGAATGGATGACATAATGGACTGTTTGAGTGGAGCCAAGTACTTCATGAAAATTGACTTGAAGAGTGGGTATCACCAAATCCATATCAGAGAAGGAGATGAATGGAAGACAACCTTCAAGACAAAGGAGGGTTTGTATGAGTGGTTATTCATGCCATTTGGGCTAACCAATGCACCGAGCACATTCATGCGGCTCATGAACGAGGTACTGAAAGAATTTTTGGGAAGTTTTTTTATTGTTTATTTAGACGATATTTTGATTTTTAGTAAGACTTGGGACGAGCATATGATGCATATCAGAAGATTTTTGGAGAAGCTAAGGGAGGAGAAGTTGTTCATCAATCTGAAGAAATGTAGTTTTGCAAAGAAGGATTTGGTATACCTAGGATTTGTGGTCTTAGAGGAAGGTCTTAAGATCGACCCATAAAGAGTAAGAGCTATAATTGAATGGCCTACGCCAAGGAGTGCTATAGAGCTACGATCTTTTCATGGTTTGGTAAGTTTTTACAAAAAGTTTATCAAAAAAATTAGTAGCATTTGTGCACCCCTAACTGAGACAAGAGAGGGGATACAAAAGAGTTTAGATGGACTAAAGGAGCAGACAAAAGCTTTGATACGTTGAAGAAAAAGTCACAGAGCAACCTATTTTGGCACTTCCAAATTTCAATAAGGTATTTCATGTAGATTGTGATGCTAGTGGCAGTGCTATAGGAGCTGTTTTGAGTCAAGAAGGTAAGCCCATTGCCTATTTTAGTGATAAGCTTAATGATGCCAAGAAAAAGTATTATGATTATGATCAAGAGTTTTATGCAATAGTTCAGGCTTTAAATAAATGGAGACATTATTTGTTGCCAAAAGAGTTTGTTTTATATATTGATCATTAGGCTTTGTAGTATCTTAATAGTCAAGGAAAGTTGAACCAAATGCACTTACAATGGGTTACGTTTTTTCAGAGCTATACTTTTGTTTTGAAGCACAAGAGTGGGAAGTCCAACAGAGTTGCAGATGCCTTGAGCAAAAGGCAAAATTTTTTGACAGAAATGAAGATAGAGGTTGTTGGGTTCAATAAGCTCAAAAGTTTGTATCTTGAAGATCCAGATTCTGAAGAGGCCTGGAAAGCTTGTTTGTAACCTATTACTTTGGATAAGACAAAATGGTTGGAATTAATAATCCAAGATCGCATGTTGTTTAGAGGAAGCTAGTTGTGCATTCCAAGGAGTTCCATGAGAGAGAACCCGATTAAGGAGAAGCATAGTAGAGGATTGGCTGGACACTTTGGTCAAGATAAGACCATTGCTATTGTTGGTGAATATTATTATTGGCCACAGTTGCAACAGGATGTGAGGAAATTTGTGCAGAGTTGCAGAGTGTGTCAGATGGCAAAAGGAACAAGTCAGAATACAGGGCTATATCAGCCATTAGCTACACTGGAGAAGCCATGGGATGACATTAGTATAGATTTGGTTCTTGATTTACCAAGGACACATAGAGGACCTAATTCCATTTTTGTGGTGGTGGAAAAATTCTCGAAGATGGAATATTTTATTCCTTGTAAGAACACTAATAATGATGTTCATATTGCAGAGTTATTTTTCAGGTAGGTGGTGAGATTGCACGGTCTACCAAAGAGCATAGTTTTAGATTGAGATACCAAGTTTGTTGGTTATTTCTAGAGGACATTGTGGAAGAAGTTGAAGACAGATTTGAAGTTTAGTTCTACACACCATCCATGGACTGATGGATAGACGAAAGTGGTGATTAAGAGTTTGGGCAACCTGCTATGATGCTTAGTAGGCGATAAGCCCAAGGGATGGGATTTGATTTTACCATAGGCAGAATTTGTTTACAACAATTCTATCTACACACTCAGGAATGTTACTCTTTCAGCGTGTCATGTGAATGTTATCAATGATCTTCTTCTTCTATTCATCCCTTTTGAAAACAAAGGGTAGCATCATGCTGGACTCAACCCTTGTGGGAGCCCATTTGACACCACATGCTGAATGTCTTCAATCAGCTTCATGATTTGTCCTATACCTGCACATGAAACAAACAGATTAGAATAAAACAATGATGCTCTTATGTTTGCTTCTCTTTAGTTCCCTTCTACATATGGATGTTCTTATTTAATCAATGCACTACAATTAAGATATTATGTCTCTCTTGATTGATGAAGGATTTTCATAACTGAAGCTTCTAACGGGACCTTCCTGCAATTTTTTAGGTACATGCCAAGGTCAGGAGCGGGAACTGGAGGCTTCTACAAGATCAACCCAAACAAGGCAATGATGGCTATGTCTTTCCCTCTTCTTCATTAGATACATAGTGTTTTACTTGTATTTGCATGAGTTCAGCTATAAACCATGACTTGTGTGGGACATCTAAAATGTCTTAGTTTCCTTCAATGCAATGTTTGTTCTTTTATGTATTCAAAATTGTAAATGAACAACCACTGTAGTGAATGAATACTTATCTCTTTTACTGCTCTACAATGAAATGAATGATTGAAACTTTTCTTTTCTGCATCTGAACAACTAAACTACACTTGTCTATGAATAACTATGCAACTAGCGCATAATAGAAATAAATAAAACCTCATTCAAAATGATAAATAATGAATCTACTCAGCCAATTTTTTAGCTGGTGTCAAAAAATGGTAACAACCCCCTCAATATGTTCTTGACTTTATGTGTTGCACTTTCTTGGATCTTTGTCTGCATTCTGTATTAGTTTCTATGTCCCTTTGTAGTGTCATTGTCTCTATTTGCATATTGTATTCCATCATGCTCCTGTAGTTGCATCTACCTTTTGCCATCTCTGTCTTTTCAAGCATTCCTATATGAATTGTGTTCTTTTACTACTATATTATGCAAACAAGAAGGTCACTTGGAGGATGGTCTTTTAGGCCCAAGCTTGACTTTTCTTAACAACTTCTAATGACTGCTTCAACCCCCAATTCTAAACACTGTCAATAACCCTAGATTGTCATGATCTTATTAATGCACTTGTAACATTTCATTTGATTACCTTTTCAAAGCCAGTCTCTAGCTATAATCTCTGCCCTTCATGATGATTGTCCTTCCATAGTCCTCATGTTGATTAGTATGGACTGCCTTTTGAAGACTGTACTCTTGCATGATGGCTATTGACTACTTCAAGATACCTTGACAACATTATGGTATTTCCTGGAAACATTACTCATTTGTGACTCTCCTTTCAATGTGAGGGATTTCCTTTCATATCTTTGACATGATAGTCATTACTGGGCAATGTCTCATCATGAGTTCCCTCCTCTAGTTGATTATGCATGTGACATCTTGCTGGTTTGAATGATGGGACTATACCTATACCTGTACAAATCAACAAAAGTGTTAAGAAAACAAAGAAGCCAAGAGCTTCTCATGATGATTGGATGATCTTTACTTTTCTTGAATCTCCATGATGCTTGTATATTTGAACTTGAGACACTTTTTATCTTTCTGATTTGATGTTTAGTAAGATACATGTTGAATACCTATTAGTTTTGCATGTATGAGACTTTGGATCCTGAGCTTTAACATCACTTTCCTTATCCCTTGTAGGCACTTCTAGAGCTTCAATAAGGAATTAAAGATGTAGCTAATAAAAAATGGGATTCATCAGAGGCAATGATGGATCCCTTTTCTCTTATCTGTCTTTTTACTTACAGATGTGAAATCTTTCTTTTATTGCATCCTATAAGTTATTTCCATGGCTTGTGTGGGAAATTTATGAACATATCATCTTTTAATGAATATAAACAACTACTTTATGCAAAATTTTGTATGCAATTTATCTTTTTCTGTAAAGCAATGGCATAATGAAAACTAAAAATTCTCTTTATGGTATTGTTTGTATGATCATATGAGAAACCTTAGCTGAATTTAGTGTACATTTATTCTTCTTCAAAGTAGAAAACACTACTGTTGTCCCAACCTAGGCTGATTGGGCTGAAAAATACAATTAAGTAATAACTACACCTTTGGATATGGGCTGATATTCAAGTCCTAGCTTATCAATAATTTGTTTACGCATGACTAAACTACTAGCACCTGAATCTATCATGTAATTATTAACAAGATGTTTTCCTATGATTAATGACACATAAAAGAAGGTTGGTTTCACTTCTTTAGTTTGCTAGTCATTAACTTTTGGAGATGTATTGGCCAACACTACCTTGGGTTGCTCATTTAGAGGCTCATTAGACACTTGCAAGTTTGATAAAGTAGTTTGTAAAAGATCTTTTTGTCCTAGTAATGGTAATGAATCCCACAATGAAACATTAACATTAGCTTTCCTCATATGATCAATAATTATTAGTGTTCACATTTCATTTGGCTTAATTTGGCATTCATTTGGCCATGTTTGGAAGCCTCATTTATGTACATGGCATAAGACACCCTAGCTGGGTGTGTGGCAATTATGAAGAGTCCTTCGAACTCTTTCACTCCACTTAGCTTGTCACATCTACTTGAGATCTCCTTAAGTTATGGGATTGACTCCCATTAACTCAAGGTTTCTCAAGGCTATATGTACTTGTCATATTGACTTCCAATTTACTCCAAATTTGTGATTAGCATTCATCTTATAGATCCTGCAAATTCTAATATGGATCAGAGCAATCTAAGTCTATTTGCTAGTTTGTTTTGGAGTCACAAAGTCATTAAATTTTGTAGGCCATTTGGTGAATCTCTAGTTCATTTTTTGGCAAATGATTTGGAGGATTAAGTCATTTTTTAGCCTCTCAAACTATTTGAATTCTTCTAATCGACGGCTTCATTGTTGTTTGTGAAGATTTTTGCCATTATCAAAGCCTCTGATTCGTGGTTTTTGACTGCCATTATTGGTGATTAGATGGCTATTGTGGCCGGTTGGTGTCCCTACAAGGTGTGAAATCTCCTGTTCAACTTCAGTGTGGATGTTTCATCTCTTAGCACCCATTTCTCTGTTCAAGTTTAATGATTTGCCCGAGGCCCATGTCTGAGAAAATCAGCCTATTAAGAGGCCTGATTGTGGGATGTGTGTCCCATTTGCTACTACGAAGCTACATTTGAGGAAGGAGAATGGTGATGGTGACAAGGGCAAGTTGTATTCACACCCAAAACCTGACAACATTCATGGCTCTGTTTGAAGGCATTTAGTTTTTTACTATGTTTTTTGTTGTTGTTAAGAGTAGGGTTCGCAAATGGCCTAGATGCCCAACTCTCAGAAGCCCCTGCTATGTAGTAAGCGAACAGAGCTATAGCGCCCAGCAACGAAAAAACCTTCAGACACAGCAGCAGTCACACACATCTGAGCCATGAAGCAAATTGACTCCTGATTTGTGCTATGTGAAGGAAGATTTAGTCTGAGAAAGGAGTCAAATTGACTCTTGTATGTCATCTTGCTACCATTCTCTAGCCACCTCTACAACATTTAAGGGTAAATCGCCCCCAATGGTGCCATAAATCTACAGAGAGGACACCATACACAGCCTAAAAATCTACCTTTGAAGTGCAATTTCAACCTCAAATTCCTCTGTTTGCCCCATGACCTCTAGAAGCTCTCTTCTAGCCACCTTTACTGCTCACACCTAGCTGCCCCTATTTCTTTCTGCATTTGTACCTTATTGTGTCCTAAAATTTGGGCTTGAAATATCAAAATTATGCCTTAATTTTGTTTTGAAAGCATTTAAAATAATTACTTTTCAAATTGTTATCAAAATAGGCAATGTGCTTTGTGTTAAAATAGAGGCTGGACATTTAAAAATTGGGGCAAAATTAATTTGAAGGAATTAATGGTTATGTAAATTTTGCATCTTCATCTCTTGAAGATGAAGGGTGAGGCCCGGATTGGTAGGAGGCCAATTCCCACTCACAAAATTAAACCATTGTATTTTTCATTTTTTGCCAAATCCAACGAGTCATTGGAAGGCTAGTTTCCCTCTCGCCATGGGCATTTTTTTGCTAATTAGCGCCAATTTATTAAAATAGGTCTATTTTGTGGGAACTTGCTTTTGTGATAACTTTTTCTTAGTAACTCAAAATTGAGCACCACTTTTTGCAAAAGTGAATATTTTCTCATTTCCCATGCATCTAACTTATTTATATTATAATAACACACTATGTTATAAAGTGTCACAAATCTGGGGGGTCGCCTAATACTGAATCGGGGGGTGTATCAAATGTGCTTTGAACATTTTAGAGTTGTGCCAAAGAACACTTCCATACAATCATGTCAAGAGAAATTCATTGAGTCATGTTTAGAACGCTTCTGCACTTTCTTTCCATTTTTTTCACTTATGGGAGTTATTCATGCACTAATTTATAAAGTGCCACAAATATCATTTGGGATAAAAATATTGAATTATGGGGGGGTTCATAGAGTTGTATCAAGTGCATTTCCAAGTTGTGCCAAGAGCACTTCCACAGAGATATGTCAAGATCACTTCCACTACTCCATCATTCTTCAACATTTTTCCCACATTGCATTGAGATGTGTCACAAACACTTCCACTACAACATCATCATCACCTGTTGCTACATCAGAGTTTAGAGTTGTTTAATAGAAGGCTTCCATAGATTCTTCATAGCAGGATTATCAACTTCAGGTATTTTGTACTGTGTCTAGTACACTTTCTTGTTTTTCTCTTTTGGGGGGTAGTTTTTTCCCATTAGGTTTTCTACCTTTCTCCACTTATGAGAGTTTTTTTATTTTGTACATGGATACCTCATTAGGCCTTGCTGCTAGGACCCATCTTTTTCACCCACCTAAGTTGTGCTTAAGGGGGGGTTATTAGTGTTCACATTTCATTTGGCTTAATTTGGGATTCATTTGGCCATATTTGGAAGCCTCATTTTATGCACATGGCATAAGACACCTTAGCTAGGTGTGTGGCAATTATGAAGAGTCCTTAGAACTCATTCACTTCACTTAGCTTTCCACAAATTCTAATAATAATATTAAAAGGCATTGATGTTACCTTACTTGGCCCTTTTGGACAGCTAAATCACCTTTTGTGGTTGTTGGTTGTGACTAGTTTGAAGGTTGTTCATGAGTTTCTACAACATGATTTCTTTGAAGGATAGGTGTGTCACCCGCCATAGATAGACTAGCAACTGTTCAACTCACTTGAGGAGCCTTTTGTACCACTCCATCAGTTGTTTGCCCTACCTCAATAGCCCCTTTCTTGACCCTGGTGTTTGCTACAATGGGAACATATGGATGATTTACACCACAAAATTCACCCCCTCACCAATTCATGAGGGTTGCCTCATTTTGGTGGTCAATTTACTGCTGTATATGTTGTTGTTCAAGCACTTCTTGTGAAGTAGAAGGCTGCAAAATAGGTGTGTTTTGCACCATTAAGGCCTGGTTTATGAGACCATTAGAGCATGCGGCCTGATTGTGGGGTTCGTTACATGAGAAGCACCATTCATATTCTTGAACTAAGTTTTTTTGCACATGAACTAGTGCTTTTAAAGTGCTGGCAGTGTTTAGATTATATGTTTGGAAAGTTCTAGCATTAAATGTAGGCTTTTGTTCTTGGTTATTAGCATGATAAGGGAGTCTATTTTTCTGATTAGGCTAATTGGGAGCTTGGTAAGGGGCTTGATAAGGCTTGCTATTTTGATTTTGCTACCTTTTGATATTTACCAACTCATTACCAAAGGTTTGAAGAAGACCTTAAATCTCTTGCAACTTAAAGGAGTGGGCTGCGACAACTTTTTCTTGGGTTGGGACAGTTGGTAAAGTGGCTATTTGTGGCATTTGTATGGGTGTAACAAGTTGTACTCTAGCAAAGATGGGCATTAGAGGCCTAGGGACAATTTTCCTAGATTGTATGAGAATTTTTTCATCCCTTATAGCTATTTCATATGCATCTGGGAGTGTGTTTACACCCATAGATTGTATCATCACTGCAATGTCACTATTAAAAGCCCTCAAAAAATACAAAAAATCATGTTGTGCTGACGGTCTTACCAGCGGTGGGATTCTTTCCCAAGTCCTTTGGAAATAGAAGTTAAAGTCTGTCATGTGCTCATGAGGAGCTCTCTTGATGGTGCTCAGCTACTCTACCAAAGAGAAATGGTTTGATTTGTTTTCAAACTATTTGCAAAGAAGCTCTCCAAGTTGATCCCATGAGCCTATTAAGTTCACTGCCAAATCTCTAAACCACTGCAATTCTTTGACTTTGAAGGAGGCTGCCAATAATCTAAGAGCCACATTTTATGCAGTGATGTGATGCACACCACATAAGTTTTCCACATCCTGGATGTGCTCAATGGGTGTACTTTGGTCCTCTCCTGAGAAAAAGAGTAAACCTCTAAGAGCTGCCACTAGAATGTCATCATGTTGTGCCAAGTTCAAGGTGCTACCTTGATCAAAGGGTACAAAAACGTGATTCTTGGGGATAGAAATTCATATTATATAGGTCTCATTTCTCACAAGAGGAGGTACAACTCTCATAGAAGGTGGAGTTGACTGTGTTTTCCTTGTTGAAGGATGAGTTCTTCTACTAGATCTACTTTGTCTCCTAGGGGGAGATAGCTATAAGTATTCAAAAGAGCTTGCACTCCTAGTTTGTATACTTCTCATACGCTGATTACAACACTAATTTGGCCTGGAAAATCACATGTAGAGTCTTTAGATATGCAAAATTCAACCTCTTAAAGGTCTGGAATGTTGATAGCATATCAATACTAGCAAGAAAAAGATATTTTCTTTTGACTATCTTAAGCCAAACAATCCCACCGGGCATGTCAAAAATTGTTATCACCTAAATACACACCCTTGCTAAGTCGCAGAAATTAGCTTACTTGGAGAAACATGGGATTCTTTTCAAGTTTGTGGGTTACCTATGACAAAAAGGAACCTCTAAAGTGAGCTAGTTCTCTTGGTTCTATCACATTGTCCAACCTATTTTACTACTTCACTTGATAGGAAAGGTAGAAACAATTGCTTGAAATGAACCTACTATTAAGGCGATGCTCCAAAATATGTTTGTTTCAGACCTTGGACTATTGATTTGACATACAACTAATCAAGGTTTTAGTTGTTTATGCACAACATAAGTGTTTGACATACATATGTATAAGTATTTTATTGAAAGGTATATGTTTTTGCTGTTTTAGAAATGAAGAAAGTATGTTTTCTTCACAAACTAACATTTGTTTGAACTGTGACACAAACGATAACCTACACAAATAAATCTTTCTTGCTTGAAAATGATGGAAATAAGACACTCATTTAAGGATTTGCACATAAAAAATCACAAAAATGCCATCAATTACCTCACACACAAAACCAAAATAGAAACTTTGAAGTCCAAAATGCTTGCTTTATTAATAGAAGATGTGTTTACAATAGTACATGATCTAAAATCTATATTTTTTGCTTAAAAATGTGTTACAAAAATGTTGTTCTACAACAAGATCTAAGTTACAATCTCTAGTTTTTTGCATCTTACAACTCAAAAACAAGAAAGAACTAAATTGAAAATGATGCCTAAGGATCCTATATGGCATCATAGACCAAAGAGAGTATCTAGGACATAAAATTTACCAAGTTACAAGGCCTTAAAAAGTGCTAACCTACTTTGCATGCCCAGCTGACTCCAAGTTTGACTTGGTCTTCTTCTTTGAAGTTTGATGACTTCTTCCAGCTCCTTGAAGTGCTCTAGTTGTTTGAAAGTCTCCTAGATGCTTGGGAGATGGTTAAACTTTGCCCTATATTCTTGTAACTACCCTTGAAGAGTCCTTACTGTCTGTCCTTTCTATCCAAACTGCTCAAAATACTCCATGAATGCATCAACACCTTGCAAGTTTCCCTTACTTTCTCATTACTTCTTCATTTTCCACTTTGCCAATGAAATAGGACATCTGTTTATGTTGTGAAAGCTCTATTAGAACTTTAAGGTGTATGGAAGGAGTTATAACATTTTTGGAGTCTTAAAATTGCCCCAAACTACCTCTTAAAGGCTTAAAGACCCCTGTAACTTCATTTACTACCACTGCTAGGTCTTTTTGAGGATTAAAACTACCCTTTAGTTTCCTTGAACTAAGTTTTGTACCCATTAGTCATGAGATAATTTCATCTCTAATTTTTGCACTTTGGTTGAAGTACATAGTGTGTATTTCAACATGCTTTCATTTTGTAAGGTTTGTTTCAATGTCACATAGAGTGCATGGTCTCTGAGCCTCATGATTATTGTCTTTCATCTAGTAACCCAGCTATTATAGTCATATCATGTCTTGTTTTAGGACTGTTACCTTCACTATCATTTTACATCATTCTTTGACAAAGGTTACAAAGCATTGGAAAGAATAGAAGCATGATACCAATTGACATTAGAGAAACCTATGCAACCTTCCATATCTAATGTACTAAATCCCTTATGTTGTGGAGGACTACTCCTTGCATCTATTAGTTTGTCTCACTGTTTGCTGCTCTTATCTCAGATTATCTTCTCCTTCATCATAGCTTATGTCTTTAAAGACTCCCCATTAGGTCAAGACAAAGATCTCTAGTCATCCCTATAGCTCTCTAATAGTCTGCTCTTGGTGCAATCATTTAACTAAGCATGTTGTTGTTTAGGCATTCTTAGGACTGCATAGGCCATACAGACATTGCATATTTCTAGGGTTTAGCAGGTGTTTAAAACTATCAACAATGACACTTTAGACTATCACTGTAACAACACTTCTACAACTCTAATCTCTTCACACTTTCCATGTAGGCTCCTTGACTATTCCTATCACACAGTCCTTAAGGACTTTCAATATAGTTATGTATGACTATATGACTGTCACTTCTCTTATTACTTTTTTCACCTTATGACAGTCACAACATATGATTGTTTCTCATACATCTGGCCAGTCATCATGCTCTCTATTCACCTTAATGTGGCATAGACCACTATATTGATATCCATTGGTAGACTATAACAAACTCATGATGTTCGCAACTTTCACTATGTGAAGGATTACAGACCTCTGTATGGTCTTACTTATCCCTACTTTTTTTCATGCATCCTGGTGGTGCCTGCATAAGCAATCAGGTTTTAAGCATTTAAATATGCAGGCACCTTTCAAAAATTCAAAAAATTTCTAACACTTTCAGCCTCTGCAGTTGAAAAAATGCCAAAATCAGTTAAGGTGCGAGTGTCTTTCCATATACAAGTGTGTTTGTATGTACATGCATGTCGAATGTGCATTGGCGGGTCAAAAATCTCCATCGGCCTTTGAAAAAGTTAGTTGTATGCATTTTACATGCATATCAGGCATGAAATGATGCATATACAAAGGGGGAATCTTTCGTAGATTCTTGGGAATATTCCCACTTTGTATATCGGATTGCATGTGGAGGTGCATTTAAAAATATACAAGGGCGCAGATGCATTTGCTATAGTGGCGAGCGGGAGATACATGTGGCGGGGTCCACAGAAATGCAAAGGTCTTTGTATCTCCAAGATATAAGTGAATTATATGATGGGCCTTGTATATTCTGCAACATACAAAGTAGAAAAGATGCAATTGGTAAGGCCCGCGACATGCAAAGTGAACAGTGAAGCAAAGGTGCATTCCTGGAATATTCTATCGTAGATTGCACAGATGTATCAAAGGGTTTGTAGATTGTGTTGTATGTTTAAATATGCAAGGGAAAGATACAACGCAGATTTTAAAGGGATGTTCTGATCTAGCAAAAGAAGTGTTGAAGTCCACAGCATGTATATCTGGCGCTTGTATGTTTGACATACAAGCTGATATACGAAGAAGAAATATACATTTTGGACCCGAAGAGGAAATCAAGCTGCAATAGATAGATTTTCAGGTCCATGGGTTGTATATCGCATTTGTATATGTGGTATACAAAGCAAAGATGCAAATGAAGGAGATACAAGCCGGACTTCAAAAGGAGGTACATTCTGATGCATAAAAGTTTCAAGTCTACCTTGTATGTTGAGCAGTTGCGTGTATATGCATCCTGCATATACAAAGATTTAAAAAGGGATTTGTATATGCATTCAAACATGCATATACAAGGGGCGAAAAGGTAAAATGAAGGAAGAAAAGACCAGTGATAGAAAGTTAAGGTGCCTACGTGGCACGATATCATTGGCTGGTAGCTCTTCATGCATGTTTTGTGACTGTTGATCCCAGCAATGAATTCTTTGATCGACGGCCTTGTTTTGAGCTTTCAACGATGGTTTTTTTGGGCAAGTGTGGCCATTTTTGAGCGGGAAAATCCCCAAATGTACCTGCTGTTGCATCTCATGAGTGGATGGGGCATTAATGGCAGATTGTGCAGGGAAGTATGGGTGAGGCATTAATGGGAAGATTGTGCAGGGAAGTATGGCAGATTTATGTTTATGTTTATGTAACTGTTAAAGATCTATAAATTTTTGCATTATCCTCCTCTCAAGATTAGTGTAGGAAGTTGTTCTACTACCTTATCTTCCTTACAAGAATTAACTAACATCACATAGTTTATTCTTGATTTTTCCACTAATTATTTAATGAATATATGATTTTTTATGAATTTTCATTGACACATTTTGAAAAATAAAAATTTGAGTGTTACCCTTAATGTTTTTGAAAACTAATTTAAAATCATATAGAATAGATTCTAGAATTAAATAATGTAATTTTTTTTCAAATTTAGATGAATGGACAAAAAATGACACCAAAAATACTATACATATGTTTTAGGCAAAAAAAAAAAGACACTAGCAAAAGAAATTGAAGATGGAAAGCTTAATGTTTTTAGATTTTAAAAAATAAGGGTGGGATTCAAAGTAAGTTAAATGAAACATGAGCACATTATAACATGTACACATTATAACATTCTCTCTTTAAAATTTAGAATTGTCTCTTGTTACAATAGTTATAGTTTTGAGAGACATTTGTCTATGTGTACACTTGATGCATTTTTTGTTAATAATATTTTTAGTTTCTGATTCATAGAACACTATAAAATTCATATTAAATATTTTCTTTAATGTGATATCTTTCACACTTAATAGAAAAACCATAGTCTAATTGAAATGATTACTAAATAGAGTTATAGGTTTTAGAGAAAGAGGCATTAGATGAGCTAGATATTACACGACGAGGTCAATTATTGCTCGGTTCCTTGGAATCTAAGGGCATCATGAACATGTCTATCATACTGTGGAACCCATTCTTGAATTTACACCATTAGTATAAATGCACCGATCATACATCATGTTCCCAATATTCCATGTTATTTCAAATAATGTCTTGTTCCAAGATAATTTAAGTCCCATTTCCATTTGCATAGAACTATACAACACCCTTCCTAGTCCATGATTTTTGTCCCCCTTCCGGAATGAACACAGCAAATGGCAACAAATGGTGAATAATCAAAGAAGATTATAGAGATGGAAAAGGGTGCAATATATAGGTATCCACATCAATGTGATAGGTAAGAATCATGGAAGAAACCATTATGGAGGCATGATACTACATTAAATCAACAAGCCAACCATTATGGATCTACATGTAATCAAATGAGAAATTATAAGAATCAATTGCATCATAAAAGTATTGGCTATTCGTGGTAGGAAAGGACTTGTACTATGATTAGAAATGGAAGAAAATGGGTGCAAAAAATATGGATCAAGGATGTCTGATCAATGTGTTGTCAATCTAAAATCACTATGAAGATCACATATTAGCAATTGGAAATCAATTTGAGATTTCTCTAGGTTGAAAGAGCAGTTTGTAGATATTTTTACAAAATTATCAAAAGAAAATTTTGAAAAATTGACAAGAAATCTTGGAACAATCAATTTGATTTCAAATGCATAATAGTGTTTGAGTAAATATTAAGAGAGTGTGTTAGAAATATAATCTTAACACTCAAGTTTTCTTTTTTACAAATGTATTAACTTGGTAGATAGTTCATAATATAACATGGTTTTCTAGAGAGGTCAACTCAATGTTAGAAACTTGCAGATCAAGTCAAGATAGAAACTTCGATCTTAAGTCAATGTTAAAAACTTGAAGGTAAGATATATAAATTGCATATATTTTATTTATACATACATCATTTTGTAATATAGTAGAAAAATAGCGATGATACAAAATGAGAAATATAATGGAAAGTAGTAACTTTGTAACAGTAGTAGTGTATTTTGCATAACTCATCATTTTCCTAATATATGAAATATTATTTCTAAGTTGTGTGTGTGGAGAAATTGTATTTTTTACTATTCTATGTATGCATTTAGAACAATAACTTATGCTCTTTTATATTGTGAATTTTAAAGTAAATTCTATAGGATTTTTAAGTTAGAATAGGGCACATAGATGATTCTCTCGATAATAAACTTCCAAGTCCTGGATGATAATATTGTTTCATTTAAGGGCACATGAGATAAGAATGACTTTACATTTGGGTCACTTAGAGCTTTAATTGTTCTCTCCACCATGACTTGAATAGCAGCTAATTTTGGAAAGAGAAATAACAACAATCATCAACATCCTTTCATTGGATTACATAGTTCAAATTTGTTTAATAAAATGATATTGTTGTTCTCCCATGGTCCTACAGTACATTTATCAAGGTGATGGCCAATTCTTATATAATATTTTTCTAAAATAGATAAATAATTTAGCTAAGGCAATATCTCCATTATCATGGAAAATTGACACTACTACTAACATTACAACTACCAGCCCTAATATTAGTAGTAGGAGTAGAGCATCCAAATAATTATTAGGTGAACAAAAGAGTTTCAAATTGACACTGAGAGGGAGAATAATTTGAATATAATTCCTAATTTATAAATGGATTGTAAATTTAACACTACAACTATTAGCCCTCATATTGGTAGAAGTAGAGCATCCAAATAATTATTAGGTGAACAAAAGTGTTTCAAATTGACATTGAAAGGGAGAATAATTTGAATATAAACCCTAATTTATAAATTTGAAAGGGAGAATAACACTACAACTATTAGCCCTCATATTCACACAAATAGAGCATCCAAATTTTTATTAGGTGAACAAAAGAGTTTTAAATTGCCACTAAAAGTGAGAATAATTTGAATAAAAACCCTAATTTATAAATGGAATGTAAATTTAACACTATAACTATTATCCCTCATATTCATAGGAATAGAGCATCGAAATAATTATTAGGCAAACAAAAGAGTTTCAAATTGACACTGAAAGGGACAATAATTTGAATGCAAATCTTAATTCATAAATATAGTGCAAATTTAATAGTACAACTACTAGCCCTCATATTGACAAGAAGGAGTAGAGCATACAAATAATTATTAGGTGAACAAAAGAGAAACTCTGGATTGTGTAGGGACAAATGCAAAGCTATAAGATGAGTTTACAATCACAAATCAATCCAAATTGCTAGACTTTACGTCGAAATATTATGCTTTTGTTTGTACAGTTTAATATTTTGGTCTTTTATTGTGTGAGTTGATTAGATAGGGTTTTCACTCTACATTTTTAAGATATGGTAAAATTTTAATCCTTTTTTAAGGACATGTATTGCATTAATGTTCTAGGAAATAAATTCTATCAAGTTCACTGGTATATAGAGATCAAAATTCAAGTCAGAAAAGTGGATATAATACATTTATTTTTAGGTAACTTTCTATTTCTATTTTGGACATTTTCCATCTTTTTAGTTTTAATGTAAATTAGGATATGGTTATTTGTGTTTCAATTTTTGTGTGTTGTGGATGTTTTCGCTTCACCTGCTTCATCTATTTGTAAGTTTGGTTCATTTTTTCACTTTTTTTAAGAATGTGTTTCACGTGGGTGTTGTGGATGTTTTCACTTCACCTATTTGTAAGTTTGGTTAATGTTTTCACCTTTTAAAGAATGTGTATCACGTGGGTGTTGTGGATGTTTTCGCTTCACCTATTTGTATGTTTGGTTAATTTTTTCATTTTTTAAAGAATGTGTATCACATGGGTGTTGTGGATGTTTTCACTTCACCTATTTGTAAGTTCGGTTAATGTTTTCACCTTTTAAAGAATGTGTATCACGTGGGTGTTGTGGATGTTTTCGCTTCACCTATTTGTATGTTTGGTTAATTTTTTCATTTTTTAAAGAATGTGTATCACATGGGTGTTGTGGATGTTTTCGCTTCACCTATTTGTAAATTTGGTTAATTTTTCACCTTTTATAGAATGTGTATCCCCTGAGTGTTGTGGATGTTTTGGCTTCACCTATTTGTAAGTTTGGTTAATTTTTTCACTTTATAGTATTATTAAAATTAAATTATTTTTCGCATTAAATTTCAAATTATATATTATTTTGTATGAAATATCAAAATTAAATTTTATAGCAATTTTTAAAACTTAAATAATATTTTTTATGTTTTAAATTATAAAAATACTATACATATTAAATTTGAGAGTGATTATTTCTTAATATTATTAAATAATTCATTAATTTAAAACACAATTAAATGACTTAAAATAAAATTAAAATAATCAAATTTAAGTAGTAAATGTATTTTTTAAATTTGTTGACAAAAGAAATTAATGGTGGGTACAAATCTTTTGATTGCATTAAATGACACTTATTATTTGCATTTGTATTGAATAAATAAGCAGTGACACGGCTGTCTCCATTAAATAAAAAATTTCAAGAAGCTTCCCCACCAAACAAACCGTGAAGAAATGCGGAGTGTTTTAATTGGTTCGTTTGTAGGCAAGACTGAAATAAATAGAGGCAGTCCAAAACAGATCTTCTTACTTGTGAGGTTTTGGTTTTACTTGTTACTGGTTCAGTGACACCGTGCAAGAAAGCTATGGAAAGTAGTGGATCGGTTAGGCATTTGAGGAAACTCGATCCGCTTGCCCCAGAATTCTATCCAAAGGTTCGCGTTGAGTTGCCATTGAACTCACCCATCACAGCACCTGCTCATGATGTCTGGAATACAACAGCTTCTTCTCGAGGAAACCAAGCCAAATTGGTCGCCTTCAATGTGGACGCCACCATATCGAACAACGATTTAAGAAAAATATTGCAAGCCTATGGCATGTATTTTTGTTGATCAGACAATTATTTATTTGTTTAGAATTGTATAGGAGATTAATATGCAGTCGTTTATGCAGGGGCAGTAAAAAAAGTGGAGACCAGTCCAAATGACCATAAGGTTAGGTTCATAGACTTTTTTAATGCGGGAAATGCGGATCAAGCCCGTGCAGCCTTGGACGGGAAAAGATATGGATCCATGGTTTTGAAAGTCCAGTTTAGCCATTGGAGTTCTGGCCTACATCCGACGCTTACCAACAACATGCCGCCTCGTCTTCAACAACAGAGAGACAAGGGAGCCAGAAAATGTACTATTTTTATGTTCATTTTTGTATCAATGCATTTAGAGTTAGGGTTTTCTTACGCCCAACCTTATTTATTATAATGGGGGTATACTATTCCTAATAATCTACTTTGATCTATTGAGATATTATTTTTTTCTTTACTATTTTGGTCAAATCTTAAATAGTATAGGCTGTAAACAAAATATAGATCTCCAGATTTAGTTTCTACTGTCATAGATGCAATGTATGTTTCTGGGTTTGGTGGCATATAGTCATTTTATAGAACTCTTAAAGCTGTGTCAATTTTGAGAATTCTTTTAATGTTTTCACTGGGCAATGGAATAGCTTTTGGAAGAGGGATTACTGTTATCGATGGTAAATGTGGCTCAACTACTCGGACGAAGAGTCATCAGCCAGAAGAATCTAAACCCCAATTATCTAAGGGCGAAATGAAGAAAGAGAATGCTACAGTTACCAGTCAGGAAAGTTCTCGATTTGTTTTTGAAGAGGAATTAGCAAAGGCAAACTCCCCACATGCCAGAACAACTATTAAGATCAGAAATATTCCGGATCGATACAGGTATGGCCAGTATGGGTATTAGGGCCAACTGATTTCAATCGTAAAAGGTTTTTCATAAATTAAATTTTTAACAAGAATTTTGCTAATGTGATTCTGGTATATATTTTTCAGTCAAGACGAGCTTCTACAAATATTAGACAGTCACTGCAAGAGATGTAATGAAAACATCACAGATGCAGATGAACCAATTTCGGCATATGACTTTGTTTACCTGCCGATAGATTTTGAGTACGATATTGTTGAACTTGTTTTAATGTGCTGCTGTCATCAACTTTATTAGGTTTCAGCGAATGCTCAAGTATTTTTCTTCTTGTGTGCAGAAACGAGGTTAACCTTGGCTACGCCTTGGTCAATTTTACGTCAGCCAAAGCTACATGGAAGCTGTATAAAGCGCTGCATATGCAACATTGGAAACGCTTGGAGTCATGTGAAATTACTTATTGCAAAATTCAGGTGTGTTATGTTTTTAGATCACCTTCTCTGTAATTCACTATCTTTTTCTTGTCTGATATTGTGGTATTTTCATCACAGGGTCGAGCTGCTCTCCAAGGTTACTTTCAAAATTCCAAATTTGGACCGGTGGTATTCGACCCACCTCGCAATGGGAAGGAATCCACACAGAGCAATATTCAATCTAGGGTTATTTAGAAATAAAGTCCAATCAAAGGCAACCAACAGTGTAATAGATAGATAGCTATAATACGATTTTTATCTTTTAATAAATATTTAGTAATTATAATTTTGTTGTTTTGTCTAAAGATTATGACAATTTTATATAAATTTTGGTCTTTTGTTTAAATATTTTCACAATTTTATATTTATATTATATTGTTTAAGGTATGAAGGAAAAGATATGTACAATCACTTCACTAGATTTATGGTAATAAACATTTTCATGGTTAATGGTATTGCTTTAGTTTTAGTAGTTTTCAATAAGATTAAAAATTGTGTAATTGTTCTTTTTTAATACAAAAAATAGAGATTACATTGCACAATTAATTAGTATATTTGTTTGATTTCAATTAACAATTTTATATTTATATTATATTTTCTAAAAGTTGACTAGATTTTTGGTAATAAATATTTTCATGGTTAATGGTATCGATTTAACTTTCTTTTACAAAATTTGTGATTCTATATGTGTTCTTGTGCATTTGCTAAGATGGGTCTTTTGTTGAATGACTCTAAATTTTAACCAGCCATAAAATGATCTCTGAGTTTGAAATAAGAAGAAAAAAATTCAAGTATGCCTCAAGAACCCCTTAGAAATCACCATGAAGTTGGTACATAAGTTAGAGCACAACATTTGTTAGATGATGGATATTATTTTGATAGGTCAAATACAAATAATGAAAGTTCCCATTTTCAACGTTTTATACTTCAAAGAAAGAGTCATGAAAGAAAATGCTAGAAATGATAGACATCATAGGCTATGGCATCACCTAGTACCCTATTCCCCTAGAGTCCATTCAAGACTAGCTACTTCTATCCTTAGAACTAGCCCTACAGATCAAGATCTTGTAATGTAGGGGGATAATGTGGTGATAAATTGGAATAGATGTAAACCCTATGATTGGAAAGGGTGAGTTATTTTTTGTATTGCATATATAGACCATACACTTGAACACATTATATGATAGTAACTTCCCTTCATGGTTTAATGACACACCATATTCTCTACACTTGTCAAACACTTGCCTCAAATGATCAAAGTATTCATTAGCATTTTTGAGAAAATTGTAATGTCATCTAAATAAACTAGCACTATCTTGTGCATCAAACCTTGGAATGCCATATCCATGGCCCTTTGGAAAGTTGCCCCAACATTGGACAAACCAAAAGGCATCTTCCTATAAGCCATTGTGCCCCATTTTGTGGTGAATGATGTCTTATATTGGTCCTCTTCCTTCACTAAAACCTGATTATAACCTGAAAAACCATCAAGCAAAGAGAACCTTTCCAAACTTGAAACCATTTGCAAGATTTGTTCAATAGAGGGCAGTGGATAGTGATCCTTCAAAGAGGCTCTATTGAGGTCCCTAAAGTCAACACAAAGCCTTATTTCACCATTCTTTTTTCTAACAGGAACACGATTAGACAACCATGAAGTATGCTTAATTGGAAAAATAATGCTTGTCTTCTAACAATTTATTAAGTTCTTTCTTCATTAGGACTTCTAGCTTTGGATTGAAGGGTCTTTGCTTTCGTCTAACAGGTTTAGCATTAGGCTCAAGTTTTATAGTGTGTTGAGCTAAAGCTAGGTCAAATCCCTTCAAGTCTTGATATTCCCATGCAAATATATCACTATACTCTTGACAAAGTGCAATGAAAGCTTGCTTCTCACCTTGGGTACATAACTTACCAATTTTTAGTAGCTTCTCCTTGAAAATCTCCATAGAAAATCTCCATAGTTCATAGTGATCTTCAGCCACTATGATGCTAGTTTTCTTTTTCCTTGCTTGGTCATCATTATTAAACATGGATTCCAATGTAACCAAACTTTTGGGCAACTTGGTAGACCTTAAATAAATGATTTGGTCTTGATATTACTACTGTATTTTTTCTTGGTTATGGGTTGAAAACTCAACTTCTTCAACCAAGAAGTTTAGAATTTGCTCATCATTATCAAAAACTTGCCAATGCACGTTATTGTTAGGAATAGAAGGCCTAACAACTTCTTTAATGCGCTGATGTGTTTTACCTTTTGAAATCTCATTTGGTACATCATACTGAGCACCTATAGCACTAATCCTATCAACATGCTTATTCTCTTTTCTAGGCACGAACAAGTTAAAAGCCTGAAAATCTTCAATTAAATCTCAAACCTTGTGCTTGTATAACTTCAAAAGGTCATTTTTGGTTACATTAAGAGCTCTAACTTGATTCACAATCAACTCACTATCCCCAAACACTTGTAAACAACTAATTTTTCTTTTCCTAGCCCATTCTAACCCATGAATAAGGGCTTCGTACTCTAATTTATTATTTGAACAGTTGAAACAAAACTACAAAATGTATGGCACCACTACCGGCATCATTTCTACTCCTTGAACCATCAAAATGCAGCTGCCATACCTCATTTTCTTGTTGTTCTAGCTGTTATTTTTTATCCTTCACAGGATTTGGCATTTTCATACCTTGTTCATGCCTCATATACACACCAAATCCTCTTTCCTTTAGTTGTTCATGTGAAGAAAGAATGTCATTTTCAGCTGCCTAATCATCCAAGACTACATCTGGTATGAGTTTAGTTTGTCTATGTGGTTCTTGCACAGCTGGACATTCCTCATAGTAAAACATGGTACAATTTACATTGATGACACTAGGCTCATAAGGTTCTACGTGGTCTTTAGCAATAGATTCTATTAGAGTATTAAGTTTAAAATATGGAAATTAGTGATGTCGAGGCACTTTGGATAGGAGGAAGATAGACAAGTTGACTAGGTTTGTACTACACCAAAAAGTCCAAAATCAAAGGTTAGTTTGCAAAAGTGGGAACAACAATTAGAGGCTTTGAGATCTTCTTGGAAAAAGTGTTTAGGCATGCATTGGGACCCATCCCATCCATTGGAAAAGGTAGGTCAAACTCAGAAATGGTACTTCCTTGACGACAGTTTGTTCGATGGGAAGGTTTACAACTACTTCTTCCCCATCGAACTTCCTTGGGTAGTTTGAAAACTACAACTACTTACCAGTTTTGTCCTTACATGTTTAGGATTGTTTAGGCTTAACAAGTGCCTTCAAATAGTTTACAATGCAATTAGGCCTTGAATAAGGCACTAGACTCCTTGACATGCCTTAACAAGGCTTACAATCATGAATAATGTCTCTACATGCCTTAGGAAGGCTAACAAAAGTGACCACCTTTTATGACTGCCTCTTATATGACAACAATATGTAGATATTTGGACATAGTCCTTATTACAATCAAATGAATGGTCTTGTAGGACCTTATTGAATCCACCAAACAAAATGAACAACAAAACAAGAAAACTCAAGACCTTAGTCTTCTTGGTGCTCCTGCACCATACTCCCCGGGTGGAAAGAGAACTCAAGTCTCTTGAGGAAGTAGATCAGCAATTGTGACACCATGCTTCAAGATGTCTTCTTCACCTATCCAAGTGGCATCTTCAATGGGTAAGCCACTCCATTTGACAAGGAACTATTTGTATGTCTTCTTTCTAGTCTTCTTCAAGACTTTGGTGTCAAGAATGCATTCCAACTTCAATGGTTGATTGGGTAGAAGACCCTTGACCCAATCTTCATCTCCTACTGCTATAATATCTCCCTCTAAATCTGCATTAGGATCACCTTTGAAAGGAAACAAGTCTGAAACATTGAAGATAAGAGATATGGCCAAGCCTTGAGGAAGTTCAATCTCATAGGCATTGGGCCCAAACTTGTGCACAATCTGGCATGGTCCTATCTTCTTCATAAGGAGTTTGGTTGGCTGCCCCTTAGGAAGTCTTTCCTTCTTCGAATGTGCCATGACCAAATCCCCAACCTTGTATTGTACATCTCTCCTTCTCTCATTGGCTTTCTCCTTGTACTTGTCATTGTTCTTTTGAAGAGTTTCTTTGACACTATCATGGATGTCCTTCATGGCCAATGCAAAGTCTTCACCTTGAGCACTTTTCCTCTCCAATCCATGGAGATCTCTTAGTTCAAGAATACCTCTTGGATGAATGCCATAAACAATCTCAAATGGACTCCTTCTTGTGCTCCTATTGGTGGAATCATTATAAGAAAACTCTGCTTGAGGGATGATCATATCCCATGCCTCTCCATGTTTGGTAAGACACCTGAGAAGATTTTCCAAGGACCTATTCACCGCCTTAGTTTGCCCATCAGTCTGATGGTGATAGGCTGAAGTAAATGACAATTGAGTGCCCAACTTCTTCCACAAGGTGCGCCAAAAGTGGCCTACAAACTTTGGATCCCTGTTAGTCACAATGTTAAGAGACAAACCATATCCAACCCAAAGTGACCTCCTAGTCCACCACAATGTTTTTCCTTTATGATGTTCTCCCTCATGGAACACCTAGGAACACATAGTTGGCTGCCTTTGAACAACAACCCCTGCTGCAACAAAAACTTAGAAAAATTAGAATGATAATAGTTTGAAAATTGTGAACAAACTTCATATACCTCCCTGAAATCTTCATCATCTTGATACATATGTTTGAGAGCATCAACCCCTACACTTTGCAATTGAATTTCCTGAACCATACACACCCTTTTACTCAATGCATCTATCACTTTATTAGCCTGCCCCTTCTTGTGTTTGATTAAAAATGTATAGGCTTGGAGTTGCTCAACCCATTTCATATGCCTATGATTGAGTATCTCCCCTGAATTCAGAAAACTAAGTGCATGGTTGTCAGTATAAACAATAAATTCTTTAGGCAAAAGATAGTGCCTCCATTTTTTTAAAGCTTGTACCATTGTATAGAATTCCAAATCATAAGTAGAGTACTTTCTCTTAGCATCATTCAATTTTTCACTAAAGAAAGCAACAGGCCTGCCTTCTTGACATAGGACAGCCCCTATGGCAAGGTTACTAGCATCACATTCCACCACAAACAACTTGTTAAAGTTGGGAAAAACAGGTATGGGCTGTTGTGCTACTTTTTGTTTTAGAATTTCAAAAGAATCATTGGCTGCCTTTGTCCAAAAAAATTTACATTTCTGCCCCCCTTTGATGGTATCCAAAATTGGTGCACAAATATGACTAAAACCCCTTATGAATTGCCTATAAAATGTTGCCAAACCATGAAAAATTTTCACATCACCTTCTATTTTTAGAGTTGGCCATGACAAAATGGCTTCTACCTTTGCTAGATCCATCTTCAAACTACCTTGTGAAATCACAAAACCAAGATAGGTGAGTTCTTCCTTCATGAAGACACTCTTTTCCATGTTGATCATCAATTGTTCATCATGCAACTTCTTCAAAACCTTATCCAAATGTTGCAAATGCTCTTCCTTAGTCCTACTGAAAATAAGAATGTCATCCAAGTATACCACAACAAATTTGCCAATGAAATCCTTCAACACTTCATTCATGAGACGCATAAAAGTATTTGGGGCATTAAATAGACCAAATGGCATCACCAACCACTCATAAAGACCCTCATTTGTTTTGAATGTTGTCTTCGATTCATCCGCTTGCTTGATCCTAATTTGATGATACCCACTCTTAAGGTCAATCTTAGAAAAGCATCTAGCCCCTCCCAAATAGTCCATTAGGTCCCCAATCCTTGGCATAGGGAACCTATATTTTATGGTAATCTTGTTAATGGCTTTATAATCTGTACACAACCTCTATTTACCATCCTTTTTAGGGGCTAGGATTGTTGGGATAGCACATGGGCTAAGACTCTTTCTTACCAATCCCTTATCCAACAATTCTTGCACTTGCTTGGCAATCTCTTCATTTTGAGAAGGTGTCAACTTGTAGGCTGCTTTGTTTGGCAAAGTAGATCCCAGTATGAAGTCAATTTGATGGTTTATGTCCCTAATAGGTGGCAACTCATTAGGCATTTCTTCTACCATAATCCCTTTATATTTCTCTATCAATTGCTGCACCTCCTTAGGGAACTCTTCCTTACTAGGATCATGCAAACTAGGATAAGGCAAATTGATGCATTGCAAGAGGAGCTGTGAAGAGGGTTTGATCTAAGAACAAGAGAAGAAAGTGAGGATGAAGCTGAAGAAGAGCTATCTAAGGAAGAACAAGAAGCTGTAGGAGATCCTACATAAGTTAGGTTGTTGAGAACCATTTCGAAGATCGGAAAGAGACCCAAGATCAAAGTTTCTACATATTCTAGGGATTTGAATCTAGAACAGCTTATTGATTGGATCAATGACATGGAGGAGTATTTCGAGTATGAAGACGTGGAGGACCCAAATCGGGTCAAGTTTGCAAAAACAAAGTTGAAGGGCCATGCAAATATTTGGTGGAAGGAGGTCCAGTTAGAGAGGAATAGAAGAGGAAAAGGAAAGATCACCAGATGGGATCAGATGGTGGAGAAACTAAAGAAGCAGTTCATTCCTGTGGACTATGAGATGGAGCTATTGAAGAAGCTGCAAGGATTAAAACAAGGTAACAAGTCTGTCAAGGAGTATATAGAAGAGTTTTATAAGATTACTATTACGATAGGCCATGTAGAGCCAAATAAGCAGAAGGTAGCTCATTACATTAATGGGTTGAGGTCAAGTATTTAAGAGGAGTTGAGCCTAGTCAGAATGACCACAAAAGAAGATGCATACCAGTTTTCCCTGAAGGTGGAAGAGAAGTTGAATAAAATATTTGACTGCAAGCAAAGGGGGAGAGGTCAAGGTGGAAGGATAGGTGAAAGACCCTATGGGGGATGAAATGAAGATTTAAAGAAAAGTGAAGACGCTGACACCAGTCGAATTCAGAGAAGAGATAATACCTACCACCCTCGTGACCAGAACAATGGTGAGCAAAGAGGAAGAGGAAGAGGCAGACCTGGGTAAGGACCTGGAAGAGGAGGTTTCAGAGGAACCTATTTCCAATGTGGAGAAGAAGAGCATCGAGCATATGAGTTCCCACAACATCAAGGAAGGACAAATCGAAGACCTGAAGGTAATGCATGAGTTACACATGTAGACAAAGATGCACAGTATGAGCATTCTAAAGATGCTGAAAAGGGAGAAACCCTAGTTGTCAGAAGAACTTTGTTGAATGAGGAGAAAGAACCAAATCAGAGGAAGAGTTTATTCTGCACAAGATGTAAATGTGAAGGTAAGTGTTGTGATATTATTATTGACAGTGGAAGCACTCACAATCTTGTTTCAGAGGAGATTGTTGAGAAGTTGAAGTTGACAAGAAGAAAGCATCCACATCCATATCAGATTGCATCATTGTAGAAGGACCACAGATCTTTGGTCAATTTTCAGTGTTTATTGAAGTTCAAGATTGGGGACTATCATGATGAGGTGTTGTGTGATATCATACCGATGGATGCATGTCATATGCTATTGGGGAGGCTGTGGTAGTATGATAGGAGTGTTTTCCATGATGGCCGTGCAAGCACAAATTCCCTAACAAAGGATGGATTTTGTCATAAGTTGAAGCCATTGAAGGAGGTGGAAGAAAAGGTATGTTGTACTGCCACAATTTGCTTGGTTGATGGTAGAAAAGTTTTGGAGGGTATGAAGTATGACTGCCATTTCTTTGCATTGATTCCTAAGATTAGTCAAGAGAAATGTGAAGATGTACCAGCAGAAGTCTCAGATATGTTGGATGAATTTTAGGATATTATCTCTGATAATGTACTAGAAGGTTTACCGTCAGTTAGGAAGATAAGTCACCAAATGGATTTGATACCAGGAGCTAGTTTACCGAATAAGTCAGCCCACAAAATGACTCCTGCAGAGAGTGAAGAGCTGAACTAACATGTTTAAGAGCTGTTAAGGTAGGGACTCATAAGGGAGAGCCTAAGTCCATGTGCGGTACCTACAGTACTAGCACCAAAGAAAGATGGAGAATGGAGAATGTGTACAGAATCTAGGGCCATCAATAAGATCAAGATCAAGTATAGGTTTCCATTCCCAAGAATGGATGACATAATGGACTGTTTGAGTGGAGCCAAGTACTTCATGAAAATTGACTTGAAGAGTGGGTATCACCAAATCCATATCAGAGAAGGAGATGAATGGAAGACAACCTTCAAGACAAAGGAGGGTTTGTATGAGTGGTTATTCATGCCATTTGGGCTAACCAATGCACCGAGCACATTCATGCGGCTCATGAACGAGGTACTAAAAGAATTTTTGGGAAGTTTTTTTATTGTTTATTTAGACAATATTTTGATTTTTAGTAAGACTTGGGACGAGCATATGATGCATATCAGAAGATTTTTGGAGAAGCTAAGGGAGGAGAAGTTGTTCATCAATCTAAAGAAATGTAGTTTTGCAAAGAAGGATTTGGTATACCTAGGATTTGTGGTCTTAGAGGAAGGTGTTAAGATCGACCCATAAAGAGTAAGAGCTATAATTGAATGGCCTACGCCAAGGAGTGCTATAGAGCTACGATCTTTTCATGGTTTGGTAAGTTTTTACAAAAAGTTTATCAAAAAAATTAGTAGCATTTGTGCACCCCTAACTGAGACAAGAGAGGGGATACAAAAGAGTTTAGATGGACTAAAGGAGCAGACAAAAGCTTTGATACGTTGAAGAAAAAGTCACAGAGCAACCTATTTTGGCACTTCCAAATTTCAATAAGGTATTTCATGTAGATTGTGATGCTAGTGGCAGTGCTATAGGAGCTGTTTTGAGTCAAGAAGGTAAGCCCATTGCCTATTTTAGTGATAAGCTTAATGATGCCAAGAAAAAGTATTATGATTATGATCAAGAGTTTTATGCAATAGTTCAGGCTTTAAATAAATGGAGACATTATTTGTTGCCAAAAGAGT
Source organism: Cunninghamia lanceolata (assembly GCA_027924645.1). Taxonomy (NCBI): domain Eukaryota; kingdom Viridiplantae; phylum Streptophyta; class Pinopsida; order Cupressales; family Cupressaceae; genus Cunninghamia; species Cunninghamia lanceolata. The sequence goes on from BSBN01000901.1 coordinate 3,925,969, forward strand.
TTGTTTTATATATTGATCATTAGGCTTTGTAGTATCTTAATAGTCAAGGAAAGTTGAACCAAATGCACTTAAAATGGGTTGAGTTTTTTCAGAGCTATACTTTTGTTTTGAAGCACAAGAGTGGGAAGTCCAACAGAGTTGCAGATGCCTTGAGCAAAAGGCAAAATTTTTTGAAAGAAATGAAGATAGAGGTTGTTGGGTTCAATAAGCTCAAAAGTTTGTATCTTGAAGATCCAGATTCTTGAAGAGGCCTGGAAAGCTTGTTTGTAACCTATTACTTTGGATAAGACAAAATGGTTGGATTTAATAATCCAAGATCGCATGTTGTTTAGAGGAAGCTAGTTGTGCATTCCAAGGAGTTCCATGAGAGAGAACCCGATTAAGGAGAAGCATAATAGAGGATTGGCTGGACACTTTGGTCGAGATAAGACCATTGCTATTGTTGGTGAATATTATTATTGGCCACAGTTGCAACAGGATGTGAGGAAATTTGTGCAGAGTTGCAGAGTGTGTCAGATGGCAAAAGGAACAAGTCAGAATACAGGGCTATATCAGCCATTAGCTACACTGGAGAAGCCATGGGATGACATTAGTATAGATTTGGTTCTTGATTTACCAAGGACACAGAGAGGACCTAATTCCATTTTTGTGGTGGTGGAAAAATTCTCGAAGATGGAATATTTTATTCCTTGTAAGAACACTAATAATGATGTTCATATTGCAGAGTTATTTTTCAGGGAGGTGGTGAGATTGCACAGTCTACCAAAGAGCATAGTTTCAGATTGAGATACCAAGTTTGTTGGTTATTTCTAGAGGACATTGTGGAAGAAGTTGAAGACAGATTTGAAGTTTAGTTCTACACACCATCCATGGACTGATGGATAGACGAAAGTGGTGATTAAGAGTTTGGGCAACCTGCTATGATGCTTAGTAGGCGATAAGCCCAAGGGATGGGATTTGATTTTACCATAGGCAGAATTTGTTTACAACAATTCTATCTACACACTCAGGAATGTTACTCTTTCAGCGTGTCATGTGAATGTTATCAATGATCTTCTTCTTCTATTCATCCCTTTTGAAAACAAAGGGTAGCATCATGCTGGACTCAACCCTTGTGGGAGCCCATTTGACACCACATGCTGAATGTCTTCAATCAGCTTCATGATTTGTCCTATACCTGCACATGAAACAAACAGATTAGAATAAAACAATGATGCTCTTATGTTTGCTTCTCTTTAGTTCCCTTCTACATATGGATGTTCTTATTTAATCAATGCACTACAATTAAGATATTATGTCTCTCTTGATTGATGAAGGATTTTCATAACTGAAGCTTCTAACGGGACCTTCCTGCAATTTTTTAGGTACATACCAAGGTCAGGAGCGGGAACTGGAGGCTTCTACAAGATCAACCCAAACAAGGCAATGATGGCTATGTCTTTCCCTCTTCTTCATTAGATACATAGTGTTTTACTTGTATTTGCATGAGTTCAGCTATAAACCATGACTTGTGTGGGACATCTAAAATGTCTTAGTTTCCTTCAATGCAATGTTTGTTCTTTTATGTATTCAAAATTGTAAATGAACAATCACTGTAGTGAATGAATACTTATCTCTTTTACTGCTCTGCAATGAAATGAATGATTGAAACTTTTCTTTTCTGCATCTGAACAACTAAACTACACTTGTCTATGAATAACTATGCAACTAGCGCATAATAGAAATAAATAAAACCTCATTCAAAATGATAAATAATGAATCTACTCAGCCAATTTTTTAGCTGGTGTCAAAAAATGGTAACAACCCCCTCAATATGTTCTTGACTTTATGTGTTGCACTTTCTTGGATCTTTGTCTGCATTCTGTATTAGTTTCTATGTCCCTTTGTAGTGTCATTGTCTCTATTTGCATATTGTATTCCATCATGCTCCTGTAGTTGCATCTACCTTTTGCCATCTCTATCTTTTCAAGCATTCCTATATGAATTGTGTTCTTTTACTACTATATTATGCAAACAAGAAGGTCACTTGGAGGATGGTCTTTTAGGCCCAAGCTTGACTTTTCTTAACAACTTCTAATGACTGCTTCAACCCCCAATTCTAAACACTGTCAATAACCCTAGATTGTCATGATCTTATTAATGCACTTGTAACATTTCATTTGATTACCTTTTCAAAGCCAGTCTCTAGCTATAATCTCTGCCCTTCATGATGATTGTCCTTCCATAGTCCTCATGTTGATTAGTATGGACTGCCTTTTGAAGACTGTACTCTTGCATGATGGCTATTGACTACTTCAAGATACCTTGACAACATTATGGTATCTCCTGGAAACATTACTCATTTGTGACTCTCCTTTCAATGTGAGGGATTTCCTTTCATATCTTTGACATGATAGTCATTACTGGGCAATGTCTCATCATGAGTTCCCTCCTCTAGTTGATTATGCATGTGACATCTTGCTGGTTTGAATGATGGGACTATACCTGTACCTGTACAAATCAACAAAAGTGTTAAGAAAACAAAGAAGCCAAGAGCTTCTCATGATGATTGGATGATCTTTACTTTTCTTGAATCTCCATGATGCTTGTATATTTGAACTTGAAACACTTTTTATCTTTTTGATTTGATGTTTAGTAAGATACATGTTGAATACCTATTAGTTTTGCATGTATGAGACTTTGGATCCTGAGCTTTAACATCACTTTCCTTATCCCTTGTAGGCACTTCTAGAGCTTCAATAAGGAATTAAAGATGTAGCTAATAAAAAATGGGATTCATCAGAGGCAATGATGGATCCCTTTTCTCTTATCTGTCTTTTTACTTACAGATGTGAAATCTTTCTTTTATTGCATCCTATAAGTTATTTCCATGGCTTGTGTGGGAAATTTATGAACATATCATCTTTTAATGAATATAAACAACTACTTTATGCAAAATTTTGTATGCAATTTATCTTTTTCTATAAAGCAATGGCATAATGAAAACTAAAAATTCTCTTTATGGTATTGTTTGTATGATCATATGAGAAACCTTAGCTGAATTTAGTGTACATTTATTCTTCTTCAAAGTAGAAAACACTAGTGTTGTCCCAACCTAGGCTGATTGGGCTGAAAAGTACAATTAAGTAATAACTACACCTTTGGATATGGGCTGATATTCAAGTCCTAGCTTATCAATAATTTGTTTACGCATGACTAAACTACTAGCACCTGAATCTATCATGTAATTATTAACAAGATGTTTTCCTATGATTAATGACACATAAAAGAAGGTTGGTTTCACTTCTTTAGTTTGCTAGTCATTAACTTTTGGAGATGTATTGGCCAACACTACCTTGGGTTGCTCATTTAGAGGCTCATTAGACACTTGCAAGTTTGATAAAGTAGTTTGTAAAAGATCTTTTTGTCCTAGTAATGGTAATGAATCCCACAATGAAACATTAACATTAGCTTTCCTCATATGATCAATAATTATTAGTGTTCACATTTCATTTGGCTTAATTTGGCATTCATTTGGCCATGTTTGGAAGCCTCATTTATGTACATGGCATAAGACACCCTAGCTGGGTGTGTGGCAATTATGAAGATTCCTTCGAACTCTTTCACTCCACTTAGCTTGTCACATCTACTTGAGATCTCCTTAAGTTATGGGATTGACTCCCATTAACTCAAGGTTTCTCAAGGCTATATGTACTTGTCATATTGACTTCCAATTTACTCCAAATTTGTGATTAGCATTCATCTTATAGATCCTGCAAATTCTAATATGGATCAGAGCAATCTAAGTCTATTTGCTAGTTTCTTTTGGAGTCACAAAGTCATTAAATTTTGTAGGCCATTTGGTGAATCTCTAGTTCATTTTTTGGCAAATGATTTGGAGGATTAAGTCATTTTTTAGCCTCTCAAACTATTTGAATTCCTCTAATCGATGGCTTCATTGTTGTTTGTGAAGATTTTTGCCATTATCAAAGCCTCTGATTCATGGTTTTTGACTGCCATTATTGGTGATTAGATGGCTATTGTGGCCGGTTGGTGTCCCTACAAGGTGTGAAATCTCCTGTTCAACTTCAGTGTGGATGTTTCATCTCTTAGCACCCATTTCTCTGTTCAAGTTTAATGATTTGCCCGAGGCCCATGTCTGAGAAAATCAGCCTATTAAGAGGCCTGATTGTGGGATGTGTGTCCCATTTGCTACTACGAAGCTACATTTGAGGAAGGAGAATGGTGATGGTGACAAGGGTAAGTTGTATTCACACCCAAAACCTGACAACATTCATGGCTCTGTTTGAAGGCATTTAGTTTTTTACTGTGTTTTTTGTTGTTGTTAAGAGTAGGGTTCGCAAAGGGCCTAGATGCCCAACTCTCAGAAGCCCCTGCTATGTAGTAAGCGCACAGAGCTATAGCGCCCAGCAACGAAAAACCTTCAGACACAGCAGCAGTCACACACATATGAGCCATGAAGCAAATCGACTCCTGATTTGTGCTATGTGAAGGAAGATTTAGTCTGAGAAAGGAGTCAAATTGACTCTTGTATGTCATCTTGCTACCATTATCTAGCCACCTCTACAACATTTAAGGGTAAATCGTCCCCAATGGTGCCATAAATCTACAGAGAGGACACCATACACAGCCTAAAAATCTACCTTTGAAGTGCAATTTCGACCTCAAATTCCTCTGTTTGCCCCATGACCTGTAGAAGCTCTCTTCTAGCCACCTCTACTGCTCACACCTAGCTGCCCCTATTTCTTTCTGCATTTGCACCTTATTGTGTCCTAAAATTTGGGCTTGAAATATCAAAATTATGCCTTAATTTTGTTTTGAAAGCATTTAAAATAATTACTTTTCAAATTGTTATCAAAATAGGCAATGTGCTTTGTGTTAAAATAGAGGCTGGACATTTAAAAATTGGGGCAAAATTAATTTGAAGGAATTAATGGTTATGTAAATTTTGCATCTTCATCTCTTGAAGATGAAGGGTGAGGCCCGGATTGGTAGGAGGCCAATTCCCACTCACAAAATTAAACCATTGTATTTTTCATTTTTTGCCAAATCCAACGAGTCATTGGAAGGCTAGTTTCCCTCTCGCCATGGGCATTTTTTTGCTAATTAGTGCCAATTTATTAAAATAGGTCTATTTTGTGGGAACTTGCTTTTGTGATAACTTTTTCTTAGTAACTCAAAATTGAGCACCACTTTTTGCAAAAGTGAATATTTTCTCATTTCCCATGCATCTAACTTATTTATATTATAATAACACACTATGTTATAAAGTGTCACAAATCTGGGGGGTCGCCTAATACTGAATCGGGGGGTGTATCAAATGTGCTTTGAACATTTTAGAGTTGTGCCAAAGAACACTTCCATACAATCATGTCAAGAGAAATTCATTGAGTCATGTTTAGAACGCTTCTGCACTTTCTTTCCATTTTTTTCACTTATGGGAGTTATTCATGCACTAATTTATAAAGTGCCACAAATATCATTTGGGATAAAAATATTGAATTATGGGGGGGTTCATAGAGTTGTATCAAGTGCATTTCCAAGTTGTGCCAAGAGCACTTCCACAGAGATATGTCAAGATCACTTCCACTACTCCATCATTCTTGAACATTTTTCCCACATTGTATTGAGATGTGTCACAAACACTTCCACTACAACATCATCATCACCTATTGCTACATCAGAGTTTAGAGTTGTTTAATAGAAGGCTTCCATAGATTCTTCATAGTAGGATTATCAACTTCAGGTATTTTGTACTGTGTCTAGTACACTTTCTTGTTTTTCTCTTTTGGGGGGTAGTTTTTTCCCATTAGGTTTTCTACCTTTCTCCACTTATGAGAGTTTTTTTATTTTGTACATGGATACCTCATTAGGCCTTGTTGCTAGGACCCATCTTTTTCACCCACCTAAGTTGTGCTTAAGGGGGGGTATTAGTGTTCACATTTCATTTGGCTTAATTTGGGATTCATTTGGCCATATTTGGAAGCCTCATTTTATGCACATGGCATAAGACACCTTAGCTAGGTGTGTGGCAATTATGAAGAGTCCTTAGAACTCTTTCACTTCACTTAGCTTTCCACAAATTCTAATAATAATATTAAAAGGCATTGATGTTACCTTACTTGGCCCTTTTGGACATCTAAATCACCTTTTGTGGTTGTTGGTTGTGACTAGTTTGAAGGTTGTTCATGAGTTTCTACAACATGATTTCTTTGAAGGATAGGTGTGCCACCCGCCATAGATAGACTAGCAACTGTTCAACTCACTTGAGGAGCCTTTTGTACCACTCCATCAGTTGTTTTCCCTACCTCAATAGGCCCTTTCTTGACCCTGGTGTTTGCTACAATGGGAACATATGGATGATTTACACCACAAAATTCACCCCCTCACCAATTCATGAGGGTTGCCTCATTTTGGTGGTCAATTTACTGCTGTATATGTTGTTGTTCAAGCACTTCTTGTGAAGTAGAAGGCTGCAAAATAGGTGTGTTTTGCACCATTAAGGCCTGGTTTATGAGACCATTGGAGCATGTAGCCTGATTGTGGGGTTCGTTACATGAGAAGCACCATTCATATTCTTGAACTAAGTTTTTTTGCACATGAACTAGTGCTTTTAAAGTGCTGGCAGTGTTTAGATTATATGTTTGGAAAGGTCTAGCATTAAATGTAGGCTTTTGTTCTTGGTTATTAGCATGATAAGGGAGTCTATTTTTCTGATTAGGCTAATTGGGAGCTTGGTAAGGGGCTTGATAAGGCTTGCTATTTTGATTTTGCTACCTTTTGATATTTACCAACTCATTACCAAAGGTTTGAAGAAGACCTTAAATCTCTTGCAACTTAAAGGAGTGGGCTGCGACAACTTTTTCTTGGGTTGGGACAGTTGGTAAAGTGGCTATTTGTGGCATTTGTATGGGTGTAACAAGTTGTACTCTAGCAAAGATGGGCATTGGAGGCCTAGGGACAATTTTCCTAGATTGTATGAGAATTTTTTCATCCCTTATAGCTATTTCATATGCATCTGGGAGTGTGTTTACACCCATAGATTGTATCATCACTGCAATGTCACTATTAAAAGCCCTCAAAAAATACAAAAAATCATGTTGTGCTGACGGTCTTACCAGCGGTGGGATTCTATCCCAAGTCCTTTGGAAATAGAAGTTAAAGTCTGTCATGTGCTCATGAGGAGCTCTCTTGATGGTGCTCAGCTACTTTACCAAAGAGAAATGGTTTGATTTGTTTTCAAACTATTTGCAAAGAAGCTCTCCAAGTTGATCCCATGAGCCTATTAAGTTCACTACCAAATCTCTAAACCACTGCAATTCTTTGACTTTGAAGGAGGCTGCCAATAATCTAAGAGCCACATTTTATGCAGTGATGTGATGCACATCACATAAGTTTTCCACATCTTGGATGTGCTCAATGGGTGTACTTTGGTCCTCTCCTGAGAAAAAGAGTAAACCTCTAAGAGCTGCCACTAGAATGTCATCATGTTGTGCCAAGTTCAAGGGGCTACCTTGATCAAAGGGTACAAAAACATGATTCTTGGGGATAGAAATTCATATTATATAGGTCTCATTTCTCACAAGAGGAGGTACAACTCTCATAGAAGGTGGAGTTGACTGTGTTTTCCTTGTTGAAGGATGAGTTCTTCTACTAGATCTACTTTGTCTCCTAGGGGGAGATAGCTATAAGTATTCAAAAGAGCTTGCACTCCTAGTTTGTATACTTCTCATAAGCTGATTACAACACTAATTTGGCCTGGAAAATCACATGTAGAGTCTTTAGATATGCAAAATTCAACCTCTTAAAGGTCTGGAATGTTGATAGCATATCAATACTAGCAAAAAAAAGATATTTTCTTTTGACTGTCTTAAGCCAAACAATCCCACCGGGCATGTCAAAAATTGTTATCACCTAAATACACACCCTTGCTAAGTCACAGAAATTAGCTTACTTGGAGAAACATGGGATTCTTTTCAAGTTTGTGGGTTACCTATGACAAAAAGGAACCTCTAAAGTGAGCTAGTTCTCTTGGTTCTATCACATTGTCCAACCTATTTTACTACTTCACTTGATAGGAAAGGTAGAAACAATTGCTTGAAATGAACCTACTATTAAGGCGATGCTCCAAAATATGTTTGTTTCAGACCTTGGACTATTGATTTGACATACAACTAATCAAGGTTTTAGTTGTTTATGCACAACATAAGTGTTTGACATACATATGTATAAGTATTTTATTGAAAGGTATATGTTTTTGCTGTTTTAGAAATGAAGAAAGTATGTTTTCTTCACAAACTAACATTTGTTTGAACTGTGACACAAATGATAACCTACACAAATAAATCTTTCGTGCTTGAAAATGATGGAAATAAGACACTCATTTAAGGATTTGCACATAAAAAATCACAAAAATGCCATCAATTACCTCACACACACAACCAAAATAGAAACTTTGAAGTCCAAAATGCTTGCTTTATTAATAGAAGATGTGTTTACAATAGTACATGATCTAAAATCTATATTTTTTGCTTAAAAATGTGTTACAAAAATGTTGTTCTACAACAAGAGCTAAGTTACAATCTCTAGTTTTTTGCATCTTACAACTCAAAAATAAGAAAGAACTAAATTGAAAATGATGCCTAAGGATCCTATATGGCATCATAGACCAAAGAGAGTATCTAGGACCTAAATTTTACCAAGTTACAAGGCCTTAAAAAGTGCTAACCTACTTTGCATGCCCAGCTGACTCCAAGTTTGACTTGGTCTTCTTCTTTGAAGTTTGATGACTTCTTCCAGCTCCTTGAAGTGCTCTAGTTGTTTGAAAGTCTCCTAGATGCTTGGGAGATGGTTAAACTTTGCCCTATATTCTTGTAACTACCCTTGAAGAGTCCTTACTGTCTGTCCTTTCTATCCAAACTACTCAAAATACTCCATGAATGCATCAACACCTTGCAAGTTTCCCTTACTTTCTCATTACTTCTTCATTTTCCACTTTGCCAATGAAATAGGACATCTGTTTATGTTGTGAAAGCTCTATTAGAACTTTAAGGCATATGGAAGGAGTTATAACATTTTTGGAGTCTTAAAATTGCCCCAAACTACCTCTTAAAGGCTTAAAGACCCCTGTAACTTCATTTACTACCACTGCTAGGCCTTTTTGAGGATTAAAACTACCCTTTAGTTTCCTTGAACTAAGTTTTGTACCCATTAGTCATGAGATAATTTCATCTCTAATTTGTGCACTTTGGTTGAAGTACATAGTGTGTATTTCAACATGCTTTCATTTTGTAAGGTTTGTTTCAATGTCACATAGAGTGCATGGTCTCTGAGCCTCATGATTATTGTCTTTCATCTAGTAACCCAGCTATTATAGTCATATCATGTCTTGTTTTAGGACTGTTACCTTCACTATCATTTCACATCATTCTTTGACAAAGGTTACAAAGCATTGGAAAGGATAGAAGCATGATACCAATTGACATTAGAGAAACCTATGCAACCTTCCATATCTAATGTACTAAATCCCTTATGTTGTGGAGGACTACTCCTTGCATCTATTAGTTTGTCTCACTGTTTGCTGCTCTTATCTCAGATTATCTTCTCCTTCATCATAGGTTATGCCTTTAAAGACTCCCCATTAGGTCAAGACAAAGATCTCTAGTCATCCCTATAGCTCTCTAATAGTCTGCTCTTGGTGCAATCATTTAACTAAGCATGTTGTTGTTTAGGCATTCTTAGGACTGCATAGGCCATACAAACATTGCATATTTCTAGGGTTTAGCAGGTGTTTAAAACTATCAACAATGATACTTTAGACTATCACTGTAACAACACTTCTACAACTCTAATCTCTTCACACTTTCCATGTAGGCTCCTTGACTATTCCTATCACACAGTCCTTAAGGACTTTCAATATAGTTATGTATGACTATATGACTGTCACTTCTCTTATTACTTTTTTCACCTTATGACAGTCACAAGAGATGATTGTTTCTCATACATCTGGCCAGTCATCATGCTCTCTATTCACCTTAATGTGGCATAGACCACTATATTGATATCCATTGGTAGACTATAACAAACTCATGATGTTCGCAACTTTCACTATGTGAAGGATTACAGACCTCTGTATGGTCTTACTTATCCCTACTTTTTTTCATGCATCCTGGTGGTGCCTGCATAAGTAATCAGGTTTTAAGCATTTAAATATGCAGGCACCTTTCAAAAATTCAAAAAATTTCTAACACTTTCAGCCTCTGCAGTTGAAAAAATGCCAAAATCAATTAAGGTGCAAGTGTCTTTGCATATACAAGTGTGTTTGTATGTACATGCATGTCGAATATGCATTGGCGGGTCAAAAATCTCCATCGGCCTTTGAAAAAGTTAGTTGTATGCATTTTACATGCATATCAGGCATGAAATGATGCATATACAAAGGGGGAATCTTTCGTAGATTCTTGGGAATATTCCCGCTTTGTATATCGGGTTGCATGTGGAGGTGCATTTAAAAATATACAAGGGCGCAGATGCATTTGCTATAGTGGCGAGCGGGAGATACATGTGGCGGGGTCCACAAAAATGCAAAGGTCTTTGTATCTCCAAGATATAAGTGAATTATATGATGGGCCTTGTATATTCTGCAACATACAAAGCAGAAAAGATGCAATTGGTAAGGCCCGCGACATGCAAAGTGAACAGTGAAGCAAAGGTGCATTCCTGGAATATTCTATCGTAGATTGCACAAATGTATCAAAGGGTTTGTACATTGTGTTGTATGTTTAAATATGCAAGGGAAAGATACAACGCAGATTTTAAAGGGATGTTCTGATCTAGCAAAAGAAGTGTTGAAGTCCACAGCATGTATATCTGGCGCTTGTATGTTTGACATACAAGCTGATATACGAAGAAGAAATATACATTTTGGACCCGAAGAGGAAATCAAGCTGCAATAGATAGATTTTCAGGTCCATGGGTTGTATATCGCATTTGTATATGTGGTATACAAAGCAAAGATGAAAATGAAAGAGATACAAGCCGGACTTCAAAAGGAGGTACATTCTGATGCATAAAAGTTTCAAGTCTACCTTGTATGTTGAGCAGTTGCGTGTATATGCATCCTGCATATACAAAGATTTAAAAAGGGATTTGTATATGCATTCAAACATGCATATACAAGGGGCGAAAAGGTAAAATGAAGGAAGAAAAGACCAGTGATAGAAAGTTAAGGTGCCTACGTGGCATGATATCATTGGCTGGTAGCTCTTCATGCATGTTTTGCGACTGTTGATCCCAGCAATGAATTCTTTGATCGACGGCCTTGTTTTGAGCTTTCAACGATGGTTTTTTTGGGCAAGTGCGGCCATTTTTGAGTGGGAAAATCCCCAAATGTACCTACTCTTGCATCTGGTGAGTGGATGGGGCATTAATGGTAGATTGTGCAGGGAAGTATGGGTGAGGCATTAATGGGAAGATTGTGCAGGGAAGTATGGCAGATTTATGTTTATGTTTATGTAACTGTTAAAGATCTATAAATTTTTGCATTATCCTCCTCTCAAGATTAGTGTAGGAAGTTGTTCTACTACCTTATCTTCCTTACAAGAATTAACTAACATCACATAGTTTATTCTTGATTTTTCCACTAATTATTTAATGAATATATGATTTTTTATGAATTTTCATTGACACATTTTGAAAAATAAAAATTTGAGTGTTACCCTTAATGTTTTTGAAAACTAATTTAAAATCATATAGAATAGATTCTAGAATTAAATAATGTAATTTTTTTTCAAATTTAGATGAATGGACAAAAAATGACACCAAAAATACTATACATATGTTTTAGGCAAAAAAAAAGACACTAGCAAAAGAAATTGAAGATGGAAAGCTTAATGTTTTTAGATTTTAAAAAATAAGGGTGGGATTCAAAGTAAGTTAAATGAAACATGAGCACGTTATAACATGTACACATTATAACATTCTCTCTTTAAAATTTAGAATTGTCTCTTGTTACAATAGTTATAGTTTTGAGAGACATTTGTCTATATGTACACTTGATGCATTTTTTGTTAATAATATTTTTAGTTTCTGATTCATAGAACACTATAAAATTCATATTAAATATTTTCTTTAATGTGATATCTTTCACACTTAATAGAAAAACCATAGTCTAATTGAAATGATTACTAAATAGAGTTATAGGTTTTAGAGAAAGAGGCATTAGATGAGCTAGATATTACACGACGAGGTCAATTATTGCTCGGTTCCTTGGAATCTAAGGGCATCATGAACATGTCTATCATACTGTGGAACCCATTCTTGAATTTACACCATTAGGATAAATGCACCGATCATACATCATGTTCCCAATATTCCATGTTATTTCAAATAATGTCTTGTTCCAAGATAATTTAAGTCCCATTTCCATTTGCATAGAACTATACAACACCCTTCCTAGTCCATGATTTTTGTCCCCCTTCCGGAATGAACACAGCAAATGGCAACAAATGGTGAATAATCAAAGAAGATTATAGAGATGGAAAAGGGTGCAATATATAGGTATCCACATTAATGTTATAGGTAAGAATCATGGAAGAAACCATTATGGAGGCATGATACTACATTAAATCAACAAGCCAACCATTATGGATCTACATGTAATCAAATGAGAAATTATAAGAATCAATTGCATCATAAAAGTATTGGCTATTCGTGGTAGGAAAGGACTTGTACTATGATTAGAAATGGAAGAAAATGGGTGCAAAAAATATGGATCAAGGATGTCTGATCAATGTGTTGTCAATCTAAAATCACTATGAAGATCACATATTAGCAATTGGAAATCAATTTGGGATTTCTCTAGGTTGAAAGAGCAGTTTGTAGATATTTTTACAAAATTATCAAAAGAAAATTTTGAAAAATTGACAAGAAATCTTGGAGCAATCAATTTGATTTCAAATGCATAATAGTGTTTGAGTAAATATTAAGAGAGTGTGTTAGAAATATAATCTTAACACTCAAGTTTTCTTTTTTACAAATGTATTAACTTGGTAGATAGTTCATAATATAACATGGTTTTCTAGAGAGGTCAACTCAATGTTAGAAACTTGCAGATCAAGTCAAGATAGAAACTTTGATCTTAAGTCAATGTTAAAAACTTGAAGGTAAGATATATAAATTGCATATATTTTATTTATACATACATCATTTTGTAATATAGTAGAAAAATAGCGATGATACAAAATGAGAAATATAATGGAAAGTAGTAACTTTGTAACAGTAGTAGTGTATTTTGCATAACTCATCATTTTCCTAATATATGAAATATTATTTCTAAGTTGTGTGTGTGGAGAAATTGTATTTTTTACTATTCTATGTATGCATTTAGAACAATAACTTATGCTCTTTTATATTGTGAATTTTAAAGTAAATTCTATAGGATTTTTAAGTTAGAATAGGGCACATAGATGATTCTCTCGATAATAAACTTCCAAGTCCTGGATGATAATATTGTTTCATTTAAGGGCACATGAGATAAGAATGACTTTACATTTGGGTCACTTAGAGCTTTAATTGTTCTCTCCACCATGACTTGAATAGCAACTAATTTTGGAAAGAGAAATAACAACAATCATCAACATCCTTTCATTGGATTACATAGTTCAAATTTGTTTAATAACATGATATTGTTGTTCTCCCATGGTCCTACAGTACATTTATCAAGGTGATGGCCAATTCTTATATAATATTTTTCTAAAATAGATAAATAATTTAGCTAAGGCAATATCTCCATTATCATGGAAAATTGACACTACTACTAACATTACAACTACCAGCCCTAATATTAGTAGTAGGAGTAGAGCATCCAAATAATTATTAGGTGAACAAAAGAGTTTCAAATTGACACTGAGAGGGAGAATAATTTGAATATAATTCCTAATTTATAAATGGATTGTAAATTTAACACTACAACTATTAGCCCTCATATTGGTAGAAGTAGAGCATCCAAATAATTATTAGGTGAACAAAAGTGTTTCAAATTGACATTGAAAGGGAGAATAATTTGAATATAAACCCTAATTTATAAATTTGAAAGGGAGAATAACACTACAACTATTAGCCCTCATATTCACACGAATAGAGCATCCAAATTTTTATTAGGTGAACAAAAGAGTTTTAAATTGCCACTAAAAGTGAGAATAATTTGAATACAAACCCTAATTTATAAATGGAATGTAAATTTAACACTATAACTATTATCCCTCATATTCATAGGAATAGAGCATCGAAATAATTATTAGGCAAACAAAAGAGTTTCAAATTGACACTGAAAGGGACAATAATTTGAATGCAAATCTTAATTCATAAATATAGTGCAAATTTAATAGTACAACTACTAGCCCTCATATTGACAAATGCAAAGCTATAAGATGAGTTTACAATCACAAATCAATCCAAATTGCTAGACTTTACGTCGAAATATTATGCTTTTGTTTGTACAGTTTAATATTTTGGTCTTTTATTGTGTGAGTTGATTAGATAGGGTTTTCACTCTACATTTTTAAGATATGGTAAAATTTTAATCCTTTTTTAAGGACATGTATTGCATTAATGTTCTAGGAAATAAATTCTATCAAGTTCACTGGTATATAGAGATCAAAATTCAAGTCAGAAAAGTGGATATAATACATTTATTTTTAGGTAACTTTCTATTTCTATTTTGGACATTTTCCATCTTTTTAGTTTTAATGTAAATTAGGATATGGTTATTTGTGTTTCAATTTTTGTGTGTTGTGGATGTTTTCGCTTCACCTGCTTCATCTATTTGTAAGTTTGGTTCATTTTTTCACTTTTTTTAAGAATGTGTTTCACGTGGGTGTTGTGGATGTTTTCACTTCACCTATTTGTAAGTTTGGTTAATGTTTTCACCTTTTAAAGAATGTGTATCACGTGGGTGTTGTGGATGTTTTCGCTTCACCTATTTGTATGTTTGGTTAATTTTTTCATTTTTTAAAGAATGTGTATCACATGGGTGTTGTGGATGTTTTCGCTTCACCTATTTGTAAATTTGGTTAATTTTTCACCTTTTATAGAATGTGTATCCCCTGAGTGTTGTGGATGTTTTGGCTTCACCTATTTGTAAGTTTGGTTAATTTTTTCACTTTATAGTATTATTAAAATTAAATTATTTTTCGCATTAAATTTGAAATTATATATTATTTTGTATGAAATATCAAAATTAAATTTTATAGCAATTTTTAAAACTTAAATAATATTTTTTATGTTTTAAATTATAAAAATACTATACATATTAAATTTGAGAGTGATTATTTCTTAATATTATTAAATAATTCATTAATTTAAAACACAATTAAATGACTTAAAATAAAATTAAAATAATCAAATTTAAGTAGTAAATGTATTTTTTAAATTTGTTGACAAAAGAAATTAATGGTGGGTACAAATCTTTTGATTGCATTAAATGACACTTATTATTTGCATTTGTATTGAATAAATAAGCAGTGACACGGCTGTCTCCATTAAATAAAAAATTTCAAGAAGCTTCCCCACCAAACAAACCGTGAAGAAATGCGGAGTGTTTTAATTGGTTCGTTTGTAGGCAAGACTGAAATAAATAGAGGCAGTCCAAAACAGATCTTCTTACTTGTGAGGTTTTGGTTTTACTTGTTACTGGTTCAGTGACACCGTGCAAGAAAGCTATGGAAAGTAGTGGATCGGTTAGGCATTTGAGGAAACTCGATCCGCTTGCCCCAGAATTCTATCCAAAGGTTCGCGTTGAGTTGCCATTGAACTCACCCATCACAGCACCTGCTCATGATGTCTGGAATACAACAGCTTCTTCTCGAGGAAACCAAGCCAAATTGGTCGCCTTCAATGTGGACGCCACCATATCGAACAACGATTTAAGAAAAATATTGCAAGCCTATGGCATGTATTTTTGTTGATCAGACAATTATTTATTTGTTTAGAATTGTATAGGAGATTAATATGCAGTCGTTTATGCAGGGGCAGTAAAAAAAGTGGAGACCAGTCCAAATGACCATAAGGTTAGGTTCATAGACTTTTTTAATGCGGGAAATGCGGATCAAGCCCGTGCAGCCTTGGACGGGAAAAGATATGGATCCATGGTTTTGAAAGTCCAGTTTAGCCATTGGAGTTCTGGCCTACATCCGACGCTTACCAACAACATGCCGCCTCGTCTTCAACAACAGAGAGACAAGGGAGCCAGAAAATGTACTATTTTTATGTTCATTTTTGTATCAATGCATTTAGGGTTAGGGTTTTCTTACGCCCAACCTTATTTATTATAATGGGGGTATACTATTCCTAATAATCTACTTTGATCTATTGAGATATTATTTTTTTCTTTACTATTTTGGTCAAATCTTAAATAGTATAGGCTGTAAACAAAATATAGATCTCCAGATTTAGTTTCTACTGTCATAGATGCAATGTATGTTTCTGGGTTTGGTGGCATATAGTCATTTTATAGAACTCTTAAAGCTGTGTCAATTTTGAGAATTCTTTTAATGTTTTCACTGGGCAATGGAATAGCTTTTGGAAGAGGGATTACTGTTATCGATGGTAAATGTGGCTCAACTACTCGGACGAAGAGTCATCAGCCAGAAGAATCTAAACCCAATTATCTAAGGGCGAAATGAAGAAAGAGAATGCTACAGTTACCAGTCAGGAAAGTTCTCGATTTGTTTTTGAAGAGGAATTAGCAAAGGCAAACTCCCCACATGCCAGAACAACTATTAAGATCAGAAATATTCCGGATCGATACAGGTATGGCCAGTATGGGTATTAGGGCCAACTGATTTCAATCGTAAAAGGTTTTTCATAAATTAAATTTTTAACAAGAATTTTGCTAATGTGATTCTGGTATATATTTTTCAGTCAAGACGAGCTTCTACAAATATTAGACAGTCACTGCAAGAGATGTAATGAAAACATCACAGATGCAGATGAACCAATTTCGGCATATGACTTTGTTTACCTGCCGATAGATTTTGAGTACGATATTGTTGAACTTGTTTTAATGTGCTGCTGTCATCAACTTTATTAGGTTTCAGCGAATGCTCAAGTATTTTTCTTCTTGTGTGCAGAAACGAGGTTAACCTTGGCTACGCCTTGGTCAATTTTACATCAGCCAAAGCTACATGGAAGCTGTATAAAGCGCTGCATATGCAACATTGGAAACGCTTGGAGTCATGTGAAATTACTTATTGCAAAATTCAGGTGTGTTATGTTTTTAGATCACCTTCTCTGTAATTCACTATCTTTTTCTTGTCTGATATTGTGGTATTTTCATCACAGGGTCGAGCTGCTCTCCAAGGTTACTTTCAAAATTCCAAATTTGGACCGGTGGTATTTGACCCACCTCGCAATGGGAAGGAATCCACACAGAGCAATATTCAATCTAGGGTTATTTAGAAATAAAGTCCAATCAAAGGCAACCAACAGTGTAATAGATAGATAGCTATAATACGATTTTTATCTTTTAATAAATATTTAGTAATTATAATTTTGTTGTTTTGTCTAAAGATTATGACAATTTTATATAAATTTTGGTCTTTTGTTTAAATATTTTCACAATTTTATATTTATATTATATTGTTTAAGGTATGAAGGAAAAGATATGTACAATCACTTCACTAGATTTATGGTAATAAATATTTTCATGGTTAATGGTATTGCTTTAGTTTTAGTAGTTTTCAATAAGATTAAAAATTGTGTAATTGTTCTTTTTTAATACAAAAAATAGAGATTACATTGCACAATTAATTAGTATATTTGTTTGATTTCAATTAACAATTTTATATTTATATTATATTTTCTAAAAGTTGACTAGATTTTTGGTAATAAATATTTTCATGGTTAATGGTATCTATTTAACTTTCTTTTACAAAATTTGTGATTCTATATGTGTTCTTGTGCATTTGCTAAGATGGGTCTTTTGTTGAATGACTCTAAATTTTAACCAGCCATAAAATGATCTCTGAGTTTGAAATAAGAAGAAAAAAATTCAAGTATGCCTCAAGAACCCCTTAGAAATCACCATGAAGTTGGTACATAAGTTAGAGCACAACATTTGTTAGATGATGGATATTATTTTGATAGGTCAAATACAAATAATGAAAGTTCCCATTTTCAACGTTTTATACTTCAAAGAAAGAGTCATGAAAGAAAATGCTAGAAATGATAGACATCATAGGCTATGGCATCACCTAGTACCCTATTCCCCTAGAGTCCATTCAAGACTAGCTACTTCTATCCTTAGAACTAGCCCTACAGATCAAGATCTTGTAATGTAGGGGGATAATGTGGTGATAAATTGGAATAGATGTAAACCCTATGATTGGAAAGGGTGAGTTATTTTTTGCATTGCATATATAGACCATACACTTGAACACATTATATGATAGTAACTTCCCTTCATGGTTTAATGACACACCATATTCTCTACACTTGTCAAACACTTGCCTCAAATGATCAAAGTATTCATTAGCATTTTTGAGAAAATTGTAATGTCATCTAAATAAACTAGCACTATCTTGTGCATCAAACCTTGGAATGCCATATCCATGGCCCTTTGGAAAGTTGCCCCAACATTGGACAAACCAAAAGGCATCTTCCTATAAGCCATTGTGCCCCATTTTGTGGTGAATGATGTCTTATATTGGTCCTCTTCCTTCACTAAAACCTGATTATAACCTGAAAAACCATCAAGCAAAGAGAACCTTTCCAAACTTGAAACCATTTGCAAGATTTGTTCAATAGAGGGCAGTGGATAGTGATCCTTCAAAGAGGCTCTATTGAGGTCCCTAAAGTCAACACAAAGCCTTATTTCACCATTCTTTTTTCTAACAGAAACACGATTAGACAACCATGAAGTATGCTTAATTGGAAAAATAATGCTTGTCTTCTAACAATTTATTAAGTTCTTTCTTCATTAGGACTTCTAGCTTTGGATTGAAGGGTCTTTGCTTTCGTCTAACAGGTTTAGCATTAGGCTCAAGTTTTATAGTGTGTTGAGCTAAAGCTAGGTCAAATCCCTTCAAGTCTTGATATTCCCATGCAAATATATCACTATACTCTTGACAAAGTGCAATGAAAGCTTGCTTCTCACCTTGGGTACATAACTTACCAATTTTTAGTAGCTTCTCCTTGAAAATCTCCATAGAAAATCTCCATAGTTCATAGTGATCTTCAGCCACTATGATGCTAGTTTTCTTTTTCCTTGCTTGGTCATCATTATTAAACATGGATTCCAATGTAACCAAACTTTTGGGCAGCTTGGTAGACCTTAAATAAATGATTTGGTCTTGATATTACTACTGTATTTTTTCTTGGTTATGGGTTGAAAACTCAACTTCTTCAACCAAGAAGTTTAGAATTTGCTCATCATTATCAAAAACTTGTTAATGCACGTTATTGTTAGGAATAGAAGGCCTAACAACTTCTTTAATGCGCTGATGTGTTTTACCTTTTGAAATCTCATTTGGTACATCATACTGAGCACCTATAGCACTAATCCTATCAACATGCTTATTCTCTTTTCTAGGCACGAACAAGTTAAAAGCGTGAAAATCTTCAATTAAATCTCAAACCTTGTGCTTGTATAACTTCAAAAGGTCATTTTTGGTTACATTAAGAGCTCTAACTTGATTCACAATCAACTCACTATCCCCAAACACTTGTAAACAACTAATTTTTCTTTTCCTAGCCCATTCTAACCCATGAATAAGGGCTTCGTACTCTAATTTATTATTTGAACAGTTGAAACAAAACTACAAAATGTATGGCACCACTACCGGCATCATTTCTACTCCTTGAACCATCAAAATGCAGCTGCCATACCTCATTTTCTTGTTGTTCTAGCTGTTATTTTTTATCCTTCACAGGATTTGGCATTTTCATACCTTGTTCATGCCTCATATACACACCAAATCCTCTTTCCTTTAGTTGTTCATGTGAAGAAAGAATGTCATTTTCAGCTGCCTAATCATCCAAGACTACATCTGGTATGAGTTTAGTTTGTCTATGTGGTTCTTGCACAGCTGGACATTCCTCATAGTAAAACATGGTACAATTTACATTGATGACACTAGGCTCATAAGGTTCTACGTGGTCTTTAGCAATAGATTCTATTAGAGTATTAAGTTTAAAATATGGAAATTAGTGATGTAGAGGCACTTTGGATAGGAGGAAGATAGACAAGTTGACTAGGTTTGTACTACACCAAAAAGTCCAAAATCAAAGGTTAGTTTGCAAAAGTGGGAACAACAATTAGAGGCTTTGAGATCTTCTTGGAAAAAGTGTTTAGGCATGCATTGGGACCCATCCCATCCATTGGAAAAGGTAGGTCAAACTCAGAAATGGTACTTCCTTGATGACAGTTTGTTCTATGGGAAGGTTTACAACCACTTCTTCCCCATCGAACTTCCTTGGGTAGTTTGAAAACTACAACTACTTACCAGTTTTGTCCTTACATGTTTAGGATTGTTTAGGCTTAACAAGTGCCTTCAAACAGTTTACAATGCAATTAGGCCTTGAATAAGGCACTAGACTCCTTGACATGCCTTAACAAGGCTTACAATCATGAATAATGTCTCTACATGCCTTAGGAAGGCTGACAAAAGTGACCACCTTTTATGACTGCCTCTTATATGACAACAATATGTAGATATTTGGAGATAGTCCTTATTACAATCAAATGAATGGTCTTGTAGGACCTTATTGAATCAACCAAACAAAATGAACAACAAAACAAGAAAACTCAAGACCTTAGTCTTCTTGGTGCTCCTGCACCATACTCCCCGGGTGGAAAGAGAACTCAAGTCTCTTGAGGAAGTAGATCAGCAATTGTGACACCATGCTTCAAGATGTCTTCTTCACCTATCCAAGTGGCATCTTCAATGGATAAGCCACTCCATTTGACAAGGAACTATTTGTATGTCTTCTTTCTAGTCTTCTTCAAGACTTTGGTGTCAAGAATGCATTCCAACTTCAATGGTTGATTGGGTAGAAGACCCTTGACCCAATCTTCATCTCCTACTGCTATAATATCTGCCTCTGAATCTTCATTAGGATCACCTTTGAAAGGAAACAAGTCTGAAACATTGAAGATAAGAGATATGGCCAAGCCTTGAGGAAGTTCAATCTCATAGGCATTGGGCCCAAACTTGTGCACAATCTGGCATGGTCCTATCTTCTTCATAAGGAGTTTGGTTGGCTGCCCCTTAGGAAGTCTTTCCTTCTTCGAATGTGCCATGACCAAATCCCCAACCTTGTATTGTACATCTCTCCTTCTCTCATTGGCTTTCTCCTTGTACTTGTCATTGTTCTTTTGAAGAGTTTCTTTGACACTATCATGGATATCCTTCATGGCCAATGCAAAGTCTTCACCTTGAGCACTTTTCCTCTCCAATCCATGAAGATCTCTTAGTTCAAGAATACCTCTTGGATGAATGCCATAAACAATCTCAAATGGACTCCTTCTTGTGCTCCTATTGGTGGAATCATTATAAGAAAACTCTGCTTGAGGGATGATCATATCCCATGCCTCTCCATGTTTGGTAAGACACCTGAGAAGATTTTCCAAGGACCTATTCACCGCCTTAGTTTGCCCATCAGTCTGATGGTGATAGGCTGAAGTAAATGACAATTGAGTGCCCAACTTCTTCCACAAGGTGCGCCAAAAGTGGCCTACAAACTTTGGATCCCTGTTAGTCACAATGTTAAGAGACAAACCATATCCAACCCAAAGTGACCTCCTAGTCCACCACAATGTTTTTCCTTTATGATGTTCTCCCTCATGGAACACCTAGGAACACATAGTTGGCTGCCTTTGAACAACAACCCCTGCTGCAACAAAAACTTAGAAAAATTAGAATGATAATAGTTTGAAAATTGTGAACAAACTTCATATACCTCCCTGAAATCTTCATCATCTTGATACATATGTTTGAGAGCATCAACCCCTACACTTTGCAATTGAATTTCCTGAACCATACACACCCTTTTTCTCAATGCATCTATCACTTTATTAGCCTGCCCCTTCTTGTGTTTGATTAAAAATGTATAGGCTTGGAGTTGCTCAACCCATTTCATATGCCTATGATTGAGTATCTCCCCTGAATTCAGAAAACTAAGTGCATGGTTGTCAGTATAAACAATAAATTCTTTAGGCAAAAGATAGTGCCTCCATTTTTTTAAAGCTTGTACCATTGCATAGAATTCCAAATCATAAGTAGAGTACTTTCTCTTAGCATCATTCAATTTTTCACTAAAGAAAGCAACAGGCCTGCCTTCTTGACATAGGACAGCCCCTATGGCAAGGTTACTAGCATCACATTCCACCACAAACAACTTGTTAAAGTTGGGAAAAACAGGTATGGGCTGTTGTGCTACTTTTTGTTTTAGAATTTCAAAAGAATCATTGGCTGCCTTTGTCCAAAAAAATTTACATTTCTGCCCCCCTTTGATGGTATCCAAAATTGGTGCACAAATATGACTAAAACCCCTTATGAATTGCCTATAAAATGTTTCCAAACCATGAAAAATTTTCACATCACCTTCTATTTTTAGAGTTGGCCATGACAAAATGGCTTCTACCTTTGCTAGATCCATCTTCAAACTACCTTGTGAAATCACAAAACCAAGATAGGTGAGTTCTTCCTTCATGAAGACACTCTTTTCCATGTTGATCATCAATTGTTCATCATGCAACTTCTTCAAAACCTTATCCAAATGTTGCAAATGCTCTTCCTTAGTCCTACTGAAAATAAGAATGTCATCCAAGTATACCACAACAAATTTGCCAATGAAATCCTTCAACACTTCATTCATGAGACGCATAAAAGTACTTGGGGCATTAAACAGACCAAATGGCATCACCAACCACTCATAAAGACCCTCATTTGTTTTGAATGTTGTCTTCCATTCATCCGCTTGCTTGATCCTAATTTGATGATACCCACTCTTAAGGTCAATCTTAGAAAAGCATCTAGCCCCTCCCAAATAGTCCATTAGGTCCCCAATCCTTGGCATAGGGAACCTATATTTTATGGTAATCTTGTTAATGGCTTTATAATCTGTACACAACCTCCATTTACCATCCTTTTTAGGGGCTAGGATTGTTGGGATAGCACATGGGCTAAGACTCTTTCTTACCAATCCCTTATCCAACAATTCTTGCACTTGCTTGGCAATCTCTTCATTTTGAGAAGGTGTCAACTTGTAGGCTGCTTTGTTTGGCAAAGTAGATCCCAGTATGAAGTCAATTTGATGGTTTATGTCCCTAATAGGTGGCAACTCATTAGGCATTTCTTCTACCATAATCCCTTTATATTTCTCTATCAATTGCTGCACCTCCTTAGGGAACTCTTCCTTACTAGGATCATGCAAACTATGATAAGGCAAATTGATGCATTGCAAGAGGAGCTGTGAAGAGGGTTTGATCTGAGAACAAGAGAAGAAAGTGAGGATGAAGCTGAAGAAGAGCTATCTAAGGAAGAACAAGAAGCTGTAGGAGATCCTACATAAGTTAGGTTGTTGAGAACCATTTCGAAGATCGGAAAGAGACCCAAGATCAAAGTTTCTACATATTCTAGGGATTTGAATCTAGAACAGCTTATTGATTGGATCAATGACATGGAGGACCCAAATCGGGTCAAGTTTGCAAAAACAAAGTTGAAGGGCCATGCAGATATTTGGTGGAAGGAGGTCCAGTTAGAGAGGAATAGAAGAGGAAAAAGAAAGATCACCAGATCGGATCAGATGGTGGAGAAACTAAAGAAGCAGTTCATTCCTGTGGACTATGAGATGGAGCTATTGAAGAAGCTGCAAGGATTAAAGCAAGGTAACAAGTCTGTCAAGGAGTATATAGAAGAGTTTTATAAGATTACTATTACGATAGGCCATGTAGAGCCAAATAAGCAGAAGGTAGCTCATTACATTAATGGGTTGAGGTCAAGTATTTAAGAGGAGTTGAGCCTAGTCAGAATGACCACAAAAGAAGATGCATACCAGTTTTCCCTGAAGGTGGAAGAGAAGTTGAATAAAATATTTGACTGCAAGCAAAGGGGGAGAGGTCAAGGTGGAAGGATAGGTGAAAGACCCTATGGGGGATGAAATGAAGATTTAAAGAAAAGTGAAGAAGCTGACACCAGTCGAATTCAGAGAGGAGATAATACCTACCACCCTCGTGACCAGAACAATGGTGAGCAAAGAAGAAGAGGAAGAAGTAGACCTGGGTAAGGACCTGGAAGAGGAGGTTTCAGAGGAACCTGTTTCCAATGTGGAGAAGAAGAGCATCGAGCATATGAGTTCCCACAACATCAAGGAAGGACAAATCGAAGACCTGAAGGTAATGCATGAGTTACACATGTAGACAAAGATGCACAGTCTGAGCATTCTAAAGATGCTGAAAAGGGAGAAACCCTAGTTGTCAGAAGAACTTTGTTGAATGAGGAGAAAGAACCAAATCAGAGGAAGAGTTTATTCTACACAAGATGTAAATGTGAAGGTAAGTGTTGTGATATTATTATTGACAGTGGAAGCACTCACAATCTTGTTTCAGAGGAGATGGTTGAGAAGTTGAAGTTGACAAGAAGAAAGCATCCACATCCATATCAGATTGCATCATTGTAGAAGGACCACAGAGCTTTGGTCAATTTTCAGTGTTTATTGAAGTTCAAGATTGGGGACTATCATGATGAGGTGTTGTGTGATATCATACCGATGGATGCATGTCATATGCTATTGGGGAGGCTGTGGTAGTATGATAGGAGTGCTTTCCATGATGGCCGTGCAAGCACAAATTCCCTAACAAAGGATGGATTTCGTCATAAGTTGAAGCCATTGAAGGAGGTGGAAGAAAAGGTATGTTGTACTGCCACAATTTGCTTGGTTGATGGTAGAAAAGTTTTGGAGGGTATGAAGTATGACCGCCATTTCTTTGCATTGATTCCTAAGATTAGTCAAGAGAAATGTGAAGATGTACCAGCAGAAGTCTCAGATATGTTGGATGAATTTTAGGATATTATCTCTGATAATGTACTAGAAGGTTTACCATCAGTTAGGAAGATAAGTCACCAAATGGCTTTGATACCAGGAGCTAGTTTACCGAATAAGTCAGCCCACATAATGACTCCTGTAGAGAGTGAAGAGCTGAACTAACATGTTTAAGAGCTGTTAAGGTAGGGACTCATAAGGGAGAGCCTAAGTCCATGTGCGGTACCTACAGTACTAGCACCAAAGAAAGATGGAGAATGGAGAATGTGTACAGAATCTAGGGCCATCAATAAGATCATGATCAAGTATAGGTTTCCATTACCAAGAATGGATGACATAATGGACTGTTTGAGTGGAGCCAAGTACTTCATGAAAATTGACTTGAAGAGTGGGTATCACCAAATCCATATCAGAGAAGGAGATGAATGGAAGACAACCTTCAAGACAAAGGAGGGTTTGTATGAGTGGTTATTCATGCCATTTGGGCTAACCAATGCACCGAGCACATTCATGCGGCTCATGAACGAGGTATTGAAAGAATTTTTGGGAAGTTTTTTTATTGTTTATTTAGACGATATTTTGATTTTTAGTAAGACTTGGGACGAGCATATGATGCATATCAGAAGATTTTTGGAGAAGCTAAGGGAGGAGAAGTTGTTCATCAATCTGAAGAAATGTAGTTTTGCAAAGAAGGATTTGGTATACCTAGGATTTGTGGTCTTAGAGGAAGGTCTTAAGATCGACCCATAAAGAGTAAGAGCTATAATTGAATGGCCTACACCAAGGAGTGCTATAGAGCTACGATCTTTTCATGGTTTGGTAAGTTTTTACAAAAAGTTTATCAAAAAAATTAGTAGCATTTGTGCACCCCTAACTGAGACAAGAGAGGGGATACAAAAGAGTTTAGATGGACTAAAGGAGCAGACAAAAGCTTTGATACATTGAAGAAAAAGTCACAGAGCAAACTATTTTGGCACTTCCAAATTTCAATAAGGTATTTCATGTAGATTGTGATGCTAGTGGCAGTGCTATAGGAGCTGTTTTGAGTCAAGAAGGTAAGCCCATTGCCTATTTTAGTGATAAGCTTAATGATGCCAAGAAAAAGTATTATGATTATGATCAAGAGTTTTATGCAATAGTTCAGGCTTTAAATAAATGGAGACATTATTTGTTGCCAAAAGAGTTTGTTTTATATATTGATCATTAGGCTTTGTAGTATCTTAATAGTCAAGGAAAGTTGAACCAAATGCACTTAAAATGGGTTGTGTTTTTTCAGAGCTATACTTTTGTTTTGAAGCACAAGAGTGGGAAGTCCAACAGAGTTGCAGATGCCTTGAGCAAAAGGCAAAATTTTTTGACAGAAATGAAGATAGAGGTTGTTGGGTTCAATAAGCTCAAAAGTTTGTATCTTGAAGATCCAGATTCTGAAGAGGCCTGGAAAGCTTGTTTGTAACCTATTACTTTGGATAAGACAAAATGGTTGGATTTAATAATCCAAGATCGCATGTTGTTTAGAGGAAGCTAGTTGTGCATTCCAAGGAGTTCCATGAGAGAGAACCCGATTAAGGAGAAGCATAGTAGAGGATTGGCTGGACACTTTGGTCAAGATAAGACCATTGCTATTGTTGGTGAATATTATTATTGGCCACAGTTGCAACAGGATGTGAGGAAATTTGTGCAGAGTTGCAGAGTGCGTCAGATGGCAAAAGGAACAAGTCAGAATACAGGGCTATATCAGCCATTAGCTACACTGGAGAAGCCATGGGATGACATTAGTATAGATTTGGTTCTTGATTTACCAAGGACACAGAGAGGACCTAATTCCATTTTTGTGGTGGTGGAAAAATTCTCGAAGATGGAATATTTTATTCCTTGTAAGAACACTAATAATGATGTTCATATTGCAGAGTTATTTTTCAGGTAGGTGGTGAGATTGCACGGTCTACCAAAGAGCATAGTTTCAGATTGAGATACCAAGTTTGTTGGTTATTTCTAGAGGACATTGTGGAAGAAGTTGAAGACAGATTTGAAGTTTAGTTCTACACACCATCCATGGACTGATGGATAGACGAAAGTGGTGATTAAGAGTTTGGGCAACCTGCTATGATGCTTAGTAGGCGATAAGCCCAAGGGATGGGATTTGATTTTACCATAGGCAGAATTTGTTTACAACAATTCTATCTACACACTCAGGAATGTTACTCTTTCAGCGTGTCATGTGAATGTTATCAATGATCTTCTTCTTCTATTCATCCCTTTTGAAAACAAAGGGTAGCATCATGCTGGACTCAACCCTTGTGGGAGCCCATTTGACACCACATGCTGAATGTCTTCAATCAGCTTCATGATTTGTCCTATACCTGCACATGAAACAAACAGATTAGAATAAAATAATGATGCTCTTATGTTTGCTTCTCTTTAGTTCCCTTCTACATATGGATGTTCTTATTTAATCAATGCACTACAATTAAGATATTATGTCTCTCTTGATTGATGAAGGATTTTCATAACTGAAGCTTCTAACGGGACCTTCCTGCAATTTTTTAGGTACATGCCAAGGTCAGGAGCGGGAACTGGAGGCTTCTACAAGATCAACCCAAACAAGGCAATGATGGCTTTGTCTTTCCCTCTTCTTCATTAGATACATAGTGTTTTACTTGTATTTGCATGAGTTCAGCTATAAACCATGACTTGTGTGGGACATCTAAAATGTCTTAGTTTCCTTCAATGCAATGTTTGTTCTTTTATGTATTCAAAATTGTAAATGAACAATCACTGTAGTGAATGAATACTTATCTCTTTTACTACTCTACAATGAAATGAATGATTGAAACTTTTCTTTTCTGCATCTGAACAACTAAACTACACTTGTCTATGAATAACTATGCAACTAGCGCATAATAGAAATAAATAAAACCTCATTCAAAATGATAAATAATGAATCTACTCAGCCAATTTTTTAGCTGGTGTCAAAAAATGGTAACAACCCCCTCAATATGTTCTTGACTTTATGTGTTGCACTTTCTTGGATCTTTGTCTGCATTCTGTATTAGTTTCTATGTCCCTTTGTAGTGTCATTGTCTCTATTTGCATATTGTATTCCATCATGCTCCTGTAGTTGCATCTACCTTTTGCCATCTCTGTCTTTTCAAGCATTCCTATATGAATTGTGTTCTTTTACTACTATATTATGCAAACAAGAAGGTCACTTGGAGGATGGTCTTTTAGGCCCAAGCTTGACTTTTCTTAACAACTTCTAATGACTGCTTCAACCCCCAATTCTAAACACTGTCAATAACCCTAGATTGTCATGATCTTATTAATGCACTTGTAACATTTCATTTGATTACCTTTTCAAAGCCAGTCTCTAGCTATAATCTCTGCCCTTCATGATGATTGTCCTTCCATAGTCCTCATGTTGATTAGTATGGACTGCCTTTTGAAGACTGTACTCTTGCATGATGGCTATTGACTACTTCAAGATACCTTGACAACATTATGGTATTTCCTGGAAACATTACTCATTTGTGACTCTCCTTTCAATGTGAGGGATTTCCTTTCATATCTTTGACATGATAGTCATTACTGGGCAATGTCTCATCATGAGTTCCCTCCTCTAGTTGATTATGCATGTGACATCTTGCTGGTTTGAATGATGGGACTATACCTATACCTGTACAAATCAACAAAAGTGTTAAGAAAACAAAGAAGCCAAGAGCTTCTCATGATGATTGGATGATCTTTACTTTTCTTGAATCTCCATGATGCTTGTATATTTGAACTTGAGACACTTTTTATCTTTCTGATTTGATGTTTAGTAAGATACATGTTGAATACCTATTAGTTTTGCATGTATGAGACTTTGGATCCTAAGCTTTAACATCACTTTCCTTATCCCTTGTAGGCACTTCTAGAGCTTCAATAAGGAATTAAAGATGTAGCTAATAAAAAATGGGATTCATCAGAGGCAATGATGGATCCCTTTTCTCTTATCTGTCTTTTAACTTACAGATGTGAAATCTTTCTTTTATTGCATCCTATAAGTTATTTCCATGGCTTGTGTGGGAAATTTATGAACATATCATCTTTTAATGAATATAAACAACTACTTTATGCAAAATTTTGTATGCAATTTATCTTTTTCTGTAAAGCAATGGCATAATGAAAACTAAAAATTCTCTTTATGGTATTGTTTGTATGATCATATGAGAAACCTTAGCTGAATTTAGTGTACATTTATTCTTCTTCAAAGTAGAAAACACTACTGTTGTCCCAACCTAGGCTGATTGGGCTGAAAAATACAATTAAGTAATAACTACACCTTTGGATATGGGCTGATATTCAAGTCCTAGCTTATCAATAATTTGTTTACGCATGACTAAACTACTAGCACCTGAATCTATCATGTAATTATTAACAAGATGTTTTCCTATGATTAATGACACATAAAAGAAGGTTGGTTTCACTTCTTTAGTTTGCTAGTCATTAACTTTTGGAGATGTATTGGCCAACACTACCTTGGGTTGCTCATTTAGAGGCTCATTAGACACTTGCAAGTTTGATAAAGTAGTTTGTAAAAGATCTTTTTGTCCTAGTAATGGTAATGAATCCCACAATGAAACATTAACATTAGCTTTCCTCATATGATCAATAATTATTAGTGTTCACATTTCATTTGGCTTAATTTGGCATTCGTTTGGCCATGTTTGGAAGCCTCATTTATGTACATGGCATAAGACACCCTAGCTGGGTGTGTGGCAATTATGAAGAGTCCTTCGAACTCTTTCACTCCACTTAGCTTGTCACATCTACTTGAGATCTCCTTAAGTTATGGGATTGACTCCCATTAACTCAAGGTTTCTCAAGGCTATATGTACTTGTCATATTGACTTCCAATTTACTCCAAATTTGTGATTAGCATTCATCTTATAGATCCTACAAATTCTAATATGGATCAGAGCAATCTAAGTCTATTTGCTAGTTTGTTTTGGAGTCACAAAGTCATTAAATTTTGTAGGCCATTTGGTGAATCTCTAGTTCATTTTTTGGCAAATGATTTGGAGGATTAAGTCATTTTTTAGCCTCTCAAACTATTTGAATTCTTCTAATCGACGGCTTCATTGTTGTTTGTGAAGATTTTTGCCATTATCAAAGCCTCTGATTCGTGGTTTTTGACTGCCATTATTGGTGATTAGATGGCTATTGTGGCCGGTTGGTGTCCCTACAAGGTGTGAAATCTCCTGTTCAACTTCAGTGTGGATGTTTCATCTCTTAGCACCCATTTCTTTGTTCAAGTTTAATGATTTGCCCGAGGCCCATGTCTGAGAAAATCAGCCTATTAAGAGGCCTGATTGTGGGATGTGTGTCCCATTTGCTACTACGAAGCTACATTTGAGGAAGGAGAATGGTGATGGTGACAAGGGCAAGTTGTATTCACACCCAAAACCTGACAACATTCATGGCTCTGTTTGAAGGCATTTAGTTTTTTACTGTGTTTTTTGTTGTTGTTAAGAGTAGGGTTCGCAAATGGCCTAGATGCCCAACTCTCAGAAGCCCCTGCTATGTAGTAAGCGCACAGAGCTATAGCGCCCAGCAACGAAAAACCTTCAGACACAGCAGCAGTCACACACATCTGAGCCATGAAGCAAATTGACTCCTGATTTGTGCTATGTGAAGGAAGATTTAGTCTGAGAAAGGAGTCAAATTGACTCTTGTATGTCATCTTGCTACCATTCTCTAGCCACCTCTACAACATTTAAGGGTAAATCGCCCCCAATGGTGCCATAAATCTACAGAGAGGACACCATACACAGCCTAAAAATCTACCTTTGAAGTGCAATTTCAACCTCAAATTCCTCTGTTTGCCCCATGACCTCTAGAAGCTCTCTTCTAGCCACCTTTACTGCTCACACCTAGCTGCCCCTATTTCTTTCTGCATTTGCACCTTATTGTGTCCTAAAATTTGGGCTTGAAATATCAAAATTATGCCTTAATTTTGTTTTGAAAGCATTTAAAATAATTACTTTTCAAATTGTTATCAAAATAGGCAATGTGCTTTGTGTTAAAATAGAGGCTAGACATTTAAAAATTGGGGCAAAATTAATTTGAAGGAATTAATGGTTATGTAAATTTTGCATCTTCATCTCTTGAAGATGAAGGGTGAGGCCCGGATTGGTAGGAGGCCAATTCCCACTCACAAAATTAAACCATTGTATTTTTCATTTTTTGCCAAATCCAACGAGTCATTGGAAGGCTAGTTTCCCTCTCGCCATGGGCATTTTTTTGCTAATTAGCGCCAATTTATTAAAATAGGTCTATTTTGTGGGAACTTGCTTTTGTGATAACTTTTTCTTAGTAACTCAAAATTGAGCACCACTTTTTGCAAAAGTGAATATTTTCTCATTTCCCATGCATCTAACTTATTTATATTATAATAACACACTATGTTATAAAGTGTCACAAATCTGGGGGGTCGCCTAATACTGAATCGGGGGGTGTATCAAATGTGCTTTGAACATTTTAGAGTTGTGCCAAAGAACACTTCCATACAATCATGTCAAGAGAAATTCATTGAGTCATGTTTAGAACGCTTCTGCACTTTCTTTCCATTTTTTTCACTTATGGGAGTTATTCATGCACTAATTTATAAAGTGCCACAAATATCATTTGGGATAAAAATATTGAATTATGGGGGGGTTCATAGAGTTGTATCAAGTGCATTTCCAAGTTTTGCCAAGAGCACTTCCACAGAGATATGTCAAGATCACTTCCACTACTCCATCATTCTTCAACATTTTTCCCACATTGTATTGAGATGTGTCACAAACACTTCCACTACAACATCATCATCACCTGTTGCTACATCAGAGTTTAGAGTTGTTTAATAGAAGGCTTCCATAGATTCTTCATAGAAGGATTATCAACTTCAGGTATTTTGTACTGTGTCTAGTACACTTTCTTGTTTTTCTCTTTTGGGGGGTAGTTTTTTCCCATTAGGTTTTCTACCTTTCTCCACTTATGAGAGTTTTTTTATTTTGTACATGGATACCTCATTAGGCCTTGTTGCTAGGACCCATCTTTTTCACCCACCTAAGTTGTGCTTAAGGGGGGGTTATTAGTGTTCACATTTCATTTGGCTTAATTTGGGATTCATTTGGCCATATTTGGAAGCCTCATTTTATGCACATGGCATAAGACACCTTAGCTAGGTGTGTGGCAATTATGAAGAGTCCTTAGAACTCATTCACTTCACTTAGCTTTCCACAAATTCTAATAATAATATTAAAAGGCATTGATGTTACCTTACTTGGCCCTTTTGGACAGCTAAATCACCTTTTGTGGTTGTTGGTTGTGACTAGTTTGAAGGTTGTTCATGAGTTTCTACAACATGATTTCTTTGAAGGATAGGTGTGTCACCCGCCATAGATAGACTAGCAACTGTTCAACTCACTTGAGGAGCCTTTTGTACCACTCCATCAGTTGTTTGCCCTACCTCAATAGCCCCTTTCTTGACCCTGGTGTTTGCTACAATGGGAACATATGGATGATTTACACCACAAAATTCACCCCCTCACCAATTCATGAGGGTTGCCTCATTTTGGTGGTCAATTTACTGCTGTATATGTTGTTGTTCAAGCACTTCTTGTGAAGTAGAAGGCTGCAAAATAGGTGTGTTTTGCACCATTAAGGCCTGGTTTATGAGACCATTGGAGCATGCGGCCTGATTGTGGGGTTCGTTACATGAGAAGCACCATTCATATTCTTGAACTAAGTTTTTTTGCACATGAACTAGTGCTTTTAAAGTGCTGGCAGTGTTTAGATTATATGTTTGGAAAGTTCTAGCATTAAATGTAGGCTTTTGTTCTTGGTTATTAGCATGATAAGGGAGTCTATTTTTCTGATTAGGCTAATTGGGAGCTTGGTAAGGGGCTTGATAAGGCTTGCTATTTTGATTTTGCTACCTTTTGATATTTACCAACTCATTACCAAAGGTTTGAAGAAGACCTTAAATCTCTTGCAACTTAAAGGAGTGGGCTGCGACAACTTTTTCTTGGGTTGGGACAGTTGGTAAAGTGGCTATTTGTGGCATTTGTATGGGTGTAACAAGTTGTACTCTAGCAAAGATGGGCATTAGAGGCCTAGGGACAATTTTCCTAGATTGTATGAGTATTTTTTCATCCCTTATAGCTATTTCATATGCATCTGGGAGTGTGTTTACACCCATAGATTGTATCATCACTGCAATGTCACTATTAAAAGCCCTCAAAAAATACAAAAAATCATGTTGTGCTAACGGTCTTACCAGCGGTGGGATTCTTTCCCAAGTCCTTTGGAAATAGAAGTTAAAGTCTGTCATGTGCTCATGAGGATCTCTCTTGATGGTGCTCAGCTACTCTACCAAAGAGAAATGGTTTGATTTGTTTTCAAACTATTTGCAAAGAAGCTCTCCAAGTTGATCCCATGAGCCTATTAAGTTCACTGCCAAATCTCTAAACCACTGCAATTCTTTGACTTTGAAGGAGGCTGCCAATAATCTAAGAGCCACATTTTATGCAGTGATGTGATGCACATCACATAAGTTTTCCACATCCTGGATGTGCTCAATGGGTGTACTTTGGTCCTCTCCTGAGAAAAAGAGTAAACCTCTAAGAGCTGCCACTAGAATGTCATCATGTTGTGCCAAGTTCAAGGTGCTACCTTGATCAAAGGGTACAAAAACGTGATTCTTGGGGATAGAAATTCATATTATATAGGTCTCATTTCTCACAAGAGGAGGTACAACTCTCATAGAAGGTGGAGTTGACTGTGTTTTCCTTGTTGAAGGATGAGTTCTTCTACTAGATCTACTTTGTCTCCTAGGGGGAGATAGCTATAAGTATTCAAAAGAGCTTGCACTCCTAGTTTGTATACTTCTCATAAGCTGATTACAACACTAATTTGGCCTGGAAAATCACATGTAGAGTCTTTAGATATGCAAAATTCAACCTCTTAAAGGTCTGGAATGTTGATAGCATATCAATACTAGCAAGAAAAAGATATTTTCTTTTGACTGTCTTAAGCCAAACAATCCCACCGGGCATGTCAAAAATTGTTATCACCTAAATACACACCCTTGCTAAGTCGCAAAAATTAGCTTACTTGGAGAAACATGGGATTCTTTTCAAGTTTGTGGGTTACCTATGACAAAAAGGAACCTCTAAAGTGAGCTAGTTCTCTTGGTTCTATCACATTGTCCAACCTATTTTACTACTTCACTTGATAGGAAAGGTAGAAACAATTGCTTGAAATGAACCTACTATTAAGGCGATGCTCCAAAATATGTTTGTTTCAGACCTTGGACTATTGATTTGACATACAACTAATCAAGGTTTTAGTTGTTTATGCACAACATAAGTGTTTGACATACATATGTATAAGTATTTTATTGAAAGGTATATGTTTTTGCTGTTTTAGAAATGAAGAAAGTATGTTTTCTTCACAAACTAACATTTGTTTGAACTGTGACACAAACGATAACCTACACAAATAAATCTTTCTTGCTTGAAAATGATGGAAATAAGACACTCATTTAAGGATTTGCACATAAAAAATCACAAAAATGCCATCAATTACCTCACACACACAACCAAAATAGAAACTTTGAAGTCCAAAATGCTTGCTTTATTAATAGAAGATGTGTTTACAATAGTACATGATCTAAAATCTATATTTTTTGCTTAAAAATGTGTTACAAAAATGTTGTTCTACAACAAGATCTAAGTTACAATCTCTAGTTTTTTGCATCTTACAACTCAAAAACAAGAAAGAACTAAATTGAAAATGATGCCTAAGGATCCTATATGGCATCATAGACCAAAGAGAGTATCTAGGACATAAAATTTACCAAGTTACAAGGCCTTAAAAAGTGCTAACCTACTTTGCATGCCCAGCTGACTCCAAGTTTGACTTGGTCTTCTTCTTTGAAGTTTGATGACTTCTTCCAGCTCCTTGAAGTGCTCTAGTTGTTTGAAAGTCTCCTAGATGCTTGGGAGATGGTTAAACTTTGCCCTATATTCTTGTAACTACCCTTGAAGAGTCCTTACTGTCTGTCCTTTCTATCCAAACTGCTCAAAATACTCCATGAATGCATCAACACCTTGCAAGTTTCCCTTACTTTCTCATTACTTCTTCATTTTCCACTTTGCCAATGAAATAGGACATCTGTTTATGTTGTGAAAGCTCTATTAGAACTTTAAGGTGTATGGAAGGAGTTATAACATTTTTGGAGTCTTAAAATTGCCCCAAACTACCTCTTAAAGGCTTAAAGACCCCTGTAACTTCATTTACTACCACTGCTAGGTCTTTTTGAGGATTAAAACTACCCTTTAGTTTCCTTGAACTAAGTTTTGTACCCATTAGTCATGAGATAATTTCATCTCTAATTTTTGCACTTTGGTTGAAGTACATAGTGTGTATTTCAACATGCTTTCATTTTGTAAGGTTTGTTTCAATGTCACATAGAGTGCATGGTCTCTGAGCCTCATGATTATTGTCTTTCATCTAGTAACCCAGCTATTATAGTCATATCATGTCTTGTTTTAGGACTGTTACCTTCACTATCATTTCACATCATTCTTTGACAAAGGTTACAAAGCATTGGAAAGGATAGAAGCATGATACCAATTGACATTAGAGAAACCTATGCAACCTTCCATATCTAATGTACTAAATCCCTTATGTTGTGGAGGACTACTCCTTGCATCTATTAGTTTGTCTCACTGTTTGCTGCTCTTATCTCAGATTATCTTCTCCTTCATCATAGGTTATGCCTTTAAAGACTCCCCATTAGGTCAAGACAAAGATCTCTAGTCATCCCTATAGCTCTCTAA
This sequence comes from Cunninghamia lanceolata, assembly GCA_027924645.1. Classification (NCBI taxonomy): domain Eukaryota; kingdom Viridiplantae; phylum Streptophyta; class Pinopsida; order Cupressales; family Cupressaceae; genus Cunninghamia; species Cunninghamia lanceolata. Next base: position 3,961,878 of record BSBN01000901.1, read on the forward strand.
TAGTCTGCTCTTGGTGCAATCATTTAACTAAGCATGTTGTTGTTTAGGCATTCTTAGGATTGCATAGGCCATACAGACATTGCATATTTCTAGGGTTTAGCAGGTGTTTAAAACTATCAACAATGACACTTTAGACTATCACTGTAACAACACTTCTACAACTCTAATCTCTTCACACTTTCCATGTAGGCTCCTTGACTATTCCTATCACACAGTCCTTAAGGACTTTCAATATAGTTATGTATGACTATATGACTGTCACTTCTCTTATTACTTTTTTCACCTTATGACAGTCACAAGATATGATTGTTTCTCATACATCTGGCCAGTCATCATGCTCTCTATTCACCTTAATGTGGCATAGACCACTATATTGATATCCATTGGTAGACTATAACAAACTCATGATGTTCGCAACTTTCACTATGTGAAGGATTACAGACCTCTGTATGGTCTTACTTATCCCTACTTTTTTTCATGCATCCTGGTGGTGCCTGCATAAGCAATCAGGTTTTAAGCATTTAAATATGCAGGCACCTTTCAAAAATTCAAAAAATTTCTAACACTTTCAGCCTCTGCAGTTGAAAAAATGCCAAAATCAGTTAAGGTGCGAGTGTCTTTGCATATACAAGTGTGTTTGTATGTACATGCATGTCGAATGTGCATTGGCGGGTCAAAAATCTCCATCGGCCTTTGAAAAAGTTAGTTGTATGCATTTTACATGCATATCAGGCATGAAATGATGCATATACAAAGGGGGAATCTTTCGTAGATTCCTGGGAATATTCCCACTTTGTATATCAGGTTGCATGTGGAGGTGCATTTAAAAATATACAAGGGCGCAGATGCATTTGCTATAGTGGCGAGCGGGAGATACATGTGGCGGGGTCCACAGAAATGCAAAGGTCTTTGTATCTCCAAGATATAAGTGAATTATATGATGGGCCTTGTATATTCTGCAACATACAAAGTAGAAAAGATGCAATTGGTAAGGCCTGCGACATGCAAAGTGAACAGTGAAGCAAAGGTGCATTCCTGGAATATTCTATCGTAGATTGCATAGATGTATCAAAGGGTTTGTACATTGTGTTGTATGTTTAAATATGCAAGGGAAAGATACAACGCAGATTTTAAAGGGATGTTCTGATCTAGCAAAAGAAGTGTTGAAGTCCACAGCATGTATATCTGGCGCTTGTATGTTTGACATACAAGCTGATATACGAAGAAGAAATATACATTTTGGACCCGAAGAGGAAATCAAGCTGCAATAGATAGATTTTCAGGTCCATGGGTTGTATATCGTATTTGTATATGTGGTATACAAAGCAAAGATGCAAATGAAGGAGATACAAGCCGGACTTCAAAAGGAGGTACATTCTGATGCATAAAAGTTTCAAGTCTACCTTGTATGTTGAGCAGTTGCATGTATATGCATCCTGCATATACAAAGATTTAAAAAGGGATTTGTATATGCATTCAAACATGCATATACAAGGGGCGAAAAGGTAAAATGAAGGAAGAAAAGACCAGTAATAGAAAGTTAAGGTGCCTACGTGGCACGATATCATTGGCTGGTAGCTCTTCATGCATGTTTTGCGACTATTGATCCCAGCAATGAATTCTTTGATCGACGGCCTTGTTTTGAGCTTTCAACGATGGTTTTTTTGGGCAAGTGTGGCCATTTTTGAGCGGGAAAATCCCCAAATGTACCTGCTGTTGCATCTCGTGAGTGGATGGGGCATTAATGGCAGATTGTGCAGGGAAGTATGGGTGAGGCATTAATGGGAAGATTGTGCAGGGAAGTATGGGTGAGGCATTAATGGGAAGATTGTGCAGGGAAGTATGGCAGATTTATGTTTATGTTTATGTAACTGTTAAAGATCTATAAATTTTTGCATTATCCTCCTCTCAAGATTAGTGTAGGAAGTTGTTCTACTACCTTATCTTCCTTACAAGAATTAACTAACATCACATAGTTTATTCTTGATTTTTCCACTAATTATTTAATGAATATATGATTTTTTATGAATTTTCATTGACACATTTTGAAAAATAAAAATTTGAGTGTTACCCTTAATGTTTTTGAAAACTAATTTAAAATCATATAGAATAGATTCTAGAATTAAATAATGTAATTTTTTTTCAAATTTAGATGAATGGACAAAAAATGACACCAAAAATACTATACATATGTTTTAGGCAAAAAAAAAAGACAGAAATTGAAGATGGAAAGCTTAATGTTTTTAGATTTTAAAAAATAAGGGTGGGATTCAAAGTAAGTTAAATGAAACATGAGCACGTTATAACATGTACACATTATAACATTCTCTCTTTAAAATTTAGAATTGTCTCTTGTTACAATAGTTATAGTTTTGAGAGACATTTGTCTATGTGTACACTTGATGCATTTTTTGTTAATAATATTTTTAGTTTCTGATTCATAGAACACTATAAAATTCATATTAAATATTTTCTTTAATGTGATATCTTTCACACTTAATAGAAAAACCATAGTCTAATTGAAATGATTACTAAATAGAGTTATAGGTTTTAGAGAAAGAGGCATTAGATGAGCTAGATATTACACGACGAGGTCAATTATTGCTCGGTTCCTTGGAATCTAAGGGCATCATGAACATGTCTATCATACTGTGGAACCCATTCTTGAATTTACACCATTAGTATAAATGCACCGATCATACATCATGTTCCCAATATTCCATGTTATTTCAAATAATGTCTTGTTCCAAGATAATTTAAGTCCCATTTCCATTTGCATAGAACTATACAACACCCTTCCTAGTCCATGATTTTTGTCCCCCTTCCGGAATGAACACAGCAAATGGCAACAAATGGTGAATAATCAAAGAAGATTATAGAGATGGAAAAGGGTGCAATATATAGGTATCCACATCAATGTGATAGGTAAGAATCATGGAAGAAACCATTATGGAGGCATGATACTACATTAAATCAACAAGCCAACCATTATGGATCTACATGTAATCAAATGAGAAATTATAAGAATCAATTGCATCATAAAAGTATTGGCTATTCGTGGTAGGAAAGGACTTGTACTATGATTAGAAATGGAAGAAAATGGGTGCAAAAAATATGGATCAAGGATGTCTGATCAATGTGTTGTCAATCTAAAATCACTATGAAGATCACATATTAGCAATTGGAAATCAATTTGGGATTTCTCTAGGTTGAAAGAGCAGTTTGTAGATATTTTTACAAAATTATCAAAAGAAAATTTTGAAAAATTGACAAGAAATCTTGGAACAATCAATTTGATTTCAAATGCATAATAGTGTTTGAGTAAATATTAAGAGAGTGTGTTAGAAATATAATCTTAACACTCAAGTTTTCTTTTTTACAAATGTATTAACTTGGTAGATAGTTCATAATATAACATGGTTTTCTAGAGAGGTCAACTCAATGTTAGAAACTTGCAGATCAAGTCAAGATAGAAACTTCGATCTTAAGTCAATGTTAAAAACTTGAAGGTAAGATATATAAATTGCATATATTTTATTTATACATACATCATTTTGTAATATAGTAGAAAAATAGCGATGATACAAAATGAGAAATATAATGGAAAGTAGTAACTTTGTAACAGTAGTAGTGTATTATGCATAACTCATCGTTTTCCTAATATATGAAATATTATTTCTAAGTTGTGTGTGTGGAGAAATTGTATTTTTTACTATTCTATGTATGCATTTAGAACAATAACTTATGCTCTTTTATATTGTGAATTTTAAAGTAAATTCTATAGGATTTTTAAGTTAGAATAGGGCACATAGATGATTCTCTCGATAATAAACTTCCACGTCCTGGATGATAATATTGTTTCATTTAAGGGCACATGAGATAAGAATGACTTTACATTTGGGTCACTTAGAGCTTTAATTGTTCTCTCCACCATGACTTGAATAGCAGCTAATTTTGGAAAGAGAAATAACAACAATCATCAACATCCTTTCATTGGATTACATAGTTCAAATTTGTTTAATAACATGATATTGTTGTTCTCCCATGGTCCTACAGTACATTTATCAAGGTGATGGCCAATTCTTATATAATATTTTTCTAAAATAGATAAATAATTTAGCTAAGGCAATATCTCCATTATCATGGAAAATTGACACTACTACTAACATTACAACTACCAGCCCTAATATTAGTAGTAGGAGTAGAGCATCCAAATAATTATTAGGTGAACAAAAGAGTTTCAAATTGACACTGAGAGGGAGAATAATTTGAATATAATTCCTAATTTATAAATGGATTGTAAATTTAACACTACAACTATTAGCCCTCATATTGGTAGAAGTAGAGCATCCAAATAATTATTAGGTGAACAAAAGTGTTTCAAATTGACATTGAAAGGGAGAATAATTTGAATATAAACCCTAATTTATAAATTTGAAAGGGAGAATAACACTACAACTATTAGCCCTCATATTCACACGAATAGAGCATCCAAATTTTTATTAGGTGAACAAAAGAGTTTTAAATTGCCACTAAAAGTGAGAATAATTTGAATACAAACCCTAATTTATAAATGGAATGTAAATTTAACACTATAACTATTATCCCTCATATTCATAGGAATAGAGCATAGAAATAATTATTAGGCAAACAAAAGAGTTTCAAATTGACACTGAAAGGGACAATAATTTGAATGCAAATCTTAATTCATAAATATAGTGCAAATTTAATAGTACAACTACTAGCCCTCATATTGACAAGAAGGAGTAGAGCATACAAATAATTATTAGGTGAACAAAAGAGAAACTCTGGATTGTGTAGGGACAAATGCAAAGCTATAAGATGAGTTTACAATCACAAATCAATCCAAATTGCTAGACTTTACGTCGAAATATTATGCTTTTGTTTGTACAGTTTAATATTTTGGTCTTTTATTGTGTGAGTTGATTAGATAGGGTTTTCACTCTACATTTTTAAGATATGGTAAAATTTTAATCCTTTTTTAAGGACATGTATTGCATTAATGTTCTAGGAAATAAATTCTATCAAGTTCACTGGTATATAGAGATCAAAATTCAAGTCAGAAAAGTGGATATAATACATTTATTTTTAGGTAACTTTCTATTTCTATTTTGGACATTTTCCATCTTTTTAGTTTTAATGTAAATTAGGATATGGTTATTTGTGTTTCAATTTTTGTGTGTTGTGGATGTTTTCGCTTCACCTGCTTCATCTATTTGTAAGTTTGGTTCATTTTTTCACTTTTTTTAAGAATGTGTTTCACGTGGGTGTTGTGGATGTTTTCACTTCACCTATTTGTAAGTTTGGTTAATGTTTTCACCTTTTAAAGAATGTGTATCACGTGGGTGTTGTGGATGTTTTCGCTTCACCTATTTGTATGTTTGGTTAATTTTTTCATTTTTTAAAGAATGTGTATCACATGGGTGTTGTGGATGTTTTCACTTCACCTATTTGTAAGTTTGGTTAATGTTTTCACCTTTTAAAGAATGTGTATCACGTGGGTGTTGTGGATGTTTTCGCTTCACCTATTTGTATGTTTGGTTAATTTTTTCATTTTTTAAAGAATGTGTATCACATGGGTGTTGTGGATGTTTTCGCTTCACCTATTTGTAAATTTGGTTAATTTTTCACCTTTTATAGAATGTGTATCCCCTGAGTGTTGTGGATGTTTTGGCTTCACCTATTTGTAAGTTTGGTTAATTTTTTCACTTTATAATATTATTAAAATTAAATTATTTTTCGCATTAAATTTCAAATTATATATTATTTTGTATGAAATATCAAAATTAAATTTTATAGCAATTTTTAAAACTTAAATAATATTTTTTATGTTTTAAATTATAAAAATACTATACATATTAAATTTGAGAGTGATTATTTCTTAATATTATTAAATAATTCATTAATTTAAAACACAATTAAATGACTTAAAATAAAATTAAAATAATCAAATTTAAGTAGTAAATGTATTTTTTAAATTTGTTGACAAAAGAAATTAATGGTGGGTACAAATCTTTTGATTGCATTAAATGACACTTATTATTTGCATTTGTATTGAATAAATAAGCAGTGACACGGCTGTCTCCATTAAATAAAAAATTTCAAGAAGCTTCCCCACCAAACAAACCGTGAAGAAATGCGGAGTGTTTTAATTGGTTCGTTTGTAGGCAAGACTGAAATAAATAGAGGCAGTCCAAAACAGATCTTCTTACTTGTGAGGTTTTGGTTTTACTTGTTACTGGTTCAGTGACACCGTGCAAGAAAGCTATGGAAAGTAGTGGATCGGTTAGGCATTTGAGGAAACTCGATCCGCTTGCCCCAGAATTCTATCCTAAGGTTCGCGTTGAGTTGCCATTGAACTCACCCATCACAGCACCTGCTCATGATGTCTGGAATACAACAGCTTCTTCTCCAGGAAACCAAGCCAAATTGGTCGCCTTCAATGTGGACGCCACCATATCGAACAACGATTTAAGAAAAATATTGCAAGCCTATGGCATGTATTTTTGTTGATCAGACAATTATTTATTTGTTTAGAATTGTATAGGAGATTAATATGCAGTCGTTTATGCAGGGGCAGTAAAAAAAGTGGAGACCAGTCCAAATGACCATAAGGTTAGGTTCATAGACTTTTTTAATGCGGGAAATGCGGATCAAGCCCGTGCAGCCTTGGACGGGAAAAGATATGGATCCATGGTTTTGAAAGTCCAGTTTAGCCATTGGAGTTCTGGCCTACATCCGACGCTTACCAACAACATGCCGCCTCGTCTTCAACAACAGAGCTACAAGGGAGCCAGAAAATGTACTATTATTATGTTCATTTTTGTATCAATGCATTTAGGGTTAGGGTTTTCTTACGCCCAACCTTATTTATTATAATGGGGGTATACTATTCCTAATAATCTACTTTGATCTATTGAGATATTAATTTTTTCTTTACTATTTTGGTCAAATCTTAAATAGTATAGGCTGTAAACAAAATATAGATCTCCAGATTTAGTTTCTACTGTCATAGATGCAATGTATGTTTCTGGGTTTGGTGGCATATAGTCATTTTATAGAACTCTTAAAACTGTGTCAATTTTGAGAATTCTTTTAATGTTTTCAGTGGGCAATGGAATAGCTTTTGGAAGAGGGATTACTGTTATCGATGGTAAATGTGGCTCAACTACTCGGACGAAGAGTCATCAGCCAGAAGAATCTAAACCCCAATTATCTAAGGGCGAAATGAAGAAAGAGAATGCTACAGTTACCAGTCAGGAATGTTCTCGATTTGTTTTTGAAGAGGAATTAGCAAAGGCAAACTCCCCACATGCCAGAACAACTATTAAGATCAGAAATATTCCGGATCGATACAGGGATGGCCAGTATGGGTATTAGGGCCAACTGATTTCAATCGTAAAAGGTTTTTCATAAATTAAATTTTTAACAAGAATTTTGCTAATGTGATTCTGGTATATATTTTTCAGTCAAGACGAGCTTCTACAAATATTAGACAGTCACTGCAAGAGATGTAATGAAAACATCACAGATGCAGATGAACCAATTTCGGCATATGACTTTGTTTACCTGCCGATAGATTTTGAGTACGATATTGTTGAACTTGTTTTAATGTGCTGCTGTCATCAACTTTATTAGGTTTCAGCGAATGCTCAAGTATTTTTCTTCTTGTGTGCAGAAACGAGGTTAACCTTGGCTACGCCTTGGTCAATTTTACATCAGCCAAAGCTACATGGAAGCTGTATAAAGCGCTGCATATGCAACATTGGAAACGCTTGGAGTCATGTGAAATTACTTATTGCAAAATTCAGGTGTGTTATGTTTTTAGATCACCTTCTCTGTAATTCACTATCTTTTTCTTGTCTGATATTGTGGTATTTTCATCACAGGGTCGAGCTGCTCTCCAAGGTTACTTTCAAAATTCCAAATTTGGACCGGTGGTATTCGACCCACCTCGCAATGGGAAGGAATCCACACAGAGCAATATTCAATCTAGGGTTATTTAGAAATAAAGTCCAATCAAAGGCAACCAACAGTGTAATAGATAGATAGCTATAATACGATTTTTATCTTTTAATAAATATTTAGTAATTATAATTTTGTTGTTTTGTCTAAAGATTATGACAATTTTATATAAATTTTGGTCTTTTGTTTAAATATTTTCACAATTTTATATTTATATTATATTGTTTAAGGTATGAAGGAAAAGATATGTACAATCACTTCACTAGATTTATGGTAATAAACATTTTCATGGTTAATGGTATTGCTTTAGTTTTAGTAGTTTTCAATAAGATTAAAAATTGTGTAATTGTTCTTTTTTAATACAAAAAATAGAGATTACATTGCACAATTAATTAGTATATTTGTTTGATTTCAATTAACAATTTTATATTTATATTATATTTTCTAAAAGTTGACTAGATTTTTGGTAATAAATATTTTCATGGTTAATGGTATCTATTTAACTTTCTTTTACAAAATTTGTGATTCTATATGTGTTCTTGTGCATTTGCTAAGATGGGTCTTTTGTTGAATGACTCTAAATTTTAACCAGCCATAAAATGATCTCTGAGTTTGAAATAAGAAGAAAAAAATTCAAGTATGCCTCAAGAACCCCTTAGAAATCACCATGAAGTTGGTACATAAGTTAGAGCACAACATTTGTTAGATGATGGATATTATTTTGATAGGTCAAATACAAATAATGAAAGTTCCCATTTTCAACGTTTTATACTTCAAAGAAAGAGTCATGAAAGAAAATGCTAGAAATGATAGACATCATAGGCTATGGCATCACCTAGTACCCTATTCCCCTAGAGTCCATTCAAGACTAGCTACTTCTATCCTTAGAACTAGCCCTACAGATCAAGATCTTGTAATGTAGGGGGATAATGTGGTGATAAATTGGAATAGATGTAAACCCTATGATTGGAAAGGGTGAGTTATTTTTTGCATTGCATATATAGACCATACACTTGAACACATTATATGATAGTAACTTCCCTTCATGGTTTAATGACACACCATATTCTCTACACTTGTCAAACACTTGCCTCAAATGATCAAAGTATTCATTAGCATTTTTGAGAAAATTGTAATGTCATCTAAATAAACTAGCACTATCTTGTGCATCAAACCTTGGAATGCCATATCCATGGCCCTTTGGAAAGTTGCCCCAACATTGGACAAACCAAAAGGCATCTTCCTATAAGCCATTGTGCCCCATTTTGTGGTGAATGATGTCTTATATTGGTCCTCTTCCTTCACTAAAACCTGATTATAACCTGAAAAACCATCAAGCAAAGAGAACCTTTCCAAACTTGAAACCATTTGCAAGATTTGTTCAATAGAGGGCAGTGGATAGTGATCCTTCAAAGAGGCTCTATTGAGGTCCCTAAAGTCAACACAAAGCCTTATTTCACCATTCTTTTTTCTAACAGGAACACGATTAGACAACCATGAAGTATGCTTAATTGGAAAAATAATGCTTGTCTTCTAACAATTTATTAAGTTCTTTCTTCATTAGGACTTCTAGCTTTGGATTGAAGGGTCTTTGCTTTCGTCTAACAGGTTTAGCATTAGGCTCAAGTTTTATAGTGTGTTGAGCTAAAGCTAGGTCAAATCCCTTCAAGTCTTGATATTCCCATGCAAATATATCACTATACTCTTGACAAAGTGCAATGAAAGCTTGCTTCTCACCTTGGGTACATAACTTACCAATTTTTAGTAGCTTCTCCTTGAAAATCTCCATAGAAAATCTCCATAGTTCATAGTGATCTTCAGCCACTATGATGCTAGTTTTCTTTTTCCTTGCTTGGTCATCATTATTAAACATGGATTCCAATGTAACCAAACTTTTGGGCAGCTTGGTAGACCTTAAATAAATGATTTGGTCTTGATATTACTACTGTATTTTTTCTTGGTTATGGGTTGAAAACTCAACTTCTTCAACCAAGAAGTTTAGAATTTGCTCATCATTATCAAAAACTTGCCAATGCACGTTATTGTTAGGAATAGAAGGCCTAACAACTTCTTTAATGCGCTGATGTGTTTTACCTTTTGAAATCTCATTTGGTACATCATACTGAGCACCTATAGCACTAATCCTATCAACATGCTTATTCTCTTTTCTAGGCACGAACAAGTTAAAAGCCTGAAAATCTTCAATTAAATCTCAAACCTTGTGCTTGTATAACTTCAAAAGGTCATTTTTGGTTACATTAAGAGCTCTAACTTGATTCACAATCAACTCACTATCCCCAAACACTTGTAAACAACTAATTTTTCTTTTCCTAGCCCATTCTAACCCATGAATAAGGGCTTCGTACTCTAATTTATTATTTGAACAGTTGAAACAAAACTACAAAATGTATGGCACCACTACCGGCATCATTTCTACTCCTTGAACCATCAAAATGCAGCTGCCATACCTCATTTTCTTGTTGTTCTAGCTGTTATTTTTTATCCTTCACAGGATTTGGCATTTTCATACCTTGTTCATGCCTCATATACACACCAAATCCTCTTTCCTTTAGTTGTTCATGTGAAGAAAGAATGTCATTTTCAGCTGCCTAATCATCCAAGACTACATCTGGTATGAGTTTAGTTTGTCTATGTGGTTCTTGCACAGCTGGACATTCCTCATAGTAAAACATGGTACAATTTACATTGATGACACTAGGCTCATAAGGTTCTACGTGGTCTTTAGCAATAGATTCTATTAGAGTATTAAGTTTAAAATATGGAAATTAGTGATGTAGAGGCACTTTGGATAGGAGGAAGATAGACAAGTTGACTAGGTTTGTACTACACCAAAAAGTCCAAAATCAAAGGTTAGTTTGCAAAAGTGGGAACAACAATTAGAGGCTTTGAGATCTTCTTGGAAAAAGTGTTTAGGCATGCATTGGGACCCATCCCATCCATTGGAAAAGGTAGGTCAAACTCAGAAATGGTACTTCCTTGATGACAGTTTGTTCTATGGGAAGGTTTACAACCACTTCTTCCCCATCGAACTTCCTTGGGTAGTTTGAAAACTACAACTACTTACCAGTTTTGTCCTTACATGTTTAGGATTGTTTAGGCTTAACAAGTGCCTTCAAACAGTTTACAATGCAATTAGGCCTTGAATAAGGCACTAGACTCCTTGACATGCCTTAACAAGGCTTACAATCATGAATAATGTCTCTACATGCCTTAGGAAGGCTGACAAAAGTGACCACCTTTTATGACTGCCTCTTATATGACAACAATATGTAGATATTTGGAGATAGTCCTTATTACAATCAAATGAATGGTCTTGTAGGACCTTATTGAATCAACCAAACAAAATGAACAACAAAACAAGAAAACTCAAGACCTTAGTCTTCTTGGTGCTCCTGCACCATACTCCCCGGGTGGAAAGAGAACTCAAGTCTCTTGAGGAAGTAGATCAGCAATTGTGACACCATGCTTCAAGATGTCTTCTTCACCTATCCAAGTGGCATCTTCAATGGATAAGCCACTCCATTTGACAAGGAACTATTTGTATGTCTTCTTTCTAGTCTTCTTCAAGACTTTGGTGTCAAGAATGCATTCCAACTTCAATGGTTGATTGGGTAGAAGACCCTTGACCCAATCTTCATCTCCTACTGCTATAATATCTGCCTCTGAATCTGCATTAGGATCACCTTTGAAAGGAAACAAGTCTGAAACATTGAAGATAAGAGATATGGCCAAGCCTTGAGGAAGTTCAATCTCATAGGCATTGGGCCCAAACTTGTGCACAATCTGGCATGGTCCTATCTTCTTCATAAGGAGTTTGGTTGGCTGCCCCTTAGGAAGTCTTTCCTTCTTCGAATGTGCCATGACCAAATCCCCAACCTTGTATTGTACATCTCTCCTTCTCTCATTGGCTTTCTCCTTGTACTTGTCATTGTTCTTTTGAAGAGTTTCTTTGACACTATCATGGATATCCTTCATGGCCAATGCAAAGTCTTCACCTTGAGCACTTTTCCTCTCCAATCCATGGAGATCTCTTAGTTCAAGAATACCTCTTGGATGAATGCCATAAACAATCTCAAATGGACTCCTTCTTGTGCTCCTATTGGTGGAATCATTATAAGAAAACTCTGCTTGAGGGATGATCATATCCCATGCCTCTCCATGTTTGGTAAGACACCTGAGAAGATTTTCCAAGGACCTATTCACCGTCTTAGTTTGCCCATCAGTCTGATGGTGATAGGCTGAAGTAAATGACAATTGAGTGCCCAACTTCTTCCACAAGGTGCGCCAAAAGTGGCCTACAAACTTTGGATCCCTGTTAGTCACAATGTTAAGAGACAAACCATATCCAACCCAAAGTGACCTCCTAGTCCACCACAATGTTTTTCCTTTATGATGTTCTCCCTCATGGAACACCTAGGAACACATAGTTGGCTGCCTTTGAACAACAACCCCTGCTGCAACAAAAACTTAGAAAAATTAGAATGATAATAGTTTGAAAATTGTGAACAAACTTCATATACCTCCCTGAAATCTTCATCATCTTGATACATATGTTTGAGAGCATCAACCCCTACACTTTGCAATTGAATTTCCTGAACCATACACACCCTTTTACTCAATGCATCTATCACTTTATTAGCCTGCCCCTTCTTGTGTTTGATTAAAAATGTATAGGCTTGGAGTTGCTCAACCCATTTCATATGCCTATGATTGAGTATCTCCCCTGAATTCAGAAAACTAAGTGCATGGTTGTCAGTATAAACAATAAATTCTTTAGGCAAAAGATAGTGCCTCCATTTTTTTAAAGCTTGTACCATTGCATAGAATTCCAAATCATAAGTAGAGTACTTTCTCTTAGCATCATTCAATTTTTCACTAAAGAAAGCAACAGGCCTGCCTTCTTGACATAGGACAGCCCCTATGGCAAGGTTACTAGCATCACATTCCACCACAAACAACTTGTTAAAGTTGGGAAAAACAGGTATGGGCTGTTGTGCTACTTTTTGTTTTAGAATTTCAAAAGAATCATTGGCTGCCTTTGTCCAAAAAAATTTACATTTCTGCCCCCCTTTGATGGTATCCAAAATTGGTGCACAAATATGACTAAAACCCCTTATGAATTGCCTATAAAATGTTTCCAAACCATGAAAAATTTTCACATCACCTTCTATTTTTAGAGTTGGCCATGACAAAATGGCTTCTACCTTTGCTAGATCCATCTTCAAACTACCTTGTGAAATCACAAAACCAAGATAGGTGAGTTCTTCCTTCATGAAGACACTCTTTTCCATGTTGATCATCAATTGTTCATCATGCAACTTCTTCAAAACCTTATCCAAATGTTGCAAATACTCTTCCTTAGTCCTACTGAAAATAAGAATGTCATCCAAGTATACCACAACAAATTTGCCAATGAAATCCTTCAACACTTCATTCATGAGACGCATAAAAGTACTTGGGGCATTAAACAGACCAAATGGCATCACCAACCACTCATAAAGACCCTCATTTGTTTTGAATGTTGTCTTCCATTCATCCGCTTGCTTGATCCTAATTTGATGATACCCACTCTTAAGGTCAATCTTAGAAAAGCATCTAGCCCCTCCCAAATAGTCCATTAGGTCCCCAATCCTTGGCATAGGGAACCTATATTTTATGGTAATCTTGTTAATGGCTTTATAATCTGTACACAACCTCCATTTACCATCCTTTTTAGGGGCTAGGATTGTTGGGATAGCACATGGGCTAAGACTCTTTCTTACCAATCCCTTATCCAACAATTCTTGCACTTGCTTGGCAATCTCTTCATTTTGAGAAGGTGTCAACTTGTAGGCTGCTTTGTTTGGCAAAGTAGATCCCAGTATGAAGTCAATTTGATGGTTTATGTCCCTAATAGGTGGCAACTCATTAGGCATTTCTTCTACCATAATCCCTTTATATTTCTCTATCAATTGCTGCACCTCCTTAGGGAACTCTTCCTTACTAGGATCATGCAAACTAGGATAAGGCAAATTGATGCATTGCAAGAGGAGCTGTGAAGAGGGTTTGATCTGAGAACAAGAGAAGAAAGTGAGGATGAAGCTGAAGAAGAGCTATCTAAGGAAGAACAAGAAGCTATAGGAGATCCTACATAAGTTAGGTTGTTGAGAACCATTTCGAAGATCGGAAAGAGACCCAAGATCAAAGTTTCTACATATTCTAGGGATTTGAATCTAGAACAGCTTATTGATTGGATCAATGACATGGAGGAGTATTTCAAGTATGAAGACGTGGAGGACCCAAATCGGGTCAAGTTTGCAAAAACAAAGTTGAAGGGCCATGCAAATATTTGGTGGAAGGAGGTCCAGTTAGAGAGGAATAGAAGAGGAAAAGGAAAGATCACCAGATCGGATCAGATGGTGGAGAAACTAAAGAAGCAGTTCATTCCTATGGACTATGAGATGGAGCTATTGAAGAAGCTGCAAGGATTAAAGCAAGGTAACAAGTCTGTCAAGGAGTATATAGAAGAGTTTTATAAGATTACTATTACGATAGGCCATGTAGAGCCAAATAAGCAGAAGGTAGCTCATTACATTAATGGGTTGAGGTCAAGTATTTAAGAGGAGTTGAGCCTAGTCAGAATGACCACAAAAGAAGATGCATACCAGTTTTCCCTGAAGGTGGAAGAGAAGTTGAATAAAATATTTGACTGCAAGCAAAGGGGGAGAGGTCAAGGTGGAAGGATAGGTGAAAGACCCTATGGGGGATGAAATGAAGATTTAAAGAAAAGTGAAGAAGCTGACACCAGTCAAATTCAGAGAGGAGATAATACCTACCACCCTCGTGACCAGAACAATGGTGAGCAAAGAGGAAGAGGAAGAAGTAGACCTGGGTAAGGACCTGGAAGAGGAGGTTTCAGAGGAACCTGTTTCCAATGTGGAGAAGAAGAGCATCGAGCATATGAGTTCCCACAACATCAAGGAAGGACAAATCGAAGACCTGAAGGTAATGCATGAGTTACACATGTAGACAAAGATGCACAGTCTGAGCATTCTAAAGATGCTGAAAAGGGAGAAACCCTAGTTGTCAGAAGAACTTTGTTGAATGAGGAGAAAGAACCAAATCAGAGGAAGAGTTTATTCTACACAAGATGTAAATGTGAAGGTAAGTGTTGTGATATTATTATTGATAGTGGAAGCACTCACAATCTTGTTTCAGAGGAGATGGTTGAGAAGTTGAAGTCGACAAGAAGAAAGCATCCACATCCATATCAGATTGCATCATTGTAGAAGGACCACAGAGCTTTGGTCAATTTTCAGTGTTTATTGAAGTTCAAGATTGGGGACTATCATGATGAGGTGTTGTGTGATATCATACCGATGGATGCATGTCATATGCTATTGGGGAGGCTGTGGTAGTATGATAGGAGTGCTTTCCATGATGGCCGTGCAAGCACAAATTCCCTAACAAAGGATGGATTTCGTCATAAGTTGAAGCCATTGAAGGAGGTGGAAGAAAAGGTATGTTGTACTGCCACAATTTGCTTGGTTGATGGTAGAAAAGTTTTGGAGGGTATGAAGTATGACCGCCATTTCTTTGCATTGATTCCTAAGATTAGTCAAGAGAAATGTGAAGATGTACCAGCAGAAGTCTCAGATATGTTGGATGAATTTTAGGATATTATCTCTGATAATGTACTAGAAGGTTTACCGTCAGTTAGGAAGATAAGTCACCAAATGGCTTTGATACCAGGAGCTAGTTTACCGAATAAGTCAGCCCACATAATGACTCCTGCAGAGAGTGAAGAGCTGAACTAACATGTTTAAGAGCTGTTAAGGTAGGGACTCATAAGGGAGAGCCTAAGTCCATGTGCGGTACCTACAGTACTAGCACCAAAGAAAGATGGAGAATGGAGAATGTGTACAGAATCTAGGGCCATCAATAAGATCATGATCAAGTATAGGTTTCCATTACCAAGAATGGATGACATAATGGACTGTTTGAGTGGAGCCAAGTACTTCATGAAAATTGACTTGAAGAGTGGGTATCACCAAATCCATATCAGAGAAGGAGATGAATGGAAGACAACCTTCAAGACAAAGGAGGGTTTGTATGAGTGGTTATTCATGCCATTTGGGCTAACCAATGCACCGAGCACATTCATGCGGCTCATGAACGAGGTACTAAAAGAATTTTTGGGAAGTTTTTTTATTGTTTATTTAGAAGATATTTTGATTTTTAGTAAGACTTGGGACGAGCATATGATGCATATCAGAAGATTTTTGGAGAAGCTAAGGGAGGAGAAGTTGTTCATCAATCTGAAGAAATGTAGTTTTGCAAAGAAGGATTTGGTATACCTAGGATTTGTGGTCTTAGAGGAAGGTCTTAAGATCGACCCATAAAGAGTAAGAGCTATAATTGAATGGCCTACGCCAAGGAGTGCTATAGAGCTACGATCTTTTCATGGTTTGGTAAGTTTTTACAAAAAGTTTATCAAAAAAATTAGTAGCATTTGTGCACCCCTAACTAAGACAAGAGAGGGGATACAAAAGAGTTTAGATGGACTAAAGGAGCAGACAAAAGCTTTGATACGTTGAAGAAAAAGTCACAGAGCAACCTATTTTGGCACTTCCAAATTTCAATAAGGTATTTCATGTAGATTGTGATGCTAGTGGCAGTGCTATAGGAGCTGTTTTGAGTCAAGAAGGTAAGCCCATTGCCTATTTTAGTGATAAGCTTAATGATGCCAAGAAAAAGTATTATGATTATGATCAAGAGTTTTATGCAATAGTTCAGGCTTTAAATAAATGGAGACATTATTTGTTGCCAAAAGAGTTTGTTTTATATATTGATCATTAGGCTTTGTAGTATCTTAATAGTCAAGGAAAGTTGAACCAAATGCACTTAAAATGGGTTGCATTTTTTCAGAGCTATACTTTTGTTTTGAAGCACAAGAGTGGGAAGTCCAACAGAGTTGCAGATGCCTTGAGCAAAAGGCAAAATTTTTTGACAGAAATGAAGATAGAGGTTGTTGGGTTCAATAAGCTCAAAAGTTTGTATCTTGAAGATCCAGATTCTGAAGAGGCCTGGAAAGCTTGTTTGTAACCTATTACTTTGGATAAGACAAAATGGTTAGATTTAATAATCCAAGATCGCATGTTGTTTAGAGGAAGCTAGTTGTGCATTCCAAGGAGTTCCATGAGAGAGAACCCGATTAAGGAGAAGCATAGTAGAGGATTGGCTGGACACTTTGGTCGAGATAAGACCATTGCTATTGTTGGTGAATATTATTATTGGCCACAGTTGCAACAGGATGTGAGGAAATTTGTGCAGAGTTACAGAGTGTGTCAGATGGCAAAAGGAACAAGTCAGAATACAGGGCTATATCAGCCATTAGCTACACTGGAGAAGCCATGGGATGACATTAGTATAGATTTGGTTCTTGATTTACCAAGGACACAGAGAGGACCTAATTCCATTTTTGTGGTGGTGGAAAAATTCTCGAAGATGGAATATTTTATTCCTTGTAAGAACACTAATAATGATGTTCATATTGCAGAGTTATTTTTCAGGGAGGTGGTGAGATTGCACGGTCTACCAAAGAGCATAGTTTCAGATTGAGATACCAAGTTTGTTGGTTATTTCTAGAGGACATTGTGGAAGAAGTTGAAGACAGATTTGAAGTTTAGTTCTACACACCATCCATGGACTGATGGATAGACGAAAGTGGTGATTAAGAGTTTGGGCAACCTGCTATGATGCTTAGTAGGCGATAAGCCCAAGGGATGGGATTTGATTTTACCATAGGCAGAATTTGTTTACAACAATTCTATCTACACACTCAGGAATGTTACTCTTTCAGCGTGTCATGTGAATGTTATCAATGATCTTCTTCTTCTATTCATCCCTTTTGAAAACAAAGGGTAGCATCATGCTGGACTCAACCCTTGTGGGAGCCCATTTGACACCACATGCTGAATGTCTTCAATCAGCTTCATGATTTGTCCTATACCTGCACATGAAACAAACAGATTAGAATAAAACAATGATGCTCTTATGTTTGCTTCTCTTTAGTTCCCTTCTACATATGGATGTTCTTATTTAATCAATGCACTACAATTAAGATATTATGTCTCTCTTGATTGATGAAGGATTTTCATAACTGAAGCTTCTAACGGGACCTTCCTGCAATTTTTTAGGTACATGCCAAGGTCAGGAGCGGGAACTGGAGGCTTCTACAAGATCAACCTAAACAAGGCAATGATGGCTATGTCTTTCCCTCTTCTTCATTAGATACATAGTGTTTTACTTGTATTTGCATGAGTTCAGCTATAAACCATGACTTGTGTGGGACATCTAAAATGTCTTAGTTTCCTTCAATGCAATGTTTGTTCTTTTATGTATTCAAAATTGTAAATGAACAATCACTGTAGTGAATGAATACTTATCTCTTTTACTGCTCTGCAATGAAATGAATGATTGAAACTTTTCTTTTCTACATCTGAACAACTAAACTACACTTGTCTATGAATAACTATGCAACTAGCGCATAATAGAAATAAATAAAACCTCATTCAAAATGATAAATAATGAATCTACTCAGCCAATTTTTTAGCTGGTGTCAAAAAATGGTAACAACCCCCTCAATATGTTCTTGACTTTATGTGTTGCACTTTCTTGGATCTTTGTCTGCATTCTGTATTAGTTTCTATGTCCCTTTGTAGTGTCATTGTCTCTATTTGCATATTGTATTCCATCATGCTCCTGTAGTTGCATCTACCTTTTGCCATCTCTGTCTTTTCAAGCATTCCTATATGAATTGTGTTCTTTTACTACTATATTATGCAAACAAGAAGGTCACTTGGAGGATGGTCTTTTAGGCCCAAGCTTGACTTTTCTTAACAACTTCTAATGACTGCTTCAACCCCCAATTCTAAACACTGTCAATAACCCTAGATTGTCATGATCTTATTAATGCACTTGTAACATTTCATTTGATTACCTTTTCAAAGCCAGTCTCTAGCTATAATCTCTGCCCTTCATGATGATTGTCCTTCCATAGTCCTCATGTTGATTAGTATGGACTGCCTTTTGAAGACTGTACTCTTGCATGATGGCTATTGACTACTTCAAGATACCTTGACAACATTATGGTATTTCCTGGAAACATTACTCATTTGTGACTCTCCTTTCAATGTGAGGGATTTCCTTTCATATCTTTGACATGATAGTCATTACTGGGCAATGTCTCATCATGAGTTCCCTCCTCTAGTTGATTATGCATGTGACATCTTGCTGGTTTGAATGATGGGACTATACCTATACCTGTACAAATCAACAAAAGTGTTAAGAAAACAAAGAAGCCAAGAGCTTCTCATGATGATTGGATGATCTTTACTTTTCTTGAATCTCCATGATGCTTGTATATTTGAACTTGAGACACTTTTTATCTTTCTGATTTGATGTTTAGTAAGATACATGTTGAATACCTATTAGTTTTGCATGTATGAGACTTTGGATCCTGAGCTTTAACATCACTTTCCTTATCCCTTGTAGGCACTTCTAGAGCTTCAATAAGGAATTAAAGATGTAGCTAATAAAAAATGGGATTCATCAGAGGCAATGATGGATCCCTTTTCTCTTATCTGTCTTTTTACTTACAGATGTGAAATCTTTCTTTTATTGCATCCTATAAGTTATTTCCATGGCTTGTGTGGGAAATTTATGAACATATCATCTTTTAATGAATATAAACAACTACTTTATGCAAAATTTTGTATGCAATTTATCTTTTTCTGTAAAGCAATGGCATAATGAAAACTAAAAATTCTCTTTATGGTATTGTTTGTATGATCATATGAGAAACCTTAGCTGAATTTAGTGTACATTTATTCTTCTTCAAAGTAGAAAACACTACTGTTGTCCCAACCTAGGTTGATTGGGCTGAAAAGTACAATTAAGTAATAACTACACCTTTGGATATGGGCTGATATTCAAGTCCTAGCTTATCAATAATTTGTTTACGCATGACTAAACTACTAGCACCTGAATCTATCATGTAATTATTAACAAGATGTTTTCCTATGATTAATGACACATAAAAGAAGGTTGGTTTCACTTCTTTAGTTTGCTAGTCATTAACTTTTGGAGATGTATTGGCCAACACTACCTTGGGTTGCTCATTTAGAGGCTCATTAGACACTTGCAAGTTTGATAAAGTAGTTTGTAAAAGATCTTTTTGTCCTAGTAATGGTAATGAATCCCACAATGAAACATTAACATTAGCTTTCCTCATATGATCAATAATTATTAGTGTTCACATTTCATTTGGCTTAATTTGGCATTCATTTGGCCATGTTTGGAAGCCTCATTTATGTACATGGCATAAGACACCCTAGCTGGGTGTGTGGCAATTATGAAGAGTCCTTCGAACTCTTTCACTCCACTTAGCTTGTCACATCTACTTGAGATCTCCTTAAGTTATGGGATTGACTCCCATTAACTCAAGGTTTCTCAAGGCTATATGTACTTGTCATATTGACTTCCAATTTACTCCAAATTTGTGATTAGCATTCATCTTATAGATCCTGCAAATTCTAATATGGATCAGAGCAATCTAAGTCTATTTGCTAGTTTGTTTTGGAGTCACAAAGTCATTAAATTTTGTAGGCCATTTGGTGAATCTCTAGTTCATGTTTTGGCAAATGATTTGGAGGATTAAGTCATTTTTTAGCCTCTCAAACTATTTGAATTCTTCTAATCGACGGCTTCATTGTTGTTTGTGAAGATTTTTGCCATTATCAAAGCCTCAGATTCGTTGTTTTTGACTGCCATTATTGGTGATTAGATGGCTATTGTGGCCGGTTGGTGTCCCTACAAGGTGTGAAATCTCCTGTTCAACTTCAGTGTGGATGTTTCATCTCTTAGCACCCATTTCTCTGTTCAAGTTTAATGATTTGCCTGAGGCCCATGTCTGAGAAAATCAGCCTATTAAGAGGCCTGATTGTGGGATGTGTGTCCCATTTGCTACTACGAAGCTACATTTGAGGAAGGAGAATGGTGATGGTGACAAGGGCAAGTTGTATTCACACCCAAAACCTGACAACATTCATGGCTCTGTTTGAAGGCATTTAGTTTTTTACTGTGTTTTTTGTTGTTGTTAAGAGTAGGGTTCGCAAATGGCCTAGATGCCCAACTCTCAGAAGCCCCTGCTATGTAGTAAGCGCACAGAGCTATAGCGCCCAGCAATGAAAAACCTTCAGACACAGCAGCAGTCACACACATCTGAGCCATGAAGCAAATTGACTCCTGATTTGTGCTATGTGAAGGAAGATTTAGTCTGAGAAAGGAGTCAAATTGACTCTTGTATGTCATCTTGCTACCATTCTCTAGCCACCTCTACAACATTTAAGGGTAAATCACCCCCAATGGTGCCATAAATCTACAGAGAGGACACCATACACAGCCTAAAAATCTACCTTTGAAGTGCAATTTCAACCTCAAATTCCTCTATTTGCCCCATGACCTCTAGAAGCTCTCTTCTAGCCACCTTTACTGCTCACACCTAGCTGCCCCTATTTCTTTCTGCATTTGCACCTTATTGTGTCCTAAAATTTGGGCTTGAAATATCAAAATTATGCCTTAATTTTGTTTTGAAAGCATTTAAAATAATTACTTTTCAAATTGTTATCAAAATAGGCAATGTGCTTTGTGTTAAAATAGAGGCTGGACATTTAAAAATTGGGGCAAAATTAATTTGAAGGAATTAATGGTTATGTAAATTTTGCATCTTCATCTCTTGAAGATGAAGGGTGAGGCCCGGATTGGTAGGAGGCCAATTCCCACTCACAAAATTAAACCATTGTATTTTTCATTTTTTGCCAAATCCAACGAGTCATTGGAAGGTTAGTTTCCCTCTCGCCATGGGCATTTTTTTGCTAATTAGTGCCAATTTATTAAAATAGGTCTATTTTGTGGGAACTTGCTTTTGTGATAACTTTTACTTAGTAACTCAAAATTGAGCACCACTTTTTGCAAAAGTGAATATTTTCTCATTTCCCATGCATCTAACTTATTTATATTATAATAACACACTATGTTATAAAGTGTCACAAATCTGGGGGGTCGCCTAATACTGAATCGGGGGGTGTATCAAATGTGCTTTGAACATTTTAGAGTTGTGCCAAAGAACACTTCCATACAATCATGTCAAGAGAAATTCATTGAGTCATGTTTAGAACGCTTCTGCACTTTCTTTCCATTTTTTTCACTTATGGGAGTTATTCATGCACTAATTTATAAAGTGCCACAAATATCATTTGGGATAAAAATATTGAATTATGGGGGGGTTCATAGAGTTGTATCAAGTGCATTTCCAAGTTGTGCCAAGAGCACTTCCACAGAGATATGTCAAGATCACTTCCACTACTCCATCATTCTTCAACATTTTTCCCACATTGTATTGAGATGTGTCACAAACACTTCCACTACAACATCATCATCACCTGTTGCTACATCAGAGTTTAGAGTTGTTTAATAGAAGGCTTCCATAGATTCTTCATAGAAGGATTATCAACTTCAGGTATTTTGTACTGTGTCTAGTACACTTTCTTGTTTTTCTCTTTTGGGGGGTAGTTTTTTCCCATTAGGTTTTCTACCTTTCTCCACTTATGAGAGTTTTTTTATTTTGTACATGGATACCTCATTAGGCCTTGTTGCTAGGACCCATCTTTTTCACCCACCTAAGTTGTGCTTAAGGGGGGGTTATTAGTGTTCACATTTCATTTGGCTTAATTTGGGATTCATTTGGCCATATTTGGAAGCCTCATTTTATGCACATGGCATAAGACACCTTAGCTAGGTGTGTGGCAATTATGAAGAGTCCTTAGAACTCATTCACTTCACTTAGCTTTCCACAAATTCTAATAATAATATTAAAAGGCATTGATGTTACCTTACTTGGCCCTTTTGGACAGCTAAATCACCTTTTGTGGTTGTTGGTTGTGACTAGTTTGAAGGTTGTTCATGAGTTTCTACAACATGATTTCTTTGAAGGATAGGTGTGTCACCCGCCATAGATAGACTAGCAACTGTTCAACTCACTTGAGGAGCCTTTTGTACCACTCCATCAGTTGTTTGCCCTACCTCAATAGCCCCTTTCTTGACCCTGGTGTTTGCTACAATGGGAACATATGGATGATTTACACCACAAAATTCACCCCCTCACCAATTCATGAGGGTTGCCTCATTTTGGTGGTCAATTTACTGCTGTATATGTTGTTGTTCAAGCACTTCTTGTGAAGTAGAAGGCTGCAAAATAGGTGTGTTTTGCACCATTAAGGCCTGGTTTATGAGACCATTGGAGCATGCGGCCTGATTGTGGGGTTCGTTACATGAGAAGCACCATTCATATTCTTGAACTAAGTTTTTTTGCACATGAACTAGTGCTTTTAAAGTGCTGGCAGTGTTTAGATTATATGTTTGGAAAGTTCTAGCATTAAATGTAGGCTTTTGTTCTTGGTTATTAGCATGATAAGGGAGTCTATTTTTCTGATTAGGCTAATTGGGAGCTTGGTAAGGGGCTTGATAAGGCTTGCTATTTTGATTTTGCTACCTTTTGATATTTACCAACTCATTACCAAAGGTTTGAAGAAGACCTTAAATCTCTTGCAACTTAAAGGAGTGGGCTGCGACAACTTTTTCTTGGGTTGGGACAGTTGGTAAAGTGGCTATTTGTGGCATTTGTATGGGTGTAACAAGTTGTACTCTAGCAAAGATGGGCATTAGAGGCCTAGGGACAATTTTCCTAGATTGTATGAGAATTTTTTCATCCCTTATAGCTATTTCATATGCATCTGGGAGTGTGTTTACACCCATAGATTGTATCATCACTGCAATGTCACTATTAAAAGCCCTCAAAAAATACAAAAAATCATGTTGTGCTGACGGTCTTACCAGCGGTGGGATTCTTTCCCAAGTCCTTTGGAAATAGAAGTTAAAGTCTGTCATGTGCTCATGAGGAGCTCTCTTGATGGTGCTCAGCTACTCTACCAAAGAGAAATGGTTTGATTTGTTTTCAAACTATTTGCAAAGAAGCTCTCCAAGTTGATCCCATGAGCCTATTAAGTTCACTGCCAAATCTCTAAACCACTGCAATTCTTTGACTTTGAAGGAGGCTGCCAATAATCTAAGAGCCACATTTTATGCAGTGATGTGATGCACATCACATAAGTTTTCCACATCCTGGATGTGCTCAATGGGTGTACTTTGGTCCTCTCCTGAGAAAAAGAGTAAACCTCTAAGAGCTGCCACTAGAATGTCATCATGTTGTGCCAAGTTCAAGGTGCTACCTTGATCAAAGGGTACAAAAATGTGATTCTTGGGGATAGAAATTCATATTATATAGGTCTCATTTCTCACAAGAGGAGGTACAACTCTCATAGAAGGTGGAGTTGACTGTGTTTTCCTTGTTGAAGGATGAGTTCTTCTACTAGATCTACTTTGTCTCCTAGGGGGAGATAGCTATAAGTATTCAAAAGAGCTTGCACTCCTAGTTTGTATACTTCTCATAAGCTGATTACAACACTAATTTGGCCTGGAAAATCACATGTAGAGTCTTTAGATATGCAAAATTCAACCTCTTAAAGGTCTGGAATGTTGATAGCATATCAATACTAGCAAGAAAAATATATTTTCTTTTGACTATCTTAAGCCAAACAATCCCACCGGGCATGTCAAAAATTGTTATCACCTAAATACACACCCTTGCTAAGTCGCAGAAATTAGCTTACTTGGAGAAACATGGGATTCTTTTCAAGTTTGTGGGTTACCTATGACAAAAAGGAACCTCTAAAGTGAGCTAGTTCTCTTGGTTCTATCACATTGTCCAACCTATTTTACTACTTCACTTGATAGGAAAGGTAGAAACAATTGCTTGAAATGAACCTACTATTAAGGCGATGCTCCAAAATATGTTTGTTTCAGACCTTGGACTATTGATTTGACATACAACTAATCAAGGTTTTAGTTGTTTATGCACAACATAAGTGTTTGACATACATATGTATAAGTATTTTATTGAAAGGTATATGTTTTTGCTGTTTTAGAAATGAAGAAAGTATGTTTTCTTCACAAACTAACATTTGTTTGAACTGTGACACAAACGATAACCTACACAAATAAATCTTTCTTGCTTGAAAATGATGGAAATAAGACACTCATTTAAGGATTTGCACATAAAAAATCACAAAAATGCCATCAATTACCTCACACACACAACCAAAATAGAAACTTTGAAGTCCAAAATGCTTGCTTTATTAATAGAAGATGTGTTTACAATAGTACATGATCTAAAATCTATATTTTTTGCTTAAAAATGTGTTACAAAAATGTTGTTCTACAACAAGATCTAAGTTACAATCTCTAGTTTTTTGCATCTTACAACTCAAAAACAAGAAAGAACTAAATTGAAAATGATGCCTAAGGATCCTATATGGCATCATAGACCAAAGAGAGTATCTAGGACCTAAAATTTACCAAGTTACAAGGCCTTAAAAAGTGCTAACCTACTTTGCATGCCCAGCTGACTCCAAGTTTGACTTGGTCTTCTTCTTTGAAGTTTGATGACTTCTTCCAGCTCCTTGAAGTGCTCTAGTTGTTTGAAAGTCTCCTAGATGCTTGGGAGATGGTTAAACTTTGCCCTATATTCTTGTAACTACCCTTGAAGAGTCCTTACTGTCTGTCCTTTCTATCCAAACTGCTCAAAATACTCCATGAATGCATCAACACCTTGCAAGTTTCCCTTACTTTCTCATTACTTCTTCATTTTCCACTTTGCCAATGAAATAGGACATCTGTTTATGTTGTGAAAGCTCTATTAGAACTTTAAGGTGTATGGAAGGAGTTATAACATTTTTGGAGTCTTAAAATTGCCCCAAACTACCTCTTAAAGGCTTAAAGACCCCTGTAACTTCATTTACTACCACTGCTAGGTCTTTTTGAGGATTAAAACTACCCTTTAGTTTCCTTGAACTAAGTTTTGTACCCATTAGTCATGAGATAATTTCATCTCTAATTTTTGCACTTTGGTTGAAGTACATAGTGTGTATTTCAACATGCTTTCATTTTGTAAGGTTTGTTTCAATGTCACATAGAGTGCATGGTCTCTGAGCCTCATGATTATTGTCTTTCATCTAGTAACCCAGCTATTATAGTCATATCATGTCTTGTTTTAGGACTGTTACCTTCACTATCATTTCACATCATTCTTTGACAAAGGTTACAAAGCATTGGAAAGGATAGAAGCATGATACCAATTGACATTAGAGAAACCTATGCAACCTTCCATATCTAATGTACTAAATCCCTTATGTTGTGGAGGACTACTCCTTGCATCTATTAGTTTGTCTCACTGTTTGCTGCTCTTATCTCAGATTATCTTCTCCTTCATCATAGGTTATGCCTTTAAAGACTCCCCATTAGGTCAAGACAAAGATCTCTAGTCATCCCTATAGCTCTCTAATAGTCTGCTCTTGGTGCAATCATTTAACTAAGCATGTTGTTGTTTAGGCATTCTTAGGACTGCATAGGCCATACAGACATTGCATATTTCTAGGGTTTAGCAGGTGTTTAAAACTATCAACAATGACACTTTAGACTATCACTGTAACAACACTTCTACAACTCTAATCTCTTCACACTTTCCATGTAGGCTCCTTGACTATTCCTATCACACAGTCCTTAAGGACTTTCAATATAGTTATGTATGACTATATGACTATCACTTCTCTTATTACTTTTTTCACCTTATGACAGTCACAAGATATGATTGTTTCTCATACATCTGGCCAGTCATCATGCTCTCTATTCACCTTAATGTGGCATAGACCACTATATTGATATCCATTGGTAGACTATAACAAACTCATGATGTTCGCAACTTTCACTATGTGAAGGATTACAGACCTCTGTATGGTCTTACTTATCCCTACTTTTTTTCATGCATCCTGGTGGTGCCTGCATAAGCAATCAGGTTTTAAGCATTTAAATATGCAGGCACCTTTCAAAAATTCAAAAAATTTCTAACACTTTCAGCCTCTGCAGTTGAAAAAATGCCAAAATCAGTTAAGGTGCGAGTGTCTTTGCATATACAAGTGTGTTTGTATGTACATGCATGTCGAATGTGCATTGGCGGGTCAAAAATCTCCATCGGCCTTTGAAAAAGTTAGTTGTATGCATTTTACATGCATATCAGGCATGAAATGATGCATATACAAAGGGGGAATCTTTCGTAGATTCCTGGGAATATTCCCACTTTGTATATCGGGTTGCATGTGGAGGTGCATTTAAAAATATACAAGGGCGCAGATGCATTTGCTATAGTGGCGAGCGGGAGATACATGTGGCGGGGTCCACAGAAATGCAAAGGTCTTTGTATCTCCAAGATATAAGTGAATTATATGATGGGCCTTGTATATTCTGCAACATACAAAGTAGAAAAGATGCAATTGGTAAGGCCCGCGACATGCAAAGTGAACAGTGAAGCAAAGGTGCATTCCTGGAATATTCTATCGTAGATTGCACAGATGTATCAAAGGGTTTGTACATTGTGTTGTATGTTTAAATATGCAAGGGAAAGATACAACGCAGATTTTAAAGGGATGTTCTGATCTAGCAAAAGAAGTGTTGAAGTCCACAGCATGTATATCTGGCGCTTGTATGTTTGACATACAAGCTGATATACGAAGAAGAAATATACATTTTGGACCCGAAGAGGAAATCAAGCTGCAATAGATAGATTTTCAGGTCCATGGGTTGTATATCACATTTGTATATGTGGTATACAAAGCAAAGATGCAAATGAAGGAGATACAAGCCGGACTTCAAAAGGAGGTACATTCTGATGCATAAAAGTTTCAAGTCTACCTTGTATGTTGAGCAGTTGCGTGTATATGCATCCTGCATATACAAAGATTTAAAAAGGGATTTGTATATGCATTCAAACATGCATATACAAGGGGCGAAAAGGTAAAATGAAGGAAGAAAAGACCAGTGATAGAAAGTTAAGGTGCCTACGTGGCACGATATCATTGGCTAGTAGCTCTTCATGCATGTTTTGCGACTGTTGATCCCAGCAATGAATTCTTTGATCGACGGCCTTGTTTTGAGCTTTCAACGATGGTTTTTTTGGGCAAGTGTGGCCATTTTTGAGCGGGAAAATCCCCAAATGTACCTGCTGTTGCATCTCGTGAGTGGATGGGGCATTAATGGCAGATTGTGCAGGGAAGTATGGGTGAGGCATTAATGGGAAGATTGTGCAGGGAAGTATGGCAGATTTATGTTTATGTTTATGTAACTGTTAAAGATCTATAAATTTTTGCATTATCCTCCTCTCAAGATTAGTGTAGGAAGTTGTTCTACTACCTTATCTTCCTTACAAGAATTAACTAACATCACATAGTTTATTCTTGATTTTTCCACTAATTATTTAATGAATATATGATTTTTTATGAATTTTCATTGACACATTTTGAAAAATAAAAATTTGAGTGTTACCCTTAATGTTTTTGAAAACTAATTTAAAATCATATAGAATAGATTCTAGAATTAAATAATGTAATTTTTTTTCAAATTTAGATGAATGGACAAAAAATGACACCGAAAATACTATACATATGTTTTAGGCAAAAAAAAAAGACAGAAATTGAAGATGGAAAGCTTAATGTTTTTAGATTTTAAAAAATAAGGGTGGGATTCAAAGTAAGTTAAATGAAACATGAGCACGTTATAACATGTACACATTATAACATTCTCTCTTTAAAATTTAGAATTGTCTCTTGTTACAATAGTTATAGTTTTGAGAGACATTTGTCTATGTGTACACTTGATGCATTTTTTGTTAATAATATTTTTAGTTTCTGATTCATAGAACACTATAAAATTCATATTAAATATTTTCTTTAATGTGATATCTTTCACACTTAATAGAAAAACCATAGTCTAATTGAAATGATTACTAAATAGAGTTATAGGTTTTAGAGAAAGAGGCATTAGATGAGCTAGATATTACACGACGAGGTCAATTATTGCTCGGTTCCTTGGAATCTAAGGGCATCATGAACATGTCTATCATACTGTGGAACCCATTCTTGAATTTACACCATTAGTATAAATGCACCGATCATACATCATGTTCCCAATATTCCATGTTATTTCAAATAATGTCTTGTTCCAAGATAATTTAAGTCCCATTTCCATTTGCATAGAACTATACAACACCCTTCCTAGTCCATGATTTTTGTCCCCCTTCCGGAATGAACACAGCAAATGGCAACAAATGGTGAATAATCAAAGAAGATTATAGAGATGGAAAAGGGTGCAATATATAGGTATCCACATCAATGTGATAGGTAAGAATCATGGAAGAAACCATTATGGAGGCATGATACTACATTAAATCAACAAGCCAACCATTATGGATCTACATGTAATCAAATGAGAAATTATAAGAATCAATTGCATCATAAAAGTATTGGCTATTCGTGGTAGGAAAGGACTTGTACTATGATTAGAAATGGAAGAAAATGGGTGCAAAAAATATGGATCAAGGATGTCTGATCAATGTGTTGTCAATCTAAAATCACTATGAAGATCACATATTAGCAATTGGAAATCAATTTGGGATTTCTCTAGGTTGAAAGAGCAGTTTGTAGATATTTTTACAAAATTATCAAAAGAAAATTTTGAAAAATTGACAAGAAATCTTGGAACAATCAATTTGATTTCAAATGCATAATAGTGTTTGAGTAAATATTAAGAGAGTGTGTTAGAAATATAATCTTAACACTCAAGTTTTCTTTTTTACAAATGTATTAACTTGGTAGATAGTTCATAATATAACATGGTTTTCTAGAGAGGTCAACTCAATGTTAGAAACTTGCAGATCAAGTCAAGATAGAAACTTCGATCTTAAGTCAATGTTAAAAACTTGAAGGTAAGATATATAAATTGCATATATTTTATTTATACATACATCATTTTGTAATATAGTAGAAAAATAGCGATGATACAAAATGAGAAATATAATGGAAAGTAGTAACTTTGTAACAGTAGTAGTGTATTATGCATAACTCATCGTTTTCCTAATATATGAAATATTATTTCTAAGTTGTGTGTGTGGAGAAATTGTATTTTTTACTATTCTATGTATGCATTTAGAACAATAACTTATGCTCTTTTATATTGTGAATTTTAAAGTAAATTCTATAGGATTTTTAAGTTAGAATAGGGCACATAGATGATTCTCTCGATAATAAACTTCCACGTCCTGGATGATAATATTGTTTCATTTAAGGGCACATGAGATAAGAATGACTTTACATTTGGGTCACTTAGAGCTTTAATTGTTCTCTCCACCATGACTTGAATAGCAGCTAATTTTGGAAAGAGAAATAACAACAATCATCAACATCCTTTCATTGGATTACATAGTTCAAATTTGTTTAATAACATGATATTGTTGTTCTCCCATGGTCCTACAGTACATTTATCAAGGTGATGGCCAATTCTTATATAATATTTTTCTAAAATAGATAAATAATTTAGCTAAGGCAATATCTCCATTATCATGGAAAATTGACACTACTACTAACATTACAACTACCAGCCCTAATATTAGTAGTAGGAGTAGAGCATCCAAATAATTATTAGGTGAACAAAAGAGTTTCAAATTGACACTGAGAGGGAGAATAATTTGAATATAATTCCTAATTTATAAATGGATTGTAAATTTAACACTACAACTATTAGCCCTCATATTGGTAGAAGTAGAGCATCCAAATAATTATTAGGTGAACAAAAGTGTTTCAAATTGACATTGAAAGGGAGAATAATTTGAATATAAACCCTAATTTATAAATTTGAAAGGGAGAATAACACTACAACTATTAGCCCTCATATTCACACGAATAGAGCATCCAAATTTTTATTAGGTGAACAAAAGAGTTTTAAATTGCCACTAAAAGTGAGAATAATTTGAATACAAACCCTAATTTATAAATGGAATGTAAATTTAACACTATAACTATTATCCCTCATATTCATAGGAATAGAGCATAGAAATAATTATTAGGCAAACAAAAGAGTTTCAAATTGACACTGAAAGGGACAATAATTTGAATGCAAATCTTAATTCATAAATATAGTGCAAATTTAATAGTACAACTACTAGCCCTCATATTGACAAGAAGGAGTAGAGCATACAAATAATTATTAGGTGAACAAAAGAGAAACTCTGGATTGTGTAGGGACAAATGCAAAGCTATAAGATGAGTTTACAATCACAAATCAATCCAAATTGCTAGACTTTACGTCGAAATATTATGCTTTTGTTTGTACAGTTTAATATTTTGGTCTTTTATTGTGTGAGTTGATTAGATAGGGTTTTCACTCTACATTTTTAAGATATGGTAAAATTTTAATCCTTTTTTAAGGACATGTATTGCATTAATGTTCTAGGAAATAAATTCTATCAAGTTCACTGGTATATAGAGATCAAAATTCAAGTCAGAAAAGTGGATATAATACATTTATTTTTAGGTAACTTTCTATTTCTATTTTGGACATTTTCCATCTTTTTAGTTTTAATGTAAATTAGGATATGGTTATTTGTGTTTCAATTTTTGTGTGTTGTGGATGTTTTCGCTTCACCTGCTTCATCTATTTGTAAGTTTGGTTCATTTTTTCACTTTTTTTAAGAATGTGTTTCACGTGGGTGTTGTGGATGTTTTCACTTCACCTATTTGTAAGTTTGGTTAATGTTTTCACCTTTTAAAGAATGTGTATCACGTGGGTGTTGTGGATGTTTTCGCTTCACCTATTTGTATGTTTGGTTAATTTTTTCATTTTTTAAAGAATGTGTATCACATGGGTGTTGTGGATGTTTTCGCTTCACCTATTTGTAAATTTGGTTAATTTTTCACCTTTTATAGAATGTGTATCCCCTGAGTGTTGTGGATGTTTTGGCTTCACCTATTTGTAAGTTTGGTTAATTTTTTCACTTTATAGTATTATTAAAATTAAATTATTTTTCACATTAAATTTGAAATTATATATTATTTTGTATGAAATATCAAAATTAAATTTTATAGCAATTTTTAAAACTTAAATAATATTTTTTATGTTTTAAATTATAAAAATACTATACATATTAAATTTGAGAGTGATTATTTCTTAATATTATTAAATAATTCATTAATTTAAAACACAATTAAATGACTTAAAATAAAATTAAAATAATCAAATTTAAGTAGTAAATGTATTTTTTAAATTTGTTGACAAAAGAAATTAATGGTGGGTACAAATCTTTTGATTGCATTAAATGACACTTATTATTTGCATTTGTATTGAATAAATAAGCAGTGACACGGCTGTCTCCATTAAATAAAAAAATTCAAGAAGCTTCCCCACCAAATAAACCTTGAAGAAATGCGGAGTGTTTTAATTGGTTCGTTTGTAGGCAAGACTGAAATAAATAGAGGCAGTCCAAAACAGATCTTCTTACTTGTGAGGTTTTGGTTTTACTTGTTACTGGTTCAGTGACACCGTGCAAGAAAGCTATGGAAAGTAGTGGATCGGTTAGGCATTTGAGGAAACTCGATCCGCTTGCCCCAGAATTCTATCCAAAGGTTCGCGTTGAGTTGCCATTGAACTCACCCATCACAGCACCTGCTCATGATGTCTGGAATACAACAGCTTCTTCTCCAGGAAACCAAGCCAAATTGGTCGCCTTCAATGTGGACGCCACCATATCGAACAACGATTTAAGAAAAATATTGCAAGCCTATGGCATGTATTTTTGTTGATCAGACAATTATTTATTTGTTTAGAATTGTATAGGAGATTAATATGCAGTCGTTTATGCAGGGGCAGTAAAAAAAGTGGAGACCAGTCCAAATGACCATAAGGTTAGGTTCATAGACTTTTTTAATGCGGGAAATGCGGATCAAGCCCGTGCAGCCTTGGACGGGAAAAGATATGGATCCATGGTTTTGAAAGTCCAGTTTAGCCATTGGAGTTCTGGCCTACATCCGACGCTTACCAACAACATGCCGCCTCGTCTTCAACAACAGAGAGACAAGGGAGCCAGAAAATGTACTATTTTTATGTTCATTTTTGTATCAATGCATTTAGGGTTAGGGTTTTCTTACGCCCAACCTTATTTATTATAATGGGGGTATACTATTCCTAATAATCTACTTTGATCTATTGAGATATTATTTTTTTCTTTACTATTTTGGTCAAATCTTAAATAGTATAGGCTGTAAACAAAATATAGATCTCCAGATTTAGTTTCTACTGTCATAGATGCAATGTATGTTTCTGGGTTTGGTGGCATATAGTCATTTTATAGAACTCTTAAAACTGTGTCAATTTTGAGAATTCTTTTAATGTTTTCACTGGGCAATGGAATAGCTTTTGGAAGAGGGATTACTGTTATCGATGGTAAATGTGGCTCAACTACTCGGACGAAGAGTCATCAGCCAGAAGAATCTAAACCCCAATTATCTAAGGGCGAAATGAAGAAAGAGAATGCTACAGTTACCAGTCAGGAAAGTTCTCGATTTGTTTTTGAAGAGGAATTAGCAAAGGCAAACTCCCCACATGCCAGAACAACTATTAAGATCAGAAATATTCCGGATCGATACAGGTATGGCCAGTATGGGTATTAGGGCCAACTGATTTCAATCGTAAAAGGTTTTTCATAAATTAAATTTTTAACAAGAATTTTGCTAATGTGATTCTGGTATATATTTTTCAGTCAAGACGAGCTTCTACAAATATTAGACAGTCACTGCAAGAGATGTAATGAAAACATCACAGATGCAGATGAACCAATTTCGGCATATGACTTTGTTTACCTGCCGATAGATTTTGAGTACGATATTGTTGAACTTGTTTTAATGTGCTGCTGTCATCAACTTTATTAGGTTTCAGCGAATGCTCAAGTATTTTTCTTCTTGTGTGCAGAAACGAGGTTAACCTTGGCTACGCCTTGGTCAATTTTACATCAGCCAAAGCTACATGGAAGCTGTATAAAGCGCTGCATATGCAACATTGGAAACGCTTGGAGTCATGTGAAATTACTTATTGCAAAATTCAGGTGTGTTATGTTTTTAGATCACCTTCTCTGTAATTCACTATCTTTTTCTTGTCTGATATTGTGGTATTTTCATCACAGGGTCGAGCTGCTCTCCAAGGTTACTTTCAAAATTCCAAATTTGGACCGGTGGTATTCGACCCACCTCGCAATGGGAAGGAATCCACACAGAGCAATATTCAATCTAGGGTTATTTAGAAATAAAGTCCTATCAAAGGCAACCAACAGTGTAATAGATAGATAGCTATAATACGATTTTTATCTTTTAATAAATATTTAGTAATTATAATTTTGTTGTTTTGTCTAAAGATTATGACAATTTTATATAAATTTTGGTCTTTTGTTTAAATATTTTCACAATTTTATATTTATATTATATTGTTTAAGGTATGAAGGAAAAGATATGTACAATCACTTCACTAGATTTATGGTAATAAACATTTTCATGGTTAATGGTATTGCTTTAGTTTTAGTAGTTTTCAATAAGATTAAAAATTGTGTAATTGTTCTTTTTTAATACAAAAAATAGAGATTACATTGCACAATTAATTAGTATATTTGTTTGATTTCAATTAACAATTTTATATTTATATTATATTTTCTAAAAGTTGACTAGATTTTTGGTAATAAATATTTTCATGGTTAATGGTATCGATTTAACTTTCTTTTACAAAATTTGTGATTCTATATGTGTTCTTGTGCATTTGCTAAGATGGGTCTTTTGTTGAATGACTCTAAATTTTAACCAGCCATAAAATGATCTCTGAGTTTGAAATAAGAAGAAAAAAATTCAAGTATGCCTCAAGAACCCCTTAGAAATCACCATGAAGTTGGTACATAAGTTAGAGCACAACATTTGTTAGATGATGGATATTATTTTGATAGGTCAAATACAAATAATGAAAGTTCCCATTTTCAACGTTTTATACTTCAAAGAAAGAGTCATGAAAGAAAATGCTAGAAATGATAGACATCATAGGCTATGGCATCACCTAGTACCCTATTCCCCTAGAGTCCATTCAAGACTAGCTACTTCTATCCTTAGAACTAGCCCTACAGATCAAGATCTTGTAATGTAGGGGGATAATGTGGTGATAAATTGGAATAGATGTAAACCCTATGATTGGAAAGGGTGAGTTATTTTTTGCATTGCATATATAGACCATACACTTGAACACATTATATGATAGTAACTTCCCTTCATGGTTTAATGACACACCATATTCTCTACACTTGTCAAACACTTGCCTCAAATGATCAAAGTATTCATTAGCATTTTTGAGAAAATTGTAATGTCATCTAAATAAACTAGCACTATCTTGTGCATCAAACCTTGGAATGCCATATCCATGGCCCTTTGGAAAGTTGCCCCAACATTGGACAAACCAAAAGGCATCTTCCTATAAGCCATTGTGCCCCATTTTGTGGTGAATGATGTCTTATATTGGTCCTCTTCCTTCACTAAAACCTGATTATAACCTGAAAAACCATCAAGCAAAGAGAACCTTTCCAAACTTGAAACCATTTGCAAGATTTGTTCAATAGAGGGCAGTGGATAGTGATCCTTCAAAGAGGCTCTATTGAGGTCCCTAAAGTCAACATAAAGCCTTATTTCACCATTCTTTTTCCTAACAGAAACACGATTAGACAACCATGAAGTATGCTTAATTGGAAAAATAATGCTTGTCTTCTAACAATTTATTAAGTTCTTTCTTCATTAGGACTTCTAGCTTTGGATTGAAGGGTCTTTGCTTTCGTCTAACAGGTTTAGCATTAGGCTCAAGTTTTATAGTGTGTTGAGCTAAAGCTAGGTCAAATCCCTTCAAGTCTTTATATTCCCATGCAAATATATCACTATACTCTTGACAAAGTGCAATGAAAGCTTGCTTCTCACCTTGGGTACATAACTTACCAATTTTTAGTAGCTTCTCCTTGAAAATCTGCATAGAAAATCTCCATAGTTCATAGTGATCTTCAGCCACTATGATGCTAGTTTTCTTTTTCCTTGCTTGGTCATCATTATTAAACATGGATTCCAATGTAACCAAACTTTTGGGCAGCTTGGTAGACCTTAAATAAATGATTTGGTCTTGATATTACTACTGTATTTTTTCTTGGTTATGGGTTGAAAACTCAACTTCTTCAACCAAGAAGTTTAGAATTTGCTCATCATTATCAAAAACTTGTTAATGCACGTTATTGTTAGGAATAGAAGGCCTAACAACTTCTTTAATGTGCTGATGTGTTTTACCTTTTGAAATCTCATTTGGTACATCATACTGAGCACCTATAGCACTAATCCTATCAACATGCTTATTCTCTTTTCTAGGCACGAACAAGTTAAAAGCGTGAAAATCTTCAATTAAATCTCAAACCTTGTGCTTGTATAACTTCAAAAGGTCATTTTTGGTTACATTAAGAGCTCTAACTTGATTCACAATCAACTCACTATCCCCAAACACTTGTAAACAACTAATTTTTCTTTTCCTAGCCCATTCTAACCCATGAATAAGGGCTTCGTACTCTAATTTATTATTTGAACAGTTGAAACAAAACTACAAAATGTATGGCACCACTACCGGCATCATTTCTACTCCTTGAACCATCAAAATGCAGCTGCCATACCTCATTTTCTTGTTGTTCTAGCTGTTATTTTTTATCCTTCACAGGATTTGGCATTTTCATACCTTGTTCATGCCTCATATACACACCAAATCCTCTTTCCTTTAGTTGTTCATGTGAAGAAAGAATGTCATTTTCAACTGCCTAATCATCCAAGACTACATCTGGTATGAGTTTAGTTTGTCTATGTGGTTCTTGCACAGCTGGACATTCCTCATAGTAAAACATGGTACAATTTACATTGATGACACTAGGCTCATAAGGTTCTACGTGGTCTTTAGCAATAGATTCTATTAGAGTATTAAGTTTAAAATATGGAAATTAGTGATGTAGAGGCACTTTGGATAGGAGGAAGATAGACAAGTTGACTAGGTTTGTACTACACCAAAAAGTCCAAAATCAAAGGTTAGTTTGCAAAAGTGGGAACAACAATTAGAGGCTTTGAGATCTTCTTGGAAAAAGTGTTTAGGCATGCATTGGGACCCATCCCATCCATTGGAAAAGGTAGGTCAAACTCAGAAATGGTACTTCCTTGACGACAGTTTGTTCGATGGGAAGGTTTACAACCACTTCTTCCCCATCGAACTTCCTTGGGTAGTTTGAAAACTACAACTACTTACCAGTTTTGTCCTTACATGTTTAGGATTGTTTAGGCTTAACAAGTGCCTTCAAAAAGTTTACAATGCAATTAGGCCTTGAATAAGGCACTAGACTCCTTGACATGCCTTAACAAGGCTTACAATCATGAATAATGTCTCTACATGCCTTAGGAAGGCTGACAAAAGTGACCACCTTTTATGACTGCCTCTTATATGACAACAATATGTAGATATTTGGACATAGTCCTTATTACAATCAAATGAATGGTCTTGTAGGACCTTATTGAATCCACCAAACAAAATGAACAACAAAACAAGAAAACTCAAGACCTTAGTCTTCTTGGTGCTCCTGCACCATACTCCCCGGGTGGAAAGAGAACTCAAGTCTCTTGAGGAAGTAGATCAGCAATTGTGACACCATGCTTCAAGATGTCTTCTTCACCTATCCAAGTGGCATCTTCAATGGGTAAGCCACTCCATTTGACAAGGAACTATTTGTATGTCTTCTTTCTAGTCTTCTTCAAGACTTTGGTGTCAAGAATGCATTCCAACTTCAATGGTTGATTGGGTAGAAGACCCTTGACCCAATCTTCATCTCCTACTGCTATAATATCTGCCTCTGAATCTGCATTAGGATCACCTTTGAAAGGAAACAAGTCTGAAACATTGAAGATAAGAGATATGGCCAAGCCTTGAGGAAGTTCAATCTCATAGGCATTGGGCCCAAACTTGTGCACAATCTGGCATGGTCCTATCTTCTTCATAAGGAGTTTGGTTGGCTGCCCCTTAGGAAGTCTTTCCTTCTTCGAATGTGCCATGACCAAATCCCCAACCTTGTATTGTACATCTCTCCTTCTCTCATTGGCTTTCTCCTTGTACTTGTCATTGTTCTTTTGAAGAGTTTCTTTGACACTATCATGGATGTCCTTCATGGCCAATGCAAAGTCTTCACCTTGAGCACTTTTCCTCTCCAATCCATGGAGATCTCTTAGTTCAAGAATACCTCTTGGATGAATGCCATAAACAATCTCAAATGGACTCCTTCTTGTGCTCCTATTGGTGGAATCATTATAAGAAAACTCTGCTTGAGGGATGATCATATCCCATGCCTCTCCATGTTTGGTAAGACACCTGAGAAGATTTTCCAAGGACCTATTCACCACCTTAGTTTGCCCATCAGTCTGATGGTGATAGGCTGAAGTAAATGACAATTGAGTGCCCAACTTCTTCCACAAGGTGCGCCAAAAGTGGCCTACAAACTTTGGATCCCTGTTAGTCACAATGTTAAGAGACAAACCATATCCAACCCAAAGTGACCTCCTAGTCCACCACAATGTTTTTCCTTTATGATGTTCTCCCTCATGGAACACCTAGGAACACATAGTTGGCTGCCTTTTAACAACAACCCCTGCTGCAACAAAAACTTAGAAAAATTAGAATAATAATAGTTTGAAAATTGTGAACAAACTTCATATACCTCCCTGAAATCTTCATCATCTTGATACATATGTTTGAGAGCATCAACCCCTACACTTTGCAATTGAATTTCCTGAACCATACACACCCTTTTACTCAATGCATCTATCACTTTATTAGCCTGCCCCTTCTTGTGTTTGATTAAAAATGTATAGGCTTGGAGTTGCTCAACCCATTTCATATGCCTATGATTGAGTATCTCCCCTGAATTCAGAAAACTAAGTGCATGGTTGTCAGTATAAACAATAAATTCTTTAGGCAAAAGATAGTGCCTCCATTTTTTTAAAGCTTGTACCATTGCATAGAATTCCAAATCATAAGTAGAGTACTTTCTCTTAGCATCATTCAATTTTTCACTAAAGAAAGCAACAGGCCTGCCTTCTTGACATAGGACAGCCCCTATGGCAAGGTTACTAGCATCACATTCCACCACAAACAACTTGTTAAAGTTGGGAAAAACAGGTATGGGCTGTTGTGCTACTTTTTGTTTTAGAATTTCAAAAGAATCATTGGCTGCCTTTGTCCAAAAAAATTTACATTTCTGCCCCCCTTTGATGGTATCCAAAATTGGTGCACAAATATGACTAAAACCCCTTATGAATTGCCTATAAAATGTTTCCAAACCATGAAAAATTTTCACATCACCTTCTATTTTTAGAGTTGGCCATGACAAAATGGCTTCTACCTTTGCTAGATCCATCTTCAAACTACCTTGTGAAATCACAAAACCAAGATAGGTGAGTTCTTCCTTCATGAAGACACTCTTTTCCATGTTGATCATCAATTGTTCATCATGCAACTTCTTCAAAACCTTATCCAAATGTTGCAAATGCTCTTCCTTAGTCCTACTGAAAATAAGAATGTCATCCAAGTATACCACAACAAATTTGCCAATGAAATCCTTCAACACTTCATTCATGAGACGCATAAAAGTACTTGGGGCATTAAATAGACCAAATGGCATCACCAACCACTCATAAAGACCCTCATTTGTTTTGAATGTTGTCTTCCATTCATCCGCTTGCTTGATCCTAATTTGATGATACCCACTCTTAAGGTCAATCTTAGAAAAGCATCTAGCCCCTCCCAAATAGTCCATTAGGTCCCCAATCCTTGGCATAGGGAACCTATATTTTATGGTAATCTTGTTAATGGCTTTATAATCTATACACAACCTCCATTTACCATCCTTTTTAGGGGCTAGGATTGTTGGGATAGCACATGGGCTAAGACTCTTTCTTACCAATCCCTTATCCAACAGTTCTTGCACTTGCTTGGCAATCTCTTCATTTTGAGAAGGTGTCAACTTGTAGGCTGCTTTGTTTGGCAAAGTAGATCCCAGTATGAAGTCAATTTGATGGTTTATGTCCCTAATAGGTGGCAACTCATTAGGCATTTCTTCTACCATAATCCCTTTATATTTCTCTATCAATTGCTGCACCTCCTTAGGGAACTCTTCCTTACTAGGATCATGCAAACTATGATAAGGCAAATTGATGCATTGCAAGAGGAGCTGTGAAGAGGGTTTGATCTGAGAACAAGAGAAGAAAGTGAGGATGAAGCTGAAGAAGAGCTATCTAAGGAAGAACAAGAAGCTGTAGGAGATCCTACATAAGTTAGGTTGTTGAGAACCATTTCGAAGATCGGAAAGAGACCCAAGATCAAAGTTTCTACATATTCTAGGGATTTGAATCTAGAACAGCTTATTGATTGGATCAATGACATGGAGGAGTATTTCGAGTATGAAGACGTGGAGGACCCAAATCGGGTCAAGTTTGCAAAAACAAAGTTGAAGGGCCATGCAGATATTTGGTGGAAGGAGGTCCAGTTAGAGAGGAATAGAAGAGGAAAAAGAAAGATCACCAGATCGGATCAGATGGTGGAGAAACTAAAGAAGCAGTTCATTCCTGTGGACTATGAGATGGAGCTATTGAAGAAGCTGCAAGGATTAAAGCAAGGTAACAAGTCTGTCAAGGAGTATATAGAAGAGTTTTATAAGATTACTATTACGATAGGCCATGTAGAGCCAAATAAGCAGAAGGTAGCTCATTACATTAATGGGTTGAGGTCAAGTATTTAAGAGGAGTTGAGCCTAGTCAGAATGACCACAAAAGAAGATGCATACCAGTTTTCCCTGAAGGTGGAAGAGAAGTTGAATAAAATATTTGACTGCAAGCAAAGGGGGAGAGGTCAAGGTGGAAGGATAGGTGAAAGACCCTATGGGGGATGAAATGAAGATTTAAAGAAAAGTGAAGAAGCTGACACCAGTCGAATTCAGAGAGGAGATAATACCTACCACCCTCGTGACCAGAACAATGGTGAGCAAAGAAGAAGAGGAAGAAGTAGACCTGGGTAAGGACCTGGAAGAGGAGGTTTCAGAGGAACCTGTTTCCAATGTGGAGAAGAAGAGCATCGAGCATATGAGTTCCCACAACATCAAGGAAGGACAAATAGAAGACCTGAAGGTAATGCATGAGTTACACATGTAGACAAAGATGCACAGTCTGAGCATTCTAAAGATGCTGAAAAGGGAGAAACCCTAGTTGTCAGAAGAACTTTGTTGAATGAGGAGAAAGAACCAAATCAGAGGAAGAGTTTATTCTACACAAGATGTAAATGTGAAGGTAAGTGTTGTGATATTATTATTGACAGTGGAAGCACTCACAATCTTGTTTCAGAGGAGATGGTTGAGAAGTTGAAGTTGACAAGAAGAAAGCATCCACATCCATATCAGATTGCATCATTGTAGAAGGACCACAGAGCTTTGGTCAATTTTCAGTGTTTATTGAAGTTCAAGATTGGGGACTATCATGATGAGGTGTTGTGTGATATCATACCGATGGATGCATGTCATATGCTATTGGGGAGGCTGTGGTAGTATGATAGGACTGCTTTCCATGATGGCCGTGCAAGCACAAATTCCCTAACAAAGGATGGATTTCGTCATAAGTTGAAGCCATTGAAGGAGGTGGAAGAAAAGGTATGTTGTACTGCCACAATTTGCTTGGTTGATGGTAGAAAAGTTTTGGAGGGTATGAAGTATGACCGCCATTTCTTTGCATTGATTCCTAAGATTAGTCAAGAGAAATGTGAAGATGTACCAGCAGAAGTCTCAGATATGTTGGATGAATTTTAGGATATTATCTCTGATAATGTACTAGAAGGTTTACCGTCAGTTAGGAAGATAAGTCACCAAATGGCTTTGATACCAGGAGCTAGTTTACCGAATAAGTCAGCCCACATAATGACTCCTGCAGAGAGTGAAGAGCTGAACTAACATGTTTAAGAGCTGTTAAGGTAGGGACTCATAAGGGAGAGCCTAAGTCCATGTGCGGTACCTACAGTACTAGCAC
The DNA here is from genome assembly GCA_027924645.1 of Cunninghamia lanceolata. Taxonomy (NCBI): domain Eukaryota; kingdom Viridiplantae; phylum Streptophyta; class Pinopsida; order Cupressales; family Cupressaceae; genus Cunninghamia; species Cunninghamia lanceolata. Next base: position 4,004,069 of record BSBN01000901.1, read on the forward strand.
CAAATAAAGATGGAGAATGGAGAATGTGTACAGAATCTAGGGCCATCAATAAGATCATGATCAAGTATAGGTTTCCATTACCAAGAATGGATGACATAATGGACTGTTTGAGTGGAGCCAAGTACTTCATGAAAATTGACTTGAAGAGTGGGTATCACCAAATCCATATCAGAGAAGGAGATGAATGGAAGACAACCTTCAAGACAAAGGAGGGTTTGTATGAGTGGTTATTCATGCCATTTGGGCTAACCAATGCACCGAGCACATTCATGCGGCTCATGAACGAGGTACTGAAAGAATTTTTGGGAAGTTTTTTTATTGTTTATTTAGACGATATTTTGATTTTTAGTAAGACTTGGGATGAGCATATGATGCATATCAGAAGATTTTTGGAGAAGCTAAGGGAGGAGAAGTTGTTCATCAATCTGAAGAAATGTAGTTTTGCAAAGAAGGATTTGGTATACCTAGGATTTGTGGTCTTAGAGGAAGGTCTTAAGATCGACCCATAAAGAGTAAGAGCTATAATTGAATGGCCTACACCAAGGAGTGCTATAGAGCTACGATCTTTTCATGGTTTGGTAAGTTTTTAAAAAAAGTTTATCAAAAAAATTAGTAGCATTTGTGCACCCCTAACTGAGACAAGAGAGGGGATACAAAAGAGTTTAGATGGACTAAAGGAGCAGACAAAAGCTTTGATACGTTGAAGAAAAAGTCACAGAGCAACCTATTTTGGCACTTCCAAATTTCAATAAGGTATTTCATGTAGATTGTGATGCTAGTGGCAGTGCTATAGGAGCTGTTTTGAGTCAAGAAGGTAAGCCCATTGCCTATTTTAGTGATAAGCTCAATGATGCCAAGAAAAAGTATTATGATTATGATCAAGAGTTTTATGCAATAGTTCAGGCTTTAAATAAATGGAGACATTATTTGTTGCCAAAAGAGTTTGTTTTATATATTGATCATTAGGCTTTGTAGTATCTTAATAGTCAAGGAAAGTTGAACCAAATGCACTTAAAATGGGTTGTGTTTTTTCAGAGCTATACTTTTGTTTTGAAGCACAAGAGTGGGAAGTCCAACAGAGTTGCAGATGCCTTGAGCAAAAGGCAAAATTTTTTGACAGAAATGAAGATAGAGGTTGTTGGGTTCAATAAGCTCAAAAGTTTGTATCTTGAAGATCCAGATTCTGAAGAGGCCTGGAAAGCTTGTTTGTAACCTATTACTTTGGATAAGACAAAATGGTTGGATTTAATAATCCAAGATCGCATGTTGTTTAGAGGAAGCTAGTTGTGCATTCCAAGGAGTTCCATGAGAGAGAACCCGATTAAGGAGAAGCATAGTAGAGGATTGGCTGGACACTTTGGTCAAGATAAGACCATTGCTATTGTTGGTGAATATTATTATTGGCCACAGTTGCAACAGGATGTGAGGAAATTTGTGCAGAGTTGCAGAGTGCGTCAGATGGCAAAAGGAACAAGTCAGAATACAGGGCTATATCAGCCATTAGCTACACTGGAGAAGCCATGGGATGACATTAGTATAGATTTGGTTCTTGATTTACCAAGGACACAGAGAGGACCTAATTCCATTTTTGTGGTGGTGGAAAAATTCTCGAAGATGGAATATTTTATTCCTTGTAAGAACACTAATAATGATGTTCATATTGCAGAGTTATTTTTCAGGTAGGTGGTGAGATTGCACGGTCTACCAAAGAGCATAGTTTCAGATTGAGATACCAAGTTTGTTGGTTATTTCTAGAGGACATTGTGGAAGAAGTTGAAGACAGATTTGAAGTTTAGTTCTACACACCATCCATGGACTGATGGATAGACGAAAGTGGTGATTAAGAGTTTGGGCAACCTACTATGATGCTTAGTAGGCGATAAGCCCAAGGGATGGGATTTGATTTTACCATAGGCAGAATTTGTTTACAACAATTCTATCTACACACTCAGGAATGTTACTCTTTCAGCATGTCATGTGAATGTTATCAATGATCTTCTTCTTCTATTCATCCCTTTTGAAAACAAAGGGTAGCATCATGCTGGACTCAACCCTTGTGGGAGCCCATTTGACACCACATGCTGAATGTCTTCAATCAGCTTCATGATTTGTCCTATACCTGCACATGAAACAAACAGATTAGAATAAAACAGTGATGCTCTTATGTTTGCTTCTCTTTAGTTCCCTTCTACATATGGATGTTCTTATTTAATCAATGCACTACAATTAAGATATTATGTCTCTCTTGATTGATGAAGGATTTTCATAACTGAAGCTTCTAACGGGACCTTCCTGCAATTTTTTAGGTACATGCCAAGGTCAGGAGCGGGAACTGGAGGCTTCTACAAGATCAACCCAAACAAGGCAATGATGGCTTTGTCTTTCCCTCTTCTTCATTAGATACATAGTGTTTTACTTGTATTTGCATGAGTTCAGCTATAAACCATGACTTGTGTGGGACATCTAAAATGTCTTAGTTTCCTTCAATGCAATGTTTGTTCTTTTATGTATTCAAAATTGTAAATGAACAATCACTGTAGTGAATGAATACTTATCTCTTTTACTGCTCTACAATGAAATGAATGATTGAAACTTTTCTTTTCTGCATCTGAACAACTAAACTACACTTGTCTATGAATAACTATGCAACTAGCGCATAATAGAAATAAATAAAACCTCATTCAAAATGATAAATAATGAATCTACTCAGCCAATTTTTTAGCTGGTGTCAAAAAATGGTAACAACCCCCTCAATATGTTCTTGACTTTATGTGTTGCATTTTCTTGGATCTTTGTCTGCATTCTGTATTAGTTTCTATGTCCCTTTGTAGTGTCATTGTCTCTATTTGCATATTGTATTCCATCATGCTCCTGTAGTTGCATCTACCTTTTGCCATCTCTGTCTTTTCAAGTATTCCTATATGAATTGTGTTCTTTTACTACTATATTATGCAAACAAGAAGGTCACTTGGAGGATGGTCTTTTAGACCCAAGCTTGACTTTTCTTAACAACTTCTAATGACTGCTTCAACCCCCAATTCTAAACACTGTCAATAACCCTAGATTGTCATGATCTTATTAATGCACTTGTAACATTTCATTTGATTACCTTTTCAAAGCCAGTCTCTAGCTATAATCTCTGCCCTTCATGATGATTGTCCTTCCATAGTCCTCATGTTGATTAGTATGGACTGCCTTTTGAAGACTGTACTCTTGCATGATGGCTATTGACTACTTCAAGATACCTTGACAACATTATGGTATTTCCTGGAAACATTACTCATTTGTGACTCTCCTTTCAATGTGAGGGATTTCCTTTCATATCTTTGACATGATAGTCATTACTGGGCAATGTCTCATCATGAGTTCCCTCCTCTAGTTGATTATGCATGTGACATCTTGCTGGTTTGAATGATGGGACTATACCTATACCTGTACAAATCAACAAAAGTGTTAAGAAAACAAAGAAGCCAAGAGCTTCTCATGATGATTGGATGATCTTTACTTTTCTTGAATCTCCATGATGCTTGTATATTTGAACTTGAGACACTTTTTATCTTTCTGATTTGATGTTTAGTAAGATACATGTTGAATACCTATTAGTTTTGCATGTATGAGACTTTGGATCCTAAGCTTTAACATCACTTTCCTTATCCCTTGTAGGCACTTCTAGAGCTTCAATAAGGAATTAAAGATGTAGCTAATAAAAAATGGGATTCATCAGAGGCAATGATGGATCCCTTTTCTCTTATCTGTCTTTTTACTTACAGATGTGAAATCTTTCTTTTATTGCATCCTATAAGTTATTTCCATGGCTTGTGTGGGAAATTTATGAACATATCATCTTTTAATGAATATAACCAACTACTTTATGCAAAATTTTGTATGCAATTTATCTTTTTCTGTAAAGCAATGGCATAATGAAAACTAAAAATTCTCTTTATGGTATTGTTTGTATGATCATATGAGAAACCTTAGCTGAATTTAGTGTACATTTATTCTTCTTCAAAGTAGAAAACACTACTGTTGTCCCAACCTAGGCTGATTGGGCTGAAAAATACAATTAAGTAATAACTACACCTTTGGATATGGGCTGATATTCAAGTCCTAGCTTATCAATAATTTGTTTACGCATGACTAAACTACTAGCACCTGAATCTATCATGTAATTATTAACAAGATGTTTTCCTATGATTAATGACACATAAAAGAAGGTTGGTTTCACTTCTTTAGTTTGCTAGTCATTAACTTTTGGAGATGTATTGGCCAACACTACCTTGGGTTGCTCATTTAGAGGCTCATTAGACACTTGCAAGTTTGATAAAGTAGTTTGTAAAAGATCTTTTTGTCCTAGTAATGGTAATGAATCCCACAATGAAACATTAACATTAGCTTTCCTCATATGATCAATAATTATTAGTGTTCACATTTCATTTGGCTTAATTTGGCATTCATTTGGCCATGTTTGGAAGCCTCATTTATGTACATGGCATAAGACACCCTAGCTGGGTGTGTGGCAATTATGAAGAGTCCTTCGAACTCTTTCACTCCACTTAGCTTGTCACATCTACTTGAGATCTCCTTAAGTTATGGGATTGACTCCCATTAACTCAAGGTTTCTCAAGGCTATATGTACTTGTCATATTGACTTCCAATTTACTCCAAATTTGTGATTAGCATTCATCTTATAGATCCTGCAAATTCTAATATGGATCAGAGCAATCTAAGTCTATTTGCTAGTTTGTTTTGGAGTCACAAAGTCATTAAATTTTGTAGGCCATTTGGTGAATCTCTAGTTCATTTTTTGGCAAATGATTTGGAGGATTAAGTCATTTTTTAGCCTCTCAAACTATTTGAATTCTTCTAATCGACGGCTTCATTGTTGTTTGTGAAGATTTTTGCCATTATCAAAGCCTCTGATTCGTGGTTTTTGACTACCATTATTGGTGATTAGATGGCTATTGTGGCCGGTTGGTGTCCCTACAAGGTGTGAAATCTCCTGTTCAACTTCAGTGTGGATGTTTCATCTCTTAGCACCCATTTCTCTGTTCAAGTTTAATGATTTGCCCGAGGCCCATGTCTGAGAAAATCAACCTATTAAGAGGCCTGATTGTGGGATGTGTGTCCCATTTGCTACTACGAAGCTACATTTGAGGAAGGAGAATGGTGATGGTGACAAGGGCAAGTTGTATTCACACCCAAAACCTGACAACATTCATGGCTCTGTTTGAAGGCATTTAGTTTTTTACTGTGTTTTTTGTTGTTGTTAAGAGTAGGGTTCGCAAATGGCCTAGATGCCCAACTCTCAGAAGCCCCTGCTATGTAGTAAGCGCACAGAGCTATAGCGCCCAGCAACGAAAAACCTTCAGACACAGCAGCAGTCACACACATCTGAGCCATGAAGCAAATTGACTCCTGATTTGTGCTATGTGAAGGAAGATTTAGTCTGAGAAAGGAGTCAAATTGACTCTTGTATGTCATCTTGCTACCATTCTCTAGCCACCTCTACAACATTTAAGGGTAAATCACCCCCAATGGTGCCATAAATCTACAGAGAGGACACCATACACAGCCTAAAAATCTACCTTTGAAGTGCAATTTCAACCTCAAATTCCTCTGTTTGCCCCATGACCTCTAGAAGCTCTCTTCTAGCCACCTTTACTGCTCACACCTAGCTGCCCCTATTTCTTTCTGCATTTGCACCTTATTGTGTCCTAAAATTTGGGCTTGAAATATCAAAATTATGCCTTAATTTTGTTTTGAAAGCATTTAAAATAATTACTTTTCAAATTGTTATCAAAATAGGCAATGTGCTTTGTGTTAAAATAGAGGCTGGACATTTAAAAATTGGGGCAAAATTAATTTGAAGGAATTAATGGTTATGTAAATTTTGCATCTTCATCTCTTGAAGATGAAGGGTGAGGCCCGGATTGGTAGGAGGCCAATTCCCACTCACAAAATTAAACCATTGTATTTTTCATTTTTTGCCAAATCCAACGAGTCATTGGAAGGCTAGTTTCCCTCTCGCCATGGGCATTTTTTTGCTAATTAGCGCCAATTTATTAAAATAGGTCTATTTTGTGGGAACTTGCTTTTGTGATAACTTTTTCTTAGTAACTCAAAATTGAGCACCACTTTTTGCAAAAGTGAATATTTTCTCATTTCCCATGCATCTAACTTATTTATATTATAATAACACACTATGTTATAAAGTGTCACAAATCTGGGGGGTCGCCTAATACTGAATCGGGGGGTGTATCAAATGTGCTTTGAACATTTTAGAGTTGTGCCAAAGAACACTTCCATACAATCATGTCAAGAGAAATTCATTGAGTCATGTTTAGAACGCTTCTGCACTTTCTTTCCATTTTTTTCACTTATGGGAGTTATTCATGCACTAATTTATAAAGTGCCACAAATATCATTTGGGATAAAAATATTGAATTATGGGGGGGTTCATAGAGTTGTATCAAGTGCATTTCCAAGTTGTGCCAAGAGCACTTCCACAGAGATATGTCAAGATCACTTCCACTACTCCATCATTCTTCAACATTTTTCCCACATTGTATTGAGATGTGTCACAAACACTTCCACTACAACATCATCATCACCTGTTGCTACATCAGAGTTTAGAGTTGTTTAATAGAAGGCTTCCATAGATTCTTCATAGAAGGATTATCAACTTCAGGTATTTTGTACTGTGTCTAGTACACTTTCTTGTTTTTCTCTTTTGGGGGGTAGTTTTTTCCCATTAGGTTTTCTACCTTTCTCCACTTATGAGAGTTTTTTTATTTTGTACATGGATACCTCATTAGGCCTTGTTGCTAGGACCCATCTTTTTCACCCACCTAAGTTGTGCTTAAGGGGGGGTTATTAGTGTTCACATTTCATTTGGCTTAATTTGGGATTCATTTGGCCATATTTGGAAGCCTCATTTTATGCACATGGCATAAGACACCTTAGCTAGGTGTGTGGCAATTATGAAGAGTCCTTAGAACTCATTCACTTCACTTAGCTTTCCACAAATTCTAATAATAATATTAAAAGGCATTGATGTTACCTTACTTGGCCCTTTTGGACAGCTAAATCACCTTTTGTGGTTGTTGGTTGTGACTAGTTTGAAGGTTGTTCATGAGTTTCTACAACATGATTTCTTTGAAGGATAGGTGTGTCACCCGCCATAGATAGACTAGCAACTGTTCGACTCACTTGAGGAGCCTTTTGTACCACTCCATCAGTTGTTTGCCCTACCTCAATAGCCCCTTTCTTGACCCTGGTGTTTGCTACAATGGGAACATATGGATGATTTACACCACAAAATTCACCCCCTCACCAATTCATGAGGGTTGCCTCATTTTGGTGGTCAATTTACTGCTGTATATGTTGTTGTTCAAGCACTTCTTGTGAAGTAGAAGGCTGCAAAATAGGTGTGTTTTGCACCATTAAGGCCTGGTTTATGAGACCATTGGAGCATGCGGCCTGATTGTGGGGTTCGTTACATGAGAAGCACCATTCATATTCTTGAACTAAGTTTTTTTGCACATGAACTAGTGCTTTTAAAGTGCTGGCAGTGTTTAGATTATATGTTTGGAAAGTTCTAGCATTAAATGTAGGATTTTGTTCTTGGTTATTAGCATGATAAGGGAGTCTATTTTTCTGATTAGGCTAATTGGGAGCTTGGTAAGGGGCTTGATAAGGCTTGCTATTTTGATTTTGCTACCTTTTGATATTTACCAACTCATTACCAAAGGTTTGAAGAAGACCTTAAATCTCTTGCAACTTAAAGGAGTGGGCTGCGACAACTTTTTCTTGGGTTGGGACAGTTGGTAAAGTGGCTATTTGTGGCATTTGTATGGGTGTAACAAGTTGTACTCTAGCAAAGATGGGCATTAGAGGCCTAGGGACAATTTTCCTAGATTGTATGAGTATTTTTTCATCCCTTATAGCTATTTCATATGCATCTGGGAGTGTGTTTACACCCATAGATTGTATCATCACTGCAATGTCACTATTAAAAGCCCTCAAAAAATACAAAAAATCATGTTGTGCTGACGGTCTTACCAGCGGTGGGATTCTTTCCCAAGTCCTTTGGAAATAGAAGTTAAAGTCTGTCATGTGCTCATGAGGAGCTCTCTTGATGGTGCTCAGCTACTCTACCAAAGAGAAATGGTTTGATTTGTTTTCAAACTATTTGCAAAGAAGCTCTCCAAGTTGATCCCATGAGCCTATTAAGTTCACTGCCAAATCTCTAAAGCACTGCAATTCTTTGACTTTGAAGGAGGCTGCCAATAATCTAAGAGCCACATTTTATGCAGTGATGTGATGCACATCACATAAGTTTTCCACATCCTGGATGTGCTCAATGGGTGTACTTTGGTCCTCTCCTGAGAAAAAGAGTAAACCTCTAAGAGCTGCCACTAGAATGTCATCATGTTGTGCCAAGTTCAAGGTGCTACCTTGATCAAAGGGTACAAAAACGTGATTCTTGGGGATAGAAATTCATATTATATAGGTCTCATTTCTCACAAGAGGAGGTACAACTCTCATAGAAGGTGGAGTTGACTGTGTTTTCCTTGTTGAAGGATGAGTTCTTCTACTAGATCTACTTTGTCTCCTAGGGGGAGATAGCTATAAGTATTCAAAAGAGCTTGCACTCCTAGTTTGTATACTTCTCATAAGCTGATTACAACACTAATTTGGCCTGGAAAATCACATGTAGAGTCTTTAGATATGCAAAATTCAACCTCTTAAAGGTCTGGAATGTTGATAGCATATCAATACTAGCAAGAAAAAGATATTTTCTTTTGACTGTCTGAAGCCAAACAATCCCACCGGGCATGTCAAAAATTGTTATCACCTAAATACACACCCTTGCTAAGTCGCAAAAATTAGCTTACTTGGAGAAACATGGGATTCTTTTCAAGTTTGTGGGTTACCTATGACAAAAAGGAACCTCTAAAGTGAGCTAGTTCTCTTGGTTCTATCACATTGTCCAACCTATTTTACTACTTCACTTGATAGGAAAGGTAGAAACAATTGCTTGAAATGAACCTACTATTAAGGCGATGCTCCAAAATATGTTTGTTTCAGACCTTGGACTATTGATTTGACATACAACTAATCAAGGTTTTAGTTGTTTATGCACAACATAAGTGTTTGACATACATATGTATAAGTATTTTATTGAAAGGTATATGTTTTTGCTGTTTTAGAAATGAAGAAAGTATGTTTTCTTCACAAACTAACATTTGTTTGAACTGTGACACAAACGATAACCTACACAAATAAATCTTTCTTGCTTGAAAATGATGGAAATAAGACACTCATTTAAGGATTTGCACATAAAAAATCACAAAAATGCCATCAATTACCTCACACACACAACCAAAATAGAAACTTTGAAGTCCAAAATGCTTGCTTTATTAATAGAAGATGTGTTTACAATAGTACATGATCTAAAATCTATATTTTTTGCTTAAAAATGTGTTACAAAAATGTTGTTCTACAACAAGATCTAAGTTACAATCTCTAGTTTTTTGCATCTTACAACTCAAAAACAAGAAAGAACTAAATTGAAAATGATGCCTAAGGATCCTATATGGCATCATAGACCAAAGAGAGTATCTAGGACATAAAATTTACCAAGTTACAAGGCCTTAAAAAGTGCTAACCTACTTTGCATGCCCAGCTGACTCCAAGTTTGACTTGGTCTTCTTCTTTGAAGTTTGATGACTTCTTCCAGCTCCTTGAAGTGCTCTAGTTGTTTGAAAGTCTCCTAGATGCTTGGGAGATGGTTAAACTTTGCCCTATATTCTTGTAACTACCCTTGAAGAGTCCTTACTGTCTGTCCTTTCTATCCAAACTGCTCAAAATACTCCATGAATGCATCAACACCTTGCAAGTTTCCCTTACTTTCTCATTACTTCTTCATTTTCCACTTTGCCAATGAAATAGGACATCTGTTTATGTTGTGAAAGCTCTATTAGAACTTTAAGGTGTATGGAAGGAGTTATAACATTTTTGGAGTCTTAAAATTGCCCCAAACTACCTCTTAAAGGCTTAAAGACCCCTGTAACTTCATTTACTACCACTGCTAGGTCTTTTTGAGGATTAAAACTACCCTTTAGTTTCCTTGAACTAAGTTTTGTACCCATTAGTCATGAGATAATTTCATCTCTAATTTTTGCACTTTGGTTGAAGTACATAGTGTGTATTTCAACATGCTTTCATTTTGTAAGGTTTGTTTCAATGTCACATAGAGTGCATGGTCTCTGAGCCTCATGATTATTGTCTTTCATCTAGTAACCCAGCTATTATAGTCATATCATGTCTTGTTTTAGGACTGTTACCTTCACTATCATTTCACATCATTCTTTGACAAAGGTTACAAAGCATTGGAAAGGATAGAAGCATGATACCAATTGACATTAGAGAAACCTATGCAACCTTCCATATCTAATGTACTAAATCCCTTATGTTGTGGAGGACTACTCCTTGCATCTATTAGTTTGTCTCACTGTTTGCTGCTCTTATCTCAGATTATCTTCTCCTTCATCATAGGTTATGCCTTTAAAGACTCCCCATTAGGTCAAGACAAAGATCTCTAGTCATCCCTATAGCTCTCTAATAGTCTGCTCTTGGTGCAATCATTTAACTAAGCATGTTGTTGTTTAGGCATTCTTAGGATTGCATAGGCCATACAGACATTGCATATTTCTAGGGTTTAGCAGGTGTTTAAAACTATCAACAATGACACTTTAGACTATCACTGTAACAACACTTCTACAACTCTAATCTCTTCACACTTTCCATGTAGGCTCCTTGACTATTCCTATCACACAGTCCTTAAGGACTTTCAATATAGTTATGTATGACTATATGACTGTCACTTCTCTTATTACTTTTTTCACCTTATGACAGTCACAAGATATGATTGTTTCTCATACATCTGGCCAGTCATCATGCTCTCTATTCACCTTAATGTGGCATAGACCACTATATTGATATCCATTGGTAGACTATAACAAACTCATGATGTTCGCAACTTTCACTATGTGAAGGATTACAGACCTCTGTATGGTCTTACTTATCCCTACTTTTTTTCATGCATCCTGGTGGTGCCTGCATAAGCAATCAGGTTTTAAGCATTTAAATATGCAGGCACCTTTCAAAAATTCAAAAAATTTCTAACACTTTCAGCCTCTGCAGTTGAAAAAATGCCAAAATCAGTTAAGGTGCGAGTGTCTTTGCATATACAAGTGTGTTTGTATGTACATGCATGTCGAATGTGCATTGGCGGGTCAAAAATCTCCATCGGCCTTTGAAAAAGTTAGTTGTATGCATTTTACATGCATATCAGGCATGAAATGATGCATATACAAAGGGGGAATCTTTTGTAGATTCCTGGGAATATTCCCACTTTGTATATCAGGTTGCATGTGGAGGTGCATTTAAAAATATACAAGGGCGCATATGCATTTGCTATAGTGGCGAGCGGGAGATACATGTGGCGGGGTCCACAGAAATGCAAAGGTCTTTGTATCTCCAAGATATAAGTGAATTATATGATGGGCCTTGTATATTCTGCAACATACAAAGTAGAAAAGATGCAATTGGTAAGGCCTGCGACATGCAAAGTGAACAGTGAAGCAAAGGTGCATTCCTGGAATATTCTATCGTAGATTGCACAGATGTATCAAAGGGTTTGTACATTGTGTTGTATGTTTAAATATGCAAGGGAAAGATACAACGCAGATTTTAAAGGGATGTTCTGATCTAGCAAAAGAAGTGTTGAAGTCCACAGCATGTATATCTGGCGCTTGTATGTTTGACATACAAGCTGATATACGAAGAAGAAATATACATTTTGGACCCGAAGAGGAAATCAAGCTGCAATAGATAGATTTTCAGGTCCATGGGTTGTATATCGCATTTGTATATGTGGTATACAAAGCAAAGATGCAAATGAAGGAGATACAAGCTGGACTTCAAAAGGAGGTACATTCTGATGCATAAAAGTTTCAAGTCTACCTTGTATGTTGAGCAGTTGCATGTATATGCATCCTGCATATACAAAGATTTAAAAAGGGATTTGTATATGCATTCAAACATGCATATACAAGGGGCGAAAAGGTAAAATGAAGGAAGAAAAGACCAGTGATAGAAAGTTAAGGTGCCTACGTGGCACGATATCATTGGCTGGTAGCTCTTCATGCATGTTTTGCGACTATTGATCCCAGCAATGAATTCTTTGATCGACGGCCTTGTTTTGAGTTTTCAACGATGGTTTTTTTGGGCAAGTGTGGCCATTTTTGAGCGGGAAAATCCCCAAATGTACCTGCTGTTGCATCTCGTGAGTGGATGGGGCATTAATGGCAGATTGTGCAGGGAAGTATGGGTGAGGCATTAATGGGAAGATTGTGCAGGGAAGTATGGGTGAGGCATTAATGGGAAGATTGTGCAGGGAAGTATGGCAGATTTATGTTTATGTTTATGTAACTGTTAAAGATCTATAAATTTTTGCATTATCCTCCTCTCAAGATTAGTGTAGGAAGTTGTTCTACTACCTTATCTTCCTTACAAAAATTAACTAACATCACATAGTTTATTCTTGATTTTTCCACTAATTATTTAATGAATATATGATTTTTTATGAATTTTCATTGACACATTTTGAAAAATAAAAATTTGAGTGTTACCCTTAATGTTTTTGAAAACTAATTTAAAATCATATAGAATAGATTCTAGAATTAAATAATGTAATTTTTTTTCAAATTTAGATGAATGGACAAAAAATGACACCAAAAATACTATACATATGTTTTAGGCAAAAAAAAAAGACAGAAATTGAAGATGGAAAGCTTAATGTTTTTAGATTTTAAAAAATAAGGGTGGGATTCAAAGTAAGTTAAATGAAACATGAGCACGTTATAACATGTACACATTATAACATTCTCTCTTTAAAATTTAGAATTGTCTCTTGTTACAATAGTTATAGTTTTGAGAGACATTTGTCTATGTGTACACTTGATGCATTTTTTGTTAATAATATTTTTAGTTTCTGATTCATAGAACACTATAAAATTCATATTAAATATTTTCTTTAATGTGATATCTTTCACACTTAATAGAAAAACCATAGTCTAATTGAAATGATTACTAAATAGAGTTATAGGTTTTAGAGAAAGAGGCATTAGATGAGCTAGATATTACACGACGAGGTCAATTATTGCTCGGTTCCTTGGAATCTAAGGGCATCATGAACATGTCTATCATACTGTGGAACCCATTCTTGAATTTACACCATTAGTATAAATGCACCGATCATACATCATGTTCCCAATATTCCATGTTATTTCAAATAATGTCTTGTTCCAAGATAATTTAAGTCCCATTTCCATTTGCATAGAACTATACAACACCCTTCCTAGTCCATGATTTTTGTCCCCCTTCCGGAATGAACACAGCAAATGGCAACAAATGGTGAATAATCAAAGAAGATTATAGAGATGGAAAAGGGTGCAATATATAGGTATCCACATCAATGTGATAGGTAAGAATCATGGAAGAAACCATTATGGAGGCATGATACTACATTAAATCAACAAGCCAACCATTATGGATCTACATGTAATCAAATGAGAAATTATAAGAATCAATTGCATCATAAAAGTATTGGCTATTCGTGGTAGGAAAGGACTTGTACTATGATTAGAAATGGAAGAAAATGGGTGCAAAAAATATGGATCAAGGATGTCTGATCAATGTGTTGTCAATCTAAAATCACTATGAAGATCACATATTAGCAATTGGAAATCAATTTGGGATTTCTCTAGGTTGAAAGAGCAGTTTGTAGATATTTTTACAAAATTATCAAAAGAAAATTTTGAAAAATTGACAAGAAATCTTGGAACAATCAATTTGATTTCAAATGCATAATAGTGTTTGAGTAAATATTAAGAGAGTGTGTTAGAAATATAATCTTAACACTCAAGTTTTCTTTTTTACAAATGTATTAACTTGGTAGATAGTTCATAATATAACATGGTTTTCTAGAGAGGTCAACTCAATGTTAGAAACTTGCAGATCAAGTCAAGATAGAAACTTCGATCTTAAGTCAATGTTAAAAACTTGAAGGTAAGATATATAAATTGCATATATTTTATTTATACATACATCATTTTGTAATATAGTAGAAAAATAGCGATGATACAAAATGAGAAATATAATGGAAAGTAGTAACTTTGTAACAGTAGTAGTGTATTTTGCATAACTCATCGTTTTCCTAATATATGAAATATTATTTCTAAGTTGTGTGTGTGGAGAAATTGTATTTTTTACTATTCTATGTATGCATTTAGAACAATAACTTATGCTCTTTTATATTGTGAATTTTAAAGTAAATTCTATAGGATTTTTAAGTTAGAATAGGGCACATAGATGATTCTCTCGATAATAAACTTCCAAGTCCTGGATGATAATATTGTTTCATTTAAGGGCACATGAGATAAGAATGACTTTACATTTGGGTCACTTAGAGCTTTAATTGTTCTCTCCACCATGACTTGAATAGCAGCTAATTTTGGAAAGAGAAATAGCAACAATCATCAACATCCTTTCATTGGATTACATAGTTCAAATTTGTTTAATAACATGATATTGTTGTTCTCCCATGGTCCTACAGTACATTTATCAAGGTGATGGCCAATTCTTATATAATATTTTTCTAAAATAGATAAATAATTTAGCTAAGGCAATATCTCCATTATCATGGAAAATTGACACTACTACTAACATTACAACTACCAGCCCTAATATTAGTAGTAGGAGTAGAGCATCCAAATAATTATTAGGTGAACAAAAGAGTTTCAAATTGACACTGAGAGGGAGAATAATTTGAATATAATTCCTAATTTATAAATGGATTGTAAATTTAACACTACAACTATTAGCCCTCATATTGGTAGAAGTAGAGCATCCAAATAATTATTAGGTGAACAAAAGTGTTTCAAATTGACATTGAAAGGGAGAATAATTTGAATATAAACCCTAATTTATAAATTTGAAAGGGAGAATAACACTACAACTATTAGCCCTCATATTCACACGAATAGAGCATCCAAATTTTTATTAGGTGAACAAAAGAGTTTTAAATTGCCACTAAAAGTGAGAATAATTTGAATAAAAACCCTAATTTATAAATGGAATGTAAATTTAACACTATAACTATTATCCCTCATATTCATAGGAATAGAGCATCGAAATAATTATTAGGCAAACAAAAGAGTTTCAAATTGACACTGAAAGGGACAATAATTTGAATGCAAATCTTAATTCATAAATATAGTGCAAATTTAATAGTACAACTACTAGCCCTCATATTGACAAGAAGGAGTAGAGCATACAAATAATTATTAGGTGAACAAAAGAGAAACTCTGGATTGTGTAGGGACAAATGCAAAGCTATAAGATGAGTTTACAATCACAAATCAATCCAAATTGCTAGACTTTACGTCGAAATATTATGCTTTTGTTTGTACAGTTTAATATTTTGGTCTTTTATTGTGTGAGTTGATTAGATAGGGTTTTCACTCTACATTTTTAAGATATGGTAAAATTTTAATCCTTTTTTAAGGACATGTATTGCATTAATGTTCTAGGAAATAAATTCTATCAAGTTCACTAGTATATAGAGATCAAAATTCAAGTCAGAAAAGTGGATATAATACATTTATTTTTAGGTAACTTTCTATTTCTATTTTGGACATTTTCCATCTTTTTAGTTTTAATGTAAATTAGGATATGGTTATTTGTGTTTCAATTTTTGTGTGTTGTGGATGTTTTCGCTTCACCTGCTTCATCTATTTGTAAGTTTGGTTCATTTTTTCACTTTTTTTAAGAATGTGTTTCACGTGGGTGTTGTGGATGTTTTCACTTCACCTATTTGTAAGTTTGGTTAATGTTTTCACCTTTTAAAGAATGTGTATCACGTGGGTGTTGTGGATGTTTTCGCTTCACCTATTTGTATGTTTGGTTAATTTTTTCATTTTTTAAAGAATGTGTATCACATGGGTGTTGTGGATGTTTTCACTTCACCTATTTGTAAGTTTGGTTAATGTTTTCACCTTTTAAAGAATGTGTATCACGTGGGTGTTGTGGATGTTTTCGCTTCACCTATTTGTATGTTTGGTTAATTTTTTCATTTTTTAAAGAATGTGTATC
Organism: Cunninghamia lanceolata; assembly: GCA_027924645.1. NCBI lineage: Eukaryota > Viridiplantae > Streptophyta > Pinopsida > Cupressales > Cupressaceae > Cunninghamia > Cunninghamia lanceolata. The sequence goes on from BSBN01000901.1 coordinate 4,020,290, forward strand.
ACATGGGTGTTGTGGATGTTTTCGCTTCACCTATTTGTAAATTTGGTTAATTTTTCACCTTTTATAGAATGTGTATCCCCTGAGTGTTGTGGATGTTTTGGCTTCACCTATTTGTAAGTTTGGTTAATTTTTTCACTTTATAGTATTATTAAAATTAAATTATTTTTCGCATTAAATTTCAAATTATATATTATTTTGTATGAAATATCAAAATTAAATTTTATAGCAATTTTTAAAACTTAAATAATATTTTTTATGTTTTAAATTATAAAAATACTATACATATTAAATTTGAGAGTGATTATTTCTTAATATTATTAAATAATTCATTAATTTAAAACACAATTAAATGACTTAAAATAAAATTAAAATAATCAAATTTAAGTAGTAAATGTATTTTTTAAATTTGTTGACAAAAGAAATTAATGGTGGGTACAAATCTTTTGATTGCATTAAATGACACTTATTATTTGCATTTGTATTGAACAAATAAGCAGTGACACGGCTGTCTCCATTAAATAAAAAATTTCAAGAAGCTTCCCCACCAAACAAACCGTGAAGAAATGCGGAGTGTTTTAATTGGTTCGTTTGTAGGCAAGACTGAAATAAATAGAGGCAGTCCAAAACAGATCTTCTTACTTGTGAGGTTTTGGTTTTACTTGTTACTGGTTCAGTGACACCGTGCAAGAAAGCTATGGAAAGTAGTGGATCGGTTAGGCATTTGAGGAAACTCGATCCGCTTGCCCCAGAATTCTATCCTAAGGTTCGCGTTGAGTTGCCATTGAACTCACCCATCACAGCACCTGCTCATGATGTCTGGAATACAACAGCTTCTTCTCCAGGAAACCAAGCCAAATTGGTCGCCTTCAATGTGGACGCCACCATATCGAACAACGATTTAAGAAAAATATTGCAAGCCTATGGCATGTATTTTTGTTGATCAGACAATTATTTATTTGTTTAGAATTGTATAGGAGATTAATATGCAGTCGTTTATGCAGGGGCAGTAAAAAAAGTGGAGACCAGTCCAAATGACCATAAGGTTAGGTTCATAGACTTTTTTAATGCGGGAAATGCGGATCAAGCCCGTGCAGCCTTGGACGGGAAAAGATATGGATCCATGGTTTTGAAAGTCCAGTTTAGCCATTGGAGTTCTGGCCTACATCCGACGCTTAACAACAACATGCCGCCTCGTCTTCAACAACAGAGCTACAAGGGAGCCAGAAAATGTACTATTATTATGTTCATTTTTGTATCAATGCATTTAGGGTTAGGGTTTTCTTACGCCCAACCTTATTTATTATAATGGGGGTATACTATTCCTAATAATCTACTTTGATCTATTGAGATATTAATTTTTTCTTTACTATTTTGGTCAAATCTTAAATAGTATAGGCTGTAAACAAAATATAGATCTCCAGATTTAGTTTCTACTGTCATAGATGCAATGTATGTTTCTGGGTTTGGTGGCATATAGTCATTTTATAGAACTCTTAAAACTGTGTCAATTTTGAGAATTCTTTTAATGTTTTCAGTGGGCAATGGAATAGCTTTTGGAAGAGGGATTACTGTTATCGATGGTAAATGTGGCTCAACTACTCGGACGAAGAGTCATCAGCCAGAAGAATCTAAACCCCAATTATCTAAGGGCGAAATGAAGAAAGAGAATGCTACAGTTACCAGTCAGGAAAGTTCTCGATTTGTTTTTGAAGAGGAATTAGCAAAGGCAAACTCCCCACATGCCAGAACAACTATTAAGATCAGAAATATTCCGGATCGATACAGGGATGGCCAGTATGGGTATTAGGGCCAACTGATTTCAATCGTAAAAGGTTTTTCATAAATTAAATTTTTAACAAGAATTTTGCTAATGTGATTCTGGTATATATTTTTCAGTCAAGACGAGCTTCTACAAATATTAGACAGTCACTGCAAGAGATGTAATGAAAACATCACAGATGCAGATGAACCAATTTCGGCATATGACTTTGTTTACCTGCCGATAGATTTTGAGTACGATATTGTTGAACTTGTTTTAATGTGCTGCTGTCATCAACTTTATTAGGTTTCAGCGAATGCTCAAGTATTTTTCTTCTTGTGTGCAGAAACGAGGTTAACCTTGGCTACGCCTTGGTCAATTTTACATCAGCCAAAGCTACATGGAAGCTGTATAAAGCGCTGCATATGCAACATTGGAAACGCTTGGAGTCATGTGAAATTACTTATTGCAAAATTCAGGTGTGTTATGTTTTTAGATCACCTTCTCTGTAATTCACTATCTTTTTCTTGTCTGATATTGTGGTATTTTCATCACAGGGTCGAGCTGCTCTCCAAGGTTACTTTCAAAATTCCAAATTTGGACCGGTGGTATTCGACCCACCTCGCAATGGGAAGGAATCCACACAGAGCAATATTCAATCTAGGGTTATTTAGAAATAAAGTCCAATCAAAGGCAACCAACAGTGTAATAGATAGATAGCTATAATACGATTTTTATCTTTTAATAAATATTTAGTAATTATAATTTTGTTGTTTTGTCTAAAGATTATGACAATTTTATATAAATTTTGGTCTTTTGTTTAAATATTTTCACAATTTTATATTTATATTATATTGTTTAAGGTATGAAGGAAAAGATATGTACAATCACTTCACTAGATTTATGGTAATAAACATTTTCATGGTTAATGGTATTGCTTTAGTTTTAGTAGTTTTCAATAAGATTAAAAATTGTGTAATTGTTCTTTTTTAATACAAAAAATAGAGATTACATTGCACAATTAATTAGTATATTTGTTTGATTTCAATTAACAATTTTATATTTATATTATATTTTCTAAAAGTTGACTAGATTTTTGGTAATAAATATTTTCATGGTTAATGGTATCGATTTAACTTTCTTTTACAAAATTTGTGATTCTATATGTGTTCTTGTGCATTTGCTAAGATGGGTCTTTTGTTGAATGACTCTAAATTTTAACCAGCCATAAAATGATCTCTGAGTTTGAAATAAGAAGAAAAAAATTCAAGTATGCCTCAAGAACCCCTTAGAAATCACCATGAAGTTGGTACATAAGTTAGAGCACAACATTTGTTAGATGATGGATATTATTTTGATAGGTCAAATACAAATAATGAAAGTTCCCATTTTCAACGTTTTATACTTCAAAGAAAGAGTCATGAAAGAAAATGCTAGAAATGATAGACATCATAGGCTATGGCATCACCTAGTACCCTATTCCCCTAGAGTCCATTCAAGACTAGCTACTTCTATCCTTAGAACTAGCCCTACAGATCAAGATCTTGTAATGTAGGGGGATAATGTGGTGATAAATTGGAATAGATGTAAACCCTATGATTGGAAAGGGTGAGTTATTTTTTGCATTGCATATATAGACCATACACTTGAACACATTATATGATAGTAACTTCCCTTCATGGTTTAATGACACACCATATTCTCTACACTTGTCAAACACTTGCCTCATGATCAAAGTATTCATTAGCATTTTTGAGAAAATTGTAATGTCATCTAAATAAACTAGCACTATCTTGTGCATCAAACCTTGGAATGCCATATCCATGGCCCTTTGGAAAGTTGCCCCAACATTGGACAAACCAAAAGGCATCTTCCTATAAGCCATTGTGCCCCATTTTGTGGTGAATGATGTCTTATATTGGTCCTCTTCCTTCACTAAAACCTGATTATAACCTGAAAAACCATCAAGCAAAGAGAACCTTTCCAAACTTGAAACCATTTGCAAGATTTGTTCAATAGAGGGCAGTGGATAGTGATCCTTCAAAGAGGCTCTATTGAGGTCCCTAAAGTCAACACAAAGCCTTATTTCACCATTCTTTTTTCTAACAGGAACACGATTAGACAACCATGAAGTATGCTTAATTGGAAAAATAATGCTTGTCTTCTAACAATTTATTAAGTTCTTTCTTCATTAGGACTTCTAGCTTTGGATTGAAGGGTCTTTGCTTTCGTCTAACAGGTTTAGCATTAGGCTCAAGTTTTATAGTGTGTTGAGCTAAAGCTAGGTCAAATCCCTTCAAGTCTTGATATTCCCATGCAAATATATCACTATACTCTTGACAAAGTGCAATGAAAGCTTGCTTCTCACCTTGGGTACATAACTTACCAATTTTTAGTAGCTTCTCCTTGAAAATCTCCATAGAAAATCTCCATAGTTCATAGTGATCTTCAGCCACTATGATGCTAGTTTTCTTTTTCCTTGCTTGGTCATCATTATTAAACATGGATTCCAATGTAACCAAACTTTTGGGCAGCTTGGTAGACCTTAAATAAATGATTTGGTCTTGATATTACTACTGTATTTTTTCTTGGTTATGGGTTGAAAACTCAACTTCTTCAACCAAGAAGTTTAGAATTTGCTCATCATTATCAAAAACTTGCCAATGCACGTTATTGTTAGGAATAGAAGGCCTAACAACTTCTTTAATGCGCTGATGTGTTTTACCTTTTGAAATCTCATTTGGTACATCATACTGAGCACCTATAGCACTAATCCTATCAACATGCTTATTCTCTTTTCTAGGCACGAACAAGTTAAAAGCCTGAAAATCTTCAATTAAATCTCAAACCTTGTGCTTGTATAACTTCAAAAGGTCATTTTTGGTTACATTAAGAGCTCTAACTTGATTCACAATCAACTCACTATCCCCAAACACTTGTAAACAACTAATTTTTCTTTTCCTAGCCCATTCTAACCCATGAATAAGGGCTTCGTACTCTAATTTATTATTTGAACAGTTGAAACAAAACTACAAAATGTATGGCACCACTACCGGCATCATTTCTACTCCTTGAAACATCAAAATGCAGCTGCCATACCTCATTTTCTTGTTGTTCTAGCTGTTATTTTTTATCCTTCACAGGATTTGGCATTTTCATACCTTGTTCATGCCTCATTTACACACCAAATCCTCTTTCCTTTAGTTGTTCATGTGAAGAAAGAATGTCATTTTCAGCTGCCTAATCATCCAAGACTACATCTGGTATGAGTTTAGTTTGTCTATGTGGTTCTTGCACAGCTGGACATTCCTCATAGTAAAACATGGTACAATTTACATTGATGACACTAGGCTCATAAGGTTCTACGTGGTCTTTAGCAATAGATTCTATTAGAGTATTAAGTTTAAAATATGGAAATTAGTGATGTAGAGGCACTTTGGATAGGAGGAAGATAGACAAGTTGACTAGGTTTGTACTACACCAAAAAGTCCAAAATCAAAGGTTAGTTTGCAAAAGTGGGAACAACAATTAGAGGCTTTGAGATCTTCTTGGAAAAAGTGTTTAGGCATGCATTGGGACCCATCCCATCCATTGGAAAAGGTAGGTCAAACTCAGAAATGGTACTTCCTTGACGACAGTTTGTTCAATGGGAAGGTTTACAACCACTTCTTCCCCATCGAACTTCCTTGGGTAGTTTGAAAACTACAACTACTTACCAGTTTTGTCCTTACATGTTTAGGATTGTTTAGGCTTAACAAGTGCCTTCAAACAGTTTACAATGCAATTAGGCCTTGAATAAGGCACTAGACTCCTTGACATGCCTTAACAAGGCTTACAATCATGAATAATGTCTCTACATGCCTTAGGAAGGCTGACAAAAGTGACCACCTTTTATGACTGCCTCTTATATGACAACAATATGTAGATATTTGGACATAGTCCTTATTACAATCAAATGAATGGTCTTGTAGGACCTTATTGAATCCACCAAACAAAATGAACAACAAAACAAGAAAACTCAAGACCTTAGTCTTCTTGGTGCTCCTGCACCATACTCCCCGGGTGGAAAGAGAACTCAAGTCTCTTGAGGAAGTAGATCAGCAATTGTGACACCATGCTTCAAGATGTCTTCTTCACCTATCCAAGTGGCATCTTCAATGGGTAAGCCACTCCATTTGACAAGGAACTATTTGTATGTCTTCTTTCTAGTCTTCTTCAAGACTTTGGTGTCAAGAATGCATTCCAACTTCAATGGTTGATTGGGTAGAAGACCCTTGACCCAATCTTCATCTCCTACTGCTATAATATCTGCCTCTGAATCTCCATTAGGATCACCTTTGAAAGGAAACAAGTCTGAAACATTGAAGATAAGAGATATGGCCAAGCCTTGAGGAAGTTCAATCTCATAGGCATTGGGCCCAAACTTGTGCACAATCTGGCATGGTCCTATCTTCTTCATAAGGAGTTTGGTTGGCTGCCCCTTAGGAAGTCTTTCCTTCTTCGAATGTACCATGACCAAATCCCCAACCTTGTATTGTACATCTCTCCTTCTCTCATTGGCTTTCTCCTTGTACTTGTCATTGTTCTTTTGAAGAGTTTCTTTGACACTATCATGGATGTCCTTCATGGCCAATGCAAAGTCTTCACCTTGAGCACTTTTCCTCTCCAATCCATGGAGATCTCTTAGTTCAAGAATACCTCTTGGATGAATGCCATAAACAATCTCAAATGGACTCCTTCTTGTGCTCCTATTGGTGGAATCATTATAAGAAAACTCTACTTGAGGGATGATCATATCCCATGCCTCTCCATGTTTGGTAAGACACCTGAGAAGATTTTCCAAGGACCTATTCACCACCTTAGTTTGCCCATCAGTCTGATGGTGATAGGCTGAAGTAAATGATAATTGAGTGCCCAACTTCTTCCACAAGGTGCGCCAAAAGTGGCCTACAAACTTTGGATCCCTGTTAGTCACAATGTTAAGAGACAAACCATATCCAACCCAAAGTGACCTCCTAGTCCACCACAATGTTTTTCTTTTATGATGTTCTCCCTCATGGAACACCTAGGAACACATAGTTGGCTGCCTTTGAACAACAACCCCTGCTGCAACAAAAACTTAGAAAAATTAGAATGATAATAGTTTGAAAATTGTGAACAAACTTCATATACCTCCCTGAAATCTTCATCATCTTGATACATATGTTTGAGAGCATCAACCCCTACACTTTGCAATTGAATTTCCTGAACCATACACACCCTTTTACTCAATGCATCTATCACTTTATTAGCCTGCCCCTTCTTGTGTTTGATTAAAAATGTATAGGCTTGGAGTTGCTCAACCCATTTCATATGCCTATGATTGAGTATCTCCCCTGAATTCAGAAAACTAAGTGCATGGTTGTCAGTATAAACAATAAATTCTTTAGGCAAAAGATAGTGCCTCCATTTTTTTAAAGCTTGTACCATTGCATAGAATTCTAAATCATAAGTAGAGTACTTTCTCTTAGCATCATTCAATTTTTCACTAAAGAAAGCAACAGGCCTACCTTCTTGACATAGGATAGCCCCTATGGCAAGGTTACTAGCATCACATTCCACCACAAACAACTTGTTAAAGTTGGGAAAAACAGGTATGGGCTGTTGTGCTACTTTTTGTTTTAGAATTTCAAAAGAATCATTGGCTGCCTTTGTCCAAAAAAATTTACATTTCTGCCCCCCTTTGATGGTATCCAAAATTGGTGCACAAATATGACTAAAACCCCTTATGAATTGCCTATAAAATGTTGCCAAACCATGAAAAATTTTCACATCACCTTCTATTTTTAGAGTTGGCCATGACAAAATGGCTTCTACCTTTGCTAGATCCATCTTCAAACTACCTTGTGAAATCACAAAACCAAGATAGGTGAGTTCTTCCTTCATGAAGACACTCTTTTCCATGTTGATCATCAATTGTTCATCATGCAACTTCTTCAAAACCTTATCCAAATGTTGCAAATGCTCTTCCTTAGTCCTACTGAAAATAAGAATGTCATCCAAGTATACCACAACAAATTTGCCAATGAAATCCTTCAACACTTCATTCATGAGACGCATAAAAGTACTTGGGGCATTAAATAGACCAAATGGCATCACCAACCACTCATAAAGACCCTCATTTGTTTTGAATGTTGTCTTCCATTCATCTGCTTGCTTGATCCTAATTTGATGATACCCACTCTTAAGGTCAATCTTAGAAAAGCATCTAGCCCCTCCCAAATAGTCCATTAGGTCCCCAATCCTTGGCATAGGGAACCTATATTTTATGGTAATCTTGTTAATGGCTTTATAATCTGTACACAACCTCCATTTACCATCCTTTTTAGGGACTAGGATTATTGGGACAGCACATGGGCTAAGACTCTTTCTTACCAATCCCTTATCCAACAATTCTTGCACTTGCTTGGCAATCTCTTCATTTTGAGAAGGTGTCAACTTGTAGGCTGCTTTGTTTGACAAAGTAGATCCCAGTATGAAGTCAATTTGATGGTTTATGTCCCTAATAGGTGGCAACTCATTAGGCATTTCTTCTACCATAATCCCTTTATATTTCTCTATCAATTGCTGCACCTCCTTAGGGACCTCTTCCTTACTAGGATCATGCAAACTAGGATAAGGCAAATCGATGCATTGCAAGAGGAGCTGTGAAGAGGGTTTGATCTGAGAACAAGAGAAGAAAGTGAGGATGAAGCTGAAGAAGAGCTATCTAAGGAAGAACAAGAAGCTGTAGGAGATCCTACATAAGTTAGGTTATTGAGAACCATTTCGAAGATCGGAAAGAGACCCAAGATCAAAGTTTCTACATATTCTAAGGATTTGAATCTAGAACAGCTTATTGATTGGATCAATGACATGGAGGAGTATTTTGAGTATGAAGACGTGGAGGACCCAAATCGGGTCAAGTTTGCAAAAACAAAGTTGAAGGGCCATGCAAATATTTGGTGGAAGGAGGTCCAGTTAGAGAGGAATAGAAGAGGAAAAGGAAAGATCACCAGATGGGATCAGATGGTGGAGAAACTAAAGAAGCAGTTCATTCCTGTGGACTATGAGATGGAGCTATTGAAGAAGCTGCAAGGATTAAAGCAAGGTAACAAGTCTGTCAAGGAGTATATAGAAGAGTTTTATAAGATTACTATTACGATAGGCCATGTAGAGCCAAATAAGCAGAAGGTAGCTCATTACGTTAATGGGTTGAGGTCAAGTATTTAAGAGGAGTTGAGCCTAGTCAGAATGACCACAAAAGAAGATGCATACCAGTTTTCCCTGAAGGTGGAAGAGAAGTTGAATAAAATATTTGACTGCAAGCAAAGGGGGAGAGGTCAAGGTGGAAGGATAGGTGAAAGACCCTATGGGGGATGAAATGAAGATTTAAAGAAAAGTGAAGAAGCTGACACCAATCGAATTCAGAGAGGAGATAATACCTACCACCCTCGTGACCAGAACAATGGTGAGCAAAGAGGAAGCCGAAGAGGCAGACCTGGGTAAGGACCTGGAAGAGGAGGTTTCAGAGGAACCTGTTTCCAATGTGGAGAAGAAGAGCATCGAGCATATGAGTTCCCACAACATCAAGGAAGGACAAATCGAAGACCTGAAGGTAATGCATGAGTTACACATGTAGACAAAGATGCACAGTCTGAGCATTCTAAAGATGCTGAAAAGGGAGAAACCCTAGTTGTCAGAAGAACTTTGTTGAATGAGGAGAAAGAACCAAATCAGAGGAAGAGTTTATTCTGCACAAGATGTAAATGTGAAGGTAAGTGTTGTGATATTATTATTGACAGTGGAAGCACTCACAATCTTGTTTCAGAGGAGATGGTTGAGAAGTTGAAGTTGACAAGAAGAAAGCATCCACATCCATATCAGATTGCATCATTGTAGAAGGACCACAGAGCTTTGGTCAATTTTCAGTGTTTATTGAAGTTCAAGATTGGGGACTATCATGATGAGGTGTTGTGTGATATCATACCGATGGATGCATGTCATATGCTATTGGGGAGGCTATGGTAGTATGATAGGAGTGCTTTCCATGATGGCCGTGCAAGCACAAATTCCCTAACAAAGGATGGATTTCATCATAAGTTGAAGCCATTGAAGGAGGTGGAAGAAAAGGTATGTTGTACTGCCACAATTTGCTTGGTTGATGGTAGAAAAGTTTTGGAGGGTATGAAGTATGACCGCCATTTCTTTGCATTGATTCCTAAGATTAGTCAAGAGAAATGTGAAGATGTACCAGCAGAAGTCTCAGATATGTTGGATGAATTTTAGGATATTATCTCTGATAATGTACTAGAAGGTTTACCGTCAGTTAGGAAGATAAGTCACCAAATGGCTTTGATACCAGGAGCTAGTTTACCGAATAAGTCAGCCCACATAATGACTCCTGCAGAGAGTGAAGAGCTGAACTAACATGTTTAAGAGCTATTAAGGTAGGGACTCATAAGGGAGAGCCTAAGTCCATGTGCGGTACCTACAGTACTAGCACCAAAGAAAGATGGAGAATGGAGAATGTGTACAGAATCTAGGGCCATCAATAAGATCATGATCAAGTATAGGTTTCCATTACCAAGAATGGATGACATAATGGACTGTTTGAGTGGAGCCAAGTACTTCATGAAAATTGACTTGAGCAGTGGGTATCACCAAATCCATATTAGAGAAGGAGATGAATGGAAGACAACCTTCAAGACAAAGGAGGGTTTGTATGAGTGGTTATTCATGCCATTTGGGCTAACCAATGCACCGAGCACATTCATGCGGCTCATGAACGAGGTACTGAAAGAATTTTTGGGAAGTTTTTTTATTGTTTATTTAGACAATATTTTGATTTTTAGTAAGACTTGGGACGAGCATATGATGCATATCAGAAGATTTTTGGAGAAGCTAAGGGAGGAGAAGTTGTTCATCAATCTGAAGAAATGTAGTTTTGCAAAGAAGGATTTGGTATACCTAGGATTTGTGGTCTTAGAGGAAGGTCTTAAGATCGACCCATAAAGAGTAAGAGCTATAATTGAATGGCCTACACCAAGGAGTGCTATAGAGCTACGATCTTTTCATGGTTTGGTAAGTTTTTACAAAAAGTTTATCAAAAAAATTAGTAGCATTTGTGCACCCCTAACTGAGACAAGAGAGGGGATACAAAAGAGTTTAGATGGACTAAAGGAGCAGACAAAAGCTTTGATACGTTGAAGAAAAAGTCATAGAGCAACCTATTTTGGCACTTCCAAATTTCAATAAGGTATTTCATGTAGATTGTGATGCTAGTGGCAGTGCTATAAGAGCTGTTTTGAGTCAAGAAGGTAAGCCCATTGCCTATTTTAGTGATAAGCTTAATGATGCCAAGAAAAAGTATTATGATTATGATCAAGAGTTTTATGCAATAGTTCAGGCTTTAAATAAATGGAGACATTATTTGTTGCCAAAAGAGTTTGTTTTATATATTGATCATTAGGCTTTGCAGTATCTTAATAGTCAAGGAAAGTTGAACCAAATGTACTTAAAATGGGTTGAGTTTTTTTAGAGCTATACTTTTGTTTTGAAGCACAAGAGTGGGAAGTCCAACAGAGTTGCAGATGCCTTGAGCAAAAGGCAAAATTTTTTGACAGAAATGAAGATAGAGGTTGTTGGGTTCAATAAGCTCAAAAGTTTGTATCTTGAAGATCCAGATTCTGAAGAGGCTTGGAAAGCTTGTTTGTAACCTATTACTTTGGATAAGACAAAATGGTTGGATTTAATAATCCAAGATCGCATGTTGTTTAGAGGAAGCTAGTTGTGCATTCCAAGGAGTTCCATGAGAGAGAACCCGATTAAGGAGAAGCATAGTAGAGGATTGGCTGGACACTTTGGTCGAGATAAGACCATTGCTATTGTTGGTGAATATTATTATTGGCCATAGTTGCAACAGGATGTGAGGAAATTTGTGCAGAGTTGCAGAGTGTGTCAGATGGCAAAAGGAACAAGTCAGAATACAGGGCTATATCAGCCATTAGCTACACTGGAGAAGCCATGGGATGACATTAGTATAGATTTGGTTCTTGATTTACCAAGGACACAGAGAGGACCTAATTCCATTTTTGTGGTGGTGGAAAAATTGTCGAAGATGGAATATTTTATTCCTTGCAAGAACACTAATAATGATGTTCATATTGCAGAGTTATTTTTCAGGGAGGTGGTGAGATTGTACGGTCTACCAAAGAGCATAGTTTCAGATTGAGATACCAAGTTTGTTGGTTATTTCTAGAGGACATTGTGGAAGAAGTTGAAGACATATTTGAAGTTTAGTTCTACACACCATCCATGGACTGATGGATAGACGAAAGTGGTGATTAAGAGTTTGGGCAACCTGCTATGATGCTTAGTAGGCGATAAGCCCAAGGGATGGGATTTGATTTTACCATAGGCAGAATTTGTTTACAACAATTCTATCTACACACTCAAGAATGTTACTCTTTCAGCGTGTCATGTGAATGTTATCAATGATCTTCTTCTTCTATTCATCCCTTTTGAGATCAAAGGGTAGCATCATGCTGGACTCAACCCTTGTGGGAGCCCATTTGACACCACATGCTGAATGTCTTCAATCAGCTTCATGATTTGTCCTATACCTGCACATGAAACAAACAGATTAGAATAAAACAATGATGCTCTTATGTTTGCTTCTCTTTAGTTCCCTTCTACATATGGATGTTCTTATTTAATCAATGCACTACAATTAAGATATTATGTCTCTCTTGATTGATGAAGGATTTTCATAACTGAAGCTTCTAACGGGACCTTCCTACAATTTTTTAGGTACATGCCAAGGTCAGGAGCGGGAACTGGAGGCTTCTACAAGATCAACCCAAACAAGGCAATGATGGCTATGTCTTTCCCTCTTCTTCATTAGATACATAGTGTTTTACTTGTATTTGCATGAGTTCAGCTATAAACCATGACTTGTGTGGGACATCTAAAATGTCTTAGTTTCCTTCAATGCAATGTTTGTTCTTTTATGTATTCAAAATTGTAAATGAACAATCACTGTAGTGAATGAATACTTATCTCTTTTACTGCTCTGCAATGAAATGAATGATTGAAACTTTTCTTTTCTGCATCTGAACAACTAAACTACACTTGTCTATGAATAACTATGCAACTAGCGCATAATAGAAATAAATAAAACCTCATTCAAAATGATAAATAATGAATCTACTCAGCCAATTTTTTAGCTGGTGTCAAAAAATGGTAACAACCCCCTCAATATGTTCTTGACTTTATGTGTTGCACTTTCTTGGATCTTTGTCTACATTCTGTATTATTTTCTATGTCCCTTTGTAGTGTCATTGTCTCTATTTGCATATTGTATTCCATCATGCTCCTGTAGTTGCATCTACCTTTTGCCATCTCTGTCTTTTCAAGCATTCCTATATGAATTGTGTTCTTTTACTACTATATTATGCAAACAAGAAGGTCACTTGGAGGATGGTCTTTTAGGCCCAAGCTTGACTTTTCTTAACAACTTCTAATGACTGCTTCAACCCCCAATTCTAAACACTGTCAATAACCCTAGATTGTCATGATCTTATTAATGCACTTGTAACATTTCATTTGATTACCTTTTCAAAGCCAGTCTCTAGCTATAATCTCTGCCCTTCATGATGATTGTCCTTCCATAGTCCTCATGTTGATTAGTATGGACTGCCTTTTGAAGACTGTACTCTTGCATGATGGCTATTGACTACTTCAAGATACCTTGACAACATTATGGTATCTCCTGGAAACATTACTCATTTGTGACTCTCCTTTCAATGTGAGGGATTTCCTTTCATATCTTTGACATGATAGTCATTACTGGGCAATGTATCATCATGAGTTCCCTCCTCTAGTTGATTATGCATGTGACATCTTGCTGGTTTGAATGATGGGACTATACCTGTACCTGTACAAATCAACAAAAGTGTTAAGAAAACAAAGAAGCCAAGAGCTTCTCATGATGATTGGATGATCTTTACTTTTCTTGAATCTCCATGATGCTTGTATATTTGAACTTGAGACACTTTTTATCTTTCTAATTTGATGTTTAGTAAGATACATGTTGAATACCTATTAGTTTTGCATGTATGAGACTTTGGATCCTGAGCTTTAACATCACTTTCCTTATCCCTTGTAGGCACTTCTAGAGCTTCAATAAGGAATTAAAGATGTAGCTAATAAAAAATGGGATTCATCAGAGGCAATGATGGATCCCTTTTCTCTTATCTGTCTTTTTACTTACAGATGTGAAATCTTTCTTTTATTGCATCTTATAAGTTATTTCCATGGCTTGTGTGGGAAATTTATGAACATATCATATTTTAATGAATATAAACAACTACTTTATGCAAAATTTTGTATGCAATTTATCTTTTTCTGTAAAGCAATGGCATAATGAAAACTAAAAATTCTCTTTATGGTATTGTTTGTATGATCATATGAGAAACCTTAGCTGAATTTTGTGTACATTTATTCTTCTTCAAAGTAGAAAACACTAGTGTTGTCCCAACCTAGGCTGATTGGGCTGAAAAGTACAATTAAGTAATAACTACACCTTTGGATATGGGCTGATATTCAAGTCCTAGCTTATCAATAATTTGTTTACGTATGACTAAACTACTAGCACCTGAATCTATCATGTAGTTATTAACAAGATGTTTTCCTATGATTAATGACACATAAAAGAAGGTTGGTTTCACTTCTTTAGTTTGCTAGTCATTAACTTTTGGAGATGTATTGGCCAACACTACCTTGGGTTGCTCATTTAGAGGCTCATTAGACACTTGCAAGTTTGATAAAGTAGTTTGTAAAAGATCTTTTTGTCCTAGTAATGGTAATGAATCCCACAATGAAACATTAACATTAGCTTTCCTCATATGATCAATAATTATTAGTGTTCACATTTCATTTGGCTTAATTTGGCATTCATTTGGCCATGTTTGGAAGCCTCATTTATGTACATGGCATAAGACACCCTAGCTGGGTGTGTGGCAATTATGAAGAGTCCTTTGAACTCTTTCACTCCACTTAGCTTGTCACATCTACTTGAGATCTCCTTAAGTTATGGGATTGACTCCCATTAACTCAAGGTTTCTCAAGGCTATATGTACTTTTCATATTGACTTCCAATTTACTCCAAATTTGTGATTAGCATTCATCTTATAGATCCTGCAAATTCTAATATGGATCAGAGCAATCTAAGTCTATTTGCTAGTTTGTTTTGGAGTCACAAAGTCATTAAATTTTGCAGGCCATTTGGTGAATCTCTAGTTCATTTTTTGGCAAATGATTTGGAGGATTAAGTCATTTTTTAGCCTCTTAAAGTATTTGAATTCCTCTAATCGACAGCTTCATTGTTGTTTGTGAAGATTTTTGCCATTATCAAAGCCTCTGATTCGTGGTTTTTGACTGCCATTATTGGTGATTAGATGGCTATTGTGGCCGGTTGGTGTCCCTACAAGGTGTGAAATCTCCTGTTCAACTTCAGTGTGGATGTTTCATCTCTCAGCACCCATTTCTCTGTTCAAGTTTAATGATTTGCCCGAGGCCCATGTCTGAGAAAATCAGCCTATTAAGAGGCCTGATTGTGGGATGTGTGTCCCATTTGCTACTACGAAGCTACATTTGAGGAAGGAGAATGGTGACGGTGACAAGGGCAAGTTGTATTCACACCCAAAACCTGACAACATTCATGGCTCTGTTTGAAGGCATTTAGTTTTTTACTGTGTTTTTTGTTGTTGTTAAGAGTAGGGTTCACAAAGGGCCTAGATGCCCAACTCTCAGAAGCCCCTGCTATGTAGTAAGCGCATAGAGCTATAGCGCCCAGCAACGAAAAACCTTCAGACACAGCAGCAGTCACACACATCTGAGCCATGAAGCAAATCGACTCCTGATTTTTGCTATGTGAAAGAAGATTTAGTCTGAGAAAGGAGTCAAATTGACTCTTGTATGTCATCTTGCTACCATTCTCTAGCCACCTCTACAACATTTAAGGGTAAATCACCCCCAATGGTGCCATAAATCTACAGAGAGGACACCATACACAGCCTAAAAATCTACCTTTGAAGTGCAATTTTGACCTCAAATTCCTCTGTTTGCCCCATGACCTCTAGAAGCTCTCTTCTAGCCACCTCTACTGCTCACACCTAGCTGCCCCTATTTCTTTCTGCATTTGCACCTTATTGTGTCCTAAAATTTGGGCTTGAAATATCAAAATTATGCCTTAATTTTGTTTTGAAAGCATTTAAAATAATTACTTTTCAAATTGTTATCAAAATAGGCAATGTGCTTTGTGTTAAAATAGAGGCTGGACATTTAAAAATTGGGGCAAAATTAATTTGAAGGAATTAATGGTTATGTAAATTTTGCATCTTCATCTCTTGAAGATGAAGGGTGAGGCCCGGATTGGTAGGAGGCCAATTCCCACTCACAAAATTAAACCATTGTATTTTTCATTTTTTGCCAAATCCAACGAGTCATTGGAAGGCTAGTTTCCCTCTCGCCATGGGCATTTTTTTGCTAATTAGTGCCAATTTATTAAAATAGGTCTATTTTGTGGGAACTTGCTTTTGTGATAACTTTTTCTTAGTAAATCAAAATTGAGCACCACTTTTTGCAAAAGTGAATATTTTCTCATTTCCCATGCATCTAACTTATTTATATTATAATAACACACTATGTTATAAAGTGTCACAAATCTGGGGGGTCGCCTAATACTGAATCGGGGGGTGTATCAAATGTGCTTTGAACATTTTAGAGTTGTGCCAAAGAACACTTCCATACAATCATGTCAAGAGAAATTCATTGAGTCATGTTTAGAACGCTTCTGCACTTTCTTTCCATTTTTTTCACTTATGGGAGTTATTCATGCACTAATTTATAAAGTGCCACAAATATCATTTGGGATAAAAATATTGAATTATGGGGGGGTTCATAGAGTTGTATCAAGTGCATTTCCAAGTTGTGCCAAGAGCACTTCCACAGAGATATGTCAAGATCACTTCCACTACTCCATCATTCTTCAACATTTTTCCCACATTGTATTGAGATGTGTCACAAACACTTCCACTACAACATCATCATCACCTGTTGCTACATCAGAGTTTAGAGTTGTTTAATAGAAGGCTTCCGTAGATTCTTCATAGTAGGATTATCAACTTCGGGTATTTTGTACTGTGTCTAGTACACTTTCTTGTTTTTCTCTTTTGGGGGGTAGTTTTTTCCCATTAGGTTTTCTACCTTTCTCCACTTATGAGAGTTTTTTTATTTTGTACATGGATACCTCATTAGGCCTTGTTGCTAGGACCCATCTTTTTCACCCACCTAAGTTGTGCTTAAGGGGGGGTATTAGTGTTCACATTTCATTTGGCTTAATTTGGGATTCATTTGGCCATATTTGGAAGCCTCATTTTATGCACATGGCATAAGACACCTTAGCTAGGTGTGTGGCAATTATGAAGAGTCCTTAGAACTCTTTCACTTCACTTAGCTTTCCACAAATTCTAATAATAATATTAAAAGGCATTGATGTTACCTTACTTGGCCCTTTTGGACAGCTAAATCACCTTTTGTGGTTGTTGGTTGTGACTAGTTTGAAGGTTGTTCATGAGTTTCTACAACATGATTTCTTTGAAGGATAGGTGTGCCACCCGCCATAGATAGACTAGCAACTGTTCAACTCACTTGAGGAGCCTTTTGTACCACTCCATCAGTTGTTTGCCCTACCTCAATAGCCCCTTTCTTGACCCTGGTGTTTGCTACAATGGGAACATATGGATGATTTACACCACAAAATTCACCCCCTCACCAATTCATGAGGGTTGCCTCATTTTGGTGGTCAATTTACTGCTGTATATGTTGTTGTTCAAGCACTTCTTGTGAAGTAGAAGGCTGGAAAATAGGTGTGTTTTGCACCATTAAGGCCTGGTTTATGAGACCATTGGAGAATGCGGCCTGATTGTGGGGTTCGTTACATGAGAAGCACCATTCATATTCTTGAACTAAGTTTTTTTGCACATGAACTAGTGCTTTTAAAGTGCTGGCAGTGTTTAGATTATATGTTTGGAAAGGTCTAGCATTAAATGTAGGCTTTTGTTCTTGGTTATTAGTATGATAAGGGAGTCTATTTTTCTGATTAGGCTAATTGGGAGCTTGGTAAGGGGCTTGATAAGGCTTGCTATTTTGATTTTGCTACCTTTTGATATTTACCAACTCATTACCAAAGGTTTGAAGAAGACCTTAAATGTCTTGCAACTTAAAGGAGTGGGCTGCGACAACTTTTTCTTGGGTTGGGACAGTTGGTAAAGTGGCTATTTGTGGCATTTGTATGGGTGTAACAAGTTGTACTCTAGCAAAGATGGGCATTGGAGGCCTAGGGACAATTTTCCTAGATTGTATGAGAATGTTTTCATCCCTTATAGCTATTTCATATGCATCTGGGAGTGTGTTTACACCCATAGATTGTATCATCACTGCAATGTCACTATTAAAAGCCCTCAAAAAATACAAAAAATCATGTTGTGCTGACGGTCTTACCAGCTGTGGGATTCTATCCCAAGTCCTTTGGAAATAGAAGTTAAAGTCTGTCATGTGCTCATGAGGAGCTCTCTTGATGGTGCTCAGCTACTCTACCAAAGAGAAATGGTTTGATTTGTTTTCAAACTATTTGCAAAGAAGCTCTCCAAGTTGATCCCATGAGCCTATTAAGTTCACTGCCAAATCTCTAAACCACTGCAATTCTTTGACTTTGAAGGAGGCTGCCAATAATCTAAGAGCCACATTTTATGCAGTGATGTGATGCACATCACATAAGTTTTCCACATCCTGGATGTGCTCAATGGGTGTACTTTGGTCCTCTCCTGAGAAAAAGAGTAAACCTCTAAGAGCTGCCACTAGAATATCATCATGTTGTGCCAAGTTCAAGGGGCTACCTTGATCAAAGGGTACAAAAACATGATTCTTGGGGATAGAAATTCATATTATATAGGTCTCATTTCTCACAAGAGGAGGTACAACTCTCATAGAAGGTGGAGTTGACTGTGTTTTCCTTGTTGAAGGATGAGTTCTTCTACTAGATCTACTTTGTCTCCTAGGGGGAGATAGCTATAAGTATTCAAAAGAGCTTGCACTCCTAGTTTGTATACTTCTCATAAGCTGATTACAACACTAATTTGGCCTGGAAAATCACATGTAGAGTCTTTAGATATGCAAAATTCAACCTCTTAAAGGTCTGGAATGTTGATAGCATATCAATACTAGCAAGAAAAAGATATTTTCTTTTGACTGTCTTAAGCCAAACAATCTCACCGGGCATGTCAAAAATTGTTATCACCTAAATACACACCCTTGCTAAGTCGCAGAAATTAGCTTACTTGGAGAAACATGGGATTCTTTTCAAGTTTGTGGGTTACCTATGACAAAAAGGAACCTCTAAAGTGAGCTAGTTCTCTTGGTTCTATCACATTGTCCAACCTATTTTACTACTTCACTTGATAGGAAAGGTAGAAACAATTGCTTGAAATGAACCTACTATTAAGGCGATGCTCCAAAATATGTTTGTTTCAGACCTTGGACTATTGATTTGACATACAACTAATCAAGGTTTTAGTTGTTTATGCACAACATAAGTGTTTGACATACATATGTATAAGTATTTTATTGAAAGGTATATGTTTTTGCTGTTTTAGAAATGAAGAAAGTATGTTTTCTTGACAAACTAACATTTGTTTGAACTGTGACACAAACGATAACCTACACAAATAAATCTTTCATGCTTGAAAATGATGGAAATAAGACACTCATTTAAGGATTTGCACATAAAAAATCACAAAAATGCCATCAATTACCTCACACACACAACCAAAATAGAAACTTTGAAGTCCAAAATGCTTGCTTTATTAATAGAAGATGTGTTTACAATAGTACATGATCTAAAATCTATATTTTTTGCTTAAAAATGTGTTACAAAAATGTTGTTCTACAACAAGATCTAAGTTACAATCTCTAGTTTTTTGCATCTTACAACTCAAAAACAAGAAAGAACTAAATTGAAAATGATGCCTAAGGATCCTATATGGCATCATAGACCAAAGAGAGTATCTAGGACCTAAATTTTACCAAGTTACAAGGCCTTAAAAAGTGCTAACCTACTTTGCATGTCCAGCTGACTCCAAGTTTGACTTGGTCTTCTTCTTTGAAGTTTGATGACTTCTTCCAGCTCCTTGAAGTGCTCTAGTTGTTTGAAAGTCTCCTAGATGCTTGGGAGAAGGTTAAACTTTGCCCTATATTCTTGTAACTACCCTTGAAGAGTCCTTACTGTCTGTCCTTTCTATCCAAACTACTCAAAATACTCCATGAATGCATCAACACCTTGCAAGTTTCCCTTACTTTCTCATTACTTCTTCATTTTCCACTTTGCCAATGAAATAGGACATCTATTTATGTTGTGAAAGCTCTATTAGAACTTTAAGGTGTATGGAAGGAGTTATAACATTTTTGGAGTCTTAAAATTGCCCCAAACTACCTCTTAAAGGCTTAAAGACCCCTGTAACTTCATTTACTACCACTGCTAGGTCTTTTTGAGGATTAAAACTACCCTTTAGTTTCCTTGAACTAAGTTTTGTACCCATTAGTCATGAGATAATTTCATCTCTAATTTTTGCACTTTGGTTGAAGTACATAGTGTGTATTTCAACATGCTTTCATTTTGTAAGGTTTGTTTCAATGTCACATAGAGTGCATGGTCTCTGAGCCTCATGATTATTGTCTTTCATCTAGTAACCCAGCTATTATAGTCATATCATGTCTTGTTTTAGGACTATTACCTTCACTATCATTTCACATCATTCTTTGACAAAGGTTACAAAGCATTGGAAAGGATAGAAGCATGATACCAATTGACATTAGAGAAACCTATGCAACCTTCCATATCTAATGTACTAAATCCCTTATGTTGTGGAGGACTACTCCTTGCATCTATTAGTTTGTCTCACTGTTTGCTGCTCTTATCTCAGATTAGCTTCTCCTTCATCATAGGTTATGCCTTTAAAGACTCCCCATTAGGTCAAGACAAAGATCTCTAGTCATCCCTATAGCTCTCTAATAGTCTGCTCTTGGTGCAATCATTTAACTAAGCATGTTGTTGTTTAGGCATTCTTAGGACTGCATAGGCCATACAGACATTGCATATTTCTAGGGTTTAGCAGGTGTTTAAAACTATCAACAATGACACTTTAGACTATCACTGTAACAACACTTCTACAACTCTAATCTCTTCACACTTTCCATGTAGGCTCCTTGACTATTCCTATCACACAGTCCTTAAGGACTTTCAATATAGTTATGTATGACTATATGACTGTCACTTCTCTTATTACTTTTTTCACCTTATGATAGTCACAAGATATGATTGTTTCTCATACATCTGGCCAGTCATCATGCTCTCTATTCACCTTAATGTGGCATAGACCACTATATTGATATCCATTGGTAGACTATAACAAACTCATGATGTTCGCAACTTTCACTATGTGAAGGATTACAGACCTCTGTATGGTCTTACTTATCCCTACTTTTTTTCATGCATCCTGGTGGTGCCTGCATAAGCAATCAGGTTTTAAGCATTTAAATATGCAGGCACCTTTCAAAAATTCAAAAAATTTCTAACACTTTCAGCCTCTGCAGTTGAAAAAATGCCAAAATCAGTTAAGGTGCGAGTGTCTTTGCATATACAAGTGTGTTTGTATGTACATGCATGTCGAATGTGCATTGGCGGGTCAAAAATCACCATCGGCCTTTGAAAAAGTTAGTTGTATGCATTTTACATGCATATCAGGCATGAAATGATGCATATACAAAGGGGGAATCTTTCGTAGATTCCTGGGAATATTCCCGCTTTGTATATCGGGTTGCATGTGGAGGTGCATTTAAAAATATACAAGGGCGCAGATGCATTTGCTATAGTGGCGAGCGGGAGATACATGTGGCGGGGTCCACAGAAATGCAAAGGTCTTTGTATCTCCAAGATATAAGTGAATTATATGATGGGCCTTGTATATTCTGCAACATACAAAGCAGAAAAGATGCAATTGGTAAGGCCCGCGACATGCAAAGTGAACAGTGAAGCAAAGGTGCATTCCTGGAATATTCTATCGTAGATTGCATAGATGTATCAAAGGGTTTGTACATTGTGTTGTATGTTTAAATATGCAAGGGAAAGATACAACGCAGATTTTAAAGGGATGTTCTGATCTAGCAAAAGAAGTGTTGAAGTCCACAGCATGTATATCTGGCGCTTGTATGTTTGACATACAAGCTGATATACGAAGAAGAAATATACATTTTGGACCCGAAGAGGAAATCAAGCTGCAATAGATAGATTTTCAAGTCCATTGGTTGTATATCACATTTGTATATGTGGTATACAAAGCAAAGATGCAAATGAAGGAGATACAAGCTGGACTTCAAAAGGAGGTACATTCTGATGCATAAAAGTTTCAAGTCTACCTTGTATGTTGAGCAGTTGCGTGTATATGCATCCTGCATATACAAAGATTTAAAAAGGGATTTGTATATGCATTCAAACATGCATATACAAGGGGCGAAAAGGTAAAATGAAGGAAGAAAAGACCAGTGATAGAAAGTTAAGGTGCCTACATGGCACGATATCATTGGCTGGTAGCTCTTCATGCATGTTTTGCGACTGTTGATCCCAGCAATGAATTCTTTGATCGACGGCCTTGTTTTGAGCTTTCAATGATGGTTTTTTTGGGCAAGTGCGGCCATTTTTGAGCGGGAAAATCCCCAAATGTACCTGCTGTTGCATCTCGTGAGTGGATGGGGCATTAATGGCAGATTGTGCAGGAAGTATGGGTGAGGCATTAATGGGAAGATTGTGCAGGGAAGTATGGCAGATTTATGTTTATGTTTATGTAACTGTTAAAGATCTATAAATTTTTGCATTTGATCTAAGAATGACTTTACATTTGGGTCACTTAGAGCTTTAATTGTTCTCTCCACCATGACTTGAATAGCAACTAATTTTGGAAAGAGAAATAACAACAATCATCAACATCCTTTCATTGGATTACATAGTTCAAATTTGTTTAATAACATGATATTGTTGTTCTCCCATGGTCCTACAGTACATTTATCAAGGTGATGGCCAATTCTTATATAATATTTTTCTAAAATAGATAAATAATTTAGCTAAGGCAATATCTCCATTATCATGGAAAATTGACACTACTACTAACATTACAACTACCAGCCCTAATATTAGTAGTAGGAGTAGAGCATCCAAATAATTATTAGGTGAACAAAAGAGTTTCAAATTGACACTGAGAGGGAGAATAATTTGAATATAATTCCTAATTTATAAATGGATTGTAAATTTAACACTACAACTATTAGCCCTCATATTGGTAGAAGTAGAGCATCCAAATAATTATTAGGTGAACAAAAGTGTTTCAAATTGACATTAAAAGGGAGAATAATTTGAATATAAACCCTAATTTATAAATTTGAAAGGGAGAATAACACTACAACTATTAGCCCTCATATTCACACGAATAGAGCATCCAAATTTTTATTAGGTGAACAAAAGAGTTTTAAATTGCCACTAAAAGTGAGAATAATTTGAATACAAACCCTAATTTATAAATGGAATGTAAATTTAACACTATAACTATTATCCCTCATATTCATAGGAATAGAGCATCGAAATAATTATTAGGCAAACAAAAGAGTTTCAAATTGACACTGAAAGGGACAATAATTTGAATGCAAATCTTAATTCATAAATATAGTGCAAATTTAATAGTACAACTACTAGCCCTCATATTGACAAGAAGGAGTAGAGCATACAAATAATTATTAGGTGAACAAAAGAGAAACTCTGGATTGTGTAGGGACAAATGCAAAGCTATAAGATGAGTTTACAATCACAAATCAATCCAAATTGCTAGACTTTACGTTGAAATATTATGCTTTTGTTTGTACAGTTTAATATTTTGGTCTTTTATTGTGTGAGTTGATTAGATAGGGTTTTCACTCTACATTTTTAAGATATGGTAAAATTTTAATCCTTTTTTAAGGACATGTATTGCATTAATGTTCTAGGAAATAAATTCTATCAAGTTCACTGGTAGAGATCAAAATTCAAGTCAGAAAAGTGGATATAATACATTTATTTTTAGGTAACTTTCTATTTCTATTTTGGACATTTTCCATCTTTTTAGTTTTAATGTAAATTAGGATATGGTTATTTGTGTTTCAATTTTTGTGTGTTGTGGATGTTTTCGCTTCACCTGCTTCATCTATTTGTAAGTTTGGTTCATTTTTTCACTTTTTTTAAGAATGTGTTTCACGTGGGTGTTGTGGATGTTTTCACTTCACCTATTTGTAAGTTTGGTTAATGTTTTCACCTTTTAAAGAATGTGTATCACGTGGGTGTTGTGGATGTTTTCGCTTCACCTATTTGTATGTTTGGTTAATTTTTTCATTTTTTAAAGAATGTGTATCACATGGGTGTTGTGGATGTTTTCGCTTCACCTATTTGTAAATTTGGTTAATTTTTCACCTTTTATAGAATGTGTATCCCCTGAGTGTTGTGGATGTTTTGGCTTCACCTATTTGTAAGTTTGGTTAATTTTTTCACTTTATAGTATTATTAAAATTAAATTATTTTTCGCATTAAATTTCAAATTATATATTATTTTGTATGAAATATCAAAATTAAATTTTATAGCAATTTTTAAAACTTAAATAATATTTTTTATGTTTTAAATTATAAAAATACTATACATATTAAATTTGAGAGTGATTATTTCTTAATATTATTAAATAATTCATTAATTTAAAACACAATTAAATGACTTAAAATAAAATTAAAATAATCAAATTTAAGTAGTAAATGTATTTTTTAAATTTGTTGACAAAAGAAATTAATGGTGGGTACAAATCTTTTGATTGCATTAAATGACACTTATTATTTGCATTTGTATTGAATAAATAAGCAGTGACACGGCTGTCTCCATTAAATAAAAAATTTCAAGAAGCTTCCCCACCAAACAAACCGTGAAGAAATGCGGAGTGTTTTAATTGGTTCGTTTGTAGGCAAGACTGAAATAAATAGAGGCAGTCCAAAACAGATCTTCTTACTTGTGAGGTTTTGGTTTTACTTGTTACTGGTTCAGTGACACCGTGCAAGAAAGCTATGGAAAGTAGTGGATCGGTTAGGCATTTGAGGAAACTCGATCCGCTTGCCCCAGAATTCTATCCTAAGGTTCGCGTTGAGTTGCCATTGAACTCACCCATCACAGCACCTGCTCATGATGTCTGGAATACAACAGCTTCTTCTCCAGGAAACCAAGCCAAATTGGTCGCCTTCAATGTGGACGCCACCATATCGAACAACGATTTAAGAAAAATATTGCAAGCCTATGGCATGTATTTTTGTTGATCAGACAATTATTTATTTGTTTAGAATTGTATAGGAGATTAATATGCAGTCGTTTATGCAGGGGCAGTAAAAAAAGTGGAGACCAGTCCAAATGACCATAAGGTTAGGTTCATAGACTTTTTTAATGCGGGAAATGCGGATCAAGCCCGTGCAGCCTTGGACGGGAAAAGATATGGATCCATGGTTTTGAAAGTCCAGTTTAGCCATTGGAGTTCTGGCCTACATCCGACGCTTACCAACAACATGCCGCCTCGTCTTCAACAACAGAGCTACAAGGGAGCCAGAAAATGTACTATTATTATGTTCATTTTTGTATCAATGCATTTAGGGTTAGGGTTTTCTTACGCCCAACCTTATTTATTATAATGGGGGTATACTATTCCTAATAATCTACTTTGATCTATTGAGATATTAATTTTTTCTTTACTATTTTGGTCAAATCTTAAATAGTATAGGCTGTAAACAAAATATAGATCTCCAGATTTAGTTTCTACTGTCATAGATGCAATGTATGTTTCTGGGTTTGGTGGCATATAGTCATTTTATAGAACTCTTAAAACTGTGTCAATTTTGAGAATTCTTTTAATGTTTTCAGTGGGCAATGGAATAGCTTTTGGAAGAGGGATTACTGTTATCGATGGTAAATGTGGCTCAACTACTCGGACGAAGAGTCATCAGCCAGAAGAATCTAAACCCCAATTATCTAAGGGCGAAATGAAGAAAGAGAATGCTACAGTTACCAGTCAGGAAAGTTCTCGATTTGTTTTTGAAGAGGAATTAGCAAAGGCAAACTCCCCACATGCCAGAACAACTATTAAGATCAGAAATATTCCGGATCGATACAGGGATGGCCAGTATGGGTATTAGGGCCAACTGATTTCAATCGTAAAAGGTTTTTCATAAATTAAATTTTTAACAAGAATTTTGCTAATGTGATTCTGGTATATATTTTTCAGTCAAGACGAGCTTCTACAAATATTAGACAGTCACTGCAAGAGATGTAATGAAAACATCACAGATGCAGATGAACCAATTTCGGCATATGACTTTGTTTACCTGCCGATAGATTTTGAGTACGATATTGTTGAACTTGTTTTAATGTGCTGCTGTCATCAACTTTATTAGGTTTCAGCGAATGCTCAAGTATTTTTCTTCTTGTGTGCAGAAACGAGGTTAACCTTGGCTACGCCTTGGTCAATTTTACATCAGCCAAAGCTACATGGAAGCTGTATAAAGCGCTGCATATGCAACATTGGAAACGCTTAGAGTCATGTGAAATTACTTATTGCAAAATTCAGGTGTGTTATGTTTTTAGATCACCTTCTCTGTAATTCACTATCTTTTTCTTGTCTGATATTGTGGTATTTTCATCACAGGGTCGAGCTGCTCTCCAAGGTTACTTTCAAAATTCCAAATTTGGACCGGTGGTATTCGACCCACCTCGCAATGGGAAGGAATCCACACAGAGCAATATTCAATCTAGGGTTATTTAGAAATAAAGTCCAATCAAAGGCAACCAACAGTGTAATAGATAGATAGCTATAATACGATTTTTATCTTTTAATAAATATTTAGTAATTATAATTTTGTTGTTTTGTCTAAAGATTATGACAATTTTATATAAATTTTGGTCTTTTGTTTAAATATTTTCACAATTTTATATTTATATTATATTGTTTAAGGTATGAAGGAAAAGATATGTACAATCACTTCACTAGATTCATGGTAATAAACATTTTCATAGTTAATGGTATTGCTTTAGTTTTAGTAGTTTTCAATAAGATTAAAAATTGTGTAATTGTTCTTTTTTAATTGTCATGTCCCCATATCAAGACATTGTTAAAGTAAAGATTTGAACACGATAAAGATGGTTTCTAAAATATTATTTCCGATGATGGAAATAATTACATACATTATATATTATTTAATAAATAATATTATTGTATGAATATTTTATTATAATTAAATATAATATCCATATTATAAATAACAATATATATAAATATAATATATTATAAATATATCTAATAATATAAATAACAAATATAATTATTAATATATAAATATAAACATTAAATTAAATATTATTATAATCATATATTTGATTATTAATATAAATATTAATAATATAACTATAAATATTATCAGTTTAATTATTATTATCAATATAATAGTAATTATAATATATATATATATATATATAATAAGAATATATAATAGTAAATATATATTTATTCATTGTATAATATAAAGGCATTCATATATGGAATCGGGTCTCTTGAGAAGATGTCATCTCCAATGAGGAGAGGTTAACTAATTCAAACATCAAGTATCATCAAAGTTTAATAATATTTATTTATTAAGGGTGGTGACCCGTGGTAAATTGCATCCCTTCAAACTTATAAATATTAACCGACCCCTCTAACAAAAGGAGGAATCAATAGGAAGAAAAGAAAAGAAAATAGCCAATATAAATCAAGAGCTCCATAATAAATCAGATCTACACAAAGAACAAGAATAAGAGGTAAATAAAAGTTGCAGCAGGTAAGTATATTTAACATGCTTATCTTATAATTATTAAATGTAGGATTTGTAAGTTTGGTTTGGTGTCAAAAATAAAATAACCATAAGTATTATATGGTAGGCATATATCTATATTTATAGATGTGTAAAAATAGATTTAAATTATAATATAATCTATATGTATGTGATTCAAATTTTGGTTAAGTAAGTGAATAAATTTCTATGTTAAAATAGCAAAAATCCTTAGACAATTAAGCAAATAAAATTGTGAAAGATATGGAACCATGAGGCACATGAATAAACATGAAAACTATGAAAGAAGGCATATGGAAAGCCTCATTATGAAATCATGGCATCTTGTGATCCATGGTGGATCACAAGATGAGAAACATTGGACAACCTTAGGACACAACTCATGATCCATCCAAGAGAGGTGTTCGAACCTCCTTATTAATCGCCTTTTTGTCCATCGTAGTAGGGTGAATTAGGGATGTATATGGATTGTAGGTGACCCCAAGTGGATGAAGAACACCGCGTGTTGTGTGAAGTCCCTTGGGCCAAGAGACGAAGAACACCGCATGTAGTGTGAAGCTCTTGGGCCTATGATAATTTATGAGCTCATAATAGTTGTGCCCGACGTGAGGTGACTCTTGATGGAATGAAGAATGCCGCGTGTTGCATGAAGTTCCATCAAGCCAAATGGTGAAGAACACCGCATGTAGTGTGAAGCCTTTGGGCCTCCGTAGGGATGAAATGTGCCCTAATACATCCGTACTTAGGTGGAAGACGAGGATGATTAATGAGAAGGCAACCAAGAACCCAATCAAGGTGGAGTATGGGAGGTGTATGAACAAATGATAAGATTGGAAACATTATATAAGGACATGAATATACAACTTGAAAATGGATGAATAATGATTATATTGTTAATATGATGAAATGAAAAGAAAATGGAACTCTAATGTTCTCTTTTGTGAGTTGAATTGTGCAAGGTCAAAGGAAAAATTTGGACTCACCAGAAGGGGACATTACAGTGGTATCAGAGCAGTCATCCTGCCATCCTGTGAATAATAGTTAAATAAAATAAAAATTTAAAATACTAATAATAATAATAATAATAATAATAAAATTTATAAAAAAAAACAAGTGAATTTCATGAATTGCTGGAATAATGGTGTTTAATACATTGCTAAAATATTTTAAATATATATATATATGTAACATTAAAAAAAAAATTAAAATTTACTCAATATGTTATCATGCAACATAAAAAAGAAAAGTTTAAAATTTACTTACAAATATGTAATAAGTAATGAGTAAATAAGGTAAAAAATAAATAAGAATAAAATAACTCTTAAAATTACATTAAGTAAATATACTAAATGAAATAGTAAAATAAAATAATTAAAATATCTCTATGGGTAACCCACTGCTTGAACGAGAAAAACAAATTAAAAAAAAATGTAAACAACTAGATCAAAATATTTATTATTGTGTACATAAACCTCAATAAAATATAATCTTATAAAATATTATAGGATACCTAATTATATTGCTTGAGGACAAGCAATCTTGAGTGGGGAGGGTTGTCATGTCCCCATATCAAGACATTGTTAAAGTAAAGATTTGAACACGATAAAGATGGTTTCTAAAATATTATTTCCGATGATAGAAATAATTACATACATTATATATTATTTAATAAATAATATTATTGTATGAATATTTTATTATAATTAAATATAATATCCATATTATAAATAACAATATATATAAATATAATATATTATAAATATATCTAATAATATAAATAACAAATATAATTATTAATATATAAATATAAACATTAAATTAAATATTATTATAATCATATATTTGATTATTAATATAAATATTAATAATATAACTATAAATATTATCAGTTTAATTATTATTATCAATATAATAGTAATTATAATATATATATATATATATATAATAAGAATATATAATAGTAAATATATATTTATTCATTGTATAATATAAAGGCATTCATATATGGAATCGGGTCTCTTGAGAAGATGTCATCTCCAATGAGGAGAGGTTAACTAATTCAAACATCAAGTATCATCAAAGTTTAATAATATTTATTTATTAAGGGTGGTGACCCGTGGTAAATTGCATCCCTTCAAACTTATAAATATTAACCGACCCCTCTAACAAAAGGAGGAATCAATAGGAAGAAAAGAAAAGAAAATAGCCAATATAAATCAAGAGCTCCATAATAAATCAGATCTACACAAAGAACAAGAATAAGAGGTAAATAAAAGTTGCAGCAGGTAAGTATATTTAACATGCTTATCTTATAATTATTAAATGTAGGATTTGTAAGTTTGGTTTGGTGTCAAAAATAAAATAACCATAAGTATTATATGGTAGGCATATATCTATATTTATAGATGTGTAAAAATAGATTTAAATTATAATATAATCTGTATGTATGTGATTCAAATTTTGGTTAAG
This sequence comes from Cunninghamia lanceolata, assembly GCA_027924645.1. NCBI lineage: Eukaryota > Viridiplantae > Streptophyta > Pinopsida > Cupressales > Cupressaceae > Cunninghamia > Cunninghamia lanceolata. The sequence goes on from BSBN01000901.1 coordinate 4,050,583, forward strand.
TAAGTGAATAAATTTCTATGTTAAAATAGCAAAAATCCTTAGACAATTAAGCAAATAAAATTGTGAAAGATATGGAACCATGAGGCACATGAATAAACATGAAAACTATGAAAGAAGGCATATGGAAAGCCTCATTATGAAATCATGGCATCTTGTGATCCATGGTGGATCACAAGATGAGAAACATTGGACAACCTTAGGACACAACTCATGATCCATCCAAGAGAGGTGTTCGAACCTCCTTATTAATCGCCTTTTTGTCCATCGTAGTAGGGTGAATTAGGGATGTATATGGATTGTAGGTGACCCCAAGTGGATGAAGAACACCGCGTGTTGTGTGAAGTCCCTTGGGCCAAGAGACGAAGAACACCGCATGTAGTGTGAAGCTCTTGGGCCTATGATAATTTATGAGCTCATAATAGTTGTGCCCGACGTGAGGTGACTCTTGATGGAATGAAGAATGCCGCGTGTTGCATGAAGTTCCATCAAGCCAAATGGTGAAGAACACCGCATGTAGTGTGAAGCCTTTGGGCCTCCGTAGGGATGAAATGTGCCCTAATACATCCGTACTTAGGTGGAAGACGAGGATGATTAATGAGAAGGCAACCAAGAACCCAATCAAGGTGGAGTATGGGAGGTGTATGAACAAATGATAAGATTGGAAACATTATATAAGGACATGAATATACAACTTGAAAATGGATGAATAATGATTATATTGTTAATATGATGAAATGAAAAGAAAATGGAACTCTAATGTTCTCTTTTGTGAGTTGAATTGTGCAAGGTCAAAGGAAAAATTTGGACTCACCAGAAGGGGACATTACATTAATACAAAAAATAGAGATTACATTGCACAATTAATTAGTATATTTGTTTGATTTCAATTAACAATTTTATATTTATATTATATTTTCTAAAAGTTGACTAGATTTTTGGTAATAAATATTTTCATGGTTAATGGTATCGATTTAACTTTCTTTTACAAAATTTGTGATTCTATATGTGTTCTTGTGCATTTGCTAAGATGGGTCTTTTGTTGAATGACTCTAAATTTTAACCAGCCATAAAATGATCTCTGAGTTTGAAATAAGAAGAAAAAAATTCAAGTATGCCTCAAGAACCCCTTAGAAATCACCATGAAGTTGGTACATAAGTTAGAGCACAACATTTGTTAGATGATGGATATTATTTTGATAGGTCAAATACAAATAATGAAAGTTCCCATTTTCAACGTTTTATACTTCAAAGAAAGAGTCATGAAAGAAAATGCTAGAAATGATAGACATCATAGGCTATGGCATCACCTAGCACCTATTCCCCTAGAGTCCATTCAAGACTAGCTACTTCTATCCTTAGAACTAGCCCTACAGATCAAGATCTTGTAATGTAGGGGGATAATGTGGTGATAAATTGGAATAGATGTAAACCCTATGATTGGAAAGGGTGAGTTATTTTTTGCATTGCATATATAGACCATACACTTGAACACATTATATGATAGTAACTTCCCTTCATGGTTTAATGACACACCATATTCTCTACACTTGTCAGACACTTGCCTCAAATGATCAAAGTATTCATTAGCATTTTTGAGAAAATTGTAATGTCATCTAAATAAACTAGCACTATCTTGTGCATCAAACCTTGGAATGCCATATCCATGGCCCTTTGGAAAGTTGCCCCAACATTGGACAAACCAAAAGGCATCTTCCTATAAGCCATTGTGCCCCATTTTGTGGTGAATGATGTCTTATATTGGTCCTCTTCCTTCACTAAAACCTGATTATAACCTGAAAAACCATCAAGCAAAGAGAACCTTTCCAAACTTGAAACCATTTGCAAGATTTGTTCAATAGAGGGCAGTGGATAGTGATCCTTCAAAGAGGCTCTATTGAGGTCCCTAAAGTCAACACAAAGCCTTATTTCACCATTCTTTTTTCTAACAGGAACACGATTAGACAACCATGAAGTATGCTTAATTGGAAAAATAATGCTTGTCTTCTAACAATTTATTAAGTTCTTTCTTCATTAGGACTTCTAGCTTTGGATTGAAGGGTCTTTGCTTTCGTCTAACAGGTTTAGCATTAGGCTCAAGTTTTATAGTGTGTTGAGCTAAAGCTAGGTCAAATCCCTTCAAGTCTTGATATTCCCATGCAAATATATCACTATACTCTTGACAAAGTGCAATGAAAGCTTGCTTCTCACCTTGGGTACATAGCTTACCAATTTTTAGTAGCTTCTCCTTGAAAATCTCCATAGAAAATCTCCATAGTTCATAGTGATCTTCAGCCACTATGATGCTAGTTTTCTTTTTCCTTGCTTGGTCATCATTATTAAACATGGATTCCAATGTAACCAAACTTTTGGGCAGCTTGGTAGACCTTAAATAAATGATTTGGTCTTGATATTACTACTGTATTTTTTCTTGGTTATGGGTTGAAAACTCAACTTCTTCAACCAAGAAGTTTAGAATTTGCTCATCATTATCAAAAACTTGCCAATGCACGTTATTGTTAGGAATAGAAGGCCTAACAACTTCTTTAATGCGCTGATGTGTTTTACCTTTTGAAATCTCATTTGGTACATCATACTGAGCACCTATAGTACTAATCCTATCAACATGCTTATTCTCTTTTCTAGGCACAAACAAGTTAAAAGCCTGAAAATCTTCAATTAAATCTCAAACCTTGTGCTTGTATAACTTCAAAAGGTCATTTTTGATTACATTAAGAGCTCTAACTTGATTCACAATCAACTCACTATCCCCAAACACTTGTAAACAACTAATTTTTCTTTTCCTAGACCATTCTAACCCATGAATAAGGGCTTCGTACTCTAATTTATTATTTGAACAGTTGAAACAAAACTACAAAATGTATGGCACCACTACCGGCATCATTTCTACTCCTTGAACCATCAAAATGCAGCTGCCATACCTCATTTTCTTGTTGTTCTAGCTGTTATTTTTTATCCTTCACAGGATTTGGCATTTTCATACCTTGTTCATGCCTCATATACACACCAAATCCTCTTTCCTTTAGTTGTTCATGTGAAGAAAGAATGTCATTTTCAGCTGCCTAATCATCCAAGACTACATCTGGTATGAGTTTAGTTTGTCTATGTGGTTCTTGCACAGCTGGACATTCCTCATAGTAAAACATGGTACAATTTACATTGATGACACTAGGCTCATAAGGTTCTACGTGGTCTTTAGCAATAGATTCTATTAGAGTATTAAGTTTAAAATATGGAAATTAGTGATGTAGAGGCACTTTGGATAGGAGGAAGATAGACAAGTTGACTAGGTTTGTACTACACCAAAAAGTCCAAAATCAAAGGTTAGTTTGCAAAAGTGGGAACAACAATTAGAGGCTTTGAGATCTTCTTGGAAAAAGTGTTTAGGCATGCATTGGGACCCATCCCATCCATTGGAAAAGGTAGGTCAAACTCAGAAATGGTACTTCCTTGACGATAGTTTGTTCGATGGGAAGGTTTACAACCACTTCTTCCCCATCGAACTTCCTTGGGTAGTTTGAAAACTACAACTACTTACCAGTTTTGTCCTTACATGTTTAGGATTGTTTAGGCTTAACAAGTACCTTCAAACAGTTTACAATGCAATTAGGCCTTGAATAAGGCACTAGACTCCTTGACATGCCTTAACAAGGCTTACAATCATGAATAATGTCTCTACATGCCTTAGGAAGGCTGACAAAAGTGACCACCTTTTATGACTGCCTCTTATATGACAACAATATGTAGATATTTGGACATAGTCCTTATTACAATCAAATGAATGGTCTTGTAGGACCTTATTGAATCCACCAAACAAAATGAACAACAAAACAAGAAAACTCAAGACCTTAGTCTTCTTGGTGCTCCTGCACCATACTCCCCGGGTGGAAAGAGAACTCAAGTCTCTTGAGGAAGTAGATCAGCAATTGTGACACCATGCTTCAAGATGTCTTCTTCACCTATCCAAGTGGCATCTTCAATGGGTAAGCCACTCCATTTGACAAGGAACTATTTGTATGTCTTCTTTCTAGTCTTCTTCAAGACTTTGGTGTCAAGAATGCATTCCAACTTCAATGGTTGATTGGGTAGAAGACCCTTGACCCAATCTTCATCTCCTACTGCTATAATATCTGCCTCTGAATCTACATTAGGATCACCTTTGAAAGGAAACAAGTCTGAAACATTGAAGATAAGAGATATGGCCAAGCCTTGAGGAAGTTCAATCTCATAGGCATTGGGCCCAAACTTGTGCACAATCTGGCATGGTCCTATCTTCTTCATAAGGAGTTTGGTTGGCTGCCCCTTAGGAAGTCTTTCCTTCTTCGAATGTGCCATGACCAAATCCCCAACCTTGTATTGTACATCTCTCCTTCTCTCATTGGCTTTCTCCTTGTACTTGTCATTGTTCTTTTGAAGAGTTTCTTTGACACTATCATGGATGTCCTTCATGGCCAATGCAAAGTCTTCACCTTGAGCACTTTTCCTCTCCAATCCATGGAGATCTCTTAGTTCAAGAATACCTCTTGGATGAATGCCATAAACAATCTCAAATGGACTTTTTCTTGTGCTCCTATTGGTGGAATCATTATAAGAAAACTCTGCTTGAGGGATGATCATATCCCATGCCTCTCCATGTTTGGTAAGACACCTGAGAAGATTTTCCAAGGACCTATTCACCACCTTAGTTTTCCCATCAGTCTGATGGTGATAGGCTGAAGTAAATGACAATTGAGTGCCCAACTTCTTCCACAAGGTGCGCCAAAAGTGGCCTACAAACTTTGGATCCCTGTTAGTCACAATGTTAAGAGACAAACCATATCCAACCCAAAGTGACCTCCTAGTCCACCACAATGTTTTTCCTTTATGATGTTCTCCCTCATGGAACACCTAGGAACACATAGTTGGCTGCCTTTGAACAACAACCCCTGCTGCAACAAAAACTTAGAAAAATTAGAATGATAATAGTTTGAAAATTGTGAACAAACTTCATATACCTCCCTGAAATCTTCATCATCTTGATACATATGTTTGAGAGCATCAACCCCTACACTTTGCAATTGAATTTCCTGAACCATACACACCCTTTTACTCAATGCATCTATCACTTTATTAGCCTGCCCCTTCTTGTGTTTGATTAAAAATGTATAGGCTTGGAGTTGCTCAACCCATTTCATATGCCTATGATTGAGTATCTCCTGTGAATTCAGAAAACTAAGTGCATGGTTGTCAGTATAAACAATAAATTCTTTAGGCAAAAGATAGTGCATCCATTTTTTTAAAGCTTGTACCATTGCATAGAATTCCAAATCATAAGTAGAGTACTTTCTCTTAGCATCATTCAATTTTTCACTAAAGAAAGCAACAGGCCTGCCTTCTTGACATAGGACAGCCCCTATGGCAAGGTTACTAGCATCACATTCCACCACAAACAACTTGTTAAAGTTGGGAAAAACAGGTATGGGCTGTTGTGCTACTTTTTGTTTTAGAATTTCAAAAGAATCATTGGCTGCCTTTGTCCAAAAAAATTTACATTTCTGCCCCCCTTTGATGGTATCCAAAATTGGTGCACAAATATGACTAAAACCCCTTATGAATTGCCTATAAAATGTTGCCAAACCATGAAAAATTTTCACATCACCTTCTATTTTTAGATTTGACCATGACAAAATGGCTTCTACCTTTGCTAGATCCATCTTCAAACTACCTTGTGAAATCACAAAACCAAGATAGGTGAGTTCTTCCTTCATGAAGACACTCTTTTCCATGTTGATCATCAATTGTTCATCATGTAACTTCTTCAAAACCTTATCCAAATGTTGCAAATGCTCTTCCTTAGTCCTACTGAAAATAAGAATGTCATCCAAGTATACCACAACAAATTTGCCAATGAAATCCTTCAACACTTCATTCATGAGACGCATAAAAGTACTTGGGGCATTAAATAGACCAAATGGCATCACCAACCACTCATAAAGACCCTCATTTGTTTTGAATGTTGTCTTCCATTCATCCGCTTGCTTGATCCTAATTTGATGATACCCACTCTTAAGGTCAATCTTAGAAAAGCATCTAGCCCCTCCCAAATAGTCCATTAGGTCCCCAATCCTTGGCATAGGGAACCTATATTTTATGGTAATCTTGTTAATGGCTTTATAATCTATACACAACCTCCATTTACCATCCTTTTTAGGGGCTAGGATTGTTGGGACAGCACATGGGCTAAGACTCTTTCTTACCAATCCCTTATCCAACAATTCTTGCACTTGCTTGGCAATCTCTTCATTTTGAGAAGGTGTCAACTTGTAGGCTGCTTTGTTTGGCAAAGTAGATCCCAGTATGAAGTCAATTTGATGGTTTATGTCCCTAATAGGTGGCAACTCATTAGGCATTTCTTCTACCATAATCCCTTTATATTTCTCTATCAATTGCTGCACCTCCTTAGGGACCTCTTCCTTACTAGGATCATGCAAACTAGGATAAGGCAAATCGATGCATTGCAAGAGGAGCTGTGAAGAGGGTTTGATCTGAGAACAAGAGAAGAAAGTGAGGATGAAGCTGAAGAAGAGCTATCTAAGGAAGAACAAGAAGCTGTAGGAGATCCTACATAAGTTAGGTTGTTGAGAACCATTTCGAAGATCAGAAAGAGACCCAAGATCAAAGTTTCTACATATTCTAGGGATTTGAATCTAGAACAGCTTATTGATTGGATCAATGACATGGAGGAGTATTTCGAGTATGAAGACGTGGAGGACCCAAATCAGGTCAAGTTTGCAAAAACAAAGTTGAAGGGCCATGCAAATATTTGGTGGAAGGAGGTCCAGTTAGAGAGGAATAGAAGAGCAAAAGGAAAGATCACCAGATGGGATCAGATGGTGGAGAAACTAAAGAAGCAGTTCATTCCTATGGACTATGAGATGGAGCTATTGAAGAAGCTGCAAGGATTAAAGCAAGGTAACAAGTCTGTCAAGGAGTATATAGAAGAGTTTTATAAGATTACTATTACGATAGGCCATGTAGAGCCAAATAAGCAGAAGGTAGCTCATTACATTAATGGGTTGAGGTCAAGTATTTAAGAGGAGTTGAGCCTAGTCAGAATGACCACAAAAGAAGATGCATACCAATTTTCCCTGAAGGTGGAAGAGAAGTTGAATAAAATATTTGACTGCAAGCAAAGGGGGAGAGGTCAAGGTGGAAGGATAGGTGAAAGACCCTATGGGGGATGAAATGAAGATTTAAAGAAAAGTGAAGAAGCTGACACCAGTCGAATTCAGAGAGGAGATAATACCTACCACCCTCGTGACCAGAACAATGGTGAGCAAAGAGGAAGAGGAAGAGGTAGACCTGGGTAAGGACCTGGAAGAGGAGGTTTCAGAGGAACCTGTTTCCAATGTGGAGAAGAAGAGCATCGAGCATATGAGTTCCCACAACATCAAGGAAGGACAAATCGAAGACCTGAAGGTAATGCATGAGTTACACATGTAGACAAAGATGCACAGTTTGAGCATTCTAAAGATGCTGAAAAGGGAGAAACCCTAGTTGTCTGAAGAACTTTGTTGAATGAGGAGAAAGAACCAAATCAGAGGAAGAGTTTATTCTGCACAAGATGTAAATGTGAAGGTAAGTGTTGTGATATTATTATTGACAGTGGAAGCACTCACAATCTTGTTTCAGAGGAGATGGTTGAGAAGTTGAAGTTGACAAGAAGAAAGCATCCACATCCATATCAGATTGCATCATTGTAGAAGGACCACAGAGCTTTGGTCAATTTTCAGTGTTTATTGAAGTTCAAGATTGGGGACTATCATGATGAGGTGTTGTGTGATATCATACCGATGGATGCATGTCATATGCTATTGGGGAGGCTGTGGTAGTATGATAGGAGTGCTTTCCATGATGGCCGTGCAAGCATAAATTCCCTAACAAAGGATGGATTTCGTCATAAGTTGAAGCCATTGAAGGAGGTGGAAGAAGAGGTATGTTGTACTGCCACAATTTGCTTGGTTGATGGTAGAAAAGTTTTGGAGGGTATGAAGTATGACCGCCATTTCTTTGCATTGATTCCTAAGATTAGTCAAGAGAAATGTGAAGATGTACCAGTAGAAGTCTCAGATATGTTGGATGAATTTTAGGATATTATCTCTGATAATGTACTAGAAGGTTTACCGCCAGTGAGGAAGATAAGTCACCAAATGGCTTTGATACCAGGAGCTAGTTTACCGAATAAGTCAGCCCACATAATGACTCCTGCAGAGAGTGAAGAGCTGAACTAACATGTTTAAGAGCTGTTAAGGTAGGGACTCATAAGGGAGAGCCTAAGTCAATGTGCGGTACCTACAGTACTAGTACCAAAGAAAGATGGAGAATGGAGAATGTGTATAGAATCTAGGGCCATCAATAAGATCACGATCAAGTATAGGTTTCCATTACCAAGAATGGATGACATAATGGACTGTTTGAGTGGAGCCAAGTACTTCATGAAAATTGACTTGAAGAGTGGGTATCACCAAATCCATATCAGAGAAGGAGATGAATGGAAGACAACCTTCAAGACAAAGGAGGGTTTGTATGAGTGGTTATTCATGCCATTTGGGCTAACCAATGCACCGAGCACATTCATGCGGCTCATGAACGAGGTACTGAAAGAATTTTTGGGAAGTTTTTTTATTGTTTATTTAGATGATATTTTGATTTTTAGTAAGACTTGGGACGAGCATATGATGCATATCAGAAGATTTTTGGAGAAGCTAAGGGAGGAGAAGTTGTTCATCAATCTAAAGAAATGTAGTTTTGCGAAGAAGGATTTGGTATACCTAGGATTTGTGGTCTTAGAGGAAGGTCTTAAGATCGACCCATAAAGAGTAAGAGCTATAATTGAATGGCCTATGCCAAGGAGTGCTATAGAGCTACGATCTTTTCATGGTTTGGTAAGTTTTTACAAAAAGTTTATCAAAAAAATTAGTAGCATTTGTGCACCCCTAACTGAGACAAGAGAGGGGATACAAAAGAGTTTAGATGGACTAAAGGAGCAGACAAAAGCTTTGATATGTTGAAGAAAAAGTCACAGAGCAACCTATTTTGGCACTTCCAGATTTCAATAAGGTATTTCATGTAGATTGTGATGCTAGTGGCAGTGCTATAGGAGCTGTTTTAAGTCAAGAAGGTAAGCCCATTGCCTATTTTAGTGATAAGCTTAATGATGCCAAGAAAAAGTATTATGATTATGATCAAGAGTTTTATGCAATAGTTCAGGCTTTAAATAAATGGAGACATTATTTGTTGCCAAAAGAGTTTGTTTTATATATTGATCATTAGGCTTTGCAGTATCTTAATAGTCAAGGAAAGTTGAACCAAATGCACTTAAAATGGGTTGAGTTTTTTCAGAGCTATACTTTTGTTTTGAAGCACAAGAGTGGGAAGTCCAACAGAGTTGCAGATGCCTTGAGCAAAAGGCAAAATTTTTTGACAGAAATGAAGATAGAGGTTGTTGGGTTCAATAAGCTCAAAAGTTTGTATCTTGAAGATCCAGATTCTGAAGAGGCCTGGAAAGCTTGTTTGTAACCTATTACATTGGATAAGACAAAATGGTTGGATTTAATAATCCAAGATCGCATGTTGTTTAGAGGAAGCTAGTTGTGCATTCCAAGGAGTTCCATGAGAGAGAACCTGATTAAGGAGAAGCATAGTAGAGGATTGGCTGGACACTTTGGTCGAGATAAGACCATTGCTATTGTTGGTGAATATTATTATTGGCCACAGTTGCAATAGGATGTGAGGAAATTTGTGCAGAGTTGCAGAGTGTGTCAGATGGCAAAAGGAACAAGTCAGAATACAGGGCTATATCAGCCATTAGCTACACTCGAGAAGCCATGGGATGACATTAGTATAGATTTGGTTCTTGATTTACCAAGGACACAGAGAGGACCTAATTCCATTTTTGTGGTGGTGGAAAAATTCTTGAAGATGGAATATTTTATTCCTTGCAAGAAGACTAATAATGATGTTCATATTGCAGAGTTATTTTTCAGGGAGGTGGTGAGATTGCACGGTCTACCAAAGAGCATAGTTTCAGATTGAGATACCAAGTTTGTTGGTTATTTCTAGAGGACATTGTGGAAGAAGTTGAAGACAGATTTGAAGTTTAGTTCTACACACCATCCATGGACTGATGGATAGACGAAAGTGGTGATTAAGAGTTTGGGCAACCTGCTATGATGCTTAGTAGGTGATAAGCCCACGGGATGGGATTTGATTTTACCATAGGTAGAATTTGTTTACAACAATTCTATCTACACACTCAGGAATGTTACTCTTTCAGCGTGTCATGTGAATGTTATCAATGATCTTCTTCTTCTATTCATCCCTTTTGAGATCAAAGGGTAGCATCATGCTGGACTCAACCCTTGTGGGAGCCCATTTGACACCACATGCTGAATGTCTTCAATCAGCTTCATGATTTGTCCTATACCTGCACATGAAACAAATAGATTAGAATAAAATAATGATGCTCTTATGTTTGCTTCTCTTTAGTTCCCTTCTACATATGGATGTTCTTATTTAATCAATGCACTACAATTAAGATATTATGTCTGTCTTGATTGATGAAGGATTTTCATAACTGAAGCTTCTAACGGGACCTTCCTGCAATTTTTTAGGTACATGCCAAGGTCAGGAGCGAGAACTGGAGGCTTCTACAAGATCAACCCAAACAAGGCAATGATGGCTATGTCTTTCCCTCTTCTTCATTAGATACATAGTGTTTTACTTGTATTTGCATGAGTTCAGCTATAACCCACGACTTGTGTGGGACATCTAAAATGTCTTAGTTTCCTTCAATGCAATGTTTGTTCTTTTATGTATTCAAAATTGTAAATGAACAATCACTGTAGTGAATGAATACTTATCTCTTTTACTGCTCTGCAATGAAATGAATGATTGAAACTTTTCTTTTCTGCATCTGAACAACTAAACTACACTTGTCTATGAATAACTATGCAACTAGCGCATAATAGAAATAAATAAAACCTCATTCAAAATGATAAATAATGAATCTACTCAGCCAATTTTTTAGCTAGTGTCAAAAAATGGTAACAACCCCCTCAATATGTTCTTGACTTTATGTGTTGCACCTTCTTGGATCTTTGTCTGCATTCTGTATTAGTTTCTATGTCCCTTTGTAGTGTCATTGTCTCTATTTGCATATTGTATTCCTTCATGCTCCTGTAGTTGCATCTACCTTTTGCCATCTCTGTCTTTTCAAGCATTCCTATATGAATTGTGTTCTTTTACTACTATATTATGCAAACAAGAAGGTCACTTGGAGGATCGTCTTTTAGGCCCAAGCTTGACTTTTCTTAACAACTTCTAATGACTGCTTCAACCCCCAATTCTAAACACTGTCAATAACCCTAGATTGTCATGATCTTATTAATGCACTTGTAACATTTCATTTGATTACCTTTTCAAAGCCAGTCTCTAGCTATAATCTCTACCCTTCATGATGATTGTCCTTCCATAGTCCTCATGTTGATTAGTATGGACTGCCTTTTGAAGACTGTACTCTTGCATGATGGCTATTGACTACTTCAAGATACCTTGACAACATTATGGTATCTCCTGGAAACATTACTCATTTGTGACTCTCCTTTCAATGTGAGGGATTTCCTTTCATATCTTTGACATGATAGTCATTACTGGGCAATGTCTCATCATGAGTTCCCTCCTCTAGTTGATTATGCATGTGACATCTTGCTGGTCTGAATGATGGGACTATACCTGTACCTGTACAAATCAACAAAAGTGTTAAGAAAACAAAGAAGCCAAGAGCTTCTCATGATGATTGGATGATCTTTACTTTTCTTGAATCTCCATGATGCTTGTATATTTGAACTTGAGACACTTTTTATCTTTCTGATTTGATGTTTAGTAAGATACATGTTGAATACCTATTAGTTTTGCATGTATGAGACTTTGGATCCTAAGCTTTAACATCACTTTCCTTATCCCTTGTAGGCACTTCTAGAGCTTCAATAAGGAATTAAAGATGTAGCTAATAAAAAATGGGATTCATCAGAGGCAATGATGGATCCCTTTTCTCTTATCTATCTTTTTACTTACAGATGTGAAATCTTTCTTTTATTGCATCCTATAAGTTATTTCCATGGCTTGTGTGGGAAATTTATGAACATATCATCTTTTAATGAATATAAACAACTACTTTATGCAAAATTTTGTATGCAATTTATCTTTTTCTGTAAAGCAATGGCATAATGAAAACTAAAAATTCTCTTTATGGTATTGTTTGTATGATCATATGAGAAACCTTAGCTGAATTTTGTGTACATTTATTCTTCTTCAAAGTAGAAAACACTAGTGTTGTCCCAACCTAGGCTGATTGGGCTGAAAAGTACAATTAAGTAATAACTACACCTTTGGATATGGGCTGATATTCAAGTCCTAGCTTATCAATAATTTGTTTACGTATGACTAAACTACTAGCACCTGAATCTATCATGTAGTTATTAACAAGATGTTTTCCTATGATTAATGACACATAAAAGAAGGTTGGTTTCACTTCTTTAGTTTGCTAGTCATTAACTTTTGGAGATGTATTGGCCAACACTACCTTGGGTTGCTCATTTAGAGGCTCATTAGACACTTGCAAGTTTGATAAAGTAGTTTGTAAAAGATCTTTTTGTCCTGGTAATGGTAATGAATCCCACAATGAAACATTAACATTAGCTTTCCTCATATGATCAATACTTATTAGTGTTCACATTTCATTTGGCTTAATTTGGCATTCATTTGGCCATGTTTGGAAGCCTCATTTATGTACATGGCATAAGACACCCTAGCTGGGTGTGTGGCAGTTATGAAGAGTCCTTCAAACTCTTTCACTCCACTTAGCTTGTCACATCTACTTGAGATCTCTTTAAGTTATGGGATTGACTCCCATTAACTCAAGGTTTCTCAAGGCTATATGTACTTGTCATATTGACTTCCAATTTACTCCAAATTTGTGATTAGCATTCATCTTATAGATCCTGCAAATTCAAATATGGATCAGAGCAATCTAAGTCTATTTGCTAGTTTGTTTTGGAGTCACAAATTCATTAAATTTTGCAGGCCATTTGGTGAATCTCTAGTTCATTTTTTGGCAAATGATTTGGAGGATTAAGTCATTTTTTAGCCTCTCAAACTATTTGAATTCCTCTAATCGACGGCTTCATTATTGTTTGTGAAGATTTTTGCCATTATCAAAGCCTTTGATTCGTGGTTTTTGACTGCCATTATTGGTGATTAGATGGCTATTGTGGCTGGTTGGTGTCCCTACAAGGTGTGAAATCTCCTGTTCAACTTCAGTGTGGATGTTTCATCTCTCAGCACCCATTTCTCTGTTCAAGTTTAATGATTTGCCCGAGGCCCATGTCTGAGAAAATCAGCCTATTAAGAGGCCTGATTGTGGGATGTGTGTCCCATTTGCTACTACGAAGCTACATTTGAGGAAGGAGAATGGTGACGGTGACAAGGGCAAGTTGTATTCACACCCAAAACCTGACAACATTCATGGCTCTGTTTGAAGGCATTTAGTTTTTTACTGTGTTTTTTGTTGTTGTTAAGAGTAGGGTTCGCAAAGGGCCTAGATGCCCAACTCTCAGAAGCCCCTGCTATGTAGTAAGCGCACAGAGCTATAGCGCCCAACAACGAAAAACCTTCAGACACAGCAGCAGTCACACACATCTGAGCCATGAAGCAAATCAACTCCTGATTTGTGCTATGTGAAGGAAGATTTAGTCTGAGAAAGGAGTCAAATTGACTCTTGTATGTCATCTTGCTACCATTCTCTAGCCACCTCTACAACATTTAAGGGTAAATCGCCCCCAATGGTGCCATAAATCTACAGAGAGGACACCATACACAGCCTAAAAATCTACCTTTGAAGTGCAATTTCGACCTCAAATTCCTCTGTTCACCCCATGACCTCTAGAAGCTCTCTTCTAGCCACCTCTACTGCTCACACCTAGCTGCCCCTATTTCTTTCTGCATTTGCACCTTATTGTGTCCTAAAATTTGGGCTTGAAATATCAAAATTATGCCTTAATTTTGTTTTGAAAGCATTTAAAATAATTACTTTTCAAATTGTTATCAAAATAGGCAATGTGCTTTGTGTTAAAATAGAGGCTGGACATTTAAAAATTGGGGCAAAATTAATTTGAAGGAATTAATGGTTATGTAAATTTTGCATCTTCATCTCTTGAAGATGAAGGGTGAGGCCCGGATTGGTAGGAGGCCAATTCCCACTCACAAAATTAAACCATTGTATTTTTCATTTTTTGCCAAATCCAACGAGTCATTGGAAGGCTAGTTTCCCTCTCGCCATGGGCATTTTTTTGCTAATTAGTGCCAATTTATTAAAATAGGTCTATTTTGTGGGAACTTGCTTTTGTGATAACTTTTTCTTAGTAAATCAAAATTGAGCACCGCTTTTTGCAAAAGTGAATATTTTCTCATTTCCCATGCATCTAACTTATTTATATTATAATAACACACTATGTTATAAAGTGTCACAAATCTGGGGGGTCGCCTAATACTGAATCGGGGGGTGTATCAAATGTGCTTTGAACATTTTAGAGTTGTGCCAAAGAACACTTCCATACAATCACGTCAAGAGAAATTCATTGAGTCATGTCTAGAACGCTTCTGCACTTTCTTTCCATTTTTTTCACTTATGGGAGTTATTCATGCACTAATTTATAAAGTGCCACAAATACCATTTGGGATAAAAATATTGAATTATGGGGGGGTTCATAGAGTTGTATCAAGTGCATTTCCAAGTTGTGCCAAGAGCACTTCCACAGAGATATGTCAAGATCACTTCCACTACTCCATCATTCTTCAACATTTTTCCCGCATTGTATTGAGATGTGTCACAAACACTTCCACTACAACATCATCATCACCTGTTGCTACATCAGAGTTTAGAGTTGTTTAATAGAAGGCTTCCAGAGATTCTTCATAGCAGGATTATCAACTTCAGGTATTTTGTACTGTGTCTAGTACACTTTCTTGTTTTTCTCTTTTGGGGGGTAGTTTTTTCCCATTAGGTTTTCTACCTTTCTCCACTTATGAGAGTTTTTTTATTTTGTACATGGATACCTCATTAGGCCTTGTTGCTAGGACCCATCTTTTTCACCCACCTAAGTTGTGCTTAAGGGGGGGTATTAGTGTTCACATTTCATTTGGCTTAATTTGGGATTCATTTGGCCATATTTGGAAGCCTCATTTTATGCACATGGCATAAGACACCTTAGCTAGGTGTGTGGCAATTATGAAATGTCCTTAGAACTCTTTCACTTCACTTAGCTTTCCACAAATTCTAATAATAATATTAAAAGGCATTGATGTTACCTTACTTGGCCCTTTTGGACAGCTAAATCACCTTTTGTGGTTGTTGGTTGTGACTAGTTTGAAGGTTGTTCATGAGTTTCTACAACATGATTTCTTTGAAGGATAGGTGTGCCACCTGCCATAGATAGACTAGCAATTGTTCAACTCACTTGAGGAGCCTTTTGTACCACTCCATCAGTTGTTTGCCCTACCTCAATAACCCCTTTCTTGACCCTGGTGTTTGCTACAATGGGAACATATGGATGATTTACACCACAAAATTCACCCCCTCACCAATTCATGAGGGTTGCCTCATTTTGGTGGTCAATTTACTGCTATATATGTTGTTGTTCAAGCACTTCTTGTGAAGTAGAAGGCTGCAAAATAGGTGTGTTTTGCACCATTAAGGCCTGGTTTATGAGACCATTAGAGCATGCGGCCTGATTGTGGGGTTCGTTACATGAGAAACACCATTCATATTCTTGAACTAAGTTTTTTTGCACATGAACTAGTGCTTTTAAAGTGCTGGCAGTGTTTAGATTATATGTTTGGAAAGGTCTAGCATTAAATGTAGGCTTTTGTTCTTGGTTATTAGCATGATAAGGGAGTCTATTTTTCTGATTAGGCTAATTGGGAGCTTGGTAAGGGGCTTGATATGGATTGCTATTTTGATTTTGCTACATTTTGATATTTACCAACTCATTACCAAAGGTTTGAAGAAGACCTTAAATCTCTTGCAACTTAAAGGAGTGGGCTGCAACAACTTTTTCTTGGGTTGGGATAGTTGGTAAAGTGGCTATTTGTGGCATTTGTATGGGTGTAACAAGTTGTACTCTAGCAAAGATGGGCATTGGAGGCCTAGGGGCAATTTTCCTAGATTGTATGAGAATTTTTTCAGCCCTAATAGCTATTTCATATGCATCTGGGAGTGTGTTTACACCCATAGATTGTATCATCACTGCAATGTCACTATTAAAAGCCCTCAAAAAATACAAAAAATCATGTTGTGCTGACGGTCTTACCAGCTGTGGGATTCTATCCCAAGTCCTTTAGAAATAGAAGTTAAAGTCTGTCATGTGCTCATGAGGAGCTCTCTTGATGGTGCTCAGCTACTCTACCAAAGAGAAATGGTTTGATTTGTTTTCAAACTATTTGCAAAGAAGCTCTCCAAGTTGATCCCATGAGCCTATTAAGTTCACTGCCAAATCTCTAAACCACTGCAATTCTTTGACTTTGAAGGAGGCTACCAATAATCTAAGAGCCACATTTTATGCAGTGATGTGATGCACATCACATAAGTTTTCCACATCCTGGATGTGCTCAATGGGTGTACTTTGGTCCTCTCCTGAGAAAAAGAGTAAACCTCTAAGAGCTGCCACTAGAATGTCATCATGTTGTGCCAAGTTCAAGGGGCTACCATGATCAAAAGGTACAAAAACGTGATTCTTGGGGATAGAAATTCATATTATATAGGTCTCATTTCTCACAAGAGGAGGTACAACTCTCATAGAAGGTGGAGTTGACTGTGTTTTCCTTGTTGAAGGATGAGTTCTTCTACTAGATCTACTTTGTCTCCTAGGGGGAGATAGCTATAAGTATTCGAAAGAGCTTGCACTCCTAGTTTGTATACTTCTCATAAGCTGATTACAACACTAATTTGGCCTGGAAAAACACATGTAGAGTCTTTAGATATGCAAAATTCAACATCTTAAAGGTCTGGAATGTTGATAGCATATCAATACTAGCAAGAAAAAGATATTTTCTTTTGACTGTCTTAAGCCAAACAATCCCACCGGGCATGTCAAAAATTGTTATCACCTAAATACACACCCTTGCTAAGTCGCAGAAATTAGCTTACTTGGAGAAACATGGGATTCTTTTCAAGTTTGTGGGTTACCTATGACAAAAAGGAACCTCTAAAGTGAGCTAGTTCTCTTGGTTCTATCACCTTGTCCAACCTATTTTACTACTTCACTTGATAGGAAAGGTAGAAACAATTGCTTGAAATGAACCTACTATTAAGGCGATGCTCCAAAATATGTTTGTTTCAGACCTTGGACTATTGATTTGACATACAACTAATCAAGGTTTTAGTTGTTTATGCACAATATAAGTGTTTGACATACATATGTATAAGTATTTTATTGAAAGGTATATGTTTTTGCTGTTTTAGAAATGAAGAAAGTATGTTTTCTTCACAAACTAACATTTCTTTGAACTGTGACACAAACGATAACCTACACAAATAAATCTTTCATGCTTGAAAATGATGGAAATAAGACACTCATTTAAGGATTTGCACATAAAAAATCACAAAAATGCCATCAATTACCTCACACACACAACCAAAATAGAAACTTTGAAGTCCAAAATGCTTGCTTTATTAATAGAAGATGTGTTTACAATAGTACATGATCTAAAATCTATATTTTTTGCTTAAAAATGTGTTACAAAAATGTTGTTCTACAACAAGATCTAAGTTACAATCTCTAGTTTTTTGCATCTTACAACTCAAAAACAAGAAAGAACTAAATTGAAAATGATGCCTAAGGATCCTATATGGCATCATAGACCAAAGAGAGTATCTAGGACCTAAATTTTACCAAGTTACAAGATCTTAAAAAGTGCTAACCTACTTTGCATGCCTAGCTGACTCCAAGTTTGACTTGGTCTTCTTCTTTGAAGTTTGATGACTTCTTCCAGCTCCTTGAAGTGCTCCAGTTGTTTGAAAGTCTCCTAGATGCTTGGGAGAAGGTTAAACTTTGCCCTATATTCTTGTAACTACCCTTGAAGAGTCCTTACTGTCTGTCCTTTCTATCCAAACTGCTCAAAATACTCCATGAATGCATCAACACCTTGCAAGTTTCCCTTACTTTCTCATTGCTTCTTCATTTTCCACTTTGCCAATGAAATAGGACATTTGTTTATGTTGTGAAAGCTCTATTAGAACTTTAAGGTGTATGGAAGGAGTTATAACATTTTTGGAGTCTTAAAATTGCCCCAAACTACCTCTTAAAGGCTTAAAGACCCCTGTAACTTCATTTACTACCACTGCTAGGTCTTTTTGAGGATTAAAACTACCCTTTAGTTTCCTTGAACTAAGTTTTGTACCCATTAGTCATGAGATAATTTCATCTCTAATTTTTGCACTTTGGTTGAAGTACACAGTGTGTATTTCAACATGCTTTCATTTTGTAAGGTTTGTTTCAATGTCACATAGAGTGCATGGTCTCTGAGCCTCATGATTATTGTCTTTCATCTAGTAACCCAGCTATTATAGTCATATCATGTCTTGTTTTAGGACTGTTACCTTCACTATCATTTCACATCATTCTTTGACAAAGGTTACAAAGCATTGGAAAGGATAGAAGCATGATACCAATTGACATTAGAGAAACCTATGCAACCTTCCATATCTAATGTACTAAATCCCTTATGTTGTGGAGGACTACTCCTTGCATCTATTAGTTTGTCTCACTGTTTGCTGCTCTTATCTCAGATTAGCTTCTCCTTCATCATAGGTTATGCCTTTAAAGACTCCCCATTAGGTCAAGACAAAGATCTCTAGTCATCCCTATAGCTCTCTAATAGTCTGCTCTTGGTGCAATCATTTAACTAAGCATGTTGTTGTTCAGGCATTTTTAGGACTGCATAGGTCATACAGACATTGCATGTTTCTAGGGTTTAGCAGGTGTTTAAAACTATCAACAATGACACTTTAGACTATCACTGTAACAACACTTCTACAACTCTAATCCCTTCACACTTTCCATGTAGGCTCCTTGACTATTCCTATCACACAGTCCTTAAGGACTTTCAATATAGTTATGTATGACTATATGACTGTCACTTCTCTTATTACTTTTTTCACCTTATGACAGTCACAAGATATGATTGTTTCTCATACATCTGGCCAGTCATCATGCTCTCTATTCACCTTAATGTGGCATAGACCACTATATTGATATCCATTGGTAGACTATAACAAACTCATGATGTTCGCAACTTTCACTATGTGAAGGATTACAGACCTCTGTATGGTCTTACTTATACCTACTTTTTTTCATGCATCCTGGTGGTGCCTGCATAAGCAATCAGGTTTTAAGCATTTAAATATGCAGGCACCTTCCAAAAATTCAAAAAATTTCTAACACTTTCAGCCTCTGCAGTTGAAAAAATGCCAAAATCAGTTAAGGTGCGAGTGTGTTTGTATATACAAGGGTGTTTGTATGTACATGCATGTCGAATGTGCATTGGTGTGTCAAAAATCTCCATCGGCCTTTGAAAAAGTGAGTTGTATGCATTTTACATGCATATCAGGCTTGAAATGATGCATATACAAAGGGGGAACCTTTCGCAGATTCCCGGGAATATTCTCTCTTTGTATATTGGATTGCATGTGGAGGTGCATTGAAAAATATACAAGGGCGCAGATGCATTTGCTACAGTGGCAAGGGGGAGATACATGCGGCAGGGTCCACAGACATGCAAAGGTCTTTGTATCTCTGAGATATAAGAGAATTATATGATAGGCCTTGTATATTCCGCAACATACAAAGTAGAAAACATGCAATTGGTAAGGCCAACTACATGCAAAGTGAACAGTGCAGTGAAGGTGCATTCCTGGAATATTCTATCGCAGATTCTGCAGATGTATCAAAGGGTTTGTACATTCTGTTGTATGTTTAAATATGTAAGGGAAAGATACAACGTGGATTTTAAAGGGATGTTTTGATCTAGTGAAAGAAGTGTTGAAGTCCGCAGCATGTATATCTGGCGCTTGTATGTTTGACATACAAGCCGATATACGAAGAAGAAATATAAATTTTGGACCCGAAGAGGAAATCAAGCTGCAATAGATAGATTTTCAGGTCCATGGGTTGTATATAGCATTTGTATATGCGGTATACAAAGCAAAGATGCAAATGAAGGAGATACAAGCCAGACTTCAAAAGGAGGTACATTCTGATGCATAAAAGTTTCAGGTCTGCCTTGTATGTTGAGCAGTTGCATGTATATGCATCCTGCATATACAAAGATTTAAAAATGGATTTGTATATGCATTCAAACATGCATATACAAGGCGCGAAAAGGTAAAATGAAGGAAGAAAAGGTCAGTGATAGAAAGTTAAGGTGCCTACATGGCAAGATATCATTGGCTGGAAGCTCTTCATGCATGTTTTGCGACTGTTGATCCCAGCAATGAATTCTTTGATCGACGGCCTTGTTTTGAGCCTTCAGTGATGGTTTTTTTTGGGCAAGTGTGGCCATTTTTGAGTGGGAAAATCCCCAAATGTACCTGCTATTGCATCTTGCGAGTGGATGGGGCTTTAATGGCAGATTGTGCAGGGAAGTATGGGTGAGGCGACAGGTGAACTACCAGGCTTACGAAGAGAACCTTCATGCGGCAGCCCAGATCCTGATTCCGTCTGCTCCTTTCTCCTTGTCCCTCTGCTGCATTAACTATTTTGAGCACCAATCTGATCAGTCATTGTATCTAGTGAATTTTTGATTTGCCTTGTAATTAATGTGTTGAGTACACTTCCTTGTTGTATAAGGAGGACTGTGTCACTCATATTTGGTTGTTGAAGACTTGGGCATTTTTTTTGTGTGAATAATGAAATATAGAGCATTTCCTATCTATTTTTATCTCTGTGGAGTTTATGTGTTGCATTTGAGTTGTATCTTGCACATATATTCAATTTCTTGTCATTGTATATGAAAAATGCTTCTTGCATGTGTTTTGCTGTCTGTCTCCACTTGTTGTATGCATTTCTTCTTCTGAATTTGGTTGCTAAGGGTTTCTCAAATTCTAGAATACAAATTTATGTATTGCATACTTGATCTCTAACTTCCATTCAAGGAGTGGATTAAATTGTTTTAGGTTAAGGTATGGAGAAGAATGTATGCCAACTGGGATATCTGTAAGTATGGGCAGTTAAATACTTATCCTTGGGTGGTGTTTGTAAGGTAAATACTAGTTCTAACCCCTTGAAACTCGAATGACAATTGTGAGCCATTCTTATGTATATGTCTAGTTGACTCCTTGCCCTAGGATAAGGCACCGGTCTATTCTTGTGAAGTAGTTATGATCCAAAACCCCCTATCTTGCATCCAATCCATCAAACTAATCATTCCATTATCCCAACCTATTAGTTGTAGGAGTAGGATTAGGAACCCCTACATACTCTCATCCTTAACCAGACACATATGTCCAAGAATGTTGCTAACCTTGTGATTTGTCATAGAAATCTTGGTCCTAAAATGAGAGTATTCTTCCTGTTATCACAAAGCTAAATCTTAATGTCATTGGGTGAGTCAAAGTGTCAAATCTTTAACAAATAGGGATACCCCGCTTGATACAGCAGAACCAGAAGTGAAGGGGAGGCAGCTCATGTAACCTCCCGTATCTGTTGGCTGAATTAGCCTATGCATAGGAATTGGCAAACCCTTTGTCGATTCAGGAAAAATAACCAACAGATTTTGGCGGCTCTACTGGGGACGATTTGATGAAAATAGAATTTATTTTTATCCATCCGAGTCACCAACAAATCTTGGTGACTCTACTAGGGAGTTAATGATAAAGAATAGTATTTGTGTACCCATCTGAGTCACCAACAGATTTGGTGACTCTATTGGGGAGATCAATGTCATATCCATGAAAGCTTGAGTCTAAAAGATTGAAAAATCAGACCTGGAGGTGCTTTGTTGCAGCAAAGGAAAAAGTTGTATGTGTGACTCTGCTGTGGGAGAACCCAGAAAGAAAGAAATCAATTTGCAACTTCAGTTTGTTTGAAGCTCATTCATCTTCTATGGAGGTGGTGACTTTGCATATAATGAACCTGATAAGAGGACACCAAAGGTGTTGAATTTGTAGTTGCTCAAACATATCTAGGTATTTTCATAAGTTTTAGAAGATTCCCTATGTGGTGAAACAACACTGGTTAAAAGGGAAATGTTAGTGAAAGATTGCATACTTTTGTGAGGACCTAGTTTGCATTTCAAAAGAAGTATGCAATATTGTTTAAAAGATTCATTTGGAGGATTTTAGGAAAGTTGAAACAATAGTCTGAATTTTAAGTGCCTAAAGTCATTGTTTATAGAAAATCTGAGTTGAAAAGAAGAGGTTTTCAGAAGTGTATAATAATGTATAATTATCAGCCCCTGCACCCTTGTGAGGTGTCAGATATAATGATGTATAATAATCAGTCCCAACCATGTAATAGAAGAAGTTTCAGCATTGATAGATATAAGCCCTTAAATTTTAATGGCATTTGTGGCTATCCAAATGCTTTCCCATCTAAAATCACAAAATATTTTCCCAAATTTAGTGGTGCAAAGAATGAATTAGCTGAGAAACACATGCAGCAGTTTATAAATGTTATAGATGATTTTGAGATTGACCATGAAGATGTAGTTATGAGATTATTTGTTCAATCTCTAGATGGAGATGCAAGGGACTGATTCTCCTATCTTCTAGCTTACTCTATCAGCTCTTGGCATGATTTTAAATTTGCATTTCTAGAACAATATGGTGAAAGAATTTCTGATTATGTAGTTATTAGTGATTTTATGTATATCCATATTGAAGAGGATGAGTTGATTCTAGCCTTTAACCTCGAATTTATGAGGACATTGAATAGAATACCAGAACACATGAGACCTAATGATGCACTGTGCCTAGTTGTCTATTTGGGAGCATTTGATAGGAAAATGAGCTATAGATTGAGGGACAAGGAGCCCACCACATTGCATCAGACACGACAGTTTGCAATAGACATTAAAAATAACTGGAGGTATGGGATTCAAAAAAGGTATTTCTCTAAAAAAATTTGCTGCCCTATAGTCCCAAATGTTAATGAGGGATATAATCTAAATGTTAAAGATGAATGTCAAAGTGCTAACACCCCTGCTGTCCCAGTTTTTGCATCATTCCAAGTTGATGATGTTTCTATTATAGAGGAGGATGTCTTATTTTGCCCAGCAAATGAAATTGACAACAATAATTTCCCAAGTAATATTTTCATGCCAGTCCTAAAAAAAGAGCATTCATGTTTAAATGATCTAGTTGTGAAAAGTTGTGATCATATGGATCAAGAATTAATAATAGTTCCATCAAGAAGCATTGGAGGGCTGGAAAATGATACAGATAGTTCAACTTCAGAGTGCATTGAAGTAGCAAAAATTTTGTATGTGGTGCAATCAAAGATTAAAGATGATAAAGATGATATCCATGATCAATTCATGGATCAGGTTTGTTCTTCTTATGACTTTAGATTTGATAATGAAAAAGAAATAGATTGTCATGAAGAAGAAACATAGACCTTTGCAATAAATATGAATCTCCTTTATGATGAGCCTATGGATGCATTTGACATTGTGAGTCCTGACATTCATTGGTGTAAAATTAACCCTCTATTTGAAAATGATGATACTGATTTGCAAACTATGGATGATAAATACTTAGCATCTGTTGTTTCAGACATATGCAGTGATGGCAATAGCTACGTGGATCAGGTTTCTCTTTCAATGTCAATAGGCGATATGAATTACATTGGGGGTCTCATATTTTCTGAGTGTTTTTAGTTGTTGGATCAGCTGGATATGTGCTTGGTTATATGCAACAGCCAGGTAGATAATGAATATTGCCAAATGCAATATGAGGATATACTGCTTAAGGATCATAACATACATATGTTACCTAATGCTGAAGAATATTATAATGTGTATGGTTATATCTCTGATTGTAAGATGCAGAGTGACAGAGGCAGTACTGACAGTGGCAAGTTTTCAAAAATGGCGAAGCATGTAATTCATAAGATCATCTTATGGGCTGGTTGTTTTAATGTTTTAGGCTGTGGTTGGGATTATTTAGTTTGGAATCAGGCATTTGACAGGATAAAGTTGTGGTTCTTCCTTTTTGGCTACCCGAGGCCGCCAAAATTATGTTTTAAAAATCTAGTTTGTGAGGCAGGTTGGTGCAAGTTTGACCCTGTTGCCCAATGGATAAGGCCTAGTCTGCGAAACCAGAGATTCTAAGGTCCTCGCCATGCCTGCAAGAGGCATGCATCCCCAGACAGAGCCACTAGTGGTGCCTGCATAAGCAATCAGGTTTTAAGCATTTAAATATGCGGGCACCTTCCAAAAATTCAAAAAATCTCTAACACTTTCAGCCTCTGCAGTTGAAAAAATGCCAAAATTAGTTAAGGTGCGAGTGTCTTTGTATATACAAGGGTGTTTGTATGTACATGCATGTTGAATGTGCATTGCCAGGTCAAAAATCTCCATCGGCCTTTGAAAAAGTGAGTTGTATGCATTTTACATGCATATCGGGCTTGAAATGATGCATATACAAAGGGGGAATCTTTCACAGATTCCTAGGAATATTCCTACTTTGTATATCAGGTTGCATGTGGAGGTGCATTGAAAAATATACAAGGGCGTAGATGCATTTGCTACAGTGGCAAGCGGGAGATACATGCGGCGGGGTCCATAGACATGCAAAGGTCTTTGTATCTCCAAGATATAAGTGAATTATATGATGGGCCTTGTATATTCCACAACATACAAAGTAGAAAAGATGCAATTTTTAAGGCCCACGACATGCAAAGTGAACAGTGCAGCGAAGGTGCATTCTTGGAATATTCTGTCACAGATTTCACAGATGTATCAAATGGTTTGTACATTGTGTTGTATGTTTAAATATGCAAGGGAAAGATACAACGTGGATTTTAAAGGGATGTTCTGATCAAGCAAAAGAAGTGTTGAAGTCTGCAGCATGTATATCTGGCACTTGTATGTTTGACATACAAGCTGATATACGAAGAAGAAATATACATTTTGGACCCAAAGAGGAAATCAAGCTGCAATAGATAGATTTTCAGGTCCGCGGGTTGTATATCGCATTTGTATATGCGGTATACAAAGCAAAGATGCAAGTGAAGGAGATACAAGCCAGACTTCAAAAGGAGGTACATTCTGATGCATAAAAGTTTCTGGTCCGCCTTGTATGTTGAACAGTTGCGTGTATATGCATCCTGCATATACAAAGATTTAAAAAGGGATTTGTATATGCATTCGAACATGCATAAAAAAGGGGTGAAAAGGTAAAATGAAGGAAGAAAAGGTTAGCGATAGAAAGTTAAGGTGCCTACGTGGCTCAATATCATTGGCTGGCAGCTCTTCATGCATGTTTTGTGACCGTTGATCCCAGCGATGAATTCTTTGATTGACGGCCTTGTTTTGAGCCTTCAGCGATGGTTTTTTCTAGGCGAGTGTGGCCATTTTTGAGTGGGAAAATCCCCAAATGTACCTGCTATTGCATCTTGTGAGTGGATGGGGCTTTAATGGCAGAATGTACAGCGAAGTATGGGTGAAGCAACAGGTGAACTACCAGGCTTACGAAGAGAACCTTCATGCGGCAACCCAAATCCTGATTCTGTCTGCTCCTTTCTCGTTGTCCCTCTACTGCATTAACTATTTTTAGTGCCAATCTTATCAGGCATTGTATCTGGCAAATTTTTGATTTGCCTTGTAATTAATGTGTTGAGTACACTTCCTTGTTGTATAAGGAGGACTGTGTCACTCATATTTGGTTGTTGAAGACTTGGGCATTTTTTTGTGTGAATAACAAAATACAGAGCGTTTCCCATCTATTTTTATCTCTATGGAGTTTATGTGTTGCATCAGAGTTGTATCTTGTACATATATTTAGTTTCTTGTCATTGTATATGAAAAATGCTTCTTGCATGTGTTTTGCTGTCTGTCTCCACTTGTTGTATGCATCTCTTCTTCTAAATTTGGTTGCTAAGGGTTTCTCAAATTCTAGAATACAGATTTATGTATTGCATACTTGATCTCTAACTTCCATTCAAGGAGTGGATTAAACTATTTTAGGTTAAGGTATGGAGAAGAATGTATGTCAACTGGGATATCTGTAAGTATGGGCAGTTAAATACTTATCCTTGGGTGGTGTTTGAAAGGCAAATACCAGTTCTAACCCCTTGAAATAGGAATGACAGTTGCAAGCCATTCTTATGTATACGTCTAGTTGACTCCTTGCCCTGGGATAAGGTACCGGTCTGTTCTTGTGAAGTAGTTATGATCCAAAACCCCCTGTCTTGCATCCAATCCATCAAACTAATCATTCCATTATCCCAACTTGTTAGTTGTAGGACTAAGATTAGGAACCCCTACATACTCTCATCCTTAACAAGACACATATGTCCAAGAATGTTGCTAACCTTGTGATTTGTCACACAAATCTTGGTCCTAAAATGAGAGTATTCTGCTTGTTATCACAAAACTAAATCTTAATGTCATTGGGTGAGTCAAAGTGTCAAATCTTTAGCAAATAGGGATACCCCCTTGGTGTGGCAGAACTAGAAGTGAAGGGGAGGCAGCTCACACAACCTCCTGTATCTGTTGGTTGAATCAGCTTGTGCATAGGAACTAGCAAACCCTCTGCCGATTCAGGAAAAATAACCAACAAATTTTGGCGACTCTCTGGGGACGATTTGATGAAAACATAATTTATTTTTATCCATCCGAGTCACCAACAGATTTTGGCGACTCTACTAGGGAGTTAATGAAAAAGAATAGTATCTGTGTGCCCATCCGAGTCACCAACAGATTTGGCAACTCTACTGGGGAGATCAATGTCATATCCATAAAAGTTTGAGTCTAAAAGATTGAAAAATCAGACCTGGAGGTGCTTTGTTGCAACAAAGGAAAAAGTTGTATGTGTGACTCTACTGTGGGAGAACCCAGAAAGAAAGAAATCAATTTGCAGGTTCAACTTGTTTGAAGCTCATTCCTCTACTAAGGAGGTGGCGACTCTGCATATAAAGAACCTGATAAGACGACACCAGAGGTGTTGAATTTGGAGTTGCTGTAACATAACCAAGCATTTTCATAAGTTTTAAAAGATTCCCTATGTAGTGAAACAACACTGGCTAAAAGGGAAATGTTAGTGAAAGATTGCATACTTTTGTGAGGACCTAGTTTGCATTTCAAAAGAAGTATGCAATATTGTTTAAAAGACTCATTTGGAGGACTTTAGGAAAGTTGAAACAAAAGTCTAAATTTTAAGTGCCTAAATTTATTGTTTATAGAAAATCTGAGTTGAAAAGAAGAGGGTTGCAGAAGTGCATAATAATGTATAATTATCAGCCCCTGCACCCTTGTGAGGTGTCAGATGTAATGATGTATAATAATCAGTCCCAACCATGTAATAGAAGAAGTTTCAGCATTGACAGCTATAAGACAATAAATTTTGATGGCATTTGTGACTATCCAAATGCTTTTCCATCTAAAATCACAAAATCTTTCCCAAAATTTAGTGATGCAAAGAATGAAATAGCTGAGAAACACTTGCAATAGTTTATAAATGTTATAGATGATTTTGAGATTGACCCTGAAGATGTAGTTATGAGATTATTTGTTCAATCTCTAGATGGAGTTGTAAGGGACTGGTTCTCGAATCTTCCAGCTTACTCTGTGAGCTCTTGGCATGATTTTAAATTTGCATTTCTAGAACAATATGGTGAAAGAATTTTTGATTATGTAGTTATTAGTGATTTTATGTATATCCATATTGAAGAGGATGAATTGATTCCAGCCTTTAACCTTAGATTTATGAGGACATTGAATAGAATACCAGAATACATGAGACCTAATGATGCACTGTCCCTAGTTGTCTATTTGGGAGCATTTGATAGGAAAATGAGCTATAGATTGAGGGATAAGGAGCCCACCACATTGCATCAGGCACAATAGTTTGCAATAGACATTGAAAATAACTAGAGGTATGGGATTCAAAAAGGGTATTTGTCTAAAAAATTTTGTTGCCCTGTAGTCCCAAATGTTAATGAGGGATATAATTTAAATGTTGAAGATGAATGTCAAAGTGCTAACACCCCTGCTGTCCCAGTTTTTGCATCATTCCAAGTTGATGATGTTTTTATTATAGAGGAGGATGTCTTATTTTGCCTAGCAATTGAAGTTGACAACAATAATTTCCCAAGTAATATTTGCATGCCAGTCCTAAACAAAGAGCATTCATGTTTAAATGATCCAGTTGTGCAAAGTTGTGATCATATGGATCAAGAATCAATATCAGTTTCATCAGGAAGAATTAGAGGGCTGGAAAATGATGCAGATAGTTCAACTTCAGAGTGCATTGAAGTAGTAGAAATTTTGTATATGGGGCAATTAGAGATTAAAGATGATAAAGATGATATCCATGATCAATTCATGGATCAGGTTTGTTCTTCTTATGACTTTAGATTTGATAATGAAAAAGAAATAGATTGTCATGAAGAAGAAACAGAGACCTTTGCAATGAATATGAATTCCCTTTATGATGAGCCTACGGATGCATTTGACATTGTGAGTCCTGACATTCATTGGTGCAGAATTAACCCTATGTTTGAAAATGATGATACTGATTTGCAAACTATGGATGATAAATACTTAGCATCGGTTGTTTCAGACATATGCAGTGATGGCAATAGCTATGTGGATCAGGTTTTGCTTTCAATGTAAATAGGTGATATGAATTACATTGGGGGTCTCATATTTTCTGAGTGTTTTCAGTTGTTGGATCAGCTGAATATGTGTTTGGTTATATGCAACAGCCAGGTAGATAATTAATATTGCCAAATGCAATATGAGGATATATTGCTTGAGGATCATAACATACATATGTTACCTAATGTTGAAGAATATTATAATGTGTATGGTTATATCTCTGATTGTAAGATGCAGAGTGACAGAGGCAGTACTGACAGTGGCAAGTTTTCAAAAATGGTGAAGCATGCAATTCATAAGATCAGCTTATGGGCAGGTTGTTTTAATGTTTTAGGTTGTGGGTGGGATTATTCGGTTTGGAATCAGGCATTTGACAGGATAAACTTGTGGTTCTTCATTTTTGGCTTCCTGGGGCTACCAAAATGATGTTTTAAAAATCTAGTTTGTGATGCAGGTTGGTGCAAGTTCGACCCTGTTGCCCAATGGATAAGGCCTAGTCTGCAAAACCAGAGATTCTGAGGTCCTCGCCATGCCTGCAAGAGGCATGCGTCCCCAGACAGAGCCACTATGGTGCCTGCATAAGCAATCAGGTTTTAAGCATTTAAATATGCAGGCAGCTTCCAAAAATTTAAAAAATTTCTAACACTTTCAGCCTCTGTAGTTGAAAAAATGCCAAAATTAGTTAAGGTACGAGTGTCTTTGTATATACAAGGGTGTTTGTATGTACATGCATGTCGAATGTGCATTGGCAGGTCAAAAATCTCCATCGGCCTTTGAAAAAGTGAGTTGTATGCATTTTACATGCATATCGGGCTTGAAATGATGCATATACAAAGGGGGAATCTTTCACAGATTCCTGGGAATATTCCCACTTTGTATATCAGGTTGCATGTGGAGGTGCATTAAAAAATATACAAGGGCGTAGATGTATTTGCTATAGTGGCGAGGGGGATATACATGCGGCGGGGTCCACAGACATGCAAAGGTCTTTGTATCTCCAAGATATAAGCGCATTATATGATGGGCCTTGTATATTCCGCAACATACAAAGCAGAAAAGATGCAATTGGTAAGGCTCGTGACATAAAAAGTGAATAGTGTAGCGAAGGTGCATTCCTAGAATATTCTGTCGCAGATTCCACAGATGTATCAAAGGGTTTGTACATTGTGTTGTATGTTTAAATATGCAAGGGAAAGATACAACGCAGATTTTAAATGGATGTTCTGATCTAATGAAAGAAGTGTTGAAGTCCGCAGCATGTATATCTGGCACTTGTATGTTTGACATACAAGCTGATATATGAAGAAGAAATATACATTTTGGACCCGAAGAGGAAATCAAGCTACAATAGATAGATTTTCAGGTCTGCAAGTTGTATATCGCATATACAAATGCGATATACAACTTGTGGACCTGAAAATCTATCTATTGTAGCTTGATTTCCTTTATATGCGATATACAAAGCAAAGATGCAAATGAAGGAGATACAAGTCAGACTTCAAAAGGAGTTACATTCTGATGCATAAAAGTTTCGGGTCCGCCTTGTATGTTGAGCAGTTGTGTGTATATGCATCCTGCATATACAAAGATTTAAAAAGGGATTTGTATATGCATTTGAACATGCATATATAAGGGGCAAAAAGGTAAAATGAAGGAAGAAAAGGTCAGTGATAGAAAGTTAAGGTGCCTACGTGGCACGATATAATTGGCTGGCAGCTCTTCATGCATGTTTTATGACCGTTGATCCCAGCAATGAATTCTTTAATCGACGGCCTTGTTTTGAGCCTTTAGCGATGGTTTTTTCTAGGCGAGTGCGGCCATTTTTGAGCGAGAAAATCCCCAAATGTACCTGTTGTTGCATCTCGTGAGTGGATGGGGCTTTAATGGTAGATTGTGCAGGGAAGTATGGGTGAGGCGACAGGTGAACTACCAGGCTTACGAAGAAAATATTTTGGACATAGAAAAGAATGATTTTCCTTGCACAATAAAATACCCCCTTTTTTAAAACGACAATCAAACCTCCTTCTTTGATGAGACACAAACATAACAGACCCTACAAGACCTCTCCAAAACCTGATGAATTGAGTTCTAGACTTGACATGTCACATTGGAAATATGAGATATTACACAAGGCAACTTAAAAGTGCACCAAACATGAGAAACAGTAATGAAAATTGAATTTCATATTACCTATTTGACATTGTTACCAATTTTTCACCTACAACTCAAATTGGTAGAGCTGAAATAGTTTCATTATATTTAAGGTGAAATCTTGTTGCTGATTTATTTCTAATGGCATATCATATAGCATGTAGAGTAAAATGGGCTCCCACAAGGGTTGAGCCCAGCATGCTACCCCCAAGTTTTAAGAGGATTGTGGAAAGAGTCTGAAAGAGAAGCAGTGTCACATAAAGGTGCTACAATATAAAGACATATGTCAGGTGTTTTGATCATATCTTAAAATATATGATCTGGGTCTTTGATATTTTTTGCCATAAATCAGACGATAGTAAGATACAAAAACCCTTTAAATTTCTCACCAACCTAGTTTGTAGTTTTCAAGGAACAGTCAGAGGCACAATACACAGCAAAATGAAGATAGCGGTCACATGTTTTAATCATATCTCAAAACATATGATCTAGGTTTTTGAGATTTTTGGACAGAGATGAGATGATTATAAAGCACAAAAACCCTTTAAATTTCCAAATTTGAAGCTACAAAAAATTATTGTAAAATAATATTTAAAGCAATATCCTATAAATTGCTTGTAAATATTTATTATGTATGTAGTTAAAACAAAGTAAAGAAAACAATATCTTTCTTTTTTTAGTTTTCTTTCTTTTGGGAAGATATGGACAAAAATAAGCCTTGTATTATTGTTTTGTAAAAGAAAATCAAAAGAGGTAAGATTAGGTAAATTAGAAGGAAAAGCTGTAGGACCTATTGTAAGACAAATATTAAAGCAATGTTCTTTTTAAATTGCTTTTATTATTTCATCATTTTATGCAGTTAAAACTATTAAAGCAAATCAAATATCTTTTTCTTGATTTTCTTTATTTTGAGGCAGATGAGAACAATAAAAAAAATGAGCTTTTATTGAGCAAATAAAGCTTGTTTTAAAGCAGATTTTGGTGAGGTCTACCTTGAGGAAGATTTTCGCAAATTTCATATATAGATTGGAGGTGATTTGAAAGCTTTATTATTGGCTTTTCAATGGAGTTCAAAAATGGATAAATTTGCTATTCTAGGAAGATTTCTCAGTTTTTTCCATGGGAGATTTCTAGAGTTATAAATAGAGGAGAAAGACTTAGTCTTTCTCAGTTGATATCTTTGTTTCTTCTGTCTTGAGCACAGGCAGAGAGTTTGTAAAGTGATCTTGGCTCATATTTTTCAGAGTTAGATGTACCCCTTTCAGTTCAATACAGCAAAGCATTCCTGTTTCACATTTGTTGCCTCTTTTATAACTTTGATTTGATGTTTTCACTGTGATTATGATGTCTAATCCTCTGATTATGTCTCGATGTTATTGAAATATGTGTAACTATTTCTCCTCTAATCCAGGTTGTGTGTTGCGTTTTAATTAAACCTTCATACAAAGTACTTTTTGATTGTTGGACTTAGCTGAAATTGAGAAGGTTACATACTTGAGAGTTGTTTGTGGGTAAAATTTTAGATTTTTAGATCATCTTTAGACAAAATAGAATTTCATTCTAGTTATTCATCATCCCTTTTCTCAGACAAGTCAATAGTTTAGGAAAATCATAAGGAGAACCAGCTCACTCTGGAGATTCACTCTCATTAGAGGAAACCCACTCCTGAGAGTGATTCCATGTTTCAACAGGTAGCTAAGTTTCTGTGAGCTTAGCATGGTGCATATCTGATTGATAACAGACATTGCAAAAACAAATTGGTAACACACACATAACCATCTTTTATTTGATCATGAAATTTCATAAATCAAGATTCAAGGAGGTGGAATCATCAATGGTGAATTTATAGGTGTATAGGCTAACCACACAAGTTAATTTACAATCAACAAACTACTACTAGTATGAACACTTTGCAAACCCATCAAATATCCATGAATCTTTAGTTTAAAATGAAATATTAACTCAATTTGGTGTTTAGAAATCATGAAACAAACTTTATATGATGACAAGTTTAACTAATTCAACAATTTCTATTCACAATTCTTGACTAAAAACTATGAATTAAACTTGTATTAAACTCAAAATATTGATAAACACATGCTTATACAAACATAATGATAAATCCAAACAATAAAGTTTACAAAAACAATCATTTTAAATGATAAATGAAATGCTAGTTTAAAACAAAAATTTGAAATGAAAAAGAACAACCTAACTCAAACAATAAGCCAAAACCCTAAGCGTGACCTTGGTGATCAAAATTCGTCCGAATCCAGAATCACAATCAAGCGATCTTAGGAAGGCTTCAATAGTTGATTAGAAGATTTAAGTTACAATTAATAACAAAAAGGAATGAGTTTACACCTTTAAAAATGTTTAAAAAGGTGTATTAATGGTGACATGAGCGCCATTAATAACACTTGAGTTTGAGAGATCCACAAAGATTTGCCTAAGCAGTGGGAAGGACCGACATTACATGCTATCGAACCATATGCAAGAGTGGTAATAATGACCACCATTACACATTAAAATATGACAAGGAACATGCATGGGTGGCAATTTTCGCCGCCCATTCATGTCAATAAAAAATGAGACAAACAAACATGTGTAAGTGGCAATTTTGGCCGACTTTACATGTTAAAACAAGAAAAATATGCAAGAGCGGTAGTTTTGACCACTTGTACACATGAAGACTTAAAAATTTACGAACTCATTAAAATGACCAAAACTGATATTTTGACAAGCTTGTAACTTAGTCGATATTTGCAAATCTCAAGAAATCAACTAAGGGGAATGTCACAAGCTATTCTACGGTGTCAGATGACTTTGCATAAGGCCAAGAGAACTTGTCTTGATTTGTGAACTTAGAGTGTAGACTACAAAATAGACAAGTTCCATAGGGGTTGTCTACAAAATGAGCACAGCTAATTTTAAGAACAATAGCTGGCTCTAACTGGGGAACTTCCTTTGATCATTCTTTGAAACAATCAAGGGGAGTAGAATCCAGTCTCTAAGTGTCTTCATCCATGCCATTGGGCTATAGAGTCAAGCAACAGAAAAGACACAAAAACACTAAAAAAAGACATAAAATTGTACACATTCATGAACTTATCTCTCACTTAACTTTGAGAAAAGCTTCAGATGATGTTTGCTATGAGGTAGCAGAAAAGATGTTCCATTCCTCTTTTTTTACTATTGAATGAGTAACATTTCCTAGTGTTTGACATTTTGGGATCTTCTTCTGCATCTAGATTAAATTACCCCACTTCTGCTGATGAATTATGTCCCAACTGTCGTCGTGGTTTGACAAAGTGATCATGCTTATTAAAAAGTTTCTCCGAAAAAACCAATCCTTTGCAAATCCTATTTCCTTTCAACTGCAGAGTCTCTTCGCTTGAAGAGGTTGATTCATCTATTTCTTGACCCTCATTTGAAGCATTGTCCAATGAATCAGGATCTTCATTAGTGGTCAAGGAATAAGGACCCATACCAAAAGACTCAAAGAGAATCTGAGATTTTGGATCCTCATATTTTTTCACTGTGTACTTGGCCTCCCTTTTAGGATGAAGTTTCTGCATAATACCATTGCTAGGTATTCTGGCTTCTGACATTTGAATCTTTGTCTCCTAAGCATGATCTATGATACCAACTAATTGATATGGACTTGCTACAAAAGATGGAAAACTCTCCTCTTGAGGTTTTACATTGGGGTACTAGTCTTAGGAATAGGGGATGAAGTAAGAGGATCTTTTGTACGTACGGGTTTATCACCAGCCACATCTTGATGATCTGATTGATTCTGTGACCATGTGAGAATAGCATAAGATTCACCAAATGTAACTTCTTCTTGCCCCATCTCATCTTCCAAGTTCAGGAACCTGATGGTAGAGTTTCTAGCTAACTTCTCTTCAACTTCCGTGAAAATATTAGCATCATCTTCTCCTTGATCATACTCTAATTGAAGAAGATCATCTTGCTCCGATTCATAATAAAAGATTATTGCATTCATAGGTGGTGCCTCTAAAGCAAGTATTCCTCGTTATTAAGGAAGCCTATTTTGATTATGATTCCTTGAAGCATTACCTTGGTAATTCAGAGCATTGGGGAAGGTAGCTCTTGGAATGTCCTTGTAGGATAAACTCTGCGACATCTATTTTTTTAGAGCTAACAGCTCATCAGCCAACTTTTGTACCATAGGATCCATAGTGCTGGTAGAAGATAAAGCCAAAGGGGGCTGCCAACTAGATCTAATAGAATCCTTCTTCAACTGCCAAAATTTGAGCAATTGCTAGATCAGTTGGTGACTTCACCTATTTGTAAGTTTGGTTAATCTTTTCACCTTTTAAAGAATGTGTATCACGTGGTTGTTGTGGATGTTTTCGCTTCACCTATTTGTATGTTTGGTTAATTTTTTCACTTTTTAAAGAATGTGTATCACATGGGTGTTGTGGATGTTTTCGCTTCACCTATTTGTAAATTTGGTTAATTTTTCACCTTTTATAGAATGTGTATCCCCTGAGTGTTGTGGATGTTTTGGCTTCACCTATTTGTAAGTTTGGTTAATTTTTTACTTTATAGTATTATTAAAATTAAATTATTTTTCGCATTAAATTTCAAATTATATATTATTTTGTATGAAATATCAAAATTATATTTTATAGCAATTTTTAAAACTTAAATAATATTTTTTATGTTTTAAATTATAAAAATACTATACATATTAAATTTGAGAGTGATTATTTCTTAATATTAT
The DNA here is from genome assembly GCA_027924645.1 of Cunninghamia lanceolata. NCBI lineage: Eukaryota > Viridiplantae > Streptophyta > Pinopsida > Cupressales > Cupressaceae > Cunninghamia > Cunninghamia lanceolata. Next base: position 4,086,419 of record BSBN01000901.1, read on the forward strand.
TAAATAATTCATTAATTTAAGACACTATTAAATGACTTAAAATAAAATTAAAATAATCAAATTTAAGTAGTAAATGTATTTTTTAAATTTGTTGACAAAAGAAATTAATGGTGGGTACAAATCTTTTGATTGCATTAAATGACACTTATTATTTGCATTTGTATTGAATAAATAAGCAGTGACACGGCTGTCTCCATTAAATAAAAAAATTCAAGAAGCTTCCCCACCAAACAAACCGTGAAGAAATGCGGAGTGTTTTAATTGGTTCGTTTGTAGGCAAGACTGAAATAAATAGAGGCAGTCCAAAACAGATCTTCTTACTTGAGGTTTTGGTTTTACTTGTTACTGGTTCAGTGACACCGTGCAAGAAAGCTATGGAAAGTAGTGGATCGGTTAGGCATTTGAGGAAACTCGATCCGCTTGCCCCAGAATTCTATCCAAAGGTTCGCGTTGAGTTGCCATTGAACTCACCCATCACAGCACCTGCTCATGATGTCTGGAATACAACAGCTTCTTCTCCAGGAAACCAAGCCAAATTGGTCGCCTTCAATGTGGACGCCACCATATCGAACAACGATTTAAGAAAAATATTGCAAACCTATGGCATGTTTTTTTTTTGATCAGACAATTATTTATTTGTTTAGAATTGTATAGGAGATTAATATGCAGTCGTTTATGCAGGGGCAGTTAAAAAAGTGGAGACCAGTCCAAATGACCATAAGGTTAGGTTCATAGACTTTTTTAATGCGGGAAATGCGGATCAAGCCCGTGCAGCCTTGGACGGGAAAAGATATGGATCCATGGTTTTGAAAGTCCAGTTTAGCCATCGGAGTTCTGGCTTACATCCGACGCTTACCAACAACATTCCGCCTCGTCTTCAACAACAGAGAAACAAGGGAGCCAGAAAATGTACTATTTTTATGTTCATTTTTGTATCAATACATTTAGGGTTAGGGTTTTCTTACGCCCAACCTTATTTATTATAATGGGGGTATACTATTCCTAATAATCTACTTTGATCTATTGAGATATTATTTTTTTCTTTACTATTTTGGTCAAATCTTAAATAGTATAGGCTGTAAACAAAATATAGATCTCCAGATTTAGTTTCTACTGTCATAGATGCAATGTATGTTTCTGGGTTTGGTGGCATATAGTCATTTTATAGAACTCTTAAAACTGTGTCAATTTTGAGAATTCTTTTAATGTTTTCACTGGGCAATGGAATAGCTTTTGGAAGAGGGATTACTGTTATCGATGGTAAATGTGGCTTAACTACTCGGACGAAGAGTCATCAGCCAGAAGAATCTAAACCCCAATTATCTAAGGGCGAAATGAAGAAAGAGAATGCTACAGTTACCAGTCAGGAAAGTTCTCGATTTGTTTTTGAAGAGGAATTAGCAAAGGCAAACTCCTCACATGCCAGAACAACTATTAAGATCAGAAATATTCCGGATCGATACAGGTATGGCCAGTATGGGTATTAGGGCCAACTGATTTCAATCGTAAAAGGTATTTCATAAATTAAATTTTTAACAAGAATTTTGCTAATGTGATTCTGGTATATATTTTTCAGTCAAGACGAGCTTCTACAAATATTAGACAGTCACTGCAAGAGATGTAATGAAAACATCACAGATGCAGATGAACCAATTTCGGCATATGACTTTGTTTACCTGCCGATAGATTTTGAGTACGATATTGTTGAACTTGTTTTAATGTGCTGCTGTCATCAACTTTATTAGGTTTCAGCGAATGCTCAAGTATTTTTCTTCTTGTGTGCAGAAACGAGGTTAACCTTGGCTACGCCTTGGTCAATTTTACATCAGCCAAAGCTACATGGAAGCTGTATAAAGCGCTGCATATGCAACATTGGAAACGCTTGGAGTCATGTGAAATTACTTATGCCAAAATTCAGGTGTGTTATGTTTTTAGATCACCTTCTCTGTAATTCACTATCTTTTTCTTGTCTGATATTGTGGTATTTTCATCACAGGGTCGAGCTGCTCTCCAAGGTTACTTTCAAAATTCCAAATTTGGACCGGTGGTATTCGACCCACCTCGTAATGGGAAGGAATCCACACAGAGCAATATTCAATCTAGGGTTATTTAGAAATAAAGTCCAATCAAAGGCGACCAACAGTGTAATAGATAGATAGCTATAATACGATTTTTATCTTTTAATAAATATTTGGTAATTATAATTTTGTTGTTTTGTCTAAAGATTATGACAATTTTATATAAATTTTGGTCTTTTGTTTAAATATTTTCACAATTTTATATTTATATTATATTGTTTAAGGTATGAAGGAAAAGATATGTACAATCACTTCACTAGATTTATGGTAATAAACATTTTCATGGTTAATGGTATTGCTTTAGTTTTAGTAGTTTTCAATAAGATTAAAAATTGTGTAATTGTTCTTTTTTAATACAAAAAATAGAGATTACATTGCACAATTAATTAATATATTTGTTTGATTTCAATTAATAATTTTATATTTATATTATATTTTCTAAAAGTATGAAGGGAAAGATATGTACAATCATTTCATTTAAAGTTGACTAGATTTTTGGTAATAAATATTTTCATGGTTAATGGTATTGATTTAACTTTCATTTACAAAATTTATGATTCTATATGTGTTCTTGTGCATTTGCTAAGTTGGGTCTTTTGGGTCTTTTGTTGAATGACTCTAAATTTTAACCAGCCATAAAATGATCTTTGAGTTTGAAATAAGAAGAAAAAAATTCAAGTATGCCTGAAGAACCCCTTAGAAATCACCATGAAGTTGGTACATCAGTTAGAGCACAACATTTGTTAGATGATGGATATTATTTTGATAGGTCAAATAAAAATAATGAAAGTTCCCATTTTCAACGTTTTATACTTGAAAGAAAGAGTCATGAAACAAAATGCTAGAAATGATAGACATCATAGGCTATGGCATCACCTAGTACCCTATTCCCCTAGAGTCCATTCAAGACTAGCTACTTCTATCCTTAGAACTAGCCCTACAGATCAAGATCTTGTAATGTAGGGGGATAATGTGGTGATAAATTGGAATAGATGTAAACCCTATGATTGGAAAGGGTGAGTTATTTTTTGCATTGCATATATAGACCATACACTTGAACACATTATATGATAGTAACTTGCCTTCATGGTTTAATGACACACCATATTCTCTACACTTGTCAAACACTTGCCTCAAATGATCAAAGTATTCATTAGCATTTTTGAGAAAATTGTAATGTCATCTAAATAAACCAGCACTATCTTGTGCATCAAACCTTGGAATGCCATATCCATGGCCGTTTGGAAAGTTGCCCCAACATTGGACAAACCAAAAGGCATCTTCCTATAAGCCATTGTGCCCCATTTTGTGGTGAATGATGTCTTATATTGGTCCTCTTCCTTCACTAAAACCTGATTATAACCTAAAAAACCATCAAGCAAAGAGAACCTTTCCAAACCTGAAACCATTTGCAAGACTTGTTCAATAGAGGGCAACGGATAGTGATCCTTCAAAAAGTCTCTATTGAGGTCCCTAAAGTCAACACAAAGCCTTATTTCACCATTCTTTTTTCTAACAGGAACACTATTAGACAGCCATGAAGTATGCTTAATTGGAAAAAAAATGCTTGTCTTCTAACAATTTATTAAGCTATTTCTTCATTAGGACTTCTAGATTTGAATTGAAGGGTCTTTGCTTTTGTCTAACAGGTTTAGCATTAGGCTCAAGTTTTATAGTGTGTTGAGCTAAAGCTAGGTCAAATCGCTTCAAGTCTTGATATTCCCATGCAAATATATCACTATACTCTTGATAAATTGCAATGAAAGCTTGCTTCTCACCTTGGGTACATAACTTACCAATTTTCAGCAGCTTCTCCTTGAAAATCTCCATAGAAAATCTCCATAGTTCATAGTGATCTTCAGCCACTATGATGCTAGTTTTCTTTTTCCTTGCTTGGTCATCATTATTAAACATGGATTCCAATGTAACCAAACTTTTGGGCAGCTTGGTAGACCTTAACTAAATGATTTGGTCTTGATATTGTTACTGTATTTTTTCTTGGTTACGGGCTGAAAACTCAACTTCTTCAACCAAGAAGTTTAGAATTTGCTCGTCATTATCAAAAACTTGCCAATGCACATTATTATTAGGAATAGAAGGCCTAACAACTTCTTTAATGCGTTGATGTGTTTTACCTTTTGAAATCTCATTTGGTACATCATACTAAGCTCCTATAGCACTAATCCTATCAACATGCTTATTCTCTTTTCTAGGCACGGACAAGTTAAAAGCCTGAAAATCTTCAATTAAATCCCAAACCTTGTGCTTGTATAACATTAAAAGGTCATTTTTGGTTACATTAAGACCTCTAACTTGATTCACAATCAACTCACTATCCCCAAACACTTGTAAACAACTAATTTTTCTTTTCCTAGCCAATTCTAACCCATGAATAAGGGCTTCGTACTCTGATTTATTATTTGAACAGCTGAAACAAAACTACAAAATGCATTGCACCACTACCTGCATCATTTCTACTCCTTGAACCATCAAAATGCAGCAGCCATACCTCATTTTCTTGTTGTTCTAGCTGTTATTTTTTATCCTTCACAGGATTTGGCATTTTCATACCTTGTTCATGCCTCATATACACACCAAATCCTCTTTCCTTTAGTTGTTCATGTGAAGAAAGAATGTCATTTTCAGCTGCCCAATCATCCAAGACTATATCTGGTATGAGTTTAGTTTGTCTATGTGGTTCTTGCACTGCTAGACATTCCTCTTAGTAAAACATGGTACAATTTACATTGATGACACTAGGTTCATAAGGTTCTATGTGGTCTTTAGCAATAGATTCTTTTAGAGTATTAAGTTTAAAATAGGGAAATTAGTGATGTAGAGGCACTTTGGATAGGAGGAAGATAGACAAGTTGACTAGGTTTGTACTACACCAAAAAGTCCAAAATCAAAGGTCAGTTTGCAAAAGTGGGAACAATAGTTACAGGCTTTGAGATCTTCTTGGAAAAAGTGTTTAGGCATGCATTGGGACCCATCCCATCCATTGGCAAAGGTAGGTCAAACTTAGAATTGGTACTTCCTTGAAGACAGTTTGTTCGATGGGAAGGTTTACAACCACTTCTTCCCCATCAAACTTCCTTGGGTAGTTTGAAAACTACAACTACTTACCAGTTTTGTCCTTACATGTTTAGGATTGTTTAGGCTTAACAAGTGCCTTCAAACAATTTACAATGTAATTAGGCCTTGAACAAGGCATTAGACTCCTTGACATGCCTTAACAAGGCTTACAATCATGAATATTGTCTCTACATGCCTTAGGAAGGCTGACAAAAGTGACCACCTTTTATTACTGCCTCTTATATGACAACAATATGTAGATATTTGGACATAGTCCTTATTACAATTAGATGAATGGTCTTGTAGGACCTTATTGAATCCACCAAACAAAATGAACAACAAAACAAGAGAACTCAAGACCTTAGTCTTCTTGGTGCTCCTGCACCATACTCCCTGGGTGGAAAGGGAACTCAAGTCTCTTGAGGAAGTAGATCAGCAATTGTGACACCATGCTTCAAGATGTCTTCTTCACCTATCCAAGTGGCATCTTCAATGGGTAAGCCACTCCATTTGACAAGGAACTATTTGTATGTCTTCTTTCTAGTCTTCTTCGAGACTTTGGTGTCAAGAATGCATTCCAATTTCAATGGTTGATTGGGTGGAACATCCTTGACCCAATCTTCATCTCCTGCTACTATCATATCTGCCTCTGAATCTGCATTGGGATCACCTTTGAAAGGAAACAAGTTTGAAACATTGAAGATAGGAGATATGGCCAAGCCTTAAGGAAGTTCAATCTCATAGGCATTGGGCCCAAACTTGTGCACAATCTGGCATGGTCCTATCTTCTTCATAAGGAGTTTGGTTGGTTGCCCCTTAGGAAGTCTTTCCTTCTTCAAATGTGCCATGACCAAATCCCCAACCTTGTATTATACATCTCTCCTTCTCTCATTGGCTTTCTCCTTGTACTTGTCATTATTCTTTTGAAGAGTTTCTTTGACACTATCATGGATGTCCTTCATGGCCAATGTCTTCACCTTGAGCACTTTTCCTCTCCAATCCATGGAGATCTCTTAGTTCAAGAATACCTCTTGGATGAATGCCATAAACAATCTCAAATGGACTCGTTCCTGTGCTCCTATTGGTGGAATCATTATAAGAAAACTCTGCTTGAGGGATGATCATATCCCATACCTCTCCATGTTTTGTAAGACACTTGAGAAGATTTCCCAAGGACCTATTCACCACCTCAGTTTAGCCATCGGTCTGATGGTGATAGGCTGAAGTAAATGACAATTGAGTGTCCAACTTCTTCCACAAGGTGCGCCAAAAGTGGCCTACAAAATTTGGATCCCTGTCAGTCACAATGTTAAGAGACAAACCATGGATTCTAACAATTTCTTTGAAGAACAAACTAGCAATGTGAGAAGAATCATTAGTGCATTTACATGGAAAGAAATGAGCCATGTTGCTAAATCTATCCACCACAACAAATATACTATCAAAGCCTCTTTGAGTCCTAGGAAGACCCAAAACAAAATCCATGCTAATACTTTCCCATGGCCTATTAGGAATAGGAAATGGCTGATATAAACCAGTATTAGATGAAGTACCCTTTTCACTTTGACAAATACTACAACATTCAACAAAATTTCTGATATCTGATTGTATTTTAGGCCAAAAATAAAACCTCTTCACCTGATCCAATGTCATATCCAACCCAAAGTGACCTCCTAGTCCACTACAATGTTTTTCCTTTATGATGTTCTCCCTCATGGAACACCTAGGAACACATAGTTGGCTGCCTTTGAACAACAACCCCTGTTGCAACAAAAACTTAGAAAAATTAGAATGATAAGAGTCTGAAAATTGTGAACAAACTTCATATACCTCCTTGAAATCTTCATCATCTTGATACATATGTTTGAGAGAATCAACCCCTACACTTTGCAATTGAATTTTCTGAACCATACACACCCTTCTACTCAATGCATCTATCACTTTGTTAGCCTGTCCCTTCTTGTGTTTGATTAAAAATGTATAGGCTTAGAGTTGCTCAACCCATTTCATATGCCTATGATTGAGTATCTCCTATGAATTTAGAAAACTAAGTGCATGGTTGTCAGTATAAACAATAAATTCTTTAGGAAAAAGATAGTGCCTCCATTTTTTCAAAGCTTGTACCATTGCATACAATTCCAAATCATAAGTAGAGTACTTTCTCTTAGCATCATTCAATTTTTCACTAAAGAAAGCAACAGGCCTGCCTTCTTGACTTATGACAGCCCCTATAGCAAGGTTACTAGCATCACATTCCACCACAAACAACTTGTTAAAGTTGGGAAAAACAAGTATGGGCTATTGTGCTACTTTTTGTTTTAGAATTTCAAAAGAATCTTTGGCTGCCTTTGTCCAAAAAAATTTACATTTCTGCCCCCTTTTGATGGTATCCAAAATTGGTGCACAAATATGACTAAAACCCCTTAGGAATTTCCTATAAAATGTTGCCAAACCATGAAAAATTTTCACATCACCTTCTATTTTTAGAGTTGGCCATGACAAAATGGCTTCTACCTTTGCTGGATCCATCTTCAAACTACCTTGTGAAATCACAAAACCAAGATAGGTGAGTTCTTCCTTCATGAAGACACTCTTTTCCATGTTGATCATCAATTGTTCATCATGCAACTTCTTGAAAACCTGATCCAAATGTTGCAAATGCTCTTCCTTAGTCCTACTAAAAATAAGAATGTCATCCAAGTATACCACAACAAATTTGCCAAGGAAATCCTTCAACACTTCATTCATGAGACGCATAAAAGTACTTGGGGAATTAGATAGACCAAATGACATCACCAACCACTCATAAAGAGCCTCATTTGTTTTGAATGTTGTCTTCCATTCATCCCCTTGCTTGATCCTAATTTGATGATACCCACTCTTAAGGTCAATATTAGAAAAGTATCTAGCCCCTCCCAAATAGTCCATTAGGTCCTCAATCCTTGGCACAGGGAAACTATATCTTATGGTAATCTTGTTAATGGCTCTATAATCTATACACAACCTCCATTTACCATCCTTTTTAGGGGCTAAGATTGTTGGGACAGCACGTGGGCTAAGACTCTTTCTTACCAATCCCTTATCCAACAATTCTTGCACTTGCTTGGCAATCTCTTCATTTTGAGAAGGTGTCATCTTATAGGCTACTTTGTTTGGCAATGTAGATCCTGGTATGAAGTCAATTTGATGGCTTATGTCCCTAATAGGTGGCAACTCATTAGGCATTTCTTCTACCATAATCCCTTTATATTTCTCTATCAATTGCTGCACCTCCTTAGGGACCTCTTCCTTACAAGGATCATGCAAACTAGGACTATTTTTAGGCTTCAAAATCAGAGCATACCCTTGGGTTCCTTCCTCCTTAAGGGCATCTAAAAACTCTTTACCACTCACAATCATGATACTTGATCCAACATTCTTCTCTACATTCTTATTAGGGAAAGGATCCATTCTATATTTTCTACCATTCTTGGTTATGATGAAAGAATTAGTTTTACCATCATGTTGTGATTGAACATCATATTGCCATCAGCGTCCTAACAGAAAATGACAAGCATCCATGGGAATTACATCACACAAAATCTTATCTTTATATTCCCCTATCTCAAATTCTATCCATGATTGTTCATCTACCAAAACTTGTTGCCCCTTATTCAAACATGATACTTTATAAGGACTAACATGAGGAAGTCTTTTCAATTTCAACTTGTCTACCATTTCAATGGAAACCAAATTTTTAGTTGAGACTGAATCAACAATTACCTTGCAAATCTTACCATAGGCCTTGCATGTTGTCATGAAAAATGTCTTCCTTTGAGGGGGTTCTTGTGTTTGAGGCACCTTCAACATGGTTCTTCTCATCATCAAACTTTCTCCTTCATGGACTGGGGCTGCACTTCCAATTGGAGAGTTGACACTTTGGCAATCTTCCTCTTGGATCAATTGGTTCCTTCTCTTTCCTCCATGAGAGCTTGAGGCTTGCTTTTTAGAACATTTGAAGGTTGGATGTCCCACTTGGTTGCAATTGTAGCACCTTCCTGTGAAGACATTAGGACCTCTCCCTAGTCCACCAAATCTACCTCTTCCATTAGGCCTTCTTCCTCTAAAGCTTCCTCTAGGATTTGATTCTCCACTTTGCTCTTGGGAACTAGATTCCCCTTGACTTCTTTGGGACTGATTTCTGCCTCCAAAACTACCCCTACCTTTGAAATTTCTGCCACCTCTTCCTCTATTTTGCTGCTCACCTTTCCTCCTCAACTTTTCTTCAGCCCTTAATGCCACTTGAAAGAATTTTTCCATGCTTTTAAGGGTTAATAAACTGATCTCATATTGAATATTAAACCTCAAACCATTTAGATACCTTGCCACTTTAGCTTTTTCATCCTCCATGTACCCACAATGAAGAGTGTATTTGTGAAACTCCTCGGTGTAAGTGGCCACATCCAAATCTCTTTGCTTGAGATTTTGCATCTCCTTATAGATCTACACCTCATAGTCTGATGGAAGGAATTGGGACTTAACCCTCTCCAACATTCTGCTCCATGAAGAGATCATAGTCTTCCCATTTTTTACCCTCTCACCTTCAATGTAATTCCACCATGTATGGGCATCACCTTTGAGTTTAGTTTTTGCAATCTTAACCCTCTTATTTTCAAGAACTTCTTTGTATTCAAAGTAGTTGTTTAGGGCCTCAATCTAGTCCATGACTTCATTAGCATTTATCTTCCCACTAAACATGGGAATCTCGATCCGAGCCTCTGAATAATCCTTACCAATTTCCTTGATAGCTTCAAGGAAATACCTTTGATCAGCCGGTACCTCTACCTCTTCTTGTTCTTCTTCTTCCTCCTCTTTTTATTCTTCTTCATCAAAAACTTCATCTATCCTCTTCCCTATCCTCAATTCCTTCAACTCTACTTGGAGTGCTTCCTTGACTCCACTTTTGATCTTCTCTTCCATCTCCTTGAACTTCTTGACCACTTCAGTGGTCATCCCCTTTGGAGGCATATTGCTAGCCTCTTCTTCACTCTCCTCTGCTGACATATACTAGGCCAACAACAGAACCTTTTATGGCTCTGATACCACTATGATATAGAGGCATTTTGGATAGGAGGAAGATAGAGAAGTTGACTAGGTTTGCACTACACCAAAAAGCCCAAAATCAAAGGTCAGTTTGCAAAAGTGGGAACAACAGTTAGAGGCTTTGAAATCTTCTTGGAAAAGGTGTTTAGGCATGCATTGGGACCCATCCCATCCATTGGCAAAGGTAGGTCAAACTCAGAAATGGTACTTCCTTGAAGACAGTTTGTTTGATGGGAAGGTTTACAACCACTTCTTTCCCATCGAACTTCCTTGGGTAGTTTGAAAACTACAACTACTTACCAGTTTTGTCCTTACATGTTTAGGACTATTTAGGCTTAACAAGTGCCTTCAAATAGTTTACAATGCAATTAGGCCTTGAACAAGGCATTAGACTCCTTGACATGCCTTAACAAGGCTTACAATCATGAATATTGTCTCTACATGCCTTAGGAAGGCTTAAAAAAATGACTGCCTTTTATGACTGCCTCGTACATGAGAGCAATATGTAGATATTTGGGAATAGTCCTTATTACAATCAGATGAATGGTCTTGTAGGACCCTATTGAATCCACCAAACGAAATGAACAAAAAAAAAGAGAACTCAAGACCTTAGTATTAAGTTTAACATAGGGAAATTACCTTTTCCCGTGAGGTGGTTTTTTACCTGTAGGGTAGTTTTTCCTGTATCAGGTAGTTGTTCACCCATCATATATTTTCTTTGCTTTAAATACACATTTGTACATTTGTAAATATCAATCAATCATCTATTTTTCTTCTTGTATCATGCTTTTCATTGTTCTCTTGTGGTGAATTATCTTCCTAGTTGATTTTGGCTCCTACTTATTCCAACATGGTATCAGAGCATAGTGCTAGGAACCCTCACCTGAATCTGGAGAATTAAGATAGAAAAGAGATCGATCCAGGCATTAATCTGTGCCTGCATATCAGATTATGGAGGCATTAATCCATGTCTATGTTTGGGCCATTTGCCCTCATTTACCACCATTCCTAGGCGTCAATCCATGCCTGAATCATTTGAAGGAAATTATGTGAGGTGTCCAGACACCACAATTTCTCATTTCCATCTCTATTCACATAGTCTTGGTGATTGTTTTGATGCAATCATAACAATAAGTTAAAATTCACATATAATGAACTGAAACTATACTTGAAAGATAAGAAGGAATCATTTAAGATTCAACTAATCCCAAGTCTACAATGGTTCGGTTGGTCAAGTTCAGTTGGTCAATGTGAAGCTATAATGTTCAAGGGGCCTTACGTAGTTTAGAGTTTCTTTGTGGTTTACTGGACTAAGATTATGCAAAAGATCATGAGATATGTCAATGCTTTTCATTCCTTTGCATAAAAGTGTTACTGTACTGCAAGTTTTAGATGGTTTTCTTGAATTATTGTAGCTTTCTCTTTCATATATTTATGAAAAACTGTCTACCTTTAACTCTGTTATGCATGCATCTTCAAATTTGAGACAACTTCCTTTAGATTTCTACATTTTCAGCTAAATATTTCAAATGGGTTGGGAAAAGTTAGAAAGATCTAATCTACACCTCATTTACTCTACCAAAGGATCTAATTGTTCTGTTATGCACTATGTAAATACTACAGCAATTTGATCAAATCCACAGTAAAACCTTAAATGCAAGTCCTGAGCATTTTCACAAACATACATTTAAAATTGCAAGCTCTCAAAGATAATATTTCAAAACACAAAGAAGAGCAGGAAAACACTCAGAAGATAGATGCAGAACTCCAGATTCTATTGTATTAGAAACAAATAGTCATACATGATTTACAATGTAGGAATGACTCTTAGTTTCATTGATCAAACTACAGAGAATTTACAAGCTTTACAGATACAGTAAGGAAGCCAGACATTCCACGCGCACCTTACTGCAGACAACAGGCGACCTCCTCTAAACTAAACTATGCCCAAAAAGACTACAATTCTGGCAAAATACTAAAAAATCCCTGTGTAAAATATTACAGTGTAGAGAGGCACAATATAAAGGCTTTCTGATTGTCCTCACTACAGCAAAAAACCTAACTAAACCCCTGGTTACAGCAATAAATATAGGTGAACCAGTTCTTCAAAAATATCTCTGAGCAGTGTCAAATCTGGGTGAAATAGTCCCTTCTGAGAAGCTTTGGCAGCTTAGCAATCACTTCCATTTGTCTGTTGTAGTAATACCTTCAACTGCAACCCTGTTCCTCATTTGGTTGGCCTTGACTTCTTCGCACTTCATCTTTATCTTCCTGCTCCTGAGATCAGATTTTCTTCCTTCATGATGTCACTGTGTTGAATTTCCAGCTGCTTCCTCAACTACAAGCCAAGCCTGCAAGACAAGACAAGCAATAAGTACCATATTTATTTTAAAATATCTATTTAAATTAGGTTGACTGTGCAAAAAATGTGGAAATCTGGCTCAAAAAACCCTCAAAATGTGTTCAAAATGTATACAGACTGCTCAAAATGATCGGGTCAATTATTGCTGACCAGAAAATACAACGGGCGCCAAAAAAAATGGTTTAAAATTCCCACCACCCCATTTCCTGCCCATCGGCATGAGAATCACCATCGGCGAGCCCAAAAATACCCTGGCCAATCATCGCTATTTGGCCGATGGCCTTACTCGTTATTTCCTCCTCCATGTTTCTTTCCATCGGCGTGAGATCCCTTTATCGGCGAGGACATGAATTCCCCGAACGATACCTTTCGTTACACCGATAGCCTTATTGGCTTGCGTTTCCTTCTTATTGGTGAGAGATTCGCCATCGGCGAACTCTAAATCTTCTTCGCCGATCCTCATTGTTAGGCCGATGGCCCAGCCTACTTGCTCATCACCCTAACCTTGCCCATCGGTAAAGGTCCTAAACCTTACTCCGACTACCGTTGTCTGGCCGAAATGGCCCCTAAACCTAAGCCCTCCCTCATCATTCGGCGTGAGACTATACTATCGGCGGGCTCTAAACTTCTTCCGCCGATGTCTTACCTTATATCGATGCTCTTTCGTCGGCCTAACTCCTGCCGATGACCCCCTTTGTTGCTCTCCATCGGTGTGAGACTCGCCATCGGTGACTCACAAACGCCCTCTCCCGATGCTCTTTCCTCGGCCGATGCTCTTATATCAGCGAGAGTCCCGCCGATGTCATCCCTTCCTTCTCATTTTGGCTAAGTCTTCTCTCCCTTTCTTCCATCGGCCTGACGCCTGTCCATCGGAAAAGGCCCAAAAAACTTGGCCGACAACTACTACTATGCCGATAGCTCTTGGCTATCGGCGAGACCATATCCTTTAGCATGACGAATTCAAACTTGACCGATGCTCTATGTTACGCCGATGACTTACCTCGGCCATAGGCTTACCAAAGCCTTTGAACCCGAACCATTGAACCTTGCCACTATCGGCATGACTCCTGCCGACCTCCCTTTTGTTTATTGAACTATTGAACCATTGAACCCCGCCATAAGGTTCAACGCAGTGGTTCAATACGGCGGTTCAACGTTGTAATACGAAATAACAGCCCGCCCCCTTTAGACATTTTTGAACATGCCGAACCAATTGAACCCTGAACCATTGAACCAAAAAAGGTTCAATCGGATGGTTCAACACGCAGGTTCAAACCTGTAAAAACACTTCCAATGAATAAGTAATGGTGATTAAAGTGTTCGATGTATTTTCTGCAAGACAATCAAATGTAACATACAGAGTGGAACCCAGACAAAATTGCCCATGACCTGGAACCACTAAGTATGAAATTTTTCAAAATTTAAAATGAATGCCAACAAGAAAAAAGGCAAACAACTGACTGTTTATCATGCAAAACCTGATAGTACATTTTACCTAAATGATCATAACTTGCAAAATATGATGAATTTTAAGATGGTTCAAAAAGCAACCCTGGCTTATTTTTTACAAGGAATCCAACCATATTATGCAATGGTACTGAAAATGCAATTTTCTATATTTTTAACAAGGTTTGCAAATCTGACTCTCTTTTCCCTTTACCACCAGACAGAACAAACACAAGTAGAAGCAAAAAAAGCAAAGCAACAGTAGGGGTCCTCATTTTGCTAAGGGGCAAAATGGGGCGTGTTGTGAACATCACAACAACTAGAAACCAAACAAAACAACTAAATTTAGAGTGTTCAAGAAAACTAGATGAAATGAACTCATAACTTCTGACTATCTGTCCTGCAAATTACTATTCAGCTTGAGACAAGGTATTCAATAAGGGTGCATAAATTTCTATTTTTAGTTTAGTTGTGTGCACGTGATTAATTATCCTCATCTTGAAGATCGGTTGAACAAACTAGTGACTGACATTAGCCTACGTAGGTGAGGATATTCCCTCATAGCCGACCGGATAGAGCCTTGCTGCCAACGAGCGTCCATAGCCCCGGCAAGGTTATCGTTACAATTCTCCTAAGTAGAGCTCCACTGCCAGTGAGCGTCTATAGCACCGGTAGAGTTACTTAGATGGCTTAATCCAAATTTTTAGTATAATCCGCTTTATTTATTATTTTTTTCTTCTTTTTTTTTTTCTAATTTTGAAAGATTTCACAAGATATAGCAATTTGTAACTTCATGATGCAAGGAGTGGACACTTGCTGAAATTAAGCTGAGAATTGTAATGGTAGCAAGGGTAACCTCTGATTTTTCACCTAATATCTACACTGGTCGGTTCAACAAACCCAAGGATTTTAGGTGTGTCATCGTGAGAAACTTGCTTTGAATTCTCAATCACATTTATTGAATACGAAACCTCAGAAGATGAATAACTCTCTACATTCATGACAATAACAAGTTATGTGTAAATTGTAAATGGTTAACTTGAATATCCTAAATTTTATACTATTTTGAATGGTTACTAATTTTGCTCCTTAATACTCTAAAGTAAAACAAAGATCCCTGCTGAGGAGACAACCAACAATCCAAACAAACAGGCTGTACAAAAAAGCAAAAAAAGCAGAAAAAACTGTACAAACAAAACAAAACAAACAACAAGAAATAGAAAATAGCAACAAATAGAAGACAAACTGTACAAACAACCAACCAAAAAGAAAATAGTAAAAAAAAGGAACTGTACATTACTTACAACACTTTACACCAAAATGAACTACTCTTTGCCTCAGGCCTGGAAGTAGTGTTTCAAATGCTAGCCATTAACTGGTAATGGCACATCTTCTCCAGTCAAGGTCTTAAGTCTGAATGTGTTATCTCCTATTATTTCTGAGACTTGTAAGGGACCCAGCCACAATTTATCAAATTTTCCATGGCTTCCTTTCTTTTCATGTGCTTTGTCCCAGCACAACACTAAGTCTGATATCCTAAATGTTTTGACTTTTGCCCTTTTATCAAACCACCTCTGAACAACCGCTTGGTGTTTAGCAAACTTCTCGATGGCTTGACCTCTTTTCTCATCTAGTTGTAGCATTTGCACTATTCTGGCTTCCCTATGGTTATTAAAGCCTAGATACTCATTAGCAAACTTCCAGGTTGGTATCCTCAGATTTACTGGAAGTATGGGATTAGTCCCATAAACTAAATAATAAGGTGTGCTACCTAAAGCTGTTTTAAACTTGGTCCTATCTACCCATAATGCATATCTCAACAGGGAATTCCACTCTCTAGGACTTTTTGCAATTAACTTCTTGATTATATCTAATAAAATTTTATTCGTTGATTCAGCCAGTCCATTACCTTGAGGGTAATAATTTGAAGAAAACCTTAAAATGATCTCGTATTCAAATGCCCATTTAGAAAACTTTAAAGAAGAGAAAGCAGGGCCATTATCACATACCAATGAATAGGGAGTTCCAAACCTGGTGATGATGTTTTCTTCAAGAAACTTGATAACTACCTCAATCGTGGAAAATTTGCAGCAGGTGGCCTCAGTCCACCTTGTACAATAATCTGTTACCGTCAGTATAAATTTGTGTCCTACAGAAGATGGGGGATTGATGACTCCAATAAAATCCAAGCCCCACTGTGCAAACGGTCTAGATTCAATCACAGGTTGTAGTGGATTGGCCTGATTTCTCCCTTTGTCTGCTGCAGTCTAACAGATGTGGCAACTTCTGATGTGACTCTTAGTGTCTTTGAACATCGTGGGCCAGTAATAGCTCGTCCTCAGTATTTTGTGTGTTGTGGCTAGATGGGAACCATGGCTGGTTCCGTACTTGTCATGTAGTTCTGTCAACACTTTATCAGCTTCAGCTCTGTTTATGCATCTTAGATAAATTCCATCATGGTTCTTCCTGAATAGAAGACCTCCTTGCACCATATAATTTTGTGCCTTAATCTTCAAAGCTCTCCTCTAAGAAGCCTTCATCCTATTTGGGTACTTTCCAGCTATCAAGAAGGTGTTTAAATCATCATACCAGCCTGATGCGCTCTGGGAATTCAGTACATATTGCTGCTTTATCAAATCAGGATCTATATTTGCTATCGTCTGCACCAACGCCTACCCTCTGACCAGCTTCATGGGAATAATTTCCATGTCAAATTCTTGCAGTGTGGTGATCCACTTGGCTCTTTTTTCTCCAGGCTCGTTCTTCATCAGCAACATTTTTACTGCTGCATCTGGTACTATGGCTTTGATTTGGCTGCGTAGAATGTAGTGTCTAAATTTTTTAACAGCCTTTACTAATGCGAATGCCTGCCTCTCGGTGTCTAGATACCTCAGCTGTGCATCCTTCACAGGCGCGCTCATAAATGCTATGGGCCTCTCTTCATTGTTTTCACCTTTCTGTGTCAAGGCAGCCGTGACTGAATGAGAAGATGCAAAGGAGTAGATGTAAAACGGGCTTGTGTAGTCTGGACTTGCCAATATAGGGGCATCAGAAATTGCCTCCTTAATATCTTCAAACGTGGCTCTGGCCACTGGCGTCCATTCCATCTGTGCATCTTTCTTCAACATGGCATTTAATGACTGCACGATCTTTGCAAAACCTATTATAAACTTCCAAACAAAGTTTATTTTGCCAAAAAATGATTTCAACTCTTTCCTACTATTTGGTATTTGCAAACTTTTTATGGATTCTATTCTATCCGGATCAATTGAAATTCCACCTTCAGAAATGACATGGCCTAATAATTTACCTTCAGTTATGCCAAATATACATTTCTTAGGATTAAGGGAAATCCCATACCTTTCACATCGCTCGAGTACTTTCCTGAGGTCTTCAGCGTGAGTGGATGCATCCTTGGAATACACAGTTAAATCATCCATATACACAACAATGCACTTACCTGATAATCCATGAAATGCAATGTCCATGGCTCTCTGAAAAGTGGCACCTGCATTGATCAGACCAAAAGGCATTCTTTTATACACATAATTTCCCCATTTACAAGTGAAAGTGGTTTTTAATCTATCTTCTCTGTCAATTAAGACCTAGTTATAACCTGAAAAACCATCTAAAAAAGACATCATTCTTGCGCCATTTACTGCTTCCAGCACTTCATCTATTGGGGGCAGAGGATAATTATCCTTTTCAGATGCCTTGTTTAAATTTCTAAAGTCTACGCATAACCTAATGTCTCTGTTTTTCTTCCTTACTGGTACTAAGTTAGCTACCCAGACAGAATGTCTGACTGGAAAAATTATTCCAGCAGATAGCAATTTTTTAACTTCTTCAAAAATTAAAGGCTCTAGAATGGCATTCACAGGCCTCTGTTTTTGCCTAAATGGTTTGACTTCTTTTCTTAAAGGTATTACGTGAGTTATGATGGACTCATCAAATGTTTTCAAGTCTTCATAAGTCCATGCTATGACATGTTTATATTCTTTCAGAATATCTAAAACCTCCTTTCTAATTTTCTCAGAGCAAGCTTTCCCAATTAGTACATTTTGTGGACTTTGTTCAGTCCCTAAGTTATGTAAATCACACTTGCCCCCTTCTGTTTTGGGCAAGTCTTTTTGTCTCATTACTCCATCAAAATCAAAGATATGTTCTAATTCAATTACTCCTTTTGGTAAGAAGTTGCTCTTTAAGTTGATTATATCCTCTTCGTCCCATGTTACTTCAGGCCTTTCCTGCTCATCAATGATTTTAGCCTCAAATGCCTCATTACAAGTCAGAAAATCAATAATTTGTTGGTCCCCTCCAAATACCTGAAAGTGTGTAACGTCTGGTATACTCGGCATGTTAACTAGCTCAACAGCAAATCGTCTCAATCCTGACAGTGTCAATGGTTCTAATGTACTAGCAGCAACTGCTAGCGCATCCGGCTTGTGGTTTAGCTCTCTGGGGATGTGCTCTATGTTAAAAGCATCAAACGAATCTGTTAAACCCCATACTCTATGTCTGTAACTAATCATTTTCTTGTAATTGCAGGCATATAGTTTCCTCACTTGTCTGACTACTAATTCAGAGTCTGAAAATACTCTGATGGTTTTCACCCTTTTCTTGATAGCCATGACAAGTCCTAAAATTAGGGCCTCATATTTAGCAATATTGTTAGTGCAGGAAAATTGTAATCTATATGCTGCCAGATGTGATTTACCCTGAGGATCTATGAGTTCAACACCTGCACCTGCGCCCTGTTTTGATTTAGACCCATCACATTTTAACGTCCACATGCCATCTTTACTTTTTTTATCTTTTATCTTAGCATGCATTGCCTCTTTCATTGCCTATGGGGGGTTGTCCTGTTTATTCATGGGTTTTTCTGTTTGGTTAACTTGCATATGTGTGTTTTTAGTTTGCAACTCAAAAAGACAACTACTCTCGTCCATTATTTCTTTTACTAAATCTAGGATCAAGGTATCTATATTATCCTGAACATATTTCTGTGTTGGATCAGGATTCCCATTTTCCTCTTGTAACTCTACCCTCCCTATGCATTTTTTGTATTCATATTCAATGATGTCTTTGTATATTTCACAATTTTCCTCAGAATGTTGCCTATCATGGACTCTACACCTATTTTTATATAATTTACATTGGACCGGGAGATTGTGTTTAATGCACTTTTCCACCTCTTGTCTAATGGCACGACCAAATTTGTCTATTGCATTGTTTTCTTCATCTGAAGAATTTCCCTCAGACTCAATGAATAATGCTGTCCGATTGCTGACACATTTCTTTCTAATGTTTAACATCATAATCTCCTCAATTTGTACCCCATTGTTGGTAATTCTATAGACACCCGGTTCAACAGCAGCATATAATATTTCATTAGTTCGATTATACTCTGTTATCATATGTTTCATTCTGGGCTCTGCCTCTATTTTGATCTGGTTTGGGATGCCTCTCCAAGGTAACCACATGTGTGAAAAGTCAGTGGCCATATATCTGTTTAATGTCTTGGACCAATCCCTACTCAGCAACATTCCATAATTTACAGGTATATCCACTACTTGAATGTCAATGATTTGGCTTACCCTAGGGTTTGAAGCTAATTGCATTTGAATGTTCATGATCTCTCCTATCACGCTAACCTCAGTCTTATCTAATTGTGTGACAACCTTGGCAGATTTGGTGGGAGTCAGCCCGAGAGTTTTACATATTCCTAAGGGCATTACGTTGGCTAAGGCACTAGAATCTACCATGCAATTATGCATATTCTTCCCACACAATCTAACAGTTAGCAAGAAAGGGGGAGTATCCCTCTTATCTGCATGTATTACTACATTTGTATTGGAAGGCTGCTCAACTTTCCTATTCTTCTCTTTAGGCGGTGAATCTCTATTAGGAACAGTTATATCAGTAGACCCCTCGTCTATCATGGATGTATCCAGGGATTTTATAAAAGCATTTCTGATCCATGGGGTCTTCAATAATTCATTTAGGGGTATACTGACCTTAATTTTCTTTATTTCCTTTGACAAGTAACTCATTAATCTTGTTGTCTCTATTGCTTCAGTTTTACTTGTTTGATCCTTTTGTATTGCTGTTCCATTATCTGTGTGCTGATTAGCTTTAAGTATGGCAGGATTGTTGCTAGCATTCTGATCTGGGGGTGTATTAATGTTATTTGGAGGAATGGAAGTGGTAAAAGGTCCTCCTGGCCTAGGGTTGTTCCTCAAATTATAAGTGTGGCTTTTATTTGTCTGTTGAAAGGCCTGTACCTCCTCTGTTTCATTTAATATCTCATTTTCAGATTCAAAGGGAAACTGAAAAGCATATAACACAAAGGCCGATTCAGGATAAAGACTCTCACAACAGTATGGTTCATCTTCTAGCAATTCATCCTCTTTCTCTTCTGCAGTTGCAAAGGTAAACATTTCTAAGACTAATGCTGTGTCATATCCTGAGGGTACTACTTCATTACCCTTGGGAATGAGAAATTCAGAGGTAGGAGGTTGCACATCTATGTTGAAAATGCTAGCTGCTAAGTGGAATTGTGGACAGTCATGCTCAGCATGGGCATTGGTATTGTGAAATCTGCACCAAATTTTGGGTGCTGTACTGGCCATTTGTATGCCAGCTGTCTGTTTTGCATCATGATTATCTATATTCTCAAAAGGAGAAGCTAGAGTACCATTGTTGGGCCCAGTGTTCCATGTCTTGGGTGGCCTAGGTTGATTCTGATTTATGTTATTATTGTCGCAGGTCCTATTATCTATCATTGGGTCCCTATTTTGCATTGGTTGCCCCTGGCTGGGACCTTGATGCTGATTATAGTTTTGGTTCTGATTGTTCTGCTGATTTTGATTGAAACTATAGTTTTGATTTTGGCCTTGGTTGTGATTTTGATGTTGACTGTAGTTTTGGTTACCTCTTCCATAGAGGTTCTCATTTCTTAGTTGTGTCACTTCAGTTGTTAACCTTTTCAGATGTGCAGTGATCTCTTTGATTTCTTCCCTATCCTCTTGTGCTTTTGCCATAGTTGTATCCCTAGGAGGTTGGAAGAAAGGCTGACCATTATTTTGACTGTTACTGGAAGTGCTAGCCGTGTAAGGAGTTATAGTGTGGATTGGGGTAGGACTATACACAGGTGTGTAAGAAGGAACTGGATTTAATAGTGGAGTGTTCTGCATAGGGACTCCATTCCATGGTTGTGCTTGATTCTGCACCCCAAAACTTCCTCCATTAACAAATGGGTTATAAGTTGTATGTCTCATCTCTTGGTTCACTGAGGCTGCCTCTTTATAGGCTTTGGATATTGAATCTATGTCAGGTTTTCTTTTGACAAACATGGCAGTTAAAGGATCCAAGGCAGCATAGTACATAGCCAAGAAGGGATCATCATCTATGGTATAAGGGGCTACCAGCCTAGAATAGGCCTTTTGAAATCTGTTGTTGAAATTATCAATCAGCTCTCCCTCACCACGTTTTATAGCAGCTAATTTATGATACAAAGCACAAGGGTCAATGGGTCCCCTAAATCTTGACAGAAATGCTTCTTCCATAAGTGGCTAGGAAGAAATGTAACCATTGGGTAAGTTTACATACCAGCTAGAGGCTAGTTCATTAAAGGTGTAGGGAAACAATCTACACACCACATCCTCGTGCTCTAACCTAGCTCTAAAACATGCTTCCTTGAATATTCTAATATGGTCTTCTAGGTCCTGATGCAACTGGTATTTGGGACATATCTTTTCCAGATTTTTAGGCATCTCATGATAATCATTGAAGAGTATGGGAGAATTGACATCGAAATAAGCCATTGCAGGTGTTTGAGCTTGACCTAAACTTGTAGGAATACCTGGATTGATTGGTGGATTAGGATTTACAGGAGGATTGAGACCTCCAGGAGTGCCTAAACCAAGATTTAAAGATCTGAAAAGTAATCTGTCAGGACTCACAATACTACAGATGTTAAAAGGTGACCCAGGTGGTGTTCCAGATGAACTTCCTGCTTGCGAAATATTTGGATTCCAAATTAGGGGGTTCTTACCTCACCTAATATCAGGTAGTTGCACAAATATATCCCCTGAACTGGATCTAGACCTAGTCACTCTATTATAGTTATTAGCCAGTTTGAAATAAACCCTGACTCAGAAATGGCCCTCCTTCTAGCGCCAGAAAACTATTGGTGATTGTTTTGATGCAATCATAACAATAAGTTAAAATTCACATATAATGAACTGAAACTATACTTGAAAGATAAGAAGGAATCATTTAAGATTCAACTAATCCCAAGTCTACAATGGTTCGGTTGGTCAAGTTCAGTTGGTCAATGTGAAGCTGTAATGTTCAAGGGGCCTTACGTAGTTTAGAGTTTCTTTGTGGTTTACTGGACTAAGATTATGCAAAAGATCATGAGATATGTCAATGCTATTCACTCCTTTGCATAAAAGTGTTACTGTGCTGCAAGTTTTAGATGGTTTTCTTGAATTATTGCAGCTTTCTCCTTCATATATTTATGAAAAACTGTCTACCTTTAACTCTGTTATGCATGCTTCTTCAAATTTGAGACAACTTCCTTTAGATTTCTATGTTTTTAGCTAAATATTTCAGATGGGTTGGGAAAAGTTAGAAAGATCTAATCTACACCTCATTTACTCTACCAAAGGATCTAATTGTTCTGTTATGCACTATGTAAATACTACAGCAATTTGATCAAATCCACAGTAAAACCTTAAATGCAAGTCCTTAGCATTTTCACAAACATACATTTAAAATTGCAAGCTCTCAAAGATAATATTTCAAAACACAAAGAAGAGCAGGAGAACACTCAGAAGATAGATGCAGAACTCCAGATTCTATTGTATTAGAAACAAATAGTCATACATGATTTACAATGTAGGAATGACTCTTAGTTTCATTGATCAAACTACAGAGAACTTACAAGCTTTACAGATACAGTAAGGAAACCAGACATTCCACGCGCACCTTACTACAGACAACAGGCGACCTCCTCTAAACTAAACTATGCCCAGAAAGACTCTACAATTCTGGCAAAATACTAAAAAATTCCTGTGTAAAATATTACAGTGTAGAGAGGCACAATATAAAGGCTTTCTGATTGTCCTCACTATAGCAAAAAAACTAACTAAACCCCTGGTTACAGCAATAAATATAGGTGAACCAGTTCTTCAAAAATATCTCTAAGCAGTGTCAAATCTGGGTGAAATATTGTCCCTTCTGAGAAGCTTTGGCAGCTCAGCAATAACTTCCATTTGTCTGTTGTAGTAATACCTTCAGCTGCAACCCTGTTCCTCATTTGGTTGGCCTTGACTTCTTCGCACTTCATCTTTATCTTCCTGCTCCTGAGATTGGATTTTCTTCCTTCATGATGTCACTGTGTTGAATTTCCAGCTGCTTCCTCAACTGCAAGCCAAGCCTGCAAGACAAGACAAGCAATAAGTACCATATTTATTTTAAAATATCTGTTTAAATCAGGGTGACTGTGCAAAAAATGTGGAAATTCAGCTTAAAAAACCCTCAAAACGCATTCAAAATGTATACAGACTGCTCAAAATGATCGGGTCAATTATCGTTGACCAGAAAATACAACGGGCGCCAAAAAATGGTTTAAAATTCCCACCGCCCCATTTCCCACCCATCGGCATGAGAATCACCATCAGCGAGCCCAAAAATACCCTGGCTGATCATCGGTATTTGGCCGATGGCCTTACTCATTATTTCCTCCTCCATGTTTCTTTCCATCGGCGTGAGATCCCTTTATCAGTGAGGACATGAATTCCCCGACTGATACCTTTTGTTACACTGATAGCCTTATTGGTTTGCGTTTCCTTCTTATTGGTGAGAGATTCACCATCGGTGAACTCTAAATCTTCTTCGCTGATACTCATTGTTAGGCCAATGGCCCAGCCTACTTGCTCATCACCCTGACCTTGCCCATCGGCAAAGGTCCTAAACCTTACTCCAACTACCGCTATCTGGCTGAAATGGCCCCTAAACCTAACCCTCCCTCATCTATTAGCGTGAGACTATACTATCGGCGGGCTCTAAACTTTTTCCGCCGATGTCTTACCTTATATCGATGCTCTTTCGTTGGCCTGACTCCTGCCGACGACCCCCTTTGTTGCTCTCCATTGGCGTGAGACTCACCATCGGCGACTCACAAATGCCCTCTCTCGATGCTCTTTCCTCAGCCGATGCTCTTATATCGGCGAGAGTCCCGCTGATGTCATCCCTTCCTTCTCATTTCGGCTAAGTCTTCTCTCCCTTTCTTCCATCGGCCTGACGCTTGTCCATCGGCAAAGGCCCAAAAAACTTGGCCGACAACTACTACTATGCCAATAGCCCTTGGCTATCGGCGAGACCATATCCTTCGGCACAATGAATTCAAACTCAGCCGATGCTCTATCGTACGCTGATGACTTACCTCGGCCATAGGCTTACCAAAGCCTTTGAACCTGAACCATCGAACCCTGCCACTATCGGCATGACTCCTGCCGACCTCCCTTTTGTTTATTGAACTATTGAACCATTGAACCCCACCATAAGGTTCAACGCAGTGGTTCAATACGGCGGTTCAATGTTGTAATATGAAATAACAGCCCGCCCCCTTTAGACATTTTTGAACATGCCGAACCAATTGAACCCCGAACCATTGAACCAAAAAAGGTTCAATCGGATGGTTCAACACGCAGGTTCAAACCTGTAAAAACACTTCCAATGAATAAGTAATGGTGATTAAAGTGTTCGATGTATTTTCTGCAAGACAATCAAATGTAACATACAAAGTGGAACCCAGACAAAATTGCCCATGACTCAGAACCACTAAGTATGAAATTTTTTGAAATTTAAAATGAATGCCAACAAGAAAAAAGGCAAACAACTGGCTGTTTATCATGTAAAACCTGATAGTACATTTTACCTAAATGACCATAACTTGCAAAATATGATGAATTTTAAGATGGTTCAAAAAGCAACCCTGGCTTATTTTTTACAAGGAATCCAACCATATTATGCAATGGTACTGAAAATGCAATTTTCTATATTTTAAACAAGGTTTGCAAATCTGACTCTCTTTTCCCTTTACCACCAGACAAAACAAACACAAGCAGAAGCAAAAAAAGCAAAGCAACAGCAGGGGTCCTCATTTTGTTAAGGGGCAAAATGGGGCATGTTGTGAATATCACAACACATAGCAGAAAGTTTGTTTTTGCCGGTATCTTGTTAGAAAACTCATCCCTGCTCGCAGTCCACACTAGAGGAGGCATTCACATTGGAGGTAGTGATTCAAGATTGAAAACCATGTTTATCCATTCACTGAATAGTTTGTTTGGGCACGAGATCCAATCCATAGAGCTTAGCTTGCATACACAGCATTTATTTGTAAAGGTACAATCTTCATCAAAGTTTGGCACGGCTTCCTTTTAGAGAGTCTGGAGTGTAAAAACCCCCACGCAGGATCAAATACCTAGCCAAGGCATGACACATGCATTCTGGGAGTATCTTTCTGCACAGACTTTATTATCCATAAAGTTTGCAATGAAATATTTTCTATTAGGGTTTCAATCTTAGGCGCATCAGATTCACGGTGGGCCCCTCTGTACGACATTTTTTTGGCTGGTGATAGACTTTTTCAAGGACTAAGTCCCACATTGATTCTGCAAAGGCATTCTCTGGCCTTTATATACGCCAACTCCAGTATCCTTCCTACAAAGTGATTGTGAAGAATATCTCTCGCGTACTGACTTTGGAAGTGGTGCCTCGTGCAAAGCTTGTTTGACTTGGTGTGTGATCCGTAGCTAAATTTGTCGATTGATTGGCATAGTAACCATATTTTGCAACAAATCCATTGCATATTTTCTTGCTCATTTGCTGCAAGTGGTCATGTGGCTGACCAAGGGCTAATCTTCCCTAGAGCTTAATTTGGCTTCTTTCATTCTTGCATCGAGCACTCATTGGTGACTTTCTTCCACGAAGCATATCTTGGGCATTCAGAGTCCAATTTTCACATTACACATATCATCAGAAAACTGACTTCATCAAGCTCGTAGTGGTATAGGTCAATCTAAATGATTTCACCATTCATCATCATATATTTGGAGTTTCTTGAGGGTACTATCTTTGTGATGTTTTGAAGAATTTATACCATTAATGGGTTTTTCTTTGGAGAAAAGGAACTACAAGCAATGGAGTTATTACATCCTCACTTATCTTAGTGAGCTACGTCTTTTGCCATATTTTTATAATCAAGTTCCTATTCCTGGCACACCTTATGAATATCATATTTGGAAAGGCTATAGGGCTAGAGTCTTTAGAGTTATTTTTGAGCATCTAGATGCCGACTTTTTGGAGTCTATTATCCATCTTGAATGCCCTTATGCTCTTTGGACCTATATTAGAGACTCATATGGAGATCATGATCCTCCACCATCTCTCGATGCTTCTCTTTCCAACTTCGATGTGCCTCATTATTCTTCAGAGAAGATAAACCATGCTTGTGATCCTTTGGAGGTTTTTGAGATTTCAGATGAGGTTGCAGTTGCTTCAGATGTTCTCAATTCTTCTTCAAAGATAGTTGATCCACCTTCACATCCATTGGCTTCTTATCCAGAGTCATTGATTGAGACTTCCATCATTCCTAATCAGCAGGACAATCATTGTCTTTCAGATTTCATTGGAAGACATATTTCTAAATTTTCATCTTTGGAGAATGTTCTATATCATTTTCCACATAGTTCCAGTTTATCACATTCTTCCTTGATTGGGGATGTACCTAATTGGATTGTGGCATCATCATTCTATCTGGGCAAGGAGACACATGAGCATTTTTTGGAGACAACACCATCATCATCATCATTTTTCAAAATATATCCTGAATGGGAAGCATACCTGCATCTATACATGGTTTTGTTTCTTCCAAAATGAAGACAAGTGGTTTGTAAGGATTGGATTATGTTTTGCCTTCAGACACTTACCATCTTTGTAGGAGATTATTTATTATGGGGGGGCTATTTAGTCTCCTTCTTTCCTTCCTATGGGAGGACCATTGAATGTACACACATGATGTATGTAGTCCTTGGGGGATATTAGTGAGTCCTCCATACATGCATTTTGTTTTTTTCTTTTTCTCTCTTTTGGAGAGGAGTTTTCTCCCACTGGGTTTTTCTCCTTTTCTCTGGTTGTGAGAGATTGCATCGCATTTTGCTTTGTAATTGGGTACCTAACAAGTTTGTGTATCCGGGACCCATATTGCATCTTGATTTTGCATAATAATTCTCCCTAAGTTTGCACTTAAGGGGGGTGTTAGAGTATTAAGTTTAACATAGGGAAATTAGCTTTTCCCATGAGGTGGTTTTTTACCTGTAGGGTAGTTTTTCCTATATTGGGTAGTTCTTCACCCATAATATATTTTATTTGCTTTAAATACACATTTGTACATTTGTAAATATCAATCAATCATCTATTTTTCTTCTCGTAACATGTTTTTCATTGTTCTCTTGTGGTGAATTATCTTCCTAGTTGATTCTAGCTCCTACTTATTCCAACAGATTCTGACCTTATGGTTACCTTAGTACCATACCTTGTCCTAAAAAGCATATGGGAACAATCAGAAGACAAGTAACCACCTATCTTGGAAGTGAAATCTCTTGAGAGACAAAGAGAAAAATGGGGGGTAAGGTCAATCACAAATACATCTTGGGTAATAGAAAAGTTTAGGCATGCATGTAATGTGAGACTTAGACCTTTTATAACTTCAACCATGTCAATGGTTGTCCCATATAGTTGTACTACTATTGTCATGAAGGATTGCACCCTGAATGCTAAACCTTTACAAGCTTGGCAATCCCATGAAATATGGGAACATTCTCAGATCGTGGGTTTGTCTATTTTGAGAATGGTCCTCCAGAAGAGCCAACTCCCTTTAAAATGTCCCTTTGGATCTGTATCTTGATGAAGAAAAGAGATAGAAGAATGATGTATAAATTGAAACTAAAATGGAAAAATCTATCCTAAAGGGGCTGATGCACCAATATTTTTAACTTAAATCTACAAAATAATTCACAATTATGCCTCAAAAAATCTATTCATACAACTTAGACTGATAAACTTCACCACAAAAGTGTTTCACAAAAAAGGATGAAAGAACTTGCATAATCTATGACCTATAATGAAATTTGTACTTTGTATACTTGCATTCAATCAAAATGAGACAAAAGAATTTAAAGGTTTTAAAGTAAAACATAGAAAATCCTTTATCAAATCATTAAAACTGAAATAAGAGACCTAAATCTAAATGGATGAACCCCTGATTGTATTGAAAATAGGAAGTATCTCTGTAATATAGCAATAAACTATTGGAAAAAATGAACTGCTGCTACGAAAAACTGTAAAAATGGCTGTGTTACAAGACAATCTCTTCTCGGCAATATGAAAAGGCAAAAAAGTAAGAACTAAGGAAAAGAAAAAGCATAAGCTTTTTCCATACAATATAAAATTGTCCCTAAAAAGTGAATGGGCAGTCAAATTTAGCTCAACTGGACTCCAAAATCTATATGAATAAGTCCCAAAAAGCCAATCTAAGTGCACAAATGAAAAGCACAAAAATTAGGACCCAAAACTCCTCCAAAATAGGAAAAAATAGCCTAGAACTCCAAGTCTCAAGGTCTTTGACAAAAAAATTGCCCAAATTAGTCCTCTTTGGCCCCAAAGCAAAAATAGAACTCAAGGTGACTACCCTGCATGAGCTTGTACTTTAGTTCAACTCCTCTCCTAGTTTTGCATGATTAAGAGGCAAAAAATAAACTATTTTAACAATTATTAAGTGCAATCAATGTGATTTACTTAATAATTATTATGTAATGATTGCTATTCTCCAATGTTTATTCCATAACAAGTATTAAAGCAATTTATAACATTATTACATTTAATACTTGTTAAAATACAATATGTTTTGCCTATTACTTGTGCAAAAATATGAGGTGGGTTATATTAAAATAATAAACCTTAGAGGCAAAAGTAACCCCTCTCATCCTTCATGCAAAAAATAAATTTCAATCTTCTCCTTGACTTATAAAATAGGCTAAAATAATCCCCTTGGTCCACTAAGGTCAAAAGACCCTTATTGCAATTCATTATCTCCAAAGGCAAAAGGAAATAATCCCTTCTCTATCCCTGGTCTTCAAAAAGTCTCCATGTTGTTGAAGACTGTGTAAGTCACCACTACAAAACTCTAATCATGAATTAATCCTGATTACCTTAAGGTTTCAAAGTCAATTATAATCAGAAAAACATTATTATTACCCTTATGACAACCAAGACCCATCCTCAAACTCATGGGCTCGTCAATAATGATTAGGTATTTTGACTTAAAAGTCATCGAGCACAAACATGGTTTATATGAAGTGATTTTCTTCTTAAAAGAGAACTCAAAAACTCACAAAACCATGGACTAGGGCATCTCAAGCTAAAGGCCTCAAACACTAAAATCTTTCTCAGTTTTTGACTTGTTCATTTGAAAGGTTATGCTACCGCCATGTTGTTTCTCTCTGTGAGGGTTTGAGGGCTTGGAGGTCGGGTTTTTACTTCCTCTACATGGATCTCTATGACTCTTCTATTGGTAAGCTTCCCCATATACCAAAATATTGAGGTTCTTTAAAATGCTCTGTATTGGGAGAAACATGAAAAAAGTTGTAGCCTTCGAATGCATATTCACTTTATTTTTTGTATGTCCACTATATGTGATGCTTGGCTTGTGAATATGGCCTCTGAGACATTTGGCTATGAGCCAAAACTCTTTATTTTCACATTCTAAAGGTTTTCTCTTTTGCTTCTATACTTATTATAGTCATAATATCACTGTCTACTACTTTATCTTTAAACATAACCCTTATGCTAGTTGTAATGCTTCTCTATGTAACTTTGACAAACCCTATCTGGGCTTACTGTATCTACTCTTCATGGTGAAATTTTTTGCTTTTCTAGAAGTGACCCTCTGAGTCATGAAGATCTCCTCTGTGCATATTTTTATTTGCTGGTAAATATAGTTGAAGTGATGATTTTTCTGTAATACTCCCTTCAAATGGATACTTTTCCCAATTTGAGAAGTTTAGACTTGAAAATCTCCACTGATTCATAATGGTCCTCCTTGATAAGTATGATATCTTTTTCTTTTCTGAGCTGATCATCTGAATTGAAAATTGATTCCAAGGTCACCAAATCTTTTGTCAGCTTATTTGTCTTTAATTGAACAATCTGGTCTTCAAATTGCTGCTGCAATTTTTGCTGATTACCATCTATAAACTCAACTTCCTAAATGAAAAAATTTGCTATTTGGTCATCACTTTCAAAAACCTGCCAATGTATATTATTATATGGTACTGATGGCCTCACAACCACCTTCACATACTACTATTGCTCAGTGTTTCTAATTTCTTTGGGTATATCAAATTCAGCCACTCAGGCTGCAAGCTTATCATCCTATTTGTTCTGATTTCTAGGGATGAACAGCATATTAAAAGCATCAAAATCTTCAATTAGATTCCATACTTTGTGTTTGTATGACTTAAGAAAGTCATCTTTGGTGACATTGAAGTTCATTACCTGATTTGCAACAAGTTCACTATCACCATACACCTTCAAACACTTGATATTCTTCCTTCTGGCCCATTCTAAGCTATGAATTAGTGTCTCATATTGTATTGTTTTATTTGAATAGCTGAATGCAAATTTGAAAGCTGCATAATACTTCTCATTTTTGGGTGAAATAAGAATATCTCCTCCTCCTATACCTACTTTGGTCCTTGCACCATCAAAATATAGTTGCCATAGGTCATTTTCCACATGTTCAGATTGTTGTTTCTATTGTTCTTCACATTTCATAAGGTTAGGAATAGCCTGGTTCTACTCATGAATGATATAGATTCCTAATCCAACCTCTTCCATCTATTTATAAGGATCTTCTTCATGATTTTCAGATGCGCATTCATCTAAAAATAGGTCTAAAATACTCTTGATTGGGGTATGATTTTCATGAACATAAGGTTGTTCTTCCACATGGTAGGTAATATTAGCATTAACAACACTAGGGACATAGGGTTCCATGTGATCTTTGGTAAGGGGTTCAGATTTTATGGTTACCATTGTACCATACCTAGTTCTAAAACACATATGTTTCTAATCAGCTGATAAAAATCCCCCTAAAATTGCTGTGAAATCTATGGAAATGCATAAAGCAAAGTATGGGGGTAGGTCTATTACATATATGTCCCGAGGAATTGCAAAATTTGGCTAGGCATGTAATGTGAGGTCTAAATTTCTTATTACTCCAATGGTGTTAATTGATGAACCATCTAACTAAGTTATAGGTTTGGACAATGGTTCATAAGTTAGTCCCAACTTATCCACTATCTGTTTTGGCATAACTGAGGTACTAGCACCTAAATCTATCATACAATTGTGCACGAGGTGTTTACCAATTATCAGAGACATAAAATGGTGTTATTTTGACCTCATGTACTTGTTGTTCTTTCTAGGATGGAGGGTCATTTGCAAGCACAACTCTATTATGGTCTCTAGGCTAACTTTGACTTGGTTCATCGGTCAAGGAAACATTAGATAATGCCTTTTGCAACAAATCTCTTTGACTTGGAATGGATAATGAATCCCACATAGACATGCTAATATTTGCTTTCTTCATATATCAATGATATTGAAGGAAAATGAACCAACCTTTGGCTGTCCTTTCAAAACAGCATGATCAACTTGCTATTGTACTTGTTTTGGGTACCCTTTGGGCTAGTTTTGACTTGGAATAGGCTGTCCACTTAGTAGAACATGAATATTTGATTACTGTGATGGACCATCAACACCTTGTTGGCTTGATTGGGCCTAATTTTGGCCTCTTCCAGCTTGTTGTCCTAAATCTATAACTCTCTTTTTAGCTCTCATGTTAGCTGCAATAGACTGGGAAGATTGATTTTGCCCCTATGAGTGATTAACTCCACAAAACTCCTCACCCTGCCAATTCATGAATGTTGCATCAGGCTACAATTGTTCAGGATTATAAACTTGTTGTTCTGAAACTTCTTCTACCATCTTTTGTTGGACAACAACATTACTTTGCATCATTAATGCATGATTAATCATATCGTTTGAGCAGGTTGATTGGTTGTGTAGTTGGTTACATGGGTAACATAAATCATATTCTTTTAACATGTTGTTTTGCACTGGTATTAGCTCCCTAGATGAGTTGGCAACATGCTAATTATAGGGCTGATAACGCCTTGTATTAAAAAAATTTCGTGGGCCTTGGTTTTCAAGCTGATATTGAGGTCTGCCTTGCTGGTTACTTTGTTGATTACTTTGGTTATTTTGTTGCTTGTTCTGGTAAGGAGCCTAATAAGGCCTATAAATTTGGTTTGGTTGTTTTTTCATGCTTACCAACTCCTTGCCAATAGTTTGTAGCAGCTCTACTTGACCTTGTAACAGCTCAGTTTGCTTTTGTAACAACCCTATTAATCTTTTTGCCTACTGAGATGGGGCTGAGGCAACATTTATTTGGACTGAAACCTAATAATTGAGTGTTGGTACAGCAGGAACATCAGCAAGAGGTGGAATTTGTAGTGGGATTGATGGCTATATTTCTAGAAAAAATAGGCATTGAAAGCCTAGAAGCTATTTTACTAGCCTAAATTAGGCTATTTCCAGCTCTTATAGCAACCTCATAAGCACCTGGTAATGATGTACCACCCATTGACTTGACCATGACTACAATATCACTATTTAATGCTCTAAGAAAGTACAAAAAACCATGTTCAATAGTAGGCCTTACCGCTACTGGTATTCTTTCCCATGTCCTTTAGAAATTAAAAACAAAATCAACCATATCGTCCTATGGAGCTCTTTTTATTGTACTCAGTTGTTTCATCAAAGACAGGTTATCTAACTTGTCTTCAAATTATTTGTTCAAAGCATCTCCCAACAAGTCCCATGATGTAATAGAACCTACAACCAATCCTCTGAACCATTGAAGGGCCTTACCCTTCATAGATGTAGCCAACAATCTTACTGCAACATTTTCCTATGTTATGTGATGGACTGAGCATAACATGGCCACATCTTTTATATGCTCAATTAGAGTAGTCTGGTCTTCACTTGTAAAAAATGGTAAACCACTCAAGGTTGCCACCAAAATGTCATCATGTGTTGTAAGCAATAAGGGGCTTCCAGTATTGAGTTGTACAAAAGGATTTCTACTCACCATTGGTGGAGCTTGAAGTGTCTGTAGAGTTTGAGGAGTTTGGGGACTCTGTGGAGTCTGTATTTACAAATATATCACCAAATTTCTCTAATCAAACTCTGTAGTCCTGAGACTAGGAGGAGTAGATTGGGTTCCCCCTACCGGACCAGGTGTTGTTACTACATTCTGCCTCTTCTCCTTGGAGGTGATAGTTGTAGATACTCAAACGAAGTTGAACTTCCTCTCTTTTGGACTTTCCTCATGTGCTAAATTTACTAGATCTATAAAAAATAAAATTTTGAGTTGCCAAGTATGCTATTTTTTGCCTCTGAAAGGCTGAAAACCTTGCTGTGCATACCAAATAGCAAAGAAAAAAGATGTGTTTTAGTGGCCTGAAACTCTGTTTAGAGTCCCACTGGGTGTGCCAAAAACTATTGTTATGAAGGATTACACCCTGAATGATAAGCCTTTACAAGCTTGGCAATCCCGTGCAACATCAGAACATTCTCAGACCATGGGTTTGTCTGTTTCGAGAATGGACCCCCAGAAGAGCCAGCTCCCTTTAAAATGCCCCTTTGGATCTGTATCTTGGCAAAGAAATTAGATAGAAGAATGTTGTATAAACTGAGACTGAACTGGAAAAATCTATCCTAAAGGGGGTGATGTAGCAATATTTTTAACTTAAATCTGCAACATGATTCATAATTATCCCTTAACAAATCTTCTCATACAACTCAGACTGATAAACTTCTCCACAAAAGTGTTTCACATAAAAGCATGAAAGAACTTGCATAATCTGTGACCTGTAATGAAATTTGTACTTTGTATACTTGCATTCAATCAAAATGAGATGGAAGAATTTAAAGGCTACAAAGTAAAACACAGAAAAACCTTTATCAAATCACTTAAAATAAAACAAGACCATTGAATCCGAATAGATGAACCCTTGATTATATTCAAAATAGAAGGAATCTCTACAAAATAACAATAAACTACTGGAAAAAATGAATTGTTGCTACGAAAAACTGTAAAAATGGCCGAGTTACAAGACTATCTCTTCTCTGTAATATGCAAAGGCAAAAGACAAAGAACTAAGGAAAAAACATAAGATTTTTCCATATAATACAAAACTGTCCCTAAAAAAGTGAATGGGCAGTCAACTCTAGCTCAACTAGACTCCAAAATCTACATAAATAAGTCACAAAAAACAACTCCAAGTTGTTGGGCAAGCACAAATGAAAAGCCTGAAAATCAAGGCCCAAAACTCCTCCAAAATAGGTAAAAATATCCTAGAACACCAAGTCTCAAGGTCTTTGACCAAAAAACTACCAAAATTAGTCCTCTTTGACCCCAAAGCAAAACTAGAACTCAAGATGACTCCCTTGCATGAGCTTGTACTTCAATTCAACTCCTCTCCTATTTTTGCATGATTAAGAGGCAAAAAATAAACTATTTTAACAATTATTAAGTGCAATCAATGTGATTGACCTATTAAGTGTTATGTAATGAATGATATTCTCCTATGTTTATTCCATAACAAGTATTAAAGAAATTTATAACATTATTGCATTTAATACTTGTTAAAATACAATATATTTTGCCTATTATTTGTGTAAAAATATGAGGTGTGTTATATTAAACTAATAAACCTTAGAGGCAAAAATAATCCCTCTCAGCCTTCATGCAAAAAATAAACTTCAATTTGCTTCTTGACTTATAAAATAGGCAAAAATAATCCCCTTGGCCCACTAAGGTCAAAAGACCCTTATTGCAATTCATTATCTCTAAAGGCAAAAGGAAACAAGCCCTTCTCTATCCCTAACCTTCAAAAAGTCTCCATGTTGCTCAAGAGTGTGTATGTCACCACAACAAAACTCTAATCATGACTTAATTCTGATTACCTTAAGGTTTTGACATCAATGATAATCACAAAAACATTATTATTACCCTTATTACTCCCAAGACCCATCCTCAAACTCATGGGCACCTCAATAATGATTAGGTATTTTGACTTAAAAGCCATAGACCACGGGCATGCTTTATGTGAAGTGATTTTATTCTTAAAAGATAAGTCAAAAACTCACAAAACCATGGGCTAGGGCATCTCAAGCTAAAAGCCTCAAACCCTAAAACCTTTCTCATTTTTCACTTATTCATTTGAAAGGTTTTGCTTCCTCCATGTTGTTTCTCTCTGTGAGGGTTTGAGGGCTTGGAGGTCAGGTTTTTTTGCCTCTACAGGGATCTCTATGACTCTTCTACTGGTAAGCTTCCCCATGCACCAAAACATTGAGGTTCTTCTTTAAAATACTTTGTATTTAGAGAAACATGACAAGCTGTAGCTTTCGAATGTATATTCACTTTATTTTTTGTATTTCCACTGTATGTGATGCTTATCTTGTGAATATGGCCTTTGAGACCTTTGGCTATGAGGCAAAACTCTCTATTTTTTCATATGAAAGGTTTTCTCTTCTACTTCTATACTTATCATAATCACATTATCACTGTCTAGTGCTTTATCTTTAAGCATAACCCTTATGCTGGATGTAATGCTTCTCTATGTAACTTTGACAAACCCTAACTGGGCTTACTGTATCTGCTCCTCATGGTGATTTTTTTCTTTTCTGGAAGGAACCCTCTGAGTCATGAAGATCTCCACTATGCATATTTTTATTTGCTGTTAAATATAGTTGAAGTGATGAGTTTTCTATAATCCTCCCTTCAAATGGATACCTCTTTGTGCTTGGGTGGATGATATTTGTCATGCAAACTCTATATATTATTCTTTTGGTGAGTAAAACTCCTCACCTGCTATGGCTCCTCTACCTTCGATTGTCCTAGATTATACATTATGACAAAATAGGAGAAAGATTTAGCTTGTCTGATATAACCCTTGTTAGGATTTTTATTTGAAGGTTTGTTGCTTGCTATTATCTCTATATCTAAGAGACCTCTATTACTTTCTTTTGACCTAATGCATACCTGTCTTGGATCTTGTCTCCTACTTTGTGGTTGTCATTCGAGGAAGCAACATTCATTTCATAGTTCTTCTTTCATGGTGACTATGCCACGACCTCTGGTATAAAGCTTGGTAAGATTCTCTTTCAAGGATATCACCATAACCCTATGTCTCATTATGTAGGCTTCAAAATCACCTACCGTACTTGACACTAGAGATGTTGTCTCATGCATGCCTTATGATCACAAAAATGTAGTACTCATTTGTTTGATTTTAGACACCTTTTATGATAGACCATATCCTCTGATTGATTTTAGGTCTGTTGTGCCTAGTCATTCTTATGACTTGTGAAAGCATCTCTAAAATCAGTTGTTTCCTTCAACAATCTATGGCAGACATACAACCTTGTGACTATTCTTTGTGTTGGAATTGTGACAAAATGTTTAGTGTAATTGATAACTTCAAAGGATTGCTATTTATTATCATGCTATATATTGCATTTTTCAATGTTTTCAACAGGCTATAAAACTTGTAATTGAGAATATGACCACGAGGTGTCAAGACTATGGTAATGACCAAGTATCATAAATTGAAATAGTCTTTGATATTTTTATTTTCATTCTCTTTTAACCGGTACTCCACATCATACTTTCAATGTATGTTATAATGATAAGCTTGCTCACAGATGTATCATTAAGTCTGCTCCTTCCATGATCTAAGCATGATTGCTACTAAGACTCAGGCTAATCTTATTGTCTTACAATGCCTCTTTTGTCAATTCAAGTTTGCACCCTTGTTAAGCTTTGTGAAAACTTAACTACTTGTTGAAACATGGAATCATTCTCAGATGTGGGTCTCCTTTCTTGAGAATGAATCTCCAGAGTGAGCTGGTTCTCTTATAATTTCTAAACTACTGACTTGAGGGGAAAAGGGATAGAAAGATGTAACTGAAATACAAATTGATTCTGGAATCTAAAACTAGATGAAGTTCTATCATTCACAAGAAGATCATCTAACATAAATCCTCACAACTCCATTGATAGTTAATCCTGAAGTAATTTGCAACAAGGTTTGGTGTAAAACACAAACTACAACTAGGAAGAAACAAAATTCTAATAGTATTGAGATAAAATAAAAGATTGAAATAGTCACAATATAACATCAGATCAAGACTGTAAAAATGTATGTGAAACATGATGATTTACTATTAGAACTAAAAGGTATACAATGCATGAAAAATAAAATGAGTGAGCTAATTTCTGTATACAACTCTATAGGAGAGAAGAAACTGATACTAACTGACTAAGAAAAATCTAAGTCTTTCTCCTATAAATGTCTCCAAATGATCTCCAGTGAAGAAAGCTGAAAAAAGATCCTAAAAATAGATCTGTAATCCATTTTTGAGCTTAAAAAAAAAGCTACCAAAAATAGCCTCAAACTACCTCCAAACTACAAATAAAAACTGCCAACTTGATCCTCTAGGTAGTCCCCACCAAATATGCATCCAAATTTGTCCAATTTGCCTCATAAAAGCAAAAATTTTATCCTATTATGCTCAATTTCGCCCAAGGGAATCAAATTTTTTTAACTACCTAACAATAATTAAACTTTAAAAGCAATTCATAATTTCATTGCTTTAAAGTTCACTTTACATGACTTGGCAATTTTAATCGATATCCTATCAATATGATTTTTTGCAAAAATAAAATGATATCTGGTTTATAATTTCACCAAGATATTTACAAGATATTATTAGTGATTTTCTATAAAAATCATAAAAAATATATGAACTATTACACATGTTTGCAAAAAATAAATAAAAGCCTTAAAAGGCTTGGCACCATGGACTCCAAGTACCGATATTCTGCCACCTCACCATTATCCATATGGCTTACAAAACACCAAGTCACTGCCTCTATGGTGCCACCACATCAGATTGACCCCTTTGACCATATCTCCATCTAGCATATTCTTCACATTCTCAAGGTTTGGTTTGATCTTATGCATACATTGAAATATATGAAGGAATAATAAAATGCATATGTGGAAGGTCAAGGACACTTGACCACATGCATTATCAAATGATAATATCTTGACTCCAATGTGTGTCAATCACCAATGATGTTAAGACCTCGCAAATTCTAAAGGCATATTTCATGGTCATGTCCACCTTTCACTTAATACATCAAGCCATATTTTGAGTGATGTCAGCCACCTCTACTTATGATTACTAGACACTTATCAAAGTGTTGACCCCGATCCCATTTGGATAAAAATGATTAAAATGTTGCATGGTGAAAAATGTTGAAGGGACGTTGAAACAAAAGCAAGTGAGAACCCTAAAATCTCGGTCATTTCATTTTTGTTGTCATTGAGTTAGCTCTGTAACTCTAGCCGCTGACTTGGGGTTTCATGCTATGTGTGCTTTCCTGCTCCATTCGATGGCCTTCAATGGTTTTTCACTACACTTCCTTTGGAAAAATGATAGCTGCCTCTAGTAAGTTTGAAACTGAGCTTTAAAATGGCTTTCACTGTGCTTTGATGGCTTATATTTTGTAAATGGCCACGACCATGTAGCTATTTCTTCAGTCTCTTAGTCTTTGATGTGCACAGTTTGGTTTTCTGTGTGTTGAACTTGTGAAAAATGGCAAAATGATAAGGGCCTTGTTCAACCAGTCATGGCCATTATCCTTTCCTTAGCTGCATTATATGGTAAGTCCACTATTCCTCATTGTCAATACTTGCATTGTGAACTCTTTATCTCTGGATATCTGAAACTGCAAAGAGGGTTTCATTTTGTTCGCTGGGTGTGTAAAATACCTTATCATAAGGAACGACCGCTTCATGTAATGTATCTTGTGGCTTCACCTTTGTATTTTGATGTGAAAAAAAGTGAAGTTTCTTGTGTTGTCAGTGAGGGTTTCATTTTTGTTTTGCACAAAACCTTCTTTCTATGTGTGACCATACTTACACAAAAGCTTCTTTTACATTGTTTGACTGAAAGTAAAAACAAAAGACTCCTTTTTAAAAAATGATAAGGGTTACATTTTTTAACCACACAAAACTCTTTCCTTACCGTGGCCATGTCTTCAATACTCTATTTTGACTTTTCTCGACTGTGAAAAGAAAGAAGACACTCTTATCCAACAAGGGTTTCATTTCTCTGTTCTATATAAACTATCTATCCTCACGGCCTTATCTGGAAAATTTCACCCAAGGGAATCAAAATGTTTTAAAGCAATTCATAATTTCATTGCTTTAAAATTAACTTTACATGACTTGGCAGTTTTAATCGATATCCTATCAATATGATTTTTTG
This sequence comes from Cunninghamia lanceolata, assembly GCA_027924645.1. Classification (NCBI taxonomy): domain Eukaryota; kingdom Viridiplantae; phylum Streptophyta; class Pinopsida; order Cupressales; family Cupressaceae; genus Cunninghamia; species Cunninghamia lanceolata. The sequence continues at coordinate 4,126,001 of BSBN01000901.1, forward strand.
CAAAAATAATATGATATCTAGTTTATAATTTCACCAAGATATTTACAAGATATCATTAATGATTTTCTATAAAAATCATAAAAAATATATGAACTATTACACATGTTTGCAAAAAATAAATAAAAGCCTTGAAAGGCTTGACACCATGGACTCCAAGTGTCAATATTCTGCCACCTCACCATTTTCCATATGGCTTAAAAAATGCCAACTCATTGCCTCTATGGTGCCACCATGTCAGATAGACCCCTTTGACTATTTCTTCATCTAGCATATTCTTCACATTCTCAAGGTTTGGTTTGATCTTATGCATATATTGAAATATATGAAGGAATAATAAAATGCATATGTGGGAGGTCAAGGACACTCGACCACATGCATTATCAAATGATAATATCTTGACTCCAATGTGAGTCGACCACCAATGATGTTAAGACCTTTCAGATTCTAAAGGCATATTTCATGGTAATGTCCATCTTTGACTTAATACATCAAGCCATATTTTGAGTGTTGTCGGCCACCTCTGCTTATGATTACTAGACACTTATCAACACAAAGTGTTGACCCTGATCCCATTTGGATAAAAATGATTAAAATGTTGCATGATCAAAAATGTGGAAGGGACATTGAAACAAAAGCAAGTGAGAACCCTAAAATCTCAGTCATTTCATTTTTGTTGTCATTGAGTTAGCTCTGCAACTCTGGCCGCCAACTTGGGGTTTCATGCTCTGTGTGCTTTGTTGCTCCATTTGATGGTCTTCAATGGTTTTTCACTGCACTTCCTTTGGCAAAATGGCAGCCGCCTCTAGTAAGTTTGAAACTGAGCTTTAAAATGGCTTTCACTGTGCTTTGATGGCTTATATTTTGTAAATGGCCGCGGCCATGTAGCTGCTTCTTCAGTCTCTTAGTCTTTGATGTGCACTGTTTGGTTTTTTGTGTGTTGAACTTGTGAAAAATGGCAAAATGATAAGGCCCTTGTTCAACCAGTCATGGCCATTAACCTTTCCTTAGCTGTATTATATGGTAAGCCCACTATTCCTCTTTGTCAATACTTGCATTGTGAACTCTTTATCTCTACATATCTGAAACTGTGAAGATGGTTTCATTTTGTCAGCTGGGTGTGTAAAATACCTTATCATGAGGCACGGCCACTTCATGTAATGTATCCTATGGCTTCACCTTTGTATTTTGATGTGAAAAAAGTGAAGTTTCTTATGTTGTCAGTGAGGGTTTCATTTTGTTTTGCACAAAACCTTCTTTCTATGCGTGACAATACTTACACAGAAGCTTCTTTTACATTGTTTGATTGAAAGTAAAAAGAAAAGACTCCTTTTAAAAATCTAATAAGGGTTACATTTTTTAACCACACAAAACTCTTTCCTTACCATGGCCATGTCTTCAATACTCTATTTTGACTTTGCTTGACTGTGAAAAGAAAGAAGACATTCTTATCTGACAAGGGTTTCATTTCTTTGTTCTGTATAAACTGGCTCTCCTCATGGCCTTATCTAGAAAATTTTGCTTACCATTTCTCTTTCTCTTAAACACTACAAAATGTATTGGTTCTGAAAGTCAATGTGGGTATTTGAGGAAAGAATGCAAATAGACCTATATGCCGTGACTTTATTAATGAATGTATTTGTATTTTATTTTCACTGTATACACTCAGAGTTGAAAACTAAAGCAATACTTGTTCTTTTCTGAGCATAAAACGTCTTTCTGTAGCATCATGGCATATGGAATGATACTGTCACTTTTCAACTTTGAACTCATCCACTTTCTGTAGTAGGAAATATACTTTCATTTCTATATCTTTTACTTGTCCATTTAGTGGATTGTGCATACACACTTTTCATGTATGATAATGACCTAGCTGTATCATGATATGTTAGCATTGTAACACATGAAGGCAACACTTACTTGTTTTCAATACACTATAACACATGGACCTCTAATGCTCCTCTTTCTGTATTCTATCAAATGCATTATATGAGACATCCTATAGGACATGATCAGGTCCACTATATCTGTTGTCCAGTCTTGGTAGATCACTTCTTATAATGAAAACTTCATTTGAGCCCACTCATCTATAGATGCAACCATACACTTATTAATTTCATTTGGTCACAACATGATATCCTCTAGCATAGGATGATGATCATACCAGTTCAACTATCTTGTCACATGATGATGATACTCTATTACACACATATAATGAAATGCTCTTTCTGATCCTTTTAGAGTTTGTCAAAGATAAAATGAGCCATCTGGATTGGCTATCTTGTATTTTTTTATACAGATCTGCAATACTATCCTACGTCTTTTATAGATATGTAATGAATGCAACATGTGATAACACTTGTTCTGATATTTAACTTACCAGTAGCAAAAATGAGGCATAATTGGATATATTTCATCATTTAAGAGGCAACTTAAGTTATTGAATTTTGAATCTGATTCTATCACTCCACTTAAATGAGAAAGTATGAAGCTTGGTACTCACCTAACTTTGCAAGATGCTTACTGATCAGTAATGAACACTCCAATTGGACTGTTGATCATGAATGAGAAAACAATCTTTAGATAATTAATGCTTGTGAACACTTACTCCTCTATTAGTCAGATGATTACAAATGCATTGTGTACTCTTGATTATTATCATGCTTAAGAATGTTATTTCATAACAGTTGGAGTAGTGTATAGGCTATCATATGCATTGAATTTTGTCCTCTATCTGTTCATGTCATGTTCTTGGTTGCATTTCATACTCTAAAGTGAAATCATGGTCATGTCCTAAAATGGGACTGATGTATATGATTGTCCTATTGCTCTTTCAGTGTGTCATGTGAATGTTATCAATGATCTTCTTCTTCTATTCATCCCTTTTGACATCAAAGGGTAGTAGCATGCTGGGCTCAACCCTTGTGGGAGTCCATTTGACACCACATGCTGAATGTCTTCAATCAGCTTCATGATTTCTCCTATACCTACACATGAAACAAACAGATTAGAATAAAAAAATGATGCTCTTATGTTTGCTTCTCTTCAGTTCCCTTCTACATATGGATGCTCTTATTTGATCAATGCACTACAATTAAGATATTATGTCTCTCTTGATTGATGAAGGATTTGCATAACTGGCGCTTCTAATGGGACCTTCCGACAATTTTTTAGGTACATGCCAAGGTCAGGAGTGAGAACTGGAGGCTTCTACAAGATCAACCCAAACAAGGCAATGATGGTTGTCTTTCCCTCTTCTTCATTAGATACATAGTGTTTTACCTGTATTTGTATGAGTTTAGCTATAAGCCATGGCTTGTGTGGGACATCTGATATGTCTTAGTTTCCTTCAATGCAATGTTTATTCTTTTATGTATTCAAAATTGTAAATGAACAATCACTGTAGTGAATGAATACTTATCTCTTTTACTGCTCTACAATGCAATGAATGATTGAAACTTTTCTTTTTGGCATCTGAACAACTGAACTTCTCTTGTCATAACAACTATACAACTAGCACATAAGAGAAATAAATCAAACCTCATTCAAAATGATAAATAATAAATCTACTCAGCCAATTTTTGAGCTGAGGTCAAAAAATGGTAACAGCCTCCTCAATATGTTCTTGACTTTGTGTCTTGCACTTTCTTGGATCTCTATCTGCATTCTGTATTAGTTTCTATGTCCCTTTGTAGTGTCATTGTCTCTATTTGCATATTGTATTCCATCATGCTCCTGTAGTTGCATCTACCTTTTGCCATCACTGTCTTTTCAAGCATTCCTATATGAATTGTGCTCTTTTACTACTATATTATGCAAACAAGAAGGTCACTTAGAGGATGGTCTTTTAGGCCCAAGCTTGACTTTTCTTAACAAATTATAATGACTGCTCCAACCCCCAATTCTAAACACTGTCAATAACCCTAGATTGTCATGATCTTATTAATGCACTTGTAACATTTCATTTGATTACCTTTCCAAAGCCAGGCTCTAGCTATCATCTCTGCCCTTCATGATGATTGTCCTTCCATAGTCCTCATGTTGATTAGTATGGACTACCTTTTGAAGACTGTACTCTTGCATGATGGCTATTGACTGCTCCTAGATACCTTGACAACATTATGGTATCTCCTAGAAATATTTCTCATTTGTGACTCTCCTTTCAATGTGAGGGATTTCCTTTCATATCTTTGACATGACAGTCATTGATGAGAAATTTCTCATCATGAGTTCCCTCCTCTAGTTGATTATGCATGTGACATCTGACTAGTCTGAATGATGGGAGTAAACCTATACCTACACAAATCAACAAAAGTGTTAAGAAAACAAAGAAGCCTAGAGCTTCTCATGATGATTAGATGATCTTTACTTTTCTTGAATCTTGATGATTCTTGTATATTTGATCTTGGGAAACTTTTTATCTTTTTGATTTGATGTTTAGTAAGATACATGTTGAATGCCTATTAGTTTTACATGTATGAGACTTTGGATCCTGAGCTCTAACATAACTTTCCTTATCCCTTGCAGGCACTTCTGGAGCTTTATGAGGAATTGAAGATGTAGCTAATAAACAATGGGATTGTCAGAGGCAATGACAGATCCCTTTTCTCTTATCTATCTTTTTACTTATAGATTTGAAATCTTTCTTTTATTGCATCCTATCAGTTATTCCCATGGCTTGTGTGGGAAATTTATGAACATATCATCTCATAATGAATATAAACAACTACTTTATGTAAAATTTTGTATGCAATTTCTCTTTTTCTGTAAAGCAATGGCATAATGAAAACTAAAAATTCTCTTTATGGTATTGTTTGTATGATTATATGAGAAACCTTAGCTAAATTTTGTGTACATTTCTTCTTCTTCAAAGTAGAAAACACTAGTGTTGTCCCAACCTAAGTTGATTGGGCTAAAAAGTACAATTAAGTAATAACTACACCTTTGGATATGGGTTGATATTCAAGTCCTAGCTTATTGTTGGAAACAAGGCAGATAACTAAGAGCGGGGGGGTGAATCAGTTATCTCAAAATTTCTTTAACTTTTTCTTTTATTATCTCAATAAATAGTGTAGCCTAAAATCATATAAGCATATAAGAACAAAAATAAAATCAACACACATAGCACAAGGATTTTTACGTGGAAAACCCTGTTAAGGGAAAAACCACTAGGTGACTAACCCAAGATTGTATTTTCTATTAAAAGAATAAAAGGAACAAAATGGCACATGCCAATTAGGGCTTATTGCCTGAGCACACTGCTCACAAGAGGCACACTGCCTACAAGAACTTAGAGAAGGTAATCAGATGTTTGAACTGATGAGAAGCATCTACAAATGCAAGAGTTTAGTTACAATTAGGCACAATACACTGATTTGATGCATTTCATTCTTCCTCTGTTTTAATACTGTTGCTTTGTCACATACCGGACTTGATCTACAACTTTCACACTTGCCCCTACTTTTCTTCATACTTATTACTTCGTTTCTATTTTTCCACACACCTACATACTGGAATCCATTGGTATAAATATCCACATTAAGGATTTCATCAACTTTCTAGTCGACAACAAGAACACTCAAGATATTTACAAGTTACTGATCTATCGGCTGAATCGATGCTTGATTTGAGATGTGTATCAAAAGCATAGGCATAGAAGTCATTAATCATGTTGGCCAACAATGCATAATCCCCCAAATAGCTTTATCAACACCTTTTACTCATCTGGATTGAAGTCTGATGCTCTATCGGTCAGTTCTTCCTCTGTCTGCTCTACTTGACTGGAACCTGATGCTCAGATGCTCATAACTTTTCCATGATTTACTACCGGAGGCTAAATCTCTAGAATATTGTAGTCATGATACTCCTCTTGAGTTATCCAAGTCCACAACTTGTTGAGTTACATCATCTGAGAGATCTAGACCTGATGGTCGGACCTTGTTGTATACTCCATTCTTGTTCACCGGACCAAAACAATCTTCAATCCAACTTCCGGTATAGGCATACCATGTACTGTGGATGTGTGGGATAGACTTTGTTTCCATCAATGAAAACACTCATGAAGCCACACAGTGTCTCTTGCCAACAATATCCCCCTTTGGCATTGATGGCAACACTTAGTGAAAAATGGCTAAGTGTCGCAGTAAACTCCCCCTTGGCTAATGCTTTGTCTTTTGCACTATTTTACCGAAGCTCCCCCTTAGCTGGATTCCACATTTTTCACTACTCCTCACACACCCTTTGACATCAATGGCAAAGGGTAGAATCTGCACACCAAAATTTGCAAAATTAACTTATACATAGCTGCATAAGTATATATATATATATATATATGTTATACTTACATATACATAAGTATATCTATAAAAGTGGCCTTCAACTGTATAAATCATGAGGCCCAGCTCTGCTTCATCCTATCCAAAATGGAGATGTGAGCACTCAACAAAAATGCATATGCTTCTGCCCTTCTTAAATCTGCCGGATCACTGGTCTAGGCTGTGGTCTGAGCATCTGTCAAGGCCTCATGCATTGCCTCTAAATTAGGGATAATTATCCCTCTGCGTTCACTCATTCTATTTATTATATACTTCTTTTCTTTGTTTAGCTTCTTTATTTCATTTATGATGACAATGGCCTGACATTCTTGATTCATTAAGGATGTAGTGAGGGGATCAAAATTTTGAGATAAACTTGACAGTTTACCTTCTTGTTCTTTCACCTTCTTTTCAATATCATCTATCACTTTGGGCCAAGATAGACAAAATTTGTACATGTCCCCACCATCTTTAAGAGCATTTTCAAGGCTCTTTATCACAATGTCTAAGGTCCTCCTATCATTAGTAGTCAGTCCTTCCACTTTAGTAAATATTTTAGCTAAAAACTGTTGGTGTGAACATATAATTCACACATGTTAAGTTGACTTAGTGAGTCTTCTAGATGTCTAGGTGTTTCTAGTTGTGTGTTGAGTTGTTGATAGTTGGAGTGAGTTGTCTTATCCTCCACATGTGAAATTAGTTATCATCCTCTAATTGGCACATGTTGTTGGAATATCTCCACCTTTCACTCCACCCTTCTAGCTCTCACCTTGCCTTTATAAGAAAGGCTCTCTCATTGTATTTCATACTGAATACAGCATGACAGTCTAATACAGTTGCTCCATTGTTTTAGCATCTTCTCTTGTCATCTTTGTGTGGAAGGTTGTCTTGATTGTAGGTGATCCTGGCTTGTTGAGTCACATTGACTCTTACATGGTATCAGAGCCTAATCTGCAATTCCCTTCCCTCATTAGAGAGATCTTGAGTGCAATTCATGGTGGATCTTGATGGTTGAGTATGCTCTTCTATTGCATCGAATGATGACCTGGAGAATCAGAAAAAATTGATAGAATCCCAATTTTGTGAGGGTTTCCCCTTCTTGGCCTTGTATTACAGGTGCATTTTGGAGCATGTTGCTGTAAATCAGACTTCACCATTGCATCTGGAGTAGCCGAAATAGTCAAGATTGCCTTTGTTTCATCCAAATCAGACATCGGAGGCAAAATTGACGAGGGTTTCAATTTGGAGCTCTTTGGCGTGATCCGGGAGGTACCAGCAATTTCAGAGTAGTTTGGCCCAAATCAGACACTGCCATTGCATCCGGAGTAGCAAAATTAGTACGGATCAACTGTAAAATCGTCCAAATCAAACAAAGTTGAACCCAAAGACAAATTTTTTTTTGCTTCTTAGCTGTACGGAATCTCTGCAGAGAATATTCCCTACGTCAGTGGTATATTCTTCAGGAATCTTTGACTGCATACTGGGCAAGCGGTAGCATCATCAAATAGCCACGGGGTAATTATATTGTTTGAAGGTTTTTGGATTATATTTAATACTGTGGAAAATTTCTTTTGATACCCTATGCAAGGTACGATCTGCAGGGTACCATCATCCAGCACCAGTGGTTAACATTTGTTTAATGTAGTCTTCACACTCCAATAGCGGATCTCTCATACCCTTGGCGGTTAAATCCACGTGACTTGAATCTCTGCAGATCTTGTATATTTGCAGGTTAAAGATTCACATCCACAACAGTCACCAGTTTTAGCGGTCAGCAGATTCCCGTAGGCAGTCTTTTGAAATAGTTGCAGAAGGTGGCTTGGCCAATAGTCAGCGGCCCTTCCAATCAATACATAGTCAAATCTGTGGTGGTCCTTTGGCCAAATCTAGTCTTCGGTGGTCAACATTTAAACCGTAGCGGCTTAAAGATTAGCGTGGGCTTCATACAAACTACGTAGTGGTCATCGATTAGCATTAGCGTTGGAAGTTTATGCTTTGGTGGTGATTATTCAACAGTCGGCATCATTTTATTTTTTGTGATCTATAGTCAATGGTGGACTATTCCCATACCCAGCAGTCACTGTCCTTTTACTAGCGGATCTTCAGCAAATCAACCTTCATGGTCGGCATTTGATATACCATCGACAGTTTGATCACTATCGATGGCGGCAGCATCTTTGGCAGATCTTAAATAATATCCATCAGCTGTTTGCTTTGTGGTTGTTTCAAAACTCAGAAGTCTTCAATTTACTAGCAGTCGATAACAAACCAACGGCAGTTTAAAACCCGTGGCCTTTCCAATAAACCGGTGGCATCAGCGGTCTTGATCCACATCTGGCGGATCTCCTTAGCATCTCGGTAGATCAAGTTTAACAAATCACTCGTTCTTGGTCTTCTATTCGTCGGTTATTCCGCAGTCAAGCAAAGACCTCAGTCATAGGTAGTTTCATTTTGTCTTGGTAGATCTACAGTCTTAATTCGATGGTTACATTTGATTTTCCATCGACCATAAACAAGATCCGACGGTTGGCATTTAACAAATCACATCTTTCGGTGGTTTAGATCTGCACATTTCCACAATCAAAGACATCTTCGACAATGTTAACTATGCAAAGTCTTTATTTTATCTATTGCCGGAAAAATTTGTAAGCTCGCAGTGAAGGTCTAAAGCTTGGCGGTCGACAAACTTCCTCGATGTTTTTAAAACAAAACCACAGTTTTTCCTCTGTACGGTGGTTTTCAACAACCTCAGGCGGTTTTGACTTTGACCAGGAGGGTCATTTTTTGCCTTCAACACTTTTCTCAGACCGTGGTTTTTACCAATAGATAGTTGTTTTCCGGCAACAAGAGAATATTCCAGCCAGCAAAGGGAATATTCCATCGACAGAGGGCCTATTTTGCCCTCAAAGTCCTAAAGTAGGGCTTTTTTTTCTTTTTTGCACAACTTTTTCCCATGGTGTCAAAATTGGGCAAACAAGATATTGACGAAAAGATGACAAAGAGCTCTTCATAGTTGTATCAGTCATTTTCACTGATTTTGCTGTTTGATAGCATTTATTGCAGGTTGAAGACAAATCTTCATTTTTGGCTCCAGAGCTCATAACTTTTTGCCACGATCTCCATTTTTCATGATTCAAGTGGCGTTGGAAAGGTATTCAGGAGCTCTACATAGCCATCCATGCACTTTTCTTAGATTTTGCTTCAGGTTCATTTTATTTCATTTGTCAATTTTTTGGCATCTGAGTAATAACTTGGACATTTTGAAACTTGAGGAGGTGAAATTTGTTTTGAGAGGATTCATTTCTTATAATACATCATTGTGAGTGATTCTAATCTCACTAGAATCTCTTTTTTAAGAGATTTTGATTGTTTTCCCAATTTTGGTCCTTTGAGGACAATTGTAAAACGCACTAAGTATAAAGTGCCACAACAAATTGGGGGGGCTCTCTTATATAGTAAAGGGGTGTTGTTGTGTTGTTGTCTTTCTTTTTCATTATGGAGGTGCCTCAATTTCCACTTTTAACTCCATATAATTATATTGAATGGAAGAAAAACATGGAGTTTGTGTTGTATAAACAAAAGTTACATAGAATAACTTTAGGCACAGATCCTGAACGCACAGGTGCTACTGAGAGAAGAAAATAGTTAGATAGAAGAGATGAGGCTTTTGGCACACTTTGTCTTGCTATTTCTCCAGATTTGAGATTTCATGTTGAGTCTTGTACTACACCAAACCAAATGAGATATGGATAACATTGGACAATCTATTTGGAAAACAAATAAGATAAGAAAGTACAAATTGGAAAATGAGCTAATTGCACCTAATCCTCAAGACTTTGATCAAATCGAAGACATCTTCACCAAATTTAAGTCTCTTAGGTTGCAACTCAAACAAAGTGGTCTTGAGAAAGAAGATGAACAATTGATTCAATCCATTCTTGCAAAATTGGGTCCTGCATATTCAGTTTATGTTTCTACCTTTTATGCTACAATGGATGCCTTTGGTACTAAGTTTACCATGCCTTCACTTGAGGAGTTTGATGCACAACTCACAAGAGAACAAGCCAAGCTACTACACATGGGCACATTGAAGTCACCTAGAAAACAGGCTCTAGTTGCAACACAAAGCACAAAAGATCCTAAGGCTTCACATAATAAGGAAAAGAAACACAAGGATTCACAGTCTAATAAGCAAGAGAAAGAATCAAAGAAAACCCCTAACTCTTCTTCCAAAGAGGAGTCTAATAAGAAGAAGAAGCCAAAGTGTTCTTATTATAAGAAATTGGGTCATGATGAAACTAAATGTTATGAGAAAAAGTTTGAAGAGATGTCACAACTTCTTCAAAAACATAACATTGAGTATTCTCCATCAACAACAGTTTTACCCAAGTCTTCTTCTTTGCCACAGTCATCATCTACATCTACAGGGACAGTAGGCATTGCAAATTAGACAGATAAAGGAAAAGGAAAAGCATTCTTTGCATCAACAAGTCTACAGTCAGAGAGATGGCTTCTTGATTCTAGAGCTTCTCATCATATGGCATCTTCATAGGGGATGTTCTCTTCATTTCAGTCATGTACTTCGCCACCTATTTCGATGGGTAACAATACATACATGCATACAAGTGGTAAAGGAACAATTGATGTTGGTGACTCATGTACATTCAACAATGTGTTGTGTGTACCTTCATTGACAACCAATCTCCTTTCCATCCATCAGATTACTCATTCTGGTGTAGGGAAGACAGTTGAGTTCACTCCTGATTTTGTGATCATTCGGGACTTGGAGAGCAGAGATATCATTGCAGTTGGGATGGCTGATCATGCATCTTGCCTTTATACCTTCTCCCATTTTGTTTCTGATGATGATGTAGATCCATTGGTTGACATTCACACTCATGCAGCAAGTGTGAATCATATTTCTAGGGAGAAGTTTGGTACTTGAACCTTGGTGTTCTTGCATCTACTTTGGTTCCTAAGGCTAGTTTTGAGCTTCTTCCTTCTTCTGCTTCTTCAGAGATTGGCATTGAGATATCTTCATCCACTTCAGTTGAGCAGGATATTGTTTGTCTTCCAGATACAGGTTTGTGGGATGAGTACTTGACAGGTATTTCAGACTTGTTTAGTGTATCCTATCTTGATGACTTGGAGGACATCATTGATGATATTCATCTCCTCTTTGAAGGAGTTGGATCTTCTACTTCAGATGAGCATACACCTTCTCTTCTTCACTTGTCACAGTTTGGCACCGGGTTGGAGTATCTTGAGTGTCATTTGGAGGAGACTTTGTCTTTGGAGATTGATGATGTTGAGTTTTCATCTTGTCTTGGATTGTCGCATGCAGCACCTGATCCTGTGGCATCTTTTGGTTGTGACATGTGGACACTTGACCAGTTTTCAGAGACAACATACATCATGAGGCTTTTTCCCTCATTCCTTGAGATGGAGCTTCTTCGACATCAGCCTTTGGACTTGTTTCTTCCTAAGGGGAAGAATGTTGTTTGTAGGCTTTGGATTCTTTTCAGCATTCTTCTTCAGGCATTCACCATCGGCACAGGAGCTGCTTCATTGTGGGGGGACCTACAGTCTCACATTTGCTCTCCTATGGGGGGGTACTTGATTGTATATATGTGTTGGATGTAGTCCTTGGGGGGTCTTGAGTCCTCCTTCCATCACATCTTTCATTTGTTTTTTGTATTCTCACTTTTGGAGAGGAGTTTTGTCCCATGAGGTTTTCTCCTTTTCTCCACTTGAGATTTGTTGTACATGGGTACCTAAGATGGCCTAGTAGCCAGGACCCATCCATCAGTGCATCTTTGTTTTAGTCAACTACTCCCTAAGTTGCACTTAAGGGGGGGTGTTGGTGTGAACATATAATTCATACATGTTAAGTTGACTTAGTGAGTCTTCTAGATGTCTAGGTGTTTCTAGTTGCGTGTTGAGTTGTTGATAGTTGGAGTGAGTTGTCTTACCCTCCACATGTGCAATTAGTTATCATGCTCTAATTGGCACATGTTGTTGGAATATCTCCACCTTTCACTCCACCCTTCTAGCTCTCACCTTGCCTTTATAAACAAGGCTCTCTCATTGTATTTCATACTGAATACAGCATGACAGTCTAATACAGTTGCTCCGTTGTTTTAGCATCTTCTCTTGTCATCTTTGTGTGGAAGGTTGTCTTGATTGCAGGTGATCCTGGCTTGTTGAGTCACATTGACTCTTACAAAAACTCCTTCCAGACTTTTGCTTCAGCTGATTTCTCTAAAGATTCAAAATGCGTGCTAACAGAATTTACTAGAGATTTCAAGTTACCAGATGGAGAGGCTGAAGGATCCTTTTGAAATGATGGCATGATCTTCTCTAGCATCTCGGATGCAATCTCCAACATCTCACAGTCTTCCATGTGAGATTTTAGAAGTTTTTCTTTGGCTTTGGCTTGAGAAAAAGATGTTTGTTTTCATTTTCTAGACTTGAGAGAGAGAGAGTCAAAATTTAGTGGTCCTTGAAATAGCTTAGGTTCATCTATTTCCATCATTTCTTTGTTCAAGAAATTCTTCACTACCTCTGTAGTGTCTCTTGCTAGAGATTGAGTCTTCTTTTCCTTTTGGATCTCAAAACTATCATCATAGGTCTTCTCTACTTATTCTTGTTCTTTTCCCTTGACCTCCTCTTCTTGACTCACTTTCTCCTCTTTTCTTCCTTCTCCTTCAACTCCTGAATCCCTAATGTCTGCAGTGGGATCCAGAGGAGAGATGTTACCTATGTTTACTGCTTCATGAACTTCCTCTTCCAAAACAGAGGAATCCAAGTCCTTAGACTTCTCATCTATCTCTTTTGATCCTTCTACATTTTTGTCAGAAGATTCTTCATTGGTTACATTTAATCCTTCAACATCCATGGTAGAAGGTTCTTCATCTGTTTCCTCTACAATAGGAAGATTGAATCTTTTGAAGTCATTCCAGAGGATGTCTTGTGTTTCTCTTGCTACTTGGTCAATTTCTCCAAGCATAAGTTTATTCATTCTTGCTTTACTCTAGAATTCATCCTTACAGTCCTTAAAGATCATGTCCATTTGCTTTAGAGTAATAGAAGGATAGAGCTGAATTGCAATATGTTCTCAGATCTCTAAGTCTTTTGCCTTTGCATTCTCTTTTCTTAGTTCAAGTACCTTCTCTAGAATTTTGGGAATTAATGATATAATTTCAATGAATGCTTTATTGCAAATATTCAAGTACCTGACAGTAGCTTCTTCTAAAATCCTCTTCTCTGTGTCACTGTATGTTGATAACTGAGAGGGGGGCAGTGAATAAGTTATCTTAATTACTTTAACTTTTTGTTCTTCTTTAACAACTAATGCAGCATCAAATCACATAAGCATGCATAACCATGAAAGTAGAAATAAAATAAATACACATAACACAATGATTTTGACATGGAAAATCCTATTAAGGGAAAAACCACGGGGTGATTAACTCAAGATTATATTCTCTGTTAAAAGAATAGAAGTACAAAATGGTACTTGCCAATTAGGGTTCATTGCCTGAGCACACTGCTCACAAGAGGCTCACTACCTACAAGAGACTCACTATCTACAAAGGATAAAAAAAAGTAACTAGGTGATTGAACTGATGAGAAGTATCCACATATGCTAAGGATCAGTTCTAGTTAGGCTCAATACACTAATCTACTGCACTTCATTCTTCCTCTTCTTTGGTGCTGCTGTCCTGTCACACACCAAACCTGTATAGCTACTTTCATGCTACTCTTTGCTTTTCTTCACACAATACAACACACCACACACACATTCATACCGAAATCAATCTGGTATATATATCTGCATCAATGATTTCAATCATCTTTCTAGTCAGCATCCAAAAAACTCAAGATATTTCTAAACTGTGGTCTGTTGGCTGAATCCATGCTTGCTAAGTGATGCATATCAACAAGATAGTTATAGAAGTCATCAATCATGTCGGCCAATCATGAATGATACCTCAAGAAACTTGATCACCATCAATATCTCATCTGGATTAAGGTCTGATGCTTTGTCGGTCAGTTCTTCCTCAGTCTTCTCTGCCAAACAAGAACCCAACACTTAGGTGTTCATATCTTTTCACTCTTTCATCACTGGAGGCTCAATCTCTGGAATTTATTAGTCACGGTACTCCTCTTGACTTCCCCAAGTCTGCACTTTACTGAGATACTTTCTCTGAGAGATCTGTACTTGATTATCGAACCTTGCTGCATGCTCTATTCTTGCTCACCGGACCAAAATACTCTTCAATCTGACTTTCGGTATAGACATACCATGTCCTACTGATGTGTGGGATGGACTTTGTTGCCATCAATGACAACACTTATGAAGCCATATAGTGTCTCTTGCCAACAATCTCCCCCTTTGGCATTGATGGCAACACTTAGTAAAAAATGACCAAGTGTTATAGCATACTCCCCCTTGGCTGATGCTCTGTTCTTATATACACTTTTTCTGGAGCTCCCCCTTAGCTAGATTCCACATTTTTCACTTCTCCTCACTCCCCCTTTGACATCAATGGCAGAGGGTAGGATCTACATACCAAAATTTCCAAAAACAATCTATACTTGGCTGCATAAATATATATACATAACATACTTACATATACTAAAGTATATCTACAAAAGTTGTCTTCAACTAGACAAATTTTGTTGCCCAACTCTACTTCATCTTGTCCAAAATTGAGATGTGACCACTCAATAGGAATGCAAAATCTTCTGCCCTCTTTAGACTTGTCAAATCACTAGTCCGGCCTGTAGTCTGAGCATCAGTTAGGTCCTCATGCATGGCCTCTAACTTAGGGATAATTATCCCTCTAAGTTCACCCATCCTACTTATTATATTCTTCCTTTCCTTTTCAAGTTTCTTTAGTTCATTTAGAATGACAATAGTTTGACATTCTTGGTTTATTATGGATGTGGTGAGAGGATCAAAATTCTGAGATAAACTTGATAGTTTATCCTCTTGTTCTTTCACTTTCTTCTCAATATCCTTTGTCACTTTAGACTAGGATAAATACAATTTATATATTTCTCAGCCATCTTTAAGAGCATTTTCTAAGCTCTTTATTCCAATATCCATATTTCTCCTATCATTTGTTATTAGCCCTTGTACTTTGGAGAATCTCTTACCTAAAAACTCTTTCCGGACTTTCTCTTCTATTGCTTTCTCTAAAGAGTCAAAATGTGTATTAACAGAATTAACAAGAGATTTCAAATTACCAGATGAGGAGGCTGAAAGATCCTTCTGAAAGGATGGCATGATCTTCTCCAATACACCGGATGCAATCTCTATCAGCTCATAGTCTTCCATGTGAGACTTCAGAAGTTTTTCTTTTGCCTTTGCCTTTGCTGAAGCAAAGGATGCTATCTTCATTGTTTGAACCAAAGAGAGGGAATCAAAATTGAATGGTCCTTGAAACAGTTCTGGTTCATCTAATTCCATCGTTTCTTTTGTTAGGAAGTCTTTGACTACTTCTGCAGTGTCTCTTACCAGAGATAGAGTTTTCTTCCCTTTTGTGGCATTAGAGCTATCATCTGGGGTTTTCTCTGTTTGATCTTTTTCTCTTCCCTTGACTTCTTGATAACTTTTCTCATCTTTTCTTTCTTCTCCTTCAGTTTCGGAGTCAGTAGGGGGATCCTAAAGAGAGATGTTTACTTCTTCAGGGACTTCCTCTTCTGGAGCAGAGGAATCTAGATCCTTAGTTTTCTCCTCACCTATCTCCTTTGATTCTTCTACAATTTTCTCTGAAGGATCTACCTTTGATGTACTTAGTCCTTCATCATCCATGATAAAAGGTTCATCACTTGAGTCCTCTATAATAGGGAGATTGAATTTCATGAAGGCATTCTGGAGGATGTCTTCAGTATCTTTTGCCACTTTGTCAGTCTCTCCAAGCATAAATTGATTCATTCTTGGTTTTCTCCAGAACTCATCCTTGCAATCCTTGAAGATCATGTTCATTTGTTTTGGAGTGATGGAAGGGTAGAGTTGAATAGCTATCTATTTCAGGATCTCCAGGTCCTTTGCCTTAGCATTGTTCTTTCTTATTTCGAGTTCCTTCTCTAGGCTTTTGGGAATTAAGGAGATGATTTCAATGAATGCTTTGTTGTAGATGTTTAGATACCTAACTGTAGCTTCTTGAAGGATCTTCTAATCAACTTCATTATAATTATCATAAAATTCAGTCATTGGTTTCAAGTTCCCATCCATGGGTAAGTGCAAAAATATGGGGGGCCAAAAAGTGGCCAAATTGTTTTTAAAAAAAAATAATACAAAACGCGAGCACATTATGGTTTGGTAATGACGAGCCTAAGGCTCATCAAAACCAAACCATAATGCACTCGTGTTATAATGCAAGTGCATTATCACCTATTATAAATAAATAAAAAATGCATCTCATTTCATTTCATTTATTTTTTCTCCACTATTCTCGCAATCTGCAAACCCTAGGAAGTGCGTTCGCATTTTGGATTCCTCAATTCAACACAAAAATCTTATTGATTCATCGCCAAAATGCCGCCACGATGTTGAGCACACCAAAGGAGTGAGTTTATTTGTCTTTTTGTTTGAATTTGCTTCAAAATAGGTAGGTTTGAGTTGTTTTTTGATGTATATTTCGTTAATTTTTAGGAAATATTAATGCACCTCCTCCTCCTCCTCCTCAAAATCCACAAAATCCTGTGGAACAACAACCTCCTCCATCCATTCCTCGACATGCCCCTGGAACACAAGAAAATATAATGGGGCAAATTGAAAACAACAAAAATAAAATTGAAGATATAATTGCAAGGTTGAAAGATCCTTCCACTTCAACCTTGCGTAGGTCCATGCTTGCTGAATCTCTTGAATCTATGTTATCAAATGTAGATTCAATTAGCAAGCAAATAACTAGTTGGATGGATAAGAGGAGAGAGTTTAGAGATTATTATGCAGACAAGCTGTCATACCAAGATGTGAAAAAATTATAAATTACAAAATTAGACTTGTGTTCGATTTTCACAAACCCACAAACAAATCAACCTCCACCCATTACTTGCAAGAGGTTTCCTATCCATTGGTGCAACAACCAAGTGATAAGGGACAATTTTGGGCAAAGGTGGTGGATAGTTTTTGACCATCCTCCATGCAATAATAATGAGGTCCCACAATACTTTTTGAGGAAACTCTACTACGATTTTATCCTTAATAAATTGCCAAGCTATTTTTATATGTGGGACTTCTAGGGTAGAGGTGGGGGATCAGAACAAGATAGACTAGGGGTACTTCTTGACCCACAATAGGTAGTGAGATGAGTAATCAGTAGACCAGCCCATGAGCATGTTTCTATCCCTTCCATTGTGAAGGAGAGTGTTGAGGTCAATACACTTTAGTCCATTAGTGCCTTGACCCAGAGCATCATAGAGCATGCTAGTCCTGTAGCATAGAGTGGGTTGGGAGATTGTGAGGAGTAGGGTCCCATCCCATTTTTGTAAAACTTGTGGATCAGCCTATGGTTATGACCCCATGGATAGTCAAGACGTAGGTGCATAGGCTACATCTGTAGCTGAGTAGATGGTGATGACATATACCCTCCTGAGTGAGACTTTTGGCCTTGATACTCAGGTAAATATTAGCATGTTTATTGAATTTAATTTATTAAATTTTATTTTTGAAATGCAAGATTAACTAATTTAGTTTGATGATTTTAATGAAATTTCAGGGTCATAGCTTTGATGCAGTTTTCAGTGGTTCTCCACCTGCATATTACACTAGATCATCTACTATCGGGGTATGTAACTAGTAAACAATTATAAATCTTACATGTGAATAGCATCATTATATGAATGGTATTCTAATATCTGATTTTGGATGTTGAATAGGTTAATACTGGAGATTTCACGGCAACACCTTCCAGCAGTGGTGGACTTCAAAGCTTCACGGAGGTAATAAAATAAATAGTTTAATGAATGAATTGTACTTACTAGATTTTTGTATGTGACTTGTGTGCTTTATTGTGTGTACTTCCATGTTTAGATGAACATGTGTGTATGTTAGGAGCCATGATTTGCATCACTATTATAGTTTTCGTAATTGAATAATGTTGTTTTATTTCTAGATGATGCAGGCTACGGAGACACCTCCTGATGTTCATAGGCCAATGGAGCATGGTGTGACCTCTACAAGTCATAGCTCCATGGCATTGATAGGGGTATGAGGCAGATTAGTAAATTCCAATTTACATTCATTGTTATAGTTGTCTATTTTTGAGAAATCAAAAGATTATTGATTTGAAGTTTAATTTCTATCTAGATGGTTTCTATAGGACATGACATCACCATGGCCTATTCCTGCTATTGAGGCAAGTGAGGAGACAGATTATATGGTAGCGGTAAGTAATTATTTTCTTAAATGTTTCATTTTTTATAACATGTAATTTCTATATATTAATGTCTATACTTTTTATTGTAATAGCTAAAGATGCAGGAAGAACTAAATAGGAGGAGCAGCCCTCAAGTTTGTAGTAGACCACCCACATGCGCGTCTCCATCCCCTAGAAGATCCAAGGCTGCCTGTGATCTATTCTCTTCACCAGCCAGAGGGGAATGACTTTTTATTGTGTTCCTTTGTTGTATGCCTATATGGCATTTGTGGACATATATTTTGTGTTGTATATAGTTGACATTGTATGCCTATATGGCATTCTTGTAAGCCTATATGGCTATTTTGTATATATGTTATACTTATATCGATAGATATTGATGTATGCCTATATGGATATTTGGTTAATACAAATCTTTTTTATTGATGGCGTCCATACTTGCATTATAAATCCACATTTGAATGGATATTTGTAGATGGCTACTTCAAATATTTAAAGTCCAATTGTATTACATAGGATGTTTGTTGATCCAATAAGCTTGCTATTGTTATTCAAGTATCACCTAAACCTCATTTTGGAACTAAAAGATAAAAGTTGTATTTAAAAAAAAAATGAATCATCATGTTGAACATAAAATATTAATATTCTTTATGAGTAGCATACAATGTCAACTATATGCAATACAAAAAAATGAATCATCATGTTATTCTTTATGTTTGAGATCCTGAAAATGACTAAGTCTGGTAGCCTGATATCTTGAAACACTGGGATGAATATCCAAGTCATTAGGATGATTGCACCATGAGAAAAAGTTATTAAGATGAGCGCCTAAAGGAGACTTTCTTAAACATTCAAACATTGAGCAACAAGCATGAAGGGTTAAGGTGCAATTTGCAACTCATAAAGCCTCAAAAGGGTGCCCAACTTGGAGAGAGCATTCATTTAAGACAAGGCACCCATTGACACCTATTCCACGATAAAAGTGAGCCTAAGGTGGAAGGAGAACAAGCCTCTAGTAAGTGAAGCACACCTATTGTCTAAACCACTTCATTATGGTGCCCTAGCATGAGGAGGAGTATATAAGTCAATAGGAAATGGCACCTAGAATGCAAAAAAAGTTCTAAGTGGCATTTTCAATAAGCATCAATTCACCTTGAGCTTTCAATAAATACATCAAATTGAGCCCCATAAGCCTAGGCACCCTTTGCCTTCAAAAGAACCTTGTATTGGCGCCTTGGAGGAAATCAACTTACAATGACAAGTCTTGGAGGTTTCTCATTTTGGATGATGTCTTTTGAGATTAACTACAATGATTGAAAGTTAAGATGAGTGGAAAGAACCTATCTTGAACCTTAGGTGCCCTTCATGTAATTTCCCACCGTCATGAGCGCCTAGATCTAAGGAGTGAATGAAGGATCTTAACATCAAGAAGCATGTTATCAATCAACTTGGAGAAGTCTTTGACAATAATTATGATGAATTGAGTACATGGAAGTAAAGGAAGTACATATCAACTCCAAAGTGTGCTTAATGATCAATAAGAAATTCTTCCAAAGCAAAGGCACTCATTGTGAATTTTCCTACTAGTTTTGGTGCCTTGAAGTCTAAGTGCATGAAAATCATGAGGATGAGTGCTTAGGGATGAGATAGTCTTCATAAGAGTTTAAATAAGAACATCATCAAAATACGCCTTGGTAGAGAGACTTGAGACCATCATCAAATAAGCCAAAATATCTATCTCCAATCTAGGTGCAAATTCTAGCTCCTCCCAACTCAAATGAGTGCCCAAGTTGAAGTCAACTTTCATCTATACAACCCTCAGATTGTGCCTTGATTGAGGAAGGGATTTGAACCTCAAAATTTAATCATCTCAAGAAAAAATCTTCCTTAGACACTTGGCATTTGATTGAAATCATTGAGAATGAGAAAGAACCACCTAAGGATGTAAGGCACAATTTTCACCCATACAAGGCTAAATTGCGCCTAAGGTAAATAACTTGATTTCATATCAATAGGTGAGTGCCTTGAGAGAAAGGATCACTCTAGGTCATTTTTTATTGTTGAAAGCACAAAAATGATAAAGATAAAGGCAATTGAGTTAGGCACACTTTAGCCTCTAAGGACACCTCAATGAGTGCCTTGGGTGAAATTGCATGAGATGACCTTTTGGAGTGAGCACTTGAAAGATAGAATTCATTCTAAGACATGTCTCATCATTTAGAATTGCAAAATTGCAAGTATAAAGACATTTAAATCTAAGCGCACTCTCCATCAATACAAACCCATTCTGGCACCTAAGGGAGAAATTGCATTGAAAGACACCTTTTGAATGAATCTCTTAAGGGAGATTGACCTCTCTAAGCCATTACAATTGTTTGAAATCATTTAAAGTGATAAATATGGACCAACTTGTGTTAGGCACTCTTTGCTCTTCTTTTTACCTATATATGCACCTAGATTTGTAGTAAGATTATTCCATGTTTAAAGAGGATTCCTTTGTGTTATAAAATGTTTATCATGAGGATTGATGTGTTTCTTGGTTTGTATTGTAGGAAGATTGAAAGAAAAGGTAAGAGCAAGAGCTTGGAGTCACCTAGAGTCATCATGTAGCTGCTCAAAAGGAGCCTTTCACATTCATTCATGCCAAAGAGTTAAGATGGAAGTAATCACTACCAAGGAAACACCACTTCAAGAGGTAGCTGCTCCAAGAGGTCACAACAAGATATATTTCAAGTCTTCTTCATCAACGACATCACCAGTTACATCATGTTTGAAGACTTCCATCTATCACTTCAAGTTCCATTCATCTTCAAGTATCAACTAGATTCTTCATCAATCATCGCTTCAAGATCAGCATGTAGCCACTCCAAAGGAACTTCTCATCATCATCAAGCATTTGAAAGACATCCATTCAATTTCAAGTCCCTCTGATACATTCAAGCCTCCTTGAGAAGTCATCTACTTCACACATAAGGTAAAGTGTTATCATCAATATCTACACTTCAAGGGACCTTTCAAGTTGGAACACTTCTTCATCGAACATTTGAAGACATCCATCCAAGCTTCAAGTTCTTTCACAATCTTCAAGTCTAGGAGAAATTACATCTAGTGAACTCATTAATTGGCACCTAGGAGGAAAAGACCTTAAACTTACATTATTGAGTCAGCACTTTAGAAATTGAGCCATTCTTAGTCAATTGGAGTCATAAAATATCAAATACAAGGTCAAATTAGACTTAGGCGCCCCTTCATGTAATTTCCCACCATCATGAGTGCCTAGATCTAGGAAGATCGTCCAATTGTGCCTAGGAATAAGATACAAGTCCAAGACCTCAAATTTGAGCACCTAGAAGTGTGATGGATTGAAGAAGCTACATTGGTGCCTAAGGGTAAGTTGTATCTAATGACATCACCTAATTGAGCACCTAGGAGATATAAAGCTTAACATTGACATGAGGACAAGTGCTTAGTAAAGGAGAGTTTCTCAAACATTTAAACATGTGAATGAAGTCATAGAAATGCACTAAGTCATCTAGGCGCCATTTTCCCCTTGTGTACCCTTACATTTGCACCTAAGAAGAAGTTGTTTCAGTTCATTGGAGTGTTTGAATATTGAGGATTTCTTAGCAATGTTTTGCAACTTTACACTGCCTCTTTCTGACGATTTTTGGGGCAGCAGAAAACCTTTCACCACAGGCAAACACCTTAGAGATATAAAAAACCAAGAGAGGTTATTGTAGAGGCACTCTACATGATCGTGTTTCCTTAAACAAAATGTTTCTAAGTGACACAATTTTTGAGTAACATCCCGTCAAAGATTGTTGCCTTTTTGCACTTTAGATTCTTCAGGGATATCGTCAGTACAATGTAGCTCGGACTATTTCGACATGTTTGGGTGAAAAATAGGACCATGCCTAGCATAAATGTACCCATCCAGACATGTTGGAATAGTTAGTTTGGTCGCATTAGGAGCAGGATGAACATTACACCCCTTTGCAACTTTACACTACCTCGTTCTGACGATTTTTGGAGCAGCAGAAAACCTTTCGCCACGAGCAAATTTCTCAAAGATATAAAAACTAAGAGAGGTTATTGTAGAGGAACTCTACGTGATTACGTTTCCTTAGACAAAATGTTTCTATGTGACACAGTTTTTGAGTAACATCTCATCAAAGATTGCTGCCTTTTTGCACTTTGGACTCTTCAGGGATATCATCGGTACAATGTAGCTCAGACTATTTCGACATGTTTGGGTAAAAAATAGGACCGTGCCTAGCATAAATATACCCATCCAAATGCGTTAGAATAGTCAGTTTGGTCGCATCAGGAGCAGGACACCAAAAATGCATAACATGATGATGTAAAAATGTGTATATGTATAAAAATGCAGCAGAAAATTAAAAAAGACAAACCTTACAAATTAATGTGCATACTTACAACTCAATGTAACATGACTTTACAAAATCAATGTGAATACTTACAAATTAATCCAATGAACCATCCAGGTTTGCTCTATTCTTTATTGTGTCAAGTATTGCTTCATGGTCAGACTCACGCACCTTCCACAAGATTTTGTTCAAAGGTCTACCCCAATACTTTATCAAATGAACATTGGATGCAATGACAAGGTTCAAGTAATGAAGAATCTTCTGATGCATGTCAAAGTCCTAAAATAGCCAAACATTAACACTCTTATGTGGGTACCTTCTAAGCCATGTTCCAGTAATAACCACTGAGCCTGTAGGGTATTTGATGTTTTCTCCATCTGTAATAGGGGCCTCTAATTTCTTTTTGGCCTCAACGCAATGACATAAGTAATATACTGTTCCCTCTTCATTATCTTCATCTGTAATAACTGCATATACATGCCCTACATTGATATGTGTAGCAAATTAGATGAAATTAGTCAACATTACAAAAACACTACAAACTAAGATGACATTACCTGGTTGAACTAGATGAAATTAGATGCATATACGTGCCCTATATTACTTGGTTGAACTAAATCTGATATGTGGTCAAAGTCAACTGATGATTCCATCTGTATTAGTTCTAGTGTTGTTGGGGGTTGATACGTGTCAAGTGGGCTAAGATAACTTAACTACCATTCGTCAATCCACTCCTTTGACTCACACTCATCCCAAACATGAATTGTATAGGTAGAACAAAAGCATGACATCTTTTGCGTATGGATACTCCATGAACCTACAATTGAGCTTCTGAAAGAGTGCATCTCATTTGATCCTGTCAGTGTACAACAGTCCTCATATGGTGTAATGTTAGTATCATGTATCAACCAAAAAAATCTACAAACTGAAGACTTACCTTCATTACCTGGACCCATAGAAGCATCACACCACTCAACAATTGATTTTACATCTGTCAACTTTGCATTGTCTTTATACTTAACTCTTCTCGTGCTATGGCTCTTTTGATACATGCTCCTGCACCATCATGCTCCCCCTTTCCATGCTTGGCCTCACAAAAGTTCCACATATGTTGAATACCTATAAAATTAGGCCTCCTACTCAGCCAATAGAAATTTTGTGAGTTCTTGAATTGTGACGCACAGTTATCTGACCATATGATATGTTGACTGAACGATATGCCCCTTCTAGCATAATTTATTGTAGAATATTTGACCTTCCTCTCTTTCACATAAAATTCTTGATATGAAGTCTCTTGAAGATGTTGATGGGGCACATATGGCATAGCCCTGCAAAACATTGTTAGTATGCATATCTAAACATAGAGACCTATAAGAATCAAAATGGTTAGAAAATTCAATATGTAATCTACAACAAGTAGTGTGTGTGTGATTTATCTTGACATAGAAAGGTTTTAGCATTTCAAAATATCTTTGACAAATTTTAATTTGAGGATACTTCTCTAAAAATTTACCATAAAATTGTGTTTGAGTCTCATCCAAAAAAATGCTTTGGATGTGGCTCACGGTTCTGACTACCAATTCTCCTTCTTACCACATCCCTTTGATTTTAGAGATACCCTTGTGTAATTCCTCCAAAAGTCTTCAATTAGTGATCTCAATGCTTCAACAATTGGTTTATCTTTTCGTGGTAGTCTCCCTATGAACGCCCATAATTCATTGGCATTAGTGTCCTCAATTCTTTGGCATCTTCCAATGGCTCTTGATAAATTTTTCCTATTAATTATCAATTCTTGACTCATCTTTCTAATGAGATGAGCTTTCATCATTTGACTACTTACTATAGTCGATGTAATCACACGCCGTGTTGCATTACTATCTTTTGTGTGTGAAGTGTTACCCACACTCTCATACGCACTCATTAGATTCTTGAGAATAGATTTTTCATTTAAAGCCTTTGATATTATCAACCCAAGAATCTTCATGATGGACCTATACTTTATACTTCACATCATTTCAATGAATAGTTGACATCTTGCAGTCTCATTTAACTTTTCAAAGAACAATCTCCAAATCTTATGAGCATATCTTCTACAAGTACGTTTTGGAATCTTACCTTCCATGGGCTGTAAAATATTCTCATCAATATCAATCAAATACTTTGGCTTTCTATGCAAAATTCTAGGTGGTGTTAAGTTAGGTAAATTCATCTCAACACTAGGAATTTCATCAATATTTAAATGAGATGGGCTAGATGGCATACCTTCGATCGAAGATGGAATAGATGACATACATTGAGGTCAAGGTGGGAATGATGGCGTACCTCCTTCATCACATGTGAGTGATGATGTACTCTCAACTTGAGATGTGGTAGATAGTGTCCCTACATGTTGACTTGTGGTATACGACATGTCTCCAACTATGGTATTCAAATCTCTCGTAGCACAAAGTTTTTGCATTCGTTCTCTTTGTGCCACCAATACCATATCTCTTTGTGATGGTTGTGGTTCCTCTTCAATTGGTATGTCTTCATTTATCATGTCCAATTTCCTCTTCTCATGAAGTTCCCTCATAGCTACTGCTTTCTTTGCATTCTTTACATTCTTAGCTTCTATCTCTTCCTATGTTGGTTTAATTCTTGATCGTTTCCTTGGCATGACGGAGAATTTGTCTGTAGCATGATAAAGAGACCAATATTACTTCCTAAGAAATGAATATAAGATAATAGTGGGATTGTATTTTTATTATGTTGTAAGAATTTATTCTTGTATAGTTTGAGATCATGGTATGTTAAGGTCTGTTTATTACACATAATTATTAAAGAGCCCAAGTGTAGAAAATATACATGGCATCATGTGAGATTGTAGGCTGCTTTCTTAATTGGGAATGTGTCTATTTTAAACATGTATGATAAAGCATGATAATGTAATTCAATCAGAATTAAGGAAAATGTAAAGAACATGCATGTAAAGACTTGACATACCTAAAAAACAAAGATTTGAATGGAGAGAGTACCCAATTATGTAGTGTTTTTTTCTTCTTGCATCAAACTCCTCAAGAATTTGAGTTTTTCACCACTTGCTTCCTTTTCAATGTTAAATTGAATAACACTCAAATATAATTACTAACAACAATACTATTAACCAATCTATAATGTTAAATTCCTAAAGTTGAATAGATATATATCAAACTTGGTGTGAAAACTATGTTATTTCCTACTTCTCAAGTTGGCAAAGCAGAAAAGGTGGTGGAAAGATCATGCAAAGGTGGTACAATGTGTCAAATGTGCATGTGAACTTCCCAACAATATGAAAGCACTTCTTTTTTGTCGGAGCATGTGCAGAATCAGTATGAAAATAGAGCATGTGGGCCTGGATCACGGGGGTCAACAATTTTTTACCATTTCTATAGCAAGACAAAATGCGAGCGCGTTATAACGCACTCATGTTTTGTCTTGCTATAGATTGATCACATCCTGTGCATTATCTTCCTTAACACAAGCAAGGATGACCACATCCTGTGCTTCATCAACTGACACTTCCAAGCCTTACAATTCCTCTTAAATACGGGAGGATCCATGACTGGAAGAGCCAAGCCACTTGGTCCCGCCTTGCTGAAGGATGACATTCTGGGAGAATTAGGAGATTTACCTTTGGAGATCATATAATCTTTAAATGCTTTCCATATTGGTAGGTCCTCCACATCAGAGAAAAACCACTGATGGTGTCTGAGAAATAAGAAATTCTTCATCTCTTTGGTGATCCATTTCTCTTTCCAAACCTTCCCCTTCAGACTTGAATGACCACAAGGTTTTTGAGGGAGAACTTTTCCTATTTCCTGCAAGAGCTTGCCAGATGCTCCGCCATATGATAGGCATAACAATGAAGGGGCAATCCCTCATAATCAAGTTCTTGATAGAAAATGCCCATTGAGGAAGAAAGATAGATCTTCTTTGGAAGTAGAAGTTATAGTTTGTGACAAATCCTTATCCAAGCATAAATAGCAGGGGTTTTGTCAAGCGATTGCCAATCCACTTCCACAAAGTCTCCTGAAGACTTCTAGATTGATTCCAAAACATCCACACCACAAAACTGGAGAGGCAATCAATATAATCAAACCCATAAATCTGCATTTGATGACAGAAACTCTCTTCAGGCTAGATTAAGAGTCCAACATTTCAGCTCAAGTTTAAACCCATCAACATCTAAATAACCTGAATACAAAATCTATGTTTACCTATCTTTAGAACTCAACCGTCAATGTCAAACCCTAATTCCTCAACCCTTAACTCTGATCCGTCAACCCTCAACCCTATCCCTAAACCCTAAACACTAAACCCTCAACCCTCAACGTCAAATCCTAATCCCTCGATCCTTCACTCTAATCCATCAACCCTAAACCCTATCCCTAAACCCTCAACACTATACCTTAAACCCTAATCCCTCAACCCTCAACCCTAAACCTTATCCCTAAACCCAAATCCCTCAACCCTAATCTGTCATCCATCAACTTTAATCCCTCATCCCTAAACCCTAAATGCTATCCCTATTCCTAAACCCTCAACATACTCGATACTATACCTTAAACCCTAATCCCTTATCCCTAAACCCTCCAACCCTATCCCTAATCCTTATACCCTCACTCTACTTTAACCATAATCCCTCGACCCTCAACCCTATCCCTAAAACCTTGACCCTCGAACCTCAACCCTCAACCCTTAACATCAAACCCTAATCCCTCAACCCTTAACTCTGATCCCTTGACCCTCAACCATATCCCTAAACCCTAAACCCTAAAGCCTCAACCCTCAACCCTCAATGTCAAATCCTAATCCCTCGACCCTTTACTCTAATCCATCAACCCTAAACCCTATCCCTAAACCCTCAACACTATACCTTAAACCCTAATCCCTCAACCCTCAACCCTAAACCATATCCCTAAACCCTAATCCCTCAACCCTCAACCCTAATCCTTCATCCCTTAACTCTAATCCCTCATCCCTAAACCCTAAATGCTATCCCTATTCCTAAACCCTCAACAAACTCGATACTATACCTTAAACCCTAATCCCTTATCCATAAACCCTCCAACCCTATCCCTAATCCTTATACCCTCCACACTCTACTTTAACCCTAATCCCTTGAGCTTCAACCCTATCTCTAAACCCTTGACCCTTGAACCTCAACCCTCAACCCTGAACGTCAAACCCTAATCCCTCAACCCTTAACTATGATCCCTCGACCCTCAACCCTATCCCTAAACCCTAAACCCTAAAGCCTCAACCTTCAACCTTCAACCTCCAACGTCAAATCCTAATCCCTCGACCCTTCACTCTAATCCCTCAACCCTAAACCCTATCCCTAAACCCTCAACACTATACCTTAAACCCTAATCCCTCAACCCTAAACCTTATCCCTAAACCCTAATCCCTCAACCCTCAATCCTAATCTGTCATCCCTTAACTCTAATCCCTCATCCCTAAACCCTAAATTCTATCCCTATTCCTAAACCCTCAATAGACTCGATTCTATACCTTAAACCCTAATCCCTTATCCCTAAACCCTCCAACCCTATCCCTAATCCTTATACCCTCCACACTCTACTTTAACCCTAATCCCTCGACCCTCAACCCTATCCCTAAACCCTTGACCCTAGAACCTCAACCCTCAACCCTATCCCTAAACCCTTGACCCTAGAACCTCAACCCTCAACCCTCAAGGTTAAACCCTAATCCCTCAACCCTTAACTCTGATCCCTCAACCCTCAATCCTATCCCTAAACCCTAAACTTGAAAGCCTCAACCCTCAACGTCAAATCCTAATCCCTCAACCCTTCACTCTAATCCGTCAACCCTAAACCTTATCCCTAAACCTACAACACTATACCTTAAATCCTAATCCCTCAGCCCTAAACCCTAAACCTTATACCTAAACCCTAATCCCTCAACCCTCAACCATAATCCATCATCCCTCAACTCTAATCCCTCATCCCTAAACCCTAAATGCTATCCCCATTCCTAGACCCTCAATGGGCTCGATACTATACATTAAACCCTAATCCCTTATCCCTAAACCCTCCAACCCTATCCCTAATCCTTATACCCTTGACACTCTACTTTAACCCTAATCCATCGACCCTCAACCCTATCCCTAAACCCTTGACCCTTGAATCTCAACCCTCAACCCTCAACATCAAACCCCAATCCCTCAATCCTTAACTCTGATCCCTCGACCCTCAACCCTATCCCTAAACCCTAAACCCTAAAGCCTCAACCCTCAACGTCAAATCCTAATCCCTCAACCCTTCACTCTATCCCTCAACCCTAAACCCTATCCATAAACCCTTAACACTATACCTTAAACCCTAATCCCTCAACCCTCAACCCTAAACCTTATCCCTAAACACTAATCCCTCAACCCTCAACCCTAATCCTTCATCCCTCAACTCTAATCCCTCATCCCTAAACCCTAAATGCTATCCCTATTCCTAAACCCTCAACAGACTCGATACTATACCTTAAACCCTAATCCCTTATCCATAAACCCTCCAACCCTATCCCTAATCATTATACCCTCCACACTCTACTTTAACCCTAATCCCTTGAGCTTCAACCCTATCACTAAACCCTTGACCCTTGTAACTCAACCCTCAACCCTGAATGTCAAACCCTAATCCCTCAACCCTTAACTATGATCCCTCGACCATCAACCCTATCCCTAAACCCTAAACCCTAAAGCCTCAACCCTCAACCCTCAACGTCAAATCCTAATCCCTTGACCCTTCACTCTAATCCCTCAACCCTAAACCCTATCCCTAAACCCTCAACACTATACCCTAAACCCTAATCCCTCAACCCTCAACCCTAAACCTTATCCCTCAACCCTAACCCCTCAACCCTCAATCCTAATCTATCATCCCTCAACTCTAATCCCTCATCCCTAAACCCTAAATTCTATCCCTATTCCTAAACCCTCAACAGACTCAATACTATACTTAAACCTTAATCCCTTATCCCTAAACCCTCCAACCCTATCCCTAATCCTTATACCCTCCACACTCTACTTTAACCCTAATCCCTTGACCCTCAACCCTATCCCTAAACCCTTGACCCTCGAAACTCAACCCTCAACCCTTAACATCAAACCCTAATCCCTCAACCATTAACTCTGATCCCTCGACCCTCAATCCTATCCCTAAACCCTAAACCCTAAAGCCTCAACCCTCAACGTCAAATCCTAATCCCTCAACCCTTCACTCTAATCCCTCAACCCTAAACCCACAACACTATACCTTAAATCCTAATCCCTCAGCCCTAAACCCTAAACCTTATCCCTAAACCCTAATCCCTCAACCCTCAACCCTAATCCATCATCCCTCAACTCTAATCCCTCATCCCTAAACCCTAAATACTATCCCTATTCCTAGACCCTCAACGGGCTCGATACTATACCTTAAACCCTAATCCCTTATCCCTACACCCTCCAACCCTATCCCTAATCCTTATACCCTTGACACTCTACTTTAACCCTAATCCCTCGACCCTCAACCCTATCCCTAAACCCTTGACCCTTGAATCTCAACCCTCAACCCTCAATGTCAAACCCCAATCCCTCAACCCTTAACTCTGATCCCTCGACCCTCAACCCCATCCCTAAACCCTAAACCCTAAAGCCTCAACCCTCAACATCAAATCCTAATCCCTCAACCCTTCACTCTAATCCCTCAACCCTAAACCCTATCCCTAAACCCTTAACACTATACCTTAAACCATAATCCCTCAACCCTCAACCCTAAACCTTATCCCTAAACCCTAATCCCTCAACTCTCAACCCTAATCCGTCATTCCTCAACTCTAGTCCCTCAAACCTAAACCCTAAATGCTATCCCTATTCCTAGACCCTCAACGGGCTCGATACGATACCTTAAACCCTAATCCCTTATCCGTAAACCCTCCAACCCTATCCCTAATCCTTATACCCTTGACACTCTACTTTAACCCTAATCCCTCGACCCTCAATCCTATCCCAAGACCCTTAACCCTCGAACCTCAATGTACTCAACCCTCAACATCAAACCCTAATCCCTCTACTCTTGACACTCTGATTTAACCCTAATCCCTTGACCATTAACCCTATCGCTCAACCCCAACCCTCAACCCTCAACCCTCAACCCTCAACATTAAACCCTAATTCATCAACCCTAAACCCTAATCCCTCAAACCTAAACCCTATCTCTAAACCATCAACCCTCAACACTATACCTTAAACCCGAATCCCTATCCCTCAACCCTTAACCCTTAAAACTTAAACCCTATCCCTACACCCTCAACACTTGATATTATATCTTAAGCCTTAAACCATCATCCCTAAAGCCTCAACCCTCAATCCTTAAACCTTCAACCCTAAACCCTATCCCTAATCCCTCTACCCTCGACACTCTAACCCTAACCTTAACATTAAATGCTAATCCGTCAACCCTAAACCCTAATCTATCAACCCTAAACCTATCCCTAAACCCTCAACACTATACCTTAAACCCTAATCCATTAACCCTAAAACATAATCCCTCAACACTCAACCCTAAACATTTTCAGTAAACCCTCAACCTTCTACACTATACCTTAAACCCTAATCCCTCAACCCTCAACCCTAATCCCTCATCCCTAAACCCTAAACGCTATCCCTATTCCTAAACCCTCAACCCTCGACACTATACCTTAAACCCTAATCCCTTATCCCTAAACTCTAAACCCTATCCCTCAACCCTTAACCCTTAAAAATTAAACCCTAAAACCTATCCATAAACCCTCGGCGCTCAACACTATATTTTAAACCCTAATCCCTTAACCCTCAGCCCTAAAGCCTCAACCCTCAATTGTTAAACCTTCAATAGTAAACCCTATCCCTAATCCCTCTACCCTCAACACTCTAACCCTAATCCCTTGACCATCAACCCTGTCCCTAAAACCTCAACCCTGAACCCTCAACTCTCAACATTAAACCCTAATCCGTCAACCCTAAACCCTAATCCGTCAACCCTAAACCCTAATCCCTCAACCCTAAACCCTATCCCTAAACCCTCAACACTATACCTTAAACCATAATCCCTCAACCCTAAACCCTAAACCCTATCCCTAAACCCAACAAAATTGCTTTGCCTTATGTTAGGTTGTTAAGCCCATCATTTTTGACACTCTTCTCTTAAAGATATTTGAGTTGCAAGAATAGGTCAAAAAAATGGCTATGAACTTTTTTAATGTTAGTAATGTTATATGGCATGTTTTTCTATCCCATCTGGGGTTCATTATGCCAATAGGTGTACACACTATGAGAAAAGCTTTGTGTATGGTACATCCACAGTGAGTAATTAACAGTTGAAATTAGAAGGATGATCATTATGAGAAAAGATTTGCATTGGAGTACATCTATGTTTCTTGCTGTCCACCCCGCACTTAGGGGAGGTATATTCTTATGAAATAGGAAAATAATCTCCCATTGTTTACTGGTTCTATCCACAAGAACTACTAAACTATACCTTAAATCCTAATCCCTCAACCCTAAACTTTCAACCCTAAACCCTATCCCTAATCCCTCTACCCTCAAAACTCTACCTTAACCCTAATCCCTCAACCCTTAACCCTAAATGCTATCCCTAAAGCCTCAACCCTAAACCCTAATCCCTCAAGGTCCTAAACTCTAATCCCTTAGCCCTAAACTCTAAATGCTATCCCTAAACGCTCAACCCTCAACCTTAAACCTTAATCACTCAATCCTTATCCACCCATCTCCTCCCCTATCTACCTCACTGCCATCTCTACCCTCCTCTACCCTCGACACTATACATACATACATATAGGCATACATAGATACATAGATACATACATACATATAGGCATACATACATATATACATACATACATACATACATACATACATACATACATACATACATATAGGTATACATACATACATACATGATTAATAGCCTTGAACATACAAAAAGTTTAAGAGGAACATAACGTGAGCGCATTATAATGCTCTCGTATTATTTCAAACATGACAAACAACACAAACTTTTGCAGAAAAGGAAAAATGCAAAGCAAAATATAACGCGAGTGCATTATAACGCACTCTCATTATGTTTTGCTTTGGGAATCCCAAGCCTTGGGCTTGGGATTTGCTTTGGATTTCCAACCCAAAGGCTTGGAGTGCCTTTTGAACAGCCACAGACGTGTTTTTCCATATTCTTCAAGATTTCACATAATTTTGTTTGTGCTAACCCTCAGATTTGCACGTGTTTCAAGGTCAAACAAATCAAACACCTGGGTAATGTCAGGCTTTCTCTTAGCTATTTGACGATGTGATTTTTTTCACATTTTAACAATGTTAAGCCTTTCATCTTTAATTTCTTTTGTTTGTGTGTCCATTTTTAGGCAAAAACCATTGTTTGGTCTTTTTTTCATTGTAAATTAACTATTCATTGAAATTTCAAAAAAATTACATATTTAGAAACTAGACTCCATTCTAAAAATATTAAAAAAAGAAGAAAATGATTTTCAATTAGTTTTCAAAATTTATAGGGGTAGCATGGCAAAAATTCTATTTTTTAGGATGTGTCCGTGCCTTGAAAATTAGTAAAAAATCAAATATTCATCAAAAAATTATCAGAAAAATTAGGCATAAACTACATGCTATTAGCTAATTTCTCACTAAAGCGATTTTTAAAATACCAAAAAAATTTGACCTTTTGAGGGAGCCACAAAACATGCTATGTTATGTTTTTTTGACAGAAACAACACCAATTTCTATGGCTCCCTCTTTTGAACCCCTTAATCTATTCCATTTAAAAAAAAAATAGTAGTTTAGAAAGTAGACTCGGAGCACTACGAACATTGTTTTGGTTGCATCTCAAAATTTTGAGTGTAACTATGCACAATTTCTCATCCAAGGACAGTATTTCCTGATTTCAGAAAAAAAGTGGCCACTTAAGACCCCTTTTTGGCCCCCCATCTTCTTGCACTTACCCCCACAGTGACTGATTTGATGATATCATCAATGTAGAGAGTAGGCCTTTCAATGAATTCTTCTACCTCTTCTTCCTTGTTATGAATAGTAGAGGGTTCACTGGATGTTTTCTTCTTCTTTTTCATTTTCTTGATCTCCTTATCAGATTCTGTCTCTTCATCATCCTTCTGACTTGTATAGGACCTTGTTGCCTTTTTCTTTTTTCTCTTCTCTCCCTTTCCGGATGTCTGGGCTTCTAATTTTTATGCCTTTTGGCTCTTAGAGGTGGTAGGTGCAGAGCTTTTGGAGGATTTGGTCTGGGAGGGGGCTTGCACCGGAGCACTTTCTTTTACTATTTCTTGCCTTTCTTTCTCTGCCCTTTCCATCTTCTCTCTATTGGCATCAACTGCCTCCTTTGATATTCCATGCCTCTTGGCAAGTTCTTCTACTTCCCTTCTCACTTTTCTCTTGATCTCAGGCTGTCTTAGTTCAACATGAACTTTTACACTCAGCTCTTGGAAGGTTCCAAACCTTTCTGCCTTAAGGTCCTTGGGCTGACTTAGCAGGTGTTGGATATGCAGCTCTAGGATTTTCTCATCAACCTCATACCCCATTGGCATGATCCATACTATTCTCGGTTCCACTGCCTCCATTAGGTATTGATCAGTGTCTACCATAAAGCACACTGTATCCATGTATTTCTCAACCAATGATTGGGGGATTCTTTCTCTAGCTTGCATCATACTTTGAAAGTTCTTGAAGTATCCCTAGAGAGTTGTATTTTGAGCCTTGCCATCACCAAGCCCATGCATGTAATCTCTCATTTGAATGGCAACTAGTCTATCATTTTGCCATACCCAACCACTAGATCCAGGTAGCTCATTCATAAAGTAAAAGAAAAAACACAGTATTAGCCCACCATACTTGAATGAGTTTTTCTTGTCCTTCTTGATCTTTTGTAGGTTTTCCAATAGTTGGCTCAAAAGAAGCTCACAAAGATCATAATCTGCATTCTCCCTTAACATCTAATAAGCAGCATAGATTGCAGTTCTGGATACAGAATTCTCCCTGCTAGAGTGATATATCTTATAGCCAATTATCATAGATGCAAACTTGATATCCGGATTAGTGATATCTTCTATATTCATTGCTCTCTTGTCAAATTTTGATCCAGTAGCCTGACTTACAGTTTGATTTTTGACTGATTTGAGAGTAGGCAACCCACTGGATGAGTGCAATCTGGTTACCGCCCTAATTGCATCCTTGGTTATCTTGAATGGCCTCATCAACCACATAAAGTTGTCATGCATTCTGCTCAAAACATACTGAACCCAATCATCTTTAGCAAAATAGGGGAAATGAATGCAATGTCCAAAATGTGTATCCCAGATGGCCTTGTACTAAGGTTTGAGTTCAAATGATTCATCTATCAATTCCTTGTGGTAGATATCTATCATCTTGGATTCCCCAAATTCTTCAATGTTTGCGTGTATGTAAACCCTAACATCTTCTACATGCAGAACTCCATGTGGAATGCTAGAAAATGCGCCTAGGGGATCAACTTCTAGGGATTTATAGGGATGTTTTTTGAATTTAGGGCGCGGCCTATCAGTGATCTTCACAACATTCAGAGTAGCCATATTTCAAAGATTTA
Organism: Cunninghamia lanceolata; assembly: GCA_027924645.1. Classification (NCBI taxonomy): domain Eukaryota; kingdom Viridiplantae; phylum Streptophyta; class Pinopsida; order Cupressales; family Cupressaceae; genus Cunninghamia; species Cunninghamia lanceolata. The sequence goes on from BSBN01000901.1 coordinate 4,161,751, forward strand.
GAGAGAGATATTAAGAGTAGAAAATACCTTTTACGCTTCTAGGGTTCACGATATGAGCCGGATCGGATTGCTGGATGAATCAACTTCTATGGTTGATCTTTGAGAGGTTTGATACAATTTTGTTGTAGAGCTCCTTTTCTCTTCTTCTCAAATGCAAATATACAAATGATGAATCAAAGAACCCTTTTATTTATGTGAAAACCCTAATTCCATTTTGTAATAAATGCACAACCTAAGTTATTTCTGTTGCCTTGTTTTCCTTGTTTTGAGAGAGATCTTTCCGGATCACTGAGATGCACCTAGAATGATAACTTACAATGTATCTCCCTTTCTCCAATCATTCCATCTAATGGCAAATCCAAATATTTCAATTTTGAATTATACTGGATCTAACTGTGAAAGTCCTACTTTTGTCGAATGACTGTCAAACTGGATTAATCTTGGATGATTAACCTTTTCAAACTCCTTGTGGATCTTTCAAATCTTTACCAAGGGTTATTTAGATGTTTCTCTGAGGGCCCTTTTAATCCGCAACCTTCCATGTGTCAATTTCAGGCACCAATTAACTGGCTGGGGGAACTTGTTTTCTTTTGTAACTCCCCCTAAGCCAGAGCTCATCTATTTAGTTTCCGAAAGGAATATCAGCACTAGATTCTGGTGCAAATCCATCCCCAACATTTTATGTACTTCTCTTCACCCAAATCTTGTTCATCTCCCTTTGAATTTCATCCGCATTTACTTTTCCTATTCCTTTGTCTTGGTTTTGATTATGATGTACCGGACCCTTTTTCTCCTGAATCTTACTTCTACAGAATTTAGCAATATGACCAAATCTATTGCAATTGTAGCAAACAACATTTCTTTGCATATCTGACTAGTATCCTCTTGATCTACATTGATTAGCCATATGTCGCATTTTATTGCATGAAAAGTATCTACCATTGAATGAATTGTTCATTTGCATATTTCTACACTCATGGGATTTGTGACCATACCTTTTGCAGTTAAAACACTGACCAAAGAAGGATAAATTAGTCTGATTCATTCTTCTTCTGCACTGATTTGCTTTATGACCAAAGTTATTGTAGTTGTGGCAGTATCCATTGAAGGATGGATATCTTTGAGCATTTGTTTGCCTTATAGAAGGTCTTCTAGACATGTTCCTTAGATTTCCTAATCCAGAGTTCTTCTGACTAGATCCAGAGCTTTCCCCTTTCTCATACACCAAGCCTTGCTTGTCATCTACCCTCTTTTGGCTTTCAAGAAGAACTTCAAGTTGAGCAGAGCTTATCTTGAATTTCTCTTTGTATTCATTTGTTGTTTGAAGATCCCTTTTAAGAGTGTCTATCTGATTCTCAAGTTGCTCTTCATTGTCTCTAGCTTCTTCAAGATTAGATTCCAGATGCCTGATTATTCTATCCATTTTGTGGCAGTCTTCTGACTTCTCCTTGAGAGATTGTTTTAGATTATCTTCACTTTTTCTTTTCTCTTCAATTTCTTGGGTGAATTTCATAACTCCTGATTCCATTTCATGTCTTACCATAATTACCTCTTTTGATAACTTTTCACATAACTTGGTTTTCTCATTCATATCTTCATTAGTATCACTGGCTTCACTTTGACTTGCTAATTGTTGAAGTAGTTCCTTTCTTTTCTTCATTGAGATACTTAGTTTTTCTTTGAGTTCATTTATGAAATCATCAGCTTGTTGGAGTCTTTCCCTCAGGTTATTTACTTCAGAGTGAGATTGCTCAAGATCATCTAGGGTAGACTGAAGTTGTTCCCTCATGTACCATACATATCCATTGAGATTTCTAGATCTTCCTCAAGCTATTAGGCTCTGTTAGGAGGAACTTAGCTTTGATACCAATTGTCGATAACTGAGAGGGGGGTGAATCAGTTATCTTAATTACTTTAACTTTCTGTTCTTGTTTAACAACTAATGCAGCATCAAATCACATAAGCATGCATAACCATGAAAGTAGAAATAAAATCAATACACATAACACAATGATTTTTACATGGAAAACCTTGTTAAGGGAAAACCCACGGGGTGATTAACCCAAGATTGTATTCTCTGTTAAAAGAATAGAAGTACAAAATGGCACTTGCCAATTAGGGCTCAATGCCTGAGCACACTGCTCACAAGAGACTCACTACCTATAAGAGACTCACTGTCTACAAGGTATAAAGAAAGTAACCAGGTTATTGAACTAATGAGAAGCATCCACATATGCTGAGGATCAGTTCCGGTTAGGCTCGATACACTGATCTACTGCACTTCATTCTTCTTCTTCTTTGGTGCTGTTGTCCTATCACATACTAGACCTATATAGCTGCTTTCACACTACTCTTTACTTTTCTTCACACAACACAACACACCACACACACCTTCATACAAAAATCAATCTGGTATATATATCCGCATCAATGATTTCAATCATCTTTCTAGTCGGCATCCAGAAAACTCCAAATATTTCCAAACTCTGGTCTGTCGGCTGAATCCATGCTTGCTAAGTGATGTGTATCAACAAGATAATTATAGAAGTTATCAATCATGTCAGCCAATCATGAATGATACCTCCAAAAACTTGATCACCATCAATATCTCATCCGGATTAAGGTCTGATGTTCTACTGATCAGTTCTTCCTCAGTCTTCTCTGCCAAATAGAAACCCAACACTTAGGTGTTCATATCTTTTCACTCTTTGATCACTAAAGGCTCAATCTATGGAATTTATTAGTCATGGTACTCCTCTTGACTTCCCCAAGTCTGTACTTTACTGAGATACTTCTCTGAGAGATCTGGATCTGATTGTCAGACCTTGTTGCATGCTCTATTCTTGCTCACTGGACTAAAATACTCTTCAATCTAACTTTCGGTATAGACATACCATGTCCTGCGGATGTGTGGGATGGACTTTGTTGCCATCAATGACAACACTCATGAAGCCACACAGTGTCCCTTGCCAACACTATATTCATCATAGAACTCTATTTTGGCTGTAGGTTCCCATCCACAGTGACTACCTTGATGATGTCATCAATGGAAAGAGTAGGCTTTTCAACAAATTCTTCTACCTTTTCTTCCTTATTTTTACTGGCAGAGTATTCTCTGGATGTTTTCTTCTTCTTCATTTTTCTTGATTTCCTCATCAGATTATGTTTCTACATCATCTTTGAGGCTTGTATATGAGCTTGTGGCTTTGCTCTTTCTCCTCTTTTCTCCTTTTCTGGATGTCTTGACTTCCGGTTTGGTGGTCCTTAAGCTTTTAGGAGTGGCAAGTCTAGAGCTCTTGGAGGATCTAGTCTATGAGGGGGCTTGTACCAGAATATTTCCTTTCTTTGCTTCTTGTTTCTCTTTCTCAACCTTCTCCATTTTCTCTTTGTTTGCATCTACTACCTTTTTTGATATGCCAAATCTTTTGGCAATTTCCTCAACTTCCCTTCTAACTTTCCTCTTTATCTCCAGTTGTCTTAGCTCAACATGTATTTTTACACTTAGTTCTTGAAAGGTTCCAAAGTTTTCTGCCTCAGGGTCCTTGGGCTGGCTCAACTGGTGTTGAATATGTAGCTCCAAGATTTTCTTGTCAACCTCATATCCCATTGGCATTATCCACACTATTCTAGGCTCAACTGCCTCCGGCATTGATCAGTGTCAACCATGAAGCATATTGTATCCTTGTATTTCTCAACTATGGATTGAGGTATCCTCTTTCTAACTTGCATCATGCTTTGGAAGTTCTTAAAGTAACCCCAGAGAGTTATGCTTTGAGCTTTACCATCACCAAGTCCATACATATAGTCTCTAATCTGGATTGCAACCAGTTTGTCATTTTATCAAACCCAACCACTTGATCTTTGTAGCTCATTCAACTAATAGAAGAATAGACACAGTATTAAATAACCATACTTAAAGGAGTTCTTCTTATCCTTCTTGATCTTCTGTAGGTTTTCTAATAGTTGATTTAAGAGAAGATCACATAGGTCATAATTTGCATTTTCCCTCAACATCTGATATGCTACATATATTACAGTCCCAGACACAAAATTTTCCCTGCTAGAATGATAGAACTTATACCCAATTATCATTGAGGAAAATTTAACATCTGGATTTGTGATGTCATCTATGGTCATTGCTCTCTTATCAAACTTAGATCTAGTGGCTTTAGTTATTGTCTAGTTTTTGATAGATTTAAGTGCTGGTAACCCACCAGATGAGTGCAGCCCAGTTACTGCCCTGATGACATCTTTTGTTATCTTGAAGGGCCTCATTAACCACATGAAGTTATCATGCATCCTAATTAGGACATATCAGATCCAATCATCTTCTGTAAAATAGGGGAAGTGTATGTAATGTTCGAAGTGTTTATCTCGGAGGGCCTTATATTGAGGTTTGTGTTCAAAACTCTCATCTATTAGTTGTTTGTGATAGATTTCCATCAATTTAGAGTCTCCACATTCTTCAATGTTGGCATGAATATAGACCCTAACATCTTCTACATGCAATACCCCATGCGGAATGCTAGAAAATGCACCTAAAGGATCAACTTCTAGAGATTTATAGGGATGCTTCTTGAATTTAGGACGTGGCCTATCAGTGATGTTAACAACCATTGCAGTAGCCATCTTGCAAAAGATTCAGAGAGAGATTTTTAGAATAGAAGTACCTTTTTATGCTTTAGGGTTTGAAATAGGAGCTAGAACAAATCGTTGGTTGAGTTTGATTTTTCAGTTGATCTTTGAGTGAGTGGTAGAAACTTTGATGCAGAGCTCTTCTTTTCTTCTTCTTAAATGCAAATGTGCAAATAATGAGTGAATGAACCCTTTTAACCTTGCGCAAACCCTAATTTCCTTTTGTAATAAATGCACAACATAAGTTATCTAGTTGCCGTGTTTTGAGAGAGATCTTCTCGAATCACTGTGCTGAACTTAGAATCATTGTCAGTGAGGATTGACAATGTATCTTCTTTTCTTCAATCATGCCATGGATCTGCAGATCAAAGTATTTCAATTTTGAATCATACCGGATCATGCGGATCTTTCATATTTTTACCAAGGGTTATTTAGATATTTTTTTGAGAACCCTTTAATCGATAGCATTCCATGTGCCAATTTAGGCACTAATTGACTGGCTGAGGGAACTTATTTTTCTCTGTGACTCCCCCTGAGCCAGAGCTCATTTGTTTAGTTTCCAGAAGGAATATCAGCACCGAATTCCGGTGCGGATCCATCCCCAATATTTTATGTACTCTTCTTTACCCAAATCTTGCTCATCTCACTTTGTACTTCATCCACATTCACTTTGCCTTTACCCTTATCTTGTTTTTGATTATGATGCACCAAACCCTTTTTATCTTAATTTTTACTTCTACAGAATTTGGCAATATGACCAAATCTATTGCAATTGTAACAAACAATATTTCTTTGCATATTTGATTGATATCCTTTTGATCTACATTGATTAGCCATATGTCCCATTCTATTGCATGTAAAGCATCTACCATTGAATGAACTATTTATTTGCATATTTCTACATTCAAGAGATTTGTAACCATACCTTTTGCAGTTGAAACATTGTTCGGAGAAGGATGGATTATCTGATTCATTCTCCTTCTACATTGAGTTGCTTTATGACTAAAATTGTTGCAATTGAAGTAGTGTCCATTGAAGGATGGATATCTTTGAGCATTTGGTTGCTTGATCGGAGGTCTTCTGGGCCTGTTTCTTTGATTTCCTAATCCAAACTTCTTCTGACTAGATCCAGAGCTTTCACCTTTCTCATATCCCAAGCCACTCTTATCATCTACCCTCTTTTGGCTTTCAAGAAGAACTTCAAGTTGGGTTGAGCTTATCTTAAATTTCTCTTTGTATTCATTTGTTGTTTGACGATCTTGTTTACGAGTGTCTATCTAATTCTCAAGTTGTTCTTCATTGTCTCTAGCTTCTTCAAGATCTGATTCAAGATGCCTGATTATTCTGTCCATTTTGTGGTAGTCCTCTATTTTCTCCTTGAGGTATTGTTTTAGATTATCTTCAATTTTCCTTTTTTCTTCAATTTCTTGGGTGAATCTCATGACCCCCGATTCCATTTCATGCCTTACCATAATGACTTCTTTTGACAACTTCTCACATAGCTTACTTTTTTCATTCAGATATTCATTAGTATCATTGGCTTCACTCTGTTTTGCTAATTTTTTAAGTAGTTCCTTTCTCTTTTTCAAAGAGATACTCAGTTTTTCTTTTAGGTCATTTATGAAATCATCAGCTTGTTTGAGTCTTTCTCTCAAATTATTAACTTCAAAGTGGGATTGTTCAAGATCATCTAGGGTAGACTAAAGTTGTTCCTTCATACCATATATATCCATTGAGATTCCCAGATCTTCCTCAAGCTGTTAGGCTCTGTTTAGAGGAACTTAGCTTTGATACCAATTGTTGGAAACAAGGTAGATAACTAAGAGGGGGTGGTGAATCAGTATCTCAAAATTTCTTTAACTTTTTCTTTTGTTATCTCAATAAATAGTGTAGCATCAAATCATATAAGCATATAAGAATAGAAATAAAATCAACACACATAACACAAGGATTTTTACGTGGAAAACCCCGATAAGGGAAAAACCATGGGGTGACTAACCCAAGATTGTATTCTCTATTAAAAGAATAAAAGGAACAAAATGGCACATGCCAATTAGGGCTCATTGCCCGAGCACACTGTTCACAAGGGGCACACTACCTACAAGAACTTAGAGAAGGTAATCAGATGTTTGAACTGATGAGAAGCATCTACAAATGCAAGAGTTCGGTTCCAGTTAGGCACAATACACTGATTTGAAGCACTTCATTCTTCCTTTGCTTTAATATTGTTGCTTTGTCACATACTAGACTTGATCTACAGCTTTCACACTTGTCCCTACTTTTCTTTACACTTATTATGTCACTTCTATTTTTCCACACACCTACATACTGGAATACATATGGTATAAATATATGCATCAAAGATTTCATCAACTTTCTAGTTGGCAACAAGAACACTCAAGATATTTAAAAGTTACTGATCTGTCGGCTGAATCCATGCTTGATTTGAGATGCGTATCAGAAGCATAGGCATAGAAGTCATTAATCATGTTAGCCAACAATGTATAATCCCCCAAATAGCTTAATCAACACCTTTTACTCATCCGGATTGAAGTCTGATGCTCTGCCGGTTAGTTCTTCCTTTCTACTCTACTTGATTAGAACCTGATGCTTAGATGCTCATATCTTTTCCATGCTTTACTACCAGAGGCTAAATCTCTAGAATATAGTAGTCATGATACTTCTCTTGACTTATCCAAGTTTGTAACTTACTGAGTTACACCATTTGAGAGATCTGGACCTGATTGTCGAACCTTGTTGCATACTCTGTTCTTTTTCACCAGACCAAAACAATCTTCAATCTAATTTCTGGTATAGGCATACTATGTACTACAGATGTGTGGGATAGACTTTGTTGCCATCAATGACAACACTCATGAAGCCACACAGTGTCTCTTGCCAACAATCAACAATTTGTTTAGGCATGACTAAACTACTGGCACCTAAATCTATCATGCAGTTATGAACAAGATGTTTTCCTATGATTAATAACACATAAAAGGGGGGTGGTTTCACTACTTTAGTTTGCTAGTCATTAACTTCTGGAGGTGTATTGGCCAACACTACCTTGGGTTGCTCATTTAGAGGCTCATTAGACACTTGCAAGTTTGATAAAGCAGTTTGTAAAAGATCTTTTTGTCCTGGTAATGCTAATGAATCCCACAATGAAACATTAATATTAACTTTCCTCATATGATCAATAATTATTAGTGTTCACATTTCATTTGGCTTAATTTGGCATTCATTTGGCCATATTTGGAAGCCTCATTTTATGTACATGGCATAAGACACCTCAGCTGGGTTTGTGGTAGTTATGAAGAGTCCTTCAAACTCTTTCACTCCACTTAGCTTGCCACATCTACTTGAGATCTCCTTAAGTTATGGGATTGACTCCGATTAACTCAAGGTTGCTCAAGGCTATATGTACTTGTCATATTGACTTCCAATTTACTCCAAATTTGTGCTTAGCATTCATCTTATAGATCCTACAAATTCTAATATGGTATTAGAGTAATCTGAGTCTATTTGCTAGTTTGTTTTGGAGTCACAAAATCATCAAATTTTGTAGGCCATTTGGTGAATCTCTGATTCATTTTTTGGCAAATGATTTGGAGGATTAAGTCATTTCTTGGCCTCTCAAACTATTTGAATTCCTCTGATCGATGGCTTCATTGTTATTTCTGAAGATTTTTGCCATTATCAAAGCCTCTGATTCATGGTTTTTGACTGCCATTATTGGCAATTAGATGGCTATTGTGGCCGGTTGGTGTCCCTACAAGGTGTGAAATCTCCCATTCAACTTCAGCGTGGATGTTTCCTCTCTCAACACCCATTTCTCTATTCAAGTTTAACAATTTGTCCGAGGCCCATGTCTGAGAAAATTGGCCTATTAAGAGGCCTGATTGTGGGATGTGTGTCCTGTTTGGCACTAGGAAGTGACATTTGATGAAGGGGAATAGTAACAATGACAAGGACAAGTTGTATTCACACCCAAACCTTCACATGATTCATGACTCTGTTTGAAGGCATTTAGTTTTTTACTATTTTTTTTGTTGTTAAGAGTAGGGTTTGCAAAGGGCCTAGATGCCCAACTCTCAGAAGCCCCTGCTATGTAGTAAGCGCATAGAGCTATAGCGCCCAGCAATGAAAAACCTTCAGACACAGGAGCAATCACTCACATCTGAGCCACGAAGCAAATCGATTCCTGATTTGTGCTATGTGAAGGTAGATTTAGTCTAAGAAAGGCATCAAATTGACTCTTGCATGTCATCTGGTTGCCATTCTCTTGCTACCTCTACAACATTCAAGGGTAAATACACCATACACAGCCTCAAAATCTACCTTTGAAGTGCAATTTTGACCCCAAATTCCTCTGTTCACCCCATGACCTTTGTTATCTCTCTTCTAGTTGCCTCGGTCGCTCACACCTAGCCACCCCTATTTTTTTTTGTATTTCCACCTTATTGTGCCCTAAAATTTGGGCTTGAAATATCAAAATTATGCCCTAATTTTGTTTTGAAAGTATTTAAAATTATTGATTTTCAAATTGTTATCAAAATAGGCAATGTGTTTTGTGTTAAAATAGGGGCAGGACATTTAAAACTTGGGGAAAAATTAATTTGAAGGAATTACTAGTTATGTAAATTTTGTATCTTCATCTCTTGAAGACGAAGGGTGAGGCCTGGGTTGGCAGGAGGCCAATTCCCCCTCACAAAATTAAACCATTGTATTCTTTATTTTTTGCCAAATCCAATGAGTCGTTGGAAGGCTAGTTTCCCTCTCGCCATGGGAATTTTTTTGCTAATTAGTGCCAATTTATTTAAATAGGTCTATTTTGCGGGAATTTGTTTTTGTGATAACTTTTGCTCAGTAGCTCGAAATTGAGCCCTGCTTTTTGCAAAAGTGAATATTTTCACATTACCCATGCATCTAACATATTTATATTGTAATAACGCATTAAGTTATAAATTATCACAAATCTGGGGGGTCACCTAATACTAAATCGGGGGGTGTATAGAAATTGCTTTGAACATTTTAGAGTTGTGCCAAAGAGCACTCCCATACAATCATGTCAAGAGCACTTCATTGAGTCATGTCTAGAACACTTCCGCACTTTCTTTCCATTTTTTTCAGTTATGAGGGTTATTCATGCACTAATTTATAAAGTGCCACAAATATCATTTGGGATAAAAAAATTGAATTATGGGGGGGTTCATAGAGTTGTGTCGAGTGCATTTCCAAGTTGTGCCAAGAGCACTTCCACAGAGATATGTCAAGATCACTCCCTCTACTCCATCATTCTTCAACATTTTTCCCTCATTGTATTGAGATGTGTCATGGACACTTCTACTACAACATCATCATCACCTATTTCTACATCAGAGTTCAGAGTTGTTTCACATAAGGCTTCTAGAGCTTTTTCACAACAAGATTATCACCTTCCAGTATTTTGTACTGTGTCTAGTATAATTTCTTGTTTTTCTCTTTTGAGGGGTATTTTTTTCCCATTGGGTTTTCTACCTTTCTCCACTTATGAGATTTTTTTTTATTTTGTGCATGGGTACCTCATCAGGCCTTGCTATCGGGACCCATCTTTTTCACCCACCTAAGTTGTACTTAATGGGGAGTATTAGTGTTCACATTTCATTTGGCTTAATTTGGCATTCATTTGGCCATATTTGGAAGCCTCATTTTATGCACATGGCATAAGACACCTCAGCTAGGTGTGTGGCTATTATGAAGAGTCCTTCGAACTCTTTCACTCCACTTAGCTTGCCACATCTACTTGAGATCTCCTTAAGTTATGGGATTGAGTCCCACTAACTCAAGGTTGCTCAAGGCTATATGTACTTGTCATATTGACTTCCAATTTACTCCAAATTTGTGATTAACATTCATCTTATAGATCCTACAAATTCTAATAATAATATTAAAAGGCATTGATGTTACCTTACTTGGCCCCTTTTGGACAGCTAAACCACCTTTTGTGGCTACTGGTTGTGACTTGTTTGAAGGTTGTTCATGAGCTACTACAACCTGATTTCTTTGAAGGATAGGTGTGCCACCTGCCATAGATGGACTATTAACTATTTGACTCACTTGAGGAGCCTTTTGCACCACTCCATCAGTTGTTTGTCTTACCTTAATAGCCCTTTTCTTACCCCTGGTGTTCACTGCAATGGGAACATATGGATGATTTACACCACAAAATTCACCTCCTCACTAATTCATGAGGGTTGTCTCATTTTGGGGGTCAAATCACTACTGTATATTTTGTTGTTCAAGCACTTCTTGTGAAGTAGAAGGCTCCAAATAGGCACAATTTGTACCATTAAGGCCTGGTTTATGAGACCATATGAGCATGTCACCTGATTGTGGGGTTGCTTACATGGGAAGCACCATTCATATTCTTGAACTAAGTTGTTTTGCATAGGAACTATCTCTTTTAAAGTGCTGGCAGTGTTTAGATTATATGTTTGGAAAGGTGTAGCATTAAATGTAGGCCTTTACCCTTGGTTATTAGCATGATAGGGGAGTCTATTTTTCTTATTAGGCTAATTGGGAGCTTGGTAAGGGGCTTGATAAGGCCTGCTATTTTGATTTTGCTACCTTTTGATATTTAACAACTCATTACCAAAGGTTTGAAGAAGACCTTAAATCTCTTGCATCTCAAAGGAGTGGGTTGGGACAGCCTTTTCTTGGGTTGGGACAACTGGTAAAGGGGTTATTTGTGGCATTTGCATGGGTGTAACAAGTTGTACTTCAGCAAAGATGTGCATTAAAGGTCTAGGGGTAATTTTCCTAGCTTGTATGAGAATTTTTTCAGCCCTTATAGCTATTTTATATGCATTTGGGAGTGTATTTACACCCATAGATTGTATCACCACTACAATGTCACTATTAAAAGCCCTCAAAAAATGTAAAAAATCATGTTGTGATGAGGGTCTTACCAACTGTGGGATTTTATCCCAAGTCCTTTGGAAATAGAAGTTAAAGTCTATCATGTGCTCATGAGGAGCTCTCTTGATGGTGCTTAGCTACTCTACCAAAGAGAAATGGTTTGATTTGTCATCAAACTATTTGCAAAGAATCTCTCCAAGTTGATCCCATGAGCCTATTGAGTTCACTGCCAAAACTCTAAACCACTGCAATTCTTTGTCTTTGAAGGAGGGTGCCAACAATCTAAGAGCCACATTTTATGCTGTGATGTGATGCACATCACCTAAGTTTGCCATATCCTAGATGTGCTCCATGGGTGTAGTTTGGTCCTCTCCTGGTAAAAAGGGTAAACCTCTAAGAGCTGCCACTAGAATGTCATCATGTTGTGCCAAGTTCAAGGGGCTACTTTGATCAAAAGGCACAAAAACTTGATTCCTAGGGATAGCAATTCATATTATATAGGTTTGATTTCTCGCAAGAGGAGATACAACTCTCATAGAAGGTGGAGTTGACTATGTTTTCCTTGTTGAAGGATGAGTTCTTCTACTAGATGTACTTTGGCTCCTAGGGGGAGATAGCTGTAAGTATTCAAAAGAGCTTGCACTCCTAGTTTGTATACTTCTCATAAGCTGATTACAACACTAATTTGGCCTGGAAAATCACACGTAGATTCTTTAGATATGCAAAACTCAACCTCTTAAAGGTCTAGAATGTTGATAGCATATTAATACCAGTAAGAAAAAGATATATTCTTTTGACTATTTTAAGCGAAACAATCCCACTGGGCGGCATGCCAAAAATTGTTATCACCTAAATACACATCCTTGCTAAGTCACAGAACTTAGCTTACTTGGTAAAACATGGGATCCTTTTCATGTTTTTGGGTTACCTATGACAAAAAGGAACCTCTAAAGTGACCTGGTTCTCTTGGTTCTATCACCTTGTCCAACCTAGTTTACTACTTCACTTGATAGAAAAGGTAGAAACAATTGCTTGAATTGAACCTACTACTAAGGTGATGCTCCAAAATATGTTTATTTCAGACCTTGGACTGTTGTTTTGACATACAACTAATCAAGGTTTTAGTTGTTTATGCACAACATAAGTGTTTGACATACCTATGTATAAGTATTTTATTGAAAGGTATGTGTTTTTGCAGTTTTAGAAAGGAAGAAACTATGTTTTCTCCACAAACTAACATCTATTTGAACTGTGACACAAACAATAGCCTACACAAATATATCTTTCCTACCTGAAAATGATGGAAATAAGACACTCATTTAAGGATTTGCACATAAAAAATCACAATAATGCCATCAATTACCTCACACACATAACCAAAATAGAAACTTTGAAGTCCAAAATACTTTCTTAATTGATAGAAGATGCATTTACAATAGTACATGATCTGAAATTAATATTTTTTGCTTGAAAATGTGTTACAAAAATGTTGTTCTAGAACAAGATCTGAGTTACAATCTCTAGTTTTTTGCCTCTTATAGTTCAAAAACAAGAAAGAACTAACTTGAAAATGATTCCTAAGGATCATATATGGCATCATAGACCAAGGAGAGTATCCAGGACCTAAAATTGACCAAGTTACAAGGCCTTAAAAGTGCAAACCTACTTTGCATGCCCAGCCGACTCCAAGTTTGACTTGGTCTTCTTCTTTGAAGTTTGATGACTTCTTCTAGCTCCTTGAAGTGCTCTAGTTGTTTGAAAGTCTCATAGATGCTTGGGAGAAGGTTGAACTTCCCCCTATATTCTTGTAACTTCCCTTGAAGAGTCTTTACTGTCTGTCCTTGCTGTCCAAACTACTCAATCTGCTCTATGAATGCATGAACACCTTACAAGTTGCCCTTACTTTCTCATTACTTCTTCATTTTCCACTTTCCCAATGAAATAGGACATCTATTTATGTTGTGAAAGCTCTATCAGAACTCTAAGGCATATGGAAGGAATTATAACATTTTTGGAGACTTAAAATTGTCCCAAGCTACCTCTTAAAGGATTGAAGACACCTGTAACTTTATTTACTACCACTGCTAGGTCTTTTTGAGGATTAAACTACCCTTTAGATTCCTTGAACTAAGTTTTGTACCCCTTAGTTGTGAGAAAATTTCATCTCTGATTTCTGCACTTTGGTTGAAATACATAGTGTGTATTTCAACATGCTTTTATTTTGCAAGGTTTTTTTCATTGTCACATAGAGTGCATGGTCTCTGAGCCTCATGATTGTTGTCTTTCATCTAGTAACCTTGCTATTATAGTCATATGATGTCTTGTTTTAGGAGTGTTACCTTCACTATCATTTCACATCATTCTTTGACAAAGGTTACAAATCATTGGAAAGGATAGAAGTGTGATACCAATTAACATTGGAGAAACCTCTGAAACCTTCCATATCTACTATACTACACCCCTTATGTTGTGGAGGACTACTCCTTGCATTTATTAGTTTATCTCACTATTTTCTACTCTTATTTCACATTAGCTTCTCCTTCATCATAGGTTATGCCTTTAAAGACTCCCCATTAGGTCAAGACAAAGATCTCTAGTCATCCCTATAGCTCTCTAATAGTTTGCTCTTGTTGCAATCATTTAACTAAGCATGTTGTTGTTCAGGCATTTTTAGGACTGCATAGGCCATACATACATTGCATGTTTCTAGGGTTTAGTAGGGCTTTAAAAGTATCAACAATGACACTTTAGACTGTCACTGTAACAACACTTCTATAACTCTAATCTCTTCACACTTTCCCTATAGGATCCTTGACTATTCCTATCACACAATCCTTAAGGATCAATACAATTATGTATGACTATATGACTATCACTTCTGGTATTACTTTTTTCACCTTATGATAGTCACAAGATATGATTGTTTCTCATACATCTAGCCAGTCATCATGCTCTCTATTTACCTTAATGTGGCATAGACCTCTATATGTTGATATCCATTGGTAGACTATAATAAACTCATGATGTTCACAACTTTCACTATGTGAAGGATTACAGACCTCTGTATTGGCATACTTATCCCTACTTTTATGCATGCATCCAACATGCTTCATGCTATGTTATAGCATATCTATTCTCACTATTTCTATGGAGTTTGATAGTCTTTTGCTTTGCATGAAAGAGATAACTGTCTCCCTTTGTTCTCTACTAGAAAACCTTATTGTCACTCTTGACTACTCCTTTCAACAGTCACATAGGTTGCCTCTTTTTGTGTAGGCTCTCTGTTCTTTATGCGAGTCACTATCCTCTCAAACCTCCTAAGGTCATTGTGTGATTACTACTATATACACTGTTTGTTAGACCTCTGCTTGGTTCCTGCACCTCTACTCTTGATCAACATCACTATTCTCACACATTATACTTTGCCATAGCTGTTAATAAGGCCTTCTTTCATGTATGCAATGATTAAATCTCAATCCAGGCTTAAACAACCTGTAAGGAAGCTCTAAAGACCCTTATCAAGACTTCATACCCTCTGTTAGGGTTTTAAATACCTTTGTAAATTTTTAGATTTCTATTAGGTCATGATAGGCCTTTGTTAGATGTCCACATGTTGTCTTAGACCCCAAGATTGTATTGTAATAGTCATTCAATGACTATTGTTCTACTGGTATACAATCATCAAATATGACTATTATTCCTTTTTCTATATCAGTCACCTTCATGACTGTCATCACTAATTTAAAATGCAATTATCCTTCGCTTTTCCTTAGACCTACTACTATTTTTCATGATTAGGACTATGACAAACATTCAATGACTATTTTGTAAGTTTGTTGATGGTTGTTCCTTTGCATCAAAGATAGATCAACATCATAAACATAGTAAACTATGACACAACAACCTTATAACTAGTGAGAATCAAGTACAACAAGGACACCATACCAACTATGGTACAATGATCAGAAATGGGGAGTTGGTCATGTATAATACAAAGCCATGTGAAATAAGAAGAAAAGTAACAAAAAAAGTTGCTTTCCAAAAACATTCTAGTCATGAAAATCCCAAATGCAACCTAGAGTGAGCACATGCTTAAAAGAAGACATGAGTACATCTTTGTATTGTAGAAACCCTTAGATCAATTATCTATTATGTCTTGTGAAGTCCGTACCTTCACTATTACCTCTGCTCTTTAGATCATATGGCTACTTCATTGAACTTGCAACATTAGCTTTGAAAAACTTAGGTCCCCCTTTCTCAAACCCTAACTCTTGACTCAAATCACTCAACATTGACTCAACACTTAAAACCTAAAAGGTAAACCCTCATTTGCCTGCCACTAACCCAAAATGAAACATAACTCAAACATGATACTTTTTGAAAAGGAAAACTTCTCTCCACCATTTTGTATGTAGTAATTTGAAAATAAAAGAGCTCTTGACTATGACAACTTGCCTTTTAATATATAGAAGCTTTTTTTTTAATGGTTGAACATTTACAACAGCCATGCAACATGACTTAAAACCTCTTGGATGAAGGAAAGAATTAAAAATATTTACCTTAAGATATAAAAACCTTCATGAAATGTGGATGAAAACTTTTTGGACATAGAAAAGAATGATTTTCCTTGCACGATAAAAGACCCCCTTTTTTAAAACAACAATCAAACCTCCTTCCTTGATGAGACACAAACATAACAGACCCTACAATACCTCTCCAAAACTTGATGAATTGAGTTATAGACTTGACATGTCACATTGGAACTACGAGATATTACACAAGGTGACTTAAAAGTGCACCAAAGATGAGAAACAACAATGAAAATTGAATTTCATATTACCTATTTGACATTGTTACCAATTTTTCACCTACAGCTCAAATTGGCAGAGCTGAAATAGTTTCATTATATTTAAGGTGAAGTCTTGTTGCCGATTTATTTTTGATGGTATATCAGATAGTATGTGGAGTAAAATGGTCTCCCACAAGGGTTGAGCCCAGCATGCTACCCCCAAGTTTTAAGAGGATTGTGGAAAGAGTCTGAAAGAAAAGTAATGTCACATAAAGACCGTGCAAAATAAAGATAGATGTCAAATGTTTCGATAGTATGTCAAAATATATGATCTGGGTCTTTGAGATTTTTGTCTAGATATTAGATAATGATAGTGCACAAAAACCCTTTAAATTTCTAACCAACCCAGGTTTTAGTTTTCAATGAACAGTCAGAGGCACAATACACAACAAAATGAAGATAACAGTCACATGTTTTAATCATATCTCAAAAAATATGATCTAGATTTTTGAGATTTTTGGACAAAGATGAGATGATTATAAAGTGCAAAAACCCTTTAAATTTCTCACCTACCTATTTTGTAATTTTTGAGGAATCTTTACAATGGCAGGCCCTCTTTCTATTTTGCAAATTTAAAGCTGCAAAAAATTATTGTAAAATAATATTTAAAGCAATATCCTATAAATTGCTTGTAAATATTCATTATTTATGTAGCTAAAACAAAGTAAAGCAAACAATATCTTAGTTTTTTTAGTATTCTTTCTTTTGGGAAGATATGGACAAAAATAAGCCTTGTATTATTGTTTTGTAAAAGAAAAATCAAAAGAGGTAAGATTAGGTAAATTAGAAGGAAAAGCTGCAGGACCTATTGTAAGACAAATATTAAAGCAATGTTCTTTATAAATTGCTTTTAATATTTCATCATTTTATGTAGTTAAAACTATTAAAGCAAATCAAATATCTTTTTCTAGATTTGCTTTATTTTGAGGCAGATGAAAACAATAAAAAAAACTAAGCTTTTATTGAGCAAATAAAGCTTGTTTTAAAGCAGATTTTGGTGAGGTCTACCTTGAGGAAGATTTTGGTAGATTTCATATACATATTGGAGGTGATTTGAGAGATTTATTTTTGGCTTTTTAGTGGAGCTCAAAAATGGATCAAATTTACTATTCTAGGAAGATTTCTCAGCTTTTTCCTTGGGAGATTTTTAGAGTTATAAATAGGGGAGAAAGACTTAGTTTTTTCTTAATTGATATCTTTGTTTCTTCTCGCTTGAGCACAGGTAGAGAGTTTGTAAACTGATCTTGGCTCATATTTTTCAGAGTTAGATGTACCCCTTTCAATTCAATACAACAAAGCATTCTTGTTTCACATTTGTTGCCTCTTTTATAACTTTGATTTTATGTTTTCAATGTGATTATGATGTCTAATCCTCTGATGATGTCCTGATGTTATTGAAATCTATGTAGCTATTGCCCATCTAATCTAGGTTATGTGTTGTGTTTTAATTAAACCTTCATATAAAATACTTTTGGATTGTTGGACTTAGCTGAAACTAAGAAGGTTATAGGCTTGAGAGTTGTTTGTGGGTAAAATTTTAGATTTTTATATAAATTTTAGATTTTTATATCATCTTTAGATAAAATAGAATTTGATTCTAGTTATTCCTCATCCTTTTTCTCAGACAAGTCAATAGTTTAGAAAAATCATAAGGAGAACCAGCTCACTCTGGAGATTCACTCTCATTATAGGAAACCTACATCCTGAGAGTGATTCCATGTTTCAACAGGTAGCTAAGTTTATGTGAGCTTAGCAGGGTGCATATCTGCTTGATAATAGTTTTTGGCATGCTCGGTGGGACAAATTGGACTATCTAATTGATAATGTTTTTTGGCATGCCCGGTGGGACAGATTGGACTATCTCAGTCTAATTGCATGTTCATATATCACTGATATTTGGTGTGTGTATTAGAGATCTCAGCATTTGGGGGCAAAAACTCAAACACATCTGGTGACTCTGAGTTTGAATATACTGGTTTGAGTACAATCAAGTGCTGGTATGTTATCAAAATCACCTTTCATTCTATTTTCCATTTTGCATATGAGTAGAAATGTCACATTTTCATAGGCAACATGTATACCTACCACCATACTATGAAGATGCTATCCATAGGGCCCCTTATCATCCATATCAAACTAATCAAGCTTTTGTTTCCAATTCTGTGGCCCTTCAAAATCAACATGCACAATATAATTGCCACCGACCCACCCTTGTTCAGCTTCCTTACTAGCCATATACAAGCAATCATAATACTACTTTTAGTCCAAATACCCAGGATGCTTACCACATGCTCATTCCTGCCCAATCTCCTAATCAGCCTTCTTACTAGATAAAGCAGTCTAAAATCAAACAACTTAATGACATGATGAAGGACATTCTGTCAGACTTTAATAAGCAGATGGAGGAGATTAAGAGGGAACATGAGTATAAACAACACCAGGGGGAACTGGCTTATCAAGCCTATCTGCATGAGTAGGAGTTGGTGGCACAAAGAGCACAATATGAGAAGGAGATTGCAAGCATGAAGGGTTATCAGTACCAAAAAGGAGAGGGATTTCAAGAAAGATAGTATGAAGAGTCTAATTTGTAGTTGCAAGAGTTGAATCACCAAGTTTACCTTCAACTTCCAGAGTAGCCACCCTATGAGACCTTTGTTTCTGATCAGGAGTGGGGGACACAAAAGAGACAGTTTGAAGAGAATCTTGAGAGAGAGACAGTTGCACAAATAAAGCTTTTGCTTGCTTGAGCCCAAGCAACCCTTTCTATTCAAAAGAAGATGACTCAAGAAGAGGTACATAAGTATAAGTTTCCAAGTTCAGACAAAATGAGCCTTTTAATGCCCCGAAGGTCAAAATCCCAAGTTTCAGAAGTTCTGATTTTGCTGAGCCTATTAGTATTTGAGACTAGTCCATTAATAGACAAAAAGAAGCTAAGTAGGTAAATTAACTGCATATAGCTATGGAACAGTATTGGTTAGAGTAGTAGAAGATCAAATTAGAAAAGACTCATCCTAATGAACCTTTCAATGTTTGCATTAAAAATTCTCCTTGTTTTGTAAAGGACGATTTTTTTTTTAGAACGTTATGTAGTGCAAAAGGTTGATTCACATGAAAAGGTTGTTTTTGTTTGTATAGAGCAAGTTGCTTCAAATCTTATACTAAACCCTTTAAATTTTGATTCATTTGAAAAAAAATTGATGTTGTTTATAAGATGCATGAAAGCAGGGTGTAGAAGTCACAAGGTGAAGGCCTTCAACTGCAAAGATTGAAGCCAAAGCCTCATCTGAGAGGACACCAGATAATGAGGAACAATCTGTAACATTGTTCGATTAGTTACCTAGTTTTTAAGAATCAAATGAGGAGAACATGCTCATACAAAAGGTATAAGTTTCAAAGCAGCATGAGGATCCTCAACCATCTGGTGAGCTGCTGATTGAAGTTGAGCAATCTAACAAAGAGGTATTGGATCAAATGGAAAAATGTGAAGATAAGTCTGCCATGGAGGTTACACAGCTAACTAAAGACTGTCATGAGGTAAAATACAACTCTCTTTTAGCAGAAAATCAAGAGGATCATGATGAAATTGCATTTTGGGATGACCTTGATGATTTTGTTGCAAATTTAGATGTGGAAAAAGTTTTAGTTAGTCTACATGATGAGCTTCCTAGATCCAATGTTGGAGATAGAAATAACATGTCTATGCAAATTTTTGACGATCAAAGTATTGCAAAATATTCAGATAACATGTTGATTCATGGACAGATATGTGAAAGAAATCTTGTTTCAACTGAGGAGGATGACCCATTAATTGAAGAGGAAGACACATGGTGGGCTATCATGCAAAGTATAGATCATGTAATCGTTCCTAGTCCAAAATCTTCTAGGGGATGTCTTATCAAATATCTAGCTAGTTTAGACAGGCAGGGACAACCTCATAGTGACACTGATTTGGATCATCAAGGAGGGTATTAGGTGGATCAGTTTGTAAAGGAAGTCAAGTGGGTAAGTGACTATACTTTTTTTTTTAGAAAGGTGTCACATCAATTTGCTAAATTTTTTATTGTTCTCCACCTTTTTGGGTTGATTAACAACCTTATGGAGTATTGCAAACTGTAGAGGAAAGGCAGTTATTTTATTGAGACAATGAATAGATTTGTGTGATCAATGTCTCTAGCTGGTTAGAGTAGGTTAGAGTAGTGTTTTTTAGCTAATAAGTGCTTCTTGCACATTTATTTTCAGTATTTTGTTTCCCTAAGTCCTATTGCACAAGATTTTTGCCGGCCACCAGGGCCTTCTAGTTTGTCTTTCAATTTGGTTCTGTTTAGTTTTCTGCTATTGTTTGGAGTAGTTCGCAGTGCTGAGTCTCAATATTTATTTGAGTTTGAGATGAGAAGAGTATGACTCCATGCTCAATGGATATTCAAGGCAATTGGTCTTGATGCTTAGCAGGCAAGCATATAGCAGAAATTGCCATAAATGTTACCAATTTTTCACCTATAGCTCAAATTGGCAGAGTTGAAATAGTTTCATTATGTTTAAGGTGAAATCTTGTTGCTGATTTATTTCTAATGGCATATTGGATAGCATGTGGAATAAAATGTGCTCCCACAAGGGTTGAGCCCAGCATGCTACCCCCAAGTTTTAAGAGGATTGTGGAAAGAGTTTGAAAGGATTTCTCAGTTGATATTTTTGTTTCTTCTCTCTTGAGCAGAGGTAGAGAGTTTGTAAACTGATCTTGGCTCATATTTTTCAGAGTTATTTGTACCCCTTTCAGTTCAATACAGCAAAGCATTCCTGTTTCACATTTGTCGCCTCTTTTATAACTTTGGTTTGATGTTTTCACTATGATTATGATGTCTAATCCTCTGATTATGTCTTGATGTTATTGAAATCTATGTAGCTATTGCCCATTTAATCCAGGTTGTGTGTTGTGTTTTAATTAAACCTTCATACAAAGTACTTTTGGATTGTTGGACTTAGCTGAAACTAAGAAGGTTACAGGCTTGAGAGTTGTTTGTGCGTAAAATTTTAGATTTTTAGATCATCTTTAGATAAAATATAATTTCATTCTAGTTATTCCTCATCCCTTTTCTCAGACAAGTCAATAGTTTAGAAAAATCATAAGGAGAACCAGCTCGCTCTGGAGATTCACTCTCATTATAGGAAACCCACATCCTGAGAGTGATTCCATGTTTTAACAGGTAGCTAAGTTTCTGTGAGCTTAGCAGGGTGCATATCTGATTGATAATAGACATCACAAAGACAAATTGGTAACACACACATAACCATCTTTTATTTGATCATGAAATTCCATAAATCAAGATTCAAGGAGGTGGAATCATCAATGGTGAATTTATAGGTGTTTAGGCTAACCACGCAAGGTAATTTATAATCAACAAACTACTACTGGTATGAACACTTTGTAAACTCATCAAATATCCATGAATCTTTAGCTAAAAATGAAAGATTAACTCAATTTGATGTTTAGAAATAATGAAACAAGCTTTATATGATGACAAGTTTAACTAATTCAACAATTTCTATTCACAACTAGAAACTATGAATTAAACTTGTATTAAGCTAAAAATATTGATAAACATCAATAATTTCTAAACTTGGTCTAGAGAAAACCATGAGAATAACATGAAAATTTTGAAAATACTATGTATTTTCTCTCAAATTCTGATAGTAAAATTGAGTTCAAGTATGTCTTCAATGAGTTATTACCAAACCACCAAAAAGAACCCACTATTTCTTCACCAATTCTAAATTCTTCTAACCTCTTACAATGAATTTCAGTTGTATGTACATATTCAAATCAAATTTAATGTACTATATTTTCACCCTAAAATCCAATTACTAAGAGCAATTTGATTGTTAATATACCCTAAAATTTAATAAGTATTGTTAGGTGAATATTTTGTTGTTTACCTAACCAATGACAAAATGGTTATATCGCCACAACTATAATGAAACTGAGTCTCTCCTCTCAGCAAGGGGAGGTTCCCTCTATATGATGAGCTCTTTCTAACAAGCAACTTTTAATACTCAAAATGAACTAAAACTATATTCGAGGTGTTATCACTTCAAACTATTCTCTTCTTTCAAAATAGATGTTTTTCTCTTCAAAATAACAACTTCAACAAAAACAAAATTTAGTAACCTATGAATCAAGGCAAACTATAGAAGCACAAAGTTTTCTATTGCTTCACTTATATTCTCCAAATAAACCTAATTGAACTCAAATGTAGCCTAAAGTCTCCACTTTCATTCAACACAATATAACTAGCTTGAAAACAATAGTTTTTAACACAAAGTCTATAAACTATTATATCCTCACAAATGTTAATACAAACTCCCACAATGAGAAAGTAGCACAAAGTCTATTTAATCAACACAAGAACACTTCTCTCAATTTTCAATAAACTCCACAATTCTAGCAATGATCAATATAATATAACACCAATGACATAAGAACACTGATCTCATAACACAATATGATTCAACTCAAAGTTTGATACTTAAATTGCTTGCTTATATTGATATTCACTTGAAAATATGATAGACATAAAAAGCTCAAAGTCTTGAAATGTTTTCCAATTCAGCAGCGTTTCTTTGCAATAGATAAAAGATAAAGATTACAATAGAAGCCCTCTTTATTTATAGGGAGGAGCCTAGAGAAAAAATAGAGAAATTTTAACTACTTTGACTTATTCAAACAAAAGAGTCCTATTTGACTTATGACTTCTTTTGTCTAATATGTAATTATATTTTGGAAAATTACATGTGAGTATGTCCATAACAAAATTCAAATTACATCTACAAGATTGAAAATTAACTAAGGCATCAAGAAAGAATTTCAACTGCCACCATCATTCTTCTTCAAGAAATTATGGTACATAGCCTTCACTGCTTTCAGTTCATAGATATCAGGTCCAACTGTATTATCTAAAATAGCACAAGCCTTGACAATTGCATCTTTCATTGCTTTTATTACCTTTGTCATAATTGCTTGCCACTTGAAGGAAAATCTTAAGATTATGGGCTGCAACTGGGAATGAAACCACCAAGTGTATATTATTATCAATGATCCTTTGCATGTAACACAGAGGATTTGGTTGCTTGGTTCTTTCCACAAACTTTGTCATATCAACATGGCCTGTTTCAGTGTCTCTGATCTCATCAACGTTTGAATGCACTGAAGTAACAGGAAAAACCCCTTGGTACTTGTACTTCATCGTTTTAGCCTTAGATGGAGATGGATCCAACATTGGCTTTGAAGAAATTACTAGATGCGGTGTTGATCATAGCTGCTATTTGCAGAAACTGCATAAATTCATGATCTCACAGTTAGTGGAAAAATGGGCAAATTGGGGTTACTACAAATTGATGATCATGAACACAGGAATGTGTGTTGAAGGGCTTGAGAGCATGCAAGTGAAGAAATAGGAAAAAGAAGGCCAATAGGTATTGAAAGGAAAAATTTCCCAGTGTTAGGAAAATTTGCAGGGTGACATGCATGGGCAGTCATTTTCGCCGCTCCTACATGTAGGGTAGGTTATTCATCATGCACGATCAGTCATTTTGGCTGCCATTGCATATCGGGTAACACATTGGATTTGCATGTAGGGGCGGTCAATTTGACTGTCCTTACATGAGGGAAAAATGCAAGTTTGATTTGGTTGTATAAGCAGAAAAAATCCCGCTTAGGCATGTTGGAGGAAAAATCATGCTCGGGTGTGAAGTTGGTCAAAATGACTGCTCATACTCCTTATCATCAAAAACCCTAAAACACATGTAATGGTGGCGAGAAGGACTAACTTTACATGTAATATTTAAAAGTTTAATTTCCATGTAGGGGTGGCATTTTTCACTACCCTGGCATGAGGGTAAGATCAACAAGACATAAGTATTGGCGGTGGTTTCTACTGTCGTTATATGTGTGACGATTTAGAATGAAAGAAAGGTAAGATACCATCAGCAAAAACTACCAACGGTTCACAGGAAAACAAATGAAAAAACTAAAATCTATTCATCCTAAGACCTATTTAGGAACCTCCACGAAAACAAATTAAAGACTAGGGTTCGGTTCCATGAAAGGATAAACCATTTTAAAAATGACAACAATAAATAGAAACACATGCTTATACAAAGGTTTTCTAAAATCTCGATTAACAAACATAATAATAAATCCAAACAATAAAGTTTACAAAAACAATCATTTTAAATGATAAACAAAATTCTAGTTTAAAATAGAAATTGGAAACAAAAGAGAATAACCTACCTTAGACAATAAGCCAAAACCCTAAGCACAACCTTGGTGATCAAAATCTGTCTGAATCTGGAATCACGATCAAGCGATCTTAGGAAGGCTTCAATAGTCGATTAGAAGATTTAGGTTACAAGAAACAACAAAAAGGAATGAGTTTACACCTTTAAAAAGTTTAAAAAGGTGTATTAATTGCGACACGAGCACCATTAATAACACTCAAAGTTGAGAGATCCGTGAAGATTTGCCTAAGCGGCGGGAAGGACAGACATTACATGTCATTGAACCATATGCAAGAGCAGCAATAACGACCACCATTACATGTCAAAATATAACAAGAAACATGCATGGGTGGCGATTTTCGCTGCCCATGCATGTTAATCAAAAATGAGACAAACAAACATGTGTAAGTGGCAATTTTGGCTAACTTTGCACATTAAAACAACAAAGATATGCAAGAGCGGTAGTTTTGACTGCTTGTGCACATGAAGACTTAAAATTTTACTAACACCTTAAAATGACCAAAATTGATATTTTGACAGGCTTGTAACTTAGTCGATATTTGTGAATCTTGAGAAATCAACTAAGGGGAATGTCACAAGCTATTCTATGGTGTCAGATGACTTCATACGAGACCAAGAGAACTTGTCTCAATTTGTGAACTTAGAGTGTAGACTATGAAATGGATAAGTTCCATAGGGGTTGTCTACAAAATGAGCACAACTAATTTTGAGAGCAATATCTGGCTCTAACTGCGAAACTTCCTTTGATCGTTCTTTGAAATGATCAAAGGGTGTAGAATCCAGTCTCTAAGTGCCTTCATCCATGCCATTGGGCTTTAGAGTCAGGTGACATAAAAGATACAAAAACACTAAAACAAAAAAGACATAAAATTGTACACATATTCACGAACTTATCTGTCACTTCACTTTGAGAAAAGCTTCAGATGATGTCTGCTATGAGGTAGTAGAAAAGATGTTCCATCCTCTTTTTTTTTACTATTGAATGAGTAACATTTCATAGTGTTTGACATTCTGGGATCTTCTTCTACATCTAGAATGAATTACCCCACTTTTGTTGATGAATTCGGTCCCAACTGTCGTCGCGGTTTGACAAAGTGATCATGCTTATCAAAAAGTTCTCTAAAAAAACCAATCCTTTGCAAATATTATTTCCTTTCAGCTGCAGAGTCTCTTTGCTTGAAGAGGATGATTCATCTATTTCTTGACCCTCATTTGAAGCATTATCCAATGAATCAGGATCTCCTTTAGTGGTTAAGGAATAAGGACCCATACCAAAAGGCTCAAAAAGAATCTGAGCTTTTGGATCCTCAGATTTTGTCACTGTGTACTTGGCCTCCCTTTTAGGATGAAGTTTCTGCATAATACCGTTGCCAGGTATTTTGGCTTCTGACATTTGAATCTTTGTCTCCTGAGCATGATCTATGATACCAACTAGTTGATATGGACTCACTACATAAGACAAAAAACTCTCCTCTTGAGGTTTTACATTGGGGGTACTAGTCTTAGGAACATGGGATGAAGTAAGAGGATCTTTTGTACTTACTTGTTTATCACTAGCCACATCTTGATGATCTGATTAATACTATGACCATGTGAGAACAACATAAGATTCACCAAATGTAACTTCTTCTTGCCCCATCTCATCTTCCAAGTTCAGGAACATGATGGTAGAGTTGCCAGCTAACTTCTCTTCAACTTCTGTGAAAATATTAGCATCATCTTCTCCTTGATCATACTCTGATTGAAGAAGATCATCTTGCTCTGATTCATAATAAAAGATTGCTGCATTCATAGGTGGTGCCTCTAAAGTAAGTATTCCTTGTGATGAAGGAAGCTTGTTTTGATTCTGATTCCTTGAAACATTACCTTGGTAATTCAAAGCGTTGGGGAAGGTAGCTCTTGGAATGTCCTTGTAGGATAAACTCTGCGACATTTGTTCTTTTAGAGCTAATAGCTCATCAAACAAGTTTTGCACCATATGATCCATAGTGTTGGTAGAACATAAAACCAAAGAGGGCTGCCCACTGGGTCTAATAGAATCCTTCTTCAACTACCAAACTTTGAGCAATTGTAAGATCATTTGGTGCTGCTCTTCGTAAAAGAAAACTTACTTTTGGCAACTATGAATTGATGAAGAAGCATTTTAGGTTGTCAGCTGTAGGTTGACCAACAATTGGGATCCTATTCTTTATCTTATTGAACTTTTCCACGAACTCACGCATGGGCTCATGCGGTTCCTTTTTCATTTGAGTAAGTTGCGCCAACAAGGCGTAAGCATCTTCTACCAGTTTGAATCTAGCTTCGAACTGAGTTTGAAGTGTATTCCATCCACTGATAGTTCCTGGTGCAAGGTGATAGAACCAATTAGCTGCAACACCTTGGAGTGTTTCTACAAATAGTCTAAAAGAAACATCTTCATATTCCACTCTGAGAACACCGCATGCAATTTAGAATGCTACAATGTGCTCATCCGGATATTATTTGCCATCACCATAGAACTTGGGAAAGTTCTTACATGAACCCTGAGGTAGTTCATTTAGAGGCTGACTTAGATTCAAAAGACCAAAAGAATTCCTCCATGGACCTGGGATAGCCATACTCTTTCTAACAAGCAACTTTTAATACTCAAAATGAACTAAAACTATATTTGGCCTATGTTACCATTTCATCCTATTCTCTTCTTTCAGAATAGATGTTTTTCTCTTCAAAATAACAACTTCAACAAAAACAATGTTTAGTAACCTATGACTCAAGGAAAACTATAGAAACACAAAGTTTTCTATTGCTTTGCTTATCTTCTCCAAATAAACCTAATTAAACTCAAATGCAGCCCAAAGTCTGCACTTTCATTCAACACAATATAACTAACTTGAAAAAAATAGTTTTTAGCACAAAGTCTATAAATTATTATATCCTGACAAATGTTAATACAAACTCCCACAATGAGAAAATAGCACAAAGTCTATTTAATCAAAACAAAAACACTTCTCTCAATTTTCAATAAACTCCACAATTCCAGCAATGATCCAATATAATATAACACCAATGACATAAGAATAGTGATCTCATAACACAATATGATTCAACTCAAATTTTGATACTCAAATTGCTTTCTTATATTGATATTCACTTGAAAATATGATAAACATAAAAAGCTTAAAGTCTTGAAATGTTTTAAAATTCGGCAGAGTTTCTTTGCAATATATAAAAGATAAACATTACAATAGATGCCCTTTTTATTTATAGGGAGGAACCTAGAGAAAAATAGGGAAATTTTAACTACTTTGACTTATTGAAATAGAAGAGTCCTATTTGACTTATGACTTCTTTTGTCTCATATGTAATTACATTTTAGAAAATTACATGAGTATGTCCATAACAAAATTCAAATTACATCTACAAGACTGAAAATAAACTAAGGCATCAAGAAAGAATTTCAACTGCCACCATCAATCTTCTTCAGGAAATTATGGTACATAGTCTTCACTACTTCCAGCTCATAGATATCAGGTCCAACTATATTATCTGAAATAGCACGAGCCTTGACAATCGCATCTTTCATTGCTTTTATTACCTTTGTCACAATGGCTTGCCACTTGAAGGAAAATCTCAATATTATGGGCTGCAATTGGGAATGAAGCCACCAAGTGTATGTTACTATCAATGATCCTTTGCATGTAACGCAAAGGATTTGGTTGCTTGGTTCTTTCCACAAACTCCGTCATATCAACATGGCCTATTTCAATGTCTCGGATCTCATCAACGTTTGAATACACTGAAGTAACAAGGAAAACCCCTTGGTACTTGTACTTCATTGTTTTAGCCTTAGATGGAGATGGCTTGAATATTCACTTTGAAGAAATTACTAGATGTGGTGTTGATCACAGCTGCTATTTGTAGAAATAGCATAAATTCATGATCTCGTAGTTAGGGGAAAAATAGGAAAATTGGGGTTATTGCAAATTGATGATCATGAACACGGGAATGTGCATTGAAGAGCTTGATAGCACGCAAGTCAAGAAATAGGCAAAAGCGGGCCAATAGGTATTGAAAGGAAAATTTTCCCAGTGTTAGGAAAATTTGTAGGGTGAAATGCATAGGCGGTCATTTTGGCCACTCCTACATGTAGGGTAGGTTATTCATCATGCACGGTCGGTCATTTTGGCCACCATTGAATAGGGGGTAACACATTGGATTTGGATGTAGGGGCGGTCAATTTGACTGGCCTTACATGAGGGAAAAATGCAAGTTTGATTTGGATGTATAAGCAGTGTGGTGAGAATTTTTCACAACCACAGTAAAAATTTAAATCAAAAGGTTCGGCTCTTATCACAGAGACTCCAGATAAAGTGAAGGTGGTGCCCACTTTAAGTTTCAGGTATGGTTTGAAAGTAAATATTATCAGCCATGTCCGGAATGAGTGCACCAGCTATTGAAAGGCAGCCATCCCATTCGGGAAGCAATGAGACACAGCAAATAAAGCCACAGTCATTGTCAGTGATAGATGCAGTTAAAAAAACCAATGGAGTCTTCCACGTGTTGGCAAACGCAACATAGAAAGAAGGTTAAAATTGCTGCGGAGTGTGACATTTGGAGGCACCTGAGCAAAAGAAAGAGTTTCAAGGTTGAAGCGGAAGTAGCCACATGGTGCAACCCGCGCATAGGGAACTTAAATTCTTGTTTCATTTAATTAAATGCATCATATGTGTCATGGGGAATTAAGAGGCTGAGGCTTTAATATAAAGTTCTTATTATATTAAATGGTGAGGCCCTTTTCTTATGAAGCTGAATATTTTATTTAAGTTGCATTATGATTCACAGGAGTATTTAGGGAACCATTTGAGCAACTTTAAAAGAAACAAAGGAAACAGTGGAGGACGCCATTTGTCAACACCTGCATCAATTTGAAAGTAGCTGAAAGTCATGCGGAAGCCACCACGTGGGGAAGCCCAAGCATAAGGGATAAAGCCTTCATTTTATTTTATTAAAATCACAGGAATGTGAAAGCCCCAAAATATGAAATGAGCCACTTTATTTAGCAACTAAAGGAACTGTGGAAGCCGACACATGTCAACACCCGAGAGCAATATAAATCAAGTTAGAATGTTGCGGAGAAGGGCACGTGGCTGCAGCGGAATGCAAAGAGAGGAAATGAGAAATTTAGCAGAGGCCACTACGTGGAGCCGTCCACACACAGGAAGTAAATAAAGTTTGTTTTTCATTTTAAATAAGACATATTTAAAGCAAGTCACGGGAGTTCTTAAGAAACAATTTTAAAATATATTAGGGTCTATGGACAAACAAGGTGGGCCCTCCTTTTAATAAGTAAAACTTATTAAATATAAGTGTTTCGTATTACAGGAGAGGTAGGTTTTAACAGAGAATATTTTATATTGCCTCATTTTAATGCTGGGTCCCTGCTTGTAAAATAATGCTTTATGAAGTAAACTTTTAACTCACGGGAGTTAAAAGGTGAAACCCTAAATGTGAGCAGCCATTTTTCTTTTATGAAGCAAGCTGGGGGATAGCGGCGGGAGTCTTCTTTCTTGTACAGAGATATTTTTCCAGCTATGGAGGAAAAATAGAAACTTCATTTGCAGTTGGATTTTATGGTGGATTTTGCGGATTTGATGCCGGATTTTGCAGAGTCAGTTACAGATTTTTAGAGAGGCCGTTGAGAATTTGTTGGGTCTTTCAGGTTATAAATGGGAGATTAGAGACACAGTTAAAGGAGTTCTAGTTCTTCTGGAGACACATACATTTAGAGTACTACAAGTTTTATCAGATCAGAGAGTTGGAGCAACAGACTCAGATTTCTTTCTTTTTGCCTTTGCAAATTCTTTCTTTATGAGAATGTAATAGTTATTTTTGTGCAGCAACCTTTGCCTCTGTAACTGATCATCCAAATAAAGAGATGTGTTCTGTGCATATTGGATGTCTCTGTTTCTTGCTTTTGATTTCTCTATTTCTCTGCCTCTATTTAATATGTTTTAGATCTGAGTTTTAATCATGCATATTTTGCTCTTTAAATCCAATCAAATCTTTTAGAGTTAACATTGTGCAAATAATTGTTTCAAATCCAGTGGATCGCCATAGATTAGGCATTTATTTTCTGCAAAGTTTGGTTTTCTTTCTAACCTTTTTCTTAAACCGTACTTAAAGAATGGAAGAGCCAGCTTCCTTAAAATCTGGAGGTCACTCTGAGGAGCATTCCCACGTCTCAGAGTTTCCCATGTTGCTGCTGGATTACACCCACAGATTTACGCATCAACAGTTTTTGGTACACCCAGTGGGACCCGATTCAAAGACTTTAGTCTTTGTTTTCTTGAATCTTTGCCCTGCATTCTGTGGTTTTGATGGAAAATCATAGAAATATCTGCTCATAGGAGCATGAATCTTCCATCTAGCAACTCTACTAGCAGATCTTTCTTGAAACTTTGCCCTTGCAGATCATGGCAGCCCCTGGCATATATGTGCATCTGAATATAGTTAGAGATTTACCTTTTGTGACTTGGGATTCAAGTCCTCTGGTTCTCCAGCAACAGGGTCAAGTTCCTGACACAGCTTGGAAGGCATTGCCTTACTTTCTAGGAGATGGCTCAGTTTGCCCTGCAGATCACATTCAAGATGTTGCAAATCTATGCTCTGTTCATAATGTCACGACTGAGAATCATGCTCTCTTGTTGCTTGCATCTTCCCTCAAAGGCAAAGCAAAAGAATGGTATAGAAGTTTGTAGCCCGGTTCAATCATTGGATGGGATCAACTTGGTGGGCTCATCTACAATTAGTTCAGAGATAGGACAGATGTTAGCACTCTCACCCAGAACCTAATTACAATCAAGAGGCATCCAATGGAGCCCATACATGATTTTAATTCAAGATTTGATAAGGTATGGAAGAAATTCTCTGTTGATATCAGGCCATCTCCAGTCTTTGCTTTCTTGTATTATTTAAAGGCTTTAGACCCTGAGTTCTCTATCATGATACAATCTTTGGGGGGTGAAACTCTGCCACAGTCATATGATCTTGCCATTAAGGCTAAAAGTAGCCTCATATTGTCTGGTAAACTACCTCCCCTACCCTTAGAATAGCTGATGCCTCATGCAAATAGCATGTCTTAGGTTCTTTCTTGTAAGCAGATGCATACAAATTTTAGTCCACCCACCCTCCCTGCTGATTTGACAAATCATCAGGAGATGAGTACTGTGAAAGAACTAATTAAAACCCTCTCCCATGAGATCAATGAGTTAAAAGGTCAAGTTATGTACCCCGCTGATCCATATGTCATGCCTCCAACTCTTTATGAACTGCCATACCAATGTGATCTTATTACAGAAAAAATCCTTCCTCATAACAAGAGAATGCCCAATTGTCTTGAAAATTATCCTCTACAAGCTTCCATAGCTATAAATCAACCTATAGAAGCCATTGACCAAGTTCTCTGTCACTTTGAAATTCAAGAAAAATCAAGTATCAAGAATCAAATTACAAGCAAGAAAGTAGCTCATGTGTGTCTTTTTGATATTGAAAATCTTGCACATGTGGCAACATTTGATTCAGAAGACACTTATGAGGGGATATTTCTAGAAGCTGAAAAGTACTGCAAGAAAGGCTTTGAAGCTAAAAAGTACTTGGTCCATGGTGATGCTACCCCTGTATTCCATTTTGAGGAGGTTACAAATGACATTATTCTAGATGAGTGTCTTTATTATTGCAATGAAGTTTCACACCTGCAGAAAGAAGACACAGAGATGTATGAGCAACACTTGGAACATGATGAGGATTTGTTCTCACTTTTGCAACAAGGCTATCAGTTACTAAATGATGAAGATCTTACAATTCAGCGAGTGCATGGTTCATTTACAAAGCCTATTGCAGGTGATCATAGAGGAAGTTTTGAAATAGAAGATGATGCTAGAGCTGATTTATTTTCAATTCTTGAAGATGGTTACTGCCTTCTTTTTGATGAAGACCCACCGAAGCAAGGAAAGATCCATGATAAGGTGGTATCAAGAGATAGCTGGAATAATACAGAGTTGCATACAGAATCACATATAGGGTTGTCACATTCTGAGCCCCGCTATACGCCTTTTTTCTTACACAATGAAATTCCTATCCGATTCAAGACTATTCTGGGCAGTGTTGTTACATGTACGCCTCATTTTGATGCCATCTTGAGTTATCATTCAGGTAAAGAGTCAGCAAAAGAAGTCACCAAAGAAGTTTTGTTGGTAGAAATTTTCAAATGCAAACAGAGGAAAGAGTTTTAGTGTTTTATTTTCCCTCCCCGCCCTCCACTAATATAGGGACAACATGTTCATCAGCATGACTGGTGTTATGAAGCGAAAAGAGATTCTCCTAAGTGCAAAGAAGTAAAAAGGTACAAAATATTGTTATATTTCTTCATATAGTTTATCTGGTTCATTTTTAGTTTGATGAGGATTCATTGGAGAAGGATAATAAAATCTGGTAGCTATTTTGCTATTCTGGTGAATGGATATGTTCCTGTATGTTTCAGTTGTTAGTAGTTTGATGTCAGATGCTCAATAAGCTACAACAGTAGCATTAGTTTCAATTTCAGTTACCTTTTTTTCAATAAGTCTTAGCTGAAAAATGGAGTGGAGGACCTATGGTCAGTCTCTGAGGTTCAGAAAGTTTATGGTTAGTTGGTCTCAGCTGCGAAGCAGAATGGTGGTTCAGAAGGCAGTTTCAATTGTGTGCTCAGTTTTAGTTTCAGTGGTGGGATGTATTTTGGGTTAGCGGTGTTTTAGTTCAACTTCATACATTTTCAGATTCAAATGTGTCTTCAGTTTCATAAATGTTTTAGTTTTAGAGAATGTGACTCTATTTGCCCAATGGATAAGGCCACTCTACAAACTAGAGTTTCTAGAGTTTGTAGTGAGCAGGCTCACTTTTCCAGTCAGTTGCCAAAACTAGTGAGAATTTTTCACAACCACAGTAAAAATTTAAATCAAAGGGTTCAGCTCTTATCACAGAGATTCCAGATAAAGTGAAGGTGGTGCCCGCTTTAAGTTTCAAGTATGGTTCAAAAGTAAATATTATCAGCCATGTCTGGAATGAGTGCGCCAGCTATTGAAAGGTAGCCATCCCATTCGAGAAGCAATGAGACATAGCAACTAAAGCCACAGTCATCGTCAGTGATAGATACAGTTAAAGAAACCAATGGAGTCTTCCACATGTTGGCAAACGTAACATAGAAAGAAGGTTAAAATTGCTGCGGAGTGTGACATTTAGAAGCACCCGAGCAAAAGAAAGAGTTTCAAGGTTGAAGTGGAAGTAGCCATGTGGTGCAACCCGTGCACAGGGAACTTAAATTCTTGTTTCATTTAATTAAATGCATCAAATGTGTCATGGGAAATTAAGAGGCTGAGGTTTTAATATAAAGTTCTTATTATATTAAATGGTGGGGCCCTTTTCTTATGAAGCTAAATATTTTATTTAAGTTGCATTATGATTCACAGGAGTATTTAGGGAACCATTCGAGCAACTTTAAAAGAAACAAAGAAAATAGCGGAGGATGCCATTTGTCAACACCCGCATCAATTTGAAAGCAGCTGAAAGTCATGCAGAAGCCACCACATGGGGCAGCCCACGCATAAGGGATAAAGCCTTCATTTTATTTTATTAAAATCACGGGAATGTGAAAGCCCCAAAATATGAAATGAGCCACTTTATTTAGCAACTAAAGGAATTGTGGAAGCCGACACATGTCAACACTCGAGAGCAATATAAATCAAGTTAGAATGTTGTGGAGAAGGGCACATGGCTACAGCGGAATGCAAAGAGAGGAAATGAGAAATTCGGCGGAGGCCACCACGTGGAGCTGTCCACGCACAGGAACGAAATAAAGTTTGTTTTTCATTTTAAATAAGACACATTTAAAGCAAGTCACGGGAGTTCTTAAGAAACAATTTTAAAATATATTAGGGTCTATGGACAAACAAGGTGGGCCCTCCTTTTAATAAGTAAAACTTATTAAATATAAGTGTTTCATATTACGGGAGAGGTAGGTTTTAACAAAGAATATTTTATATTGCCTCATTTTAATGCTGTGTCCCTACTTGTAAAATAATGCTTTATGAAGTAAACTTTTAACTCACGGGAGTTAAAAGGTGAAACCCTAAATGTGAGCAGCCATTTTTCTTTTATGAAGCAAGCTGGGGGATAGCGGTAGGAGTCTTCTTTCTTGCACAGAGATATTTTTGTAGGAAAAATAGAAACATCAGTTGCAGTTGGATTTTATGCCAAATTTTGTGGATTTGATCCCAGATTTTGCGGAGTCAGTTGTAGATTTTCAGAGAGGCTGTTCAGAATTTGTTTGGTCTTTCAGGTTATAAATGGGAGATTGGAGACACATTTAAAGGAGTTCTAGTTCTTCTAGAGACACATACATTCAGAGTACTACAAGTTTTATCAGATCAGAGAGTTGGAGCAGCAGACTCAGATTTCTTTCTTTTTGCCTTTGCAAATTCTTTCTTTATGAGAATGTAATAGTTATTTTTGTGCAGCAACCTTTGCCTTTGTAACTGATCATTCAAATAAAGAGATGTGTTCTGTGCATATTAGATGTCTCTATTTCTTGCTTTTGATTTCTCTATTTCTCTGCCTCTGTTTAATATGTTTTAGATCTGAGTTTTAATCATGCATATTTTTCCCTTTAAATCTAGTCAAATCTTTCAGAGTTAACATTGTGCAAATAATTATTTCAAATCCAGTGGATCGCCATAGATTAGGAATTTATTTTCTACAAAGTTTGGTTTTCTTTCTTACCTTTTTCTTAAACCCTACTGAAAGAATGGAAGAGCCAGCTTCCTTAAAATCTAGAGGTCACTCTGAGGAGCATTCCCACATCTCAGAGTTTCCCATGTTGTTGCTGGATTACACCCACAGATTTATGCATCAACATGGTGAAAATGCCCGCTTAGGCATGTTGGAGGAAAAATCGTGCTCGGGTGTGAAGTCAGTCGAAATGACCAGTCATACTCCTTATCATGAAAAACCTTAAAACACATGTAATGGTGGTGAGAAAGAGTGACTTTACATGTCATATTTAAAAGTTTAATTTCCATGTAGGGGTGGCATTTTTCACCACCTTAGCAAGAGCGTAAGATCAAAAACAAAACACAAGTATTGGTGGTGGTTTCTACAACTGAAACATGTGTGATGATTTAGAAAGAAAGCAAGGTAAGATACCATCAATGAAAACTACCAATGGTTCACATGAAAACAAATGAAAAAACCTAAAACCTATTCATCCTAAGACCTATTCAGGAACCTCCATGAAAACAAGTGAAAGAATAGGGTTCGGTTCCATGAAAGGATATACCATTTTAAAAATGACAACAATAAATAGAAACACACACTTATACAAAGGTTTTCGAAAAGCTCAAGTAACAAACATAATGATAAATCTGAACAATAAAGATTACAAAAACAATCATTTTAAATGATAAATAAAACCCTAGTTTAAAACAGAAACTAGAAATGAAAAAGAACAACCTACCTCAGGCAATGAGCTGAAACCCTACGCACAACATTGGTAATCAAAATCTATCCAAATCCAAAATCAGTGCGATCGAGCGATCTTAGGAAGGCTTCAATAGTCGATTAGAAGATTTAGGTTACAAGAAATAACAAAAAGGAATGAGTTTACACCTTTAAAAAGGTTTAGAAAGGTGTATTAATGGTGACACGAGTGCAATTAATAACACTTGAGTTTGAGAGATCTGCGAAGATTTGCCTAAGCGGCAGGAAGGACTGACATTACATGTCATCAAACCATATGCAAGAGCAGCAATAACGACCGCCATTACATGTTAAAATATGACAAGGAACATGCATGGGCGGTGATTTTCACCGCCCATGCATGTCAATAAAAAATGAGACAAAAAAACATGTGTAAGTGGCAATTTTGGCCAACTTTGCATGTTAACACAACAAAGATATACAAAAGTGGTAGTTTTAACCACTTGTGCACATGAAGACTTAAAAATTTACTAACACCTTAAAATGACCAAAATTGATATTTTGACAGGCTTGTAACTTAGTTGATATTTGTAAATCTCAAGAAATCAACTAAGGGGAATGCCACAAGCTATTCTACTGTGTCAGATAACTTTGCATGAGGCTAAGAGAACTTGGCTCAATTTGTGAACTTAGAGTGTAGACTACGAAACACACAAGTTCCATAGGGGTTGTCTACAAAATGAGCACAACTAATTTTGAGAACAATAGGTATAATATACAATGGGAGCATGGGGTGGAGTGGGATGCGTGTTAACATTTTTTGTTAACAAAAACTATTAAATGGCTAACATATAGTAAATTAATGATATATTGTAAATATGGACCATTGATTATTAGGTTTTAGATTTGATGGTAGATATTTTGTTGTCTTGTCTTGCCCCAGAAGGTAACCCTATTTTATGAGGGAATTATATTATAGCTGCAGTAACATGATGTATTCTAAGAGTCTGATAGCGGTTGTGTTGTCTCTGGATCTCTAGTGGTGATACTCCTGTGAGAAGCTTTCTCTGCAAGTATATTGTAATCTTTGTGATTTTTGAATAATATATTGCGTGGCTTTTGGAGTGTGGGGTTTTTCTCCCAAAAGGGTTTTCCCCACTTAAATTACTATGTTGTGGTATGCATGATATCTATGTTTATTTATGTTTATGTTTATGTAGTTGTTAAAGATCTAAAAAGTTTTGCATTATCCTCCTCTCAAGATTAGTGTAGGAAGTCGTTCTACTACCTTAGCTTCCTTACAAGAATTAACTAACATCACATAGTTTATTCTTGATTTTTCCACTAATTGTTTAATGAATATATGATTTTTATGAATTTTCATTGACACATTTTGAAAAATAAAAATTTGAGTCACACCAAAAATACTATACATATGTTTTCGGCAAAAAAAAATAGAGACTAGCAAACAAAATTGCAAAACTTGAAGTCATCCTCACATTTTTTCAGATAAACATTGAAAAATGTGTAAACCTATGGAGAGCATGCTAAAAATTTAGTTGGTTTTCTATGTTTTCTTTAAAACATCTCTTTGGGCACCTTCCATGTAGGCCCAACTCTTTGGCTTGGATAACCAAGTCAAATCCAAGCCTAAGGGTGGGATTCCAAAGTAAGTTAAATGAAACATGAGCACGTTATAACATGTGCACATTATAACATTCTCTCTTTGAAATTTAGAATTGTCTCTTGTTACAATAGTTATGGTTTTGAGAGACATTTGTCTATGTATACACTTGATGCATTTTTTATTAATAATATTTTTAGTTTCTATTCATAGAACACTATAAAATTCATATTAAATATTTTATTTAATGTGATATCTTTCATACTTAATAGAAAAACCATAGTCTAATTAAAATGATTACTAAATAGAGTTATAGGTTTTAGAGAAAGAGGCATTAGATGACCTAGATATTACATGACAAGGTCAATTATTGCTCAGTTCCTTGGAATCTAAGGGCACCATGAACATGTCTATCATACTATGGAACCCATTCTTGAATCTACAACCTTAGTATAAATGCACCAATCATACATCATGTTCCCAATATTCCACGTTAGTTCAAATAATGTCTTGTTCCAAGATAATTTAAGTCCCATTTCCATTTGCATAGAACTATACAACACCCTTTCTAGTCCATGATTTATGTCCCCCTTTGGGAATGAACAAAGCAAATGGCAACAAATGGTGAATAATTAAAGAAGATTATAGAGATGGAAAAGGGTGCAATATATAGGTATCCACATCAATGTGCTAGGTAAGAATCATGGAAGAAACCATCATGGAGGCATGATACTACATTAAATCAAAAAGCCAGCAACTATGGATCTACATGAAATCAAATGAGAAATTATAAGAATCAATTGCATCATAGGATGCCCGATCAATGTGTTGTCAATCTAAAACCACTATAAAGATCACATATTAGCAATTGGAAATCAATTTGGGATTTCTCTAGGTTGAAGGAGCAATTTGTAGACATTTTTACAAAATTATCAAAATAAAATTTTGAAAGATTGACAAGAAATCTTGGAGAAATCAATTTGATTTCAAATGCATAATAGTGTTTGAGTAAATAGTAAGAGAGTATGTTAGAAATATAATCTTAACCCTCAAGTTTTCTTTTTTACAAATGAATTAACTTGGTAGATAGTCTATAATATAACATGGTTTTCTAGAGAGGTCAATTCAATGTTAGCAACTTGTAGATCAAGTCAAGATAGAAACTTGGAGCTTAAGTCAATGTTAAAAACTTGAAGGTAAGATATATAAATTGCATATATTTTATTTATACATACATCATTTTGTAATATAGTAGAAAAATAACGATGATACAAAGTGAGAAATATAATGGAAAGTAGTAACTTTGATAGAGTAGTAGTGTATTTTGCATAACTCATCTTTTTCCTAATATATGAAATATTATTTCTAAGTTGTGTGTGTGGAGAAAATGTATTTTTTACTATTCTATGTATGCATTTAGAACAATAACTTATGCTCTTTTATATTGTGAATTTTAAAGTAAATTCTATAGGATTTTAAAGTTAGAATAGGGCACATAGATGATTCTCTCCATAATAAACTTCCAAGTCCTGGATGATAATATTGTTTCATTTAAGGGCACATGAGAAAAGAATGACTTTACATTTGGGTCACTTAGAGGTTTAATTGTTCTCTCCACCATGACTTGAATACCAAATAATTTTAGAAAGAGAAATAACAACAATCATCAACATCCTTTCATTGGATTACATAGTTCAAATTTGTTTAATAACATGATATTGTTGTTCTCCCATGGTCCTACAGTACATTTATCAAGGTGATGGCCAATCCTTAGATAATATTTTTCTAAAATAGATAAATAATTTAGCTAAGGCAATATCTCCATTATCATGGAAAATTGACACTACTACTAACATTACAACTACTAGCCCTAATATTGGTAGAAGGAGTAGAGCATCCAAATAATTATTAGGTGAACAAAAGAGTTTCAAATTGACACTGAAAGGGAGGATAATTTGAATATAATCCCTAATTTATAAATAGA
Source organism: Cunninghamia lanceolata (assembly GCA_027924645.1). Classification (NCBI taxonomy): domain Eukaryota; kingdom Viridiplantae; phylum Streptophyta; class Pinopsida; order Cupressales; family Cupressaceae; genus Cunninghamia; species Cunninghamia lanceolata. Next base: position 4,201,522 of record BSBN01000901.1, read on the forward strand.
TTGTAAATTTAACACTACAACTATTAGCCCTCATATTGGTAGAAGTAGAGCATCCAAATAATTATTAGGTGAACCAAAGTGTTTCAAATTGACATTGAAAGGGAGAATAATTTGAATATAAACCCTAATTTATAAATGAAGTGTAAATTTAACACTACAACTATTAGCCCTCATACTCACACGAATAGAGCATCCAAATATTTATTAGGGGAACAAAAGAGTTTTAAATTGCCACTAAAAGTGAGAATAATTTGAATACAAACCCTAATTTATAAATAGAGTGTAAATTTAACACTATAACTATTATCCCTCATATTCATAGGAATAGAGCATCCAAATAATTATTAGGTGAACAAAAGAGTTTCAAATTGACACTGAAAGGGAGAATAATTTGAATACAAATCCTAATTCATAAATGGAGTGCAAATTTAATAGTACATCTACTAGCCCTCATATTGACAAGAAGGAGTAGAGCATACAAATAATTATTAGGTGAACAAAAGAGAAACTCTGCATTGTGTAGGGACAAATGCAGAGCTATAAGATGAGTTTACAATCACAAATCAATCCAAATTGGTAGACTTTGCCCTGAAATATTATGCTTTTGTTTGTACAGTTTAATATTTTGGTCTTTTATTGTGTGAGTTGATTAGCTAGGGTTTTCACTCTACATTTTTAAGATATGGTAAATTTTTAATCCTTTTTTAAGGACATGTATTGCATTAATGTTCTAGGAAATAAATTCTATCAAGTTCACTCGTATACAGAGATCAAAATTCAAGTCAGAAAAGTGGATATAATACATTTATTTTTAGGTAACTTTCTATTTCTATTTTGGACGTTTTCCATCTTTTTAGTTTTAATGTAAACTAGGATATGGTTATTTGTGTTTCAATTTTTGTGCGTTGTGGATGTTTTCCCTTCACCTGCTTCATCTATTTGTAAGTTTGGTTCATTTTTTCACTTTTTTTAAGAATGTGTTTCACATGGGTGTTGTGGATGTTTTCGCTTCACCTATTTGTAAGTTTGGTTAATCTTTTCACCTTTTAAAGAATGTGTATCAAGTGGGTGTTGTGGATGTTTTCGCTTCACCTATTTGTAAGTTTGGTTAATTTTTTCACTTTTTAAAGAGTGTGTATCACATGGGTGTTGTGGATGTTTTCGCTTCACCTATTTGTAAATTTGGTTAATTTTTCACCTTTTATAGAATGTGTATCCCTTGAGTGTTGTGGATGTTTTGGCTTCACCTATTTGTAAGTTTGGTTAATTTTTTCACTTTATAATATTATTAAAATTAAATTATTTTTCGCATTAAATTTCAAACTATATATTGTTTTGTATGAAATATCAAAATTATATTTTATAGCAATTTTTAAAACTTAAATAATATTTTTTATGTTTTAAATTATAAAAATACTATACATATTAAATTTGACAGTGATTATTTGTTAATATTATTAAATAATTCATTAATTTAAGACACAATTAAATGACTTAAAATAAAATTAAAATAGTCAAATTTAAGTAGTAAATGTATTTTTTAAATTTGTTGACAAAAGAAATTAATGGTGGGTAGAAATCTTTTGATTGCATTAAATGACACTTATTATTTGCATTTGTATTGAATAAATGAGCAGTGAAACGGCTGTCTCCATTAAAATAAAAAATTCAAGAAGCTTCCCCACCAAACAAACCGTGAAGAAATGCGGAGTGTTTTAATTGGTTCGTTTGTAGGCAAGACTGAAATAAATAGAGGCAGTCCAAAACAGATCTTCTTACTTGTGAGGTTTTGGTTTTACTTGTTACTGGTTCAGTGACACCGTGCAAGAAAGCTATGGAAAGTAGTGGATCGGTTAGGCATTTGAGGAAACTCGATCCGCTTGCCCCAGAATTCTATCCAAAGGTTCGCGTTGTGTTGCCATTGAACTCACCCATCACAGCATCTGCTCATGATGTCTGGAATACAACAGCTTCTTCTCCAGGAAACGAAGCCAAATTGGTCGCCTTCAATGTGGACGCCACCATATCGAACAACGATTTAAGAAAAATATTGCAAAACTATGGCATGCATTTTTGTTGATCAGACAATTATTTATTTGTTTAGAATTGTATAGGAGATTAATATGCAGTCGTTTATTCAGGGGCAGTAAAAAAAGTGGAGACCAGTCCAAATGACCATTAGGTTAGGTTCATAAACTTTTTTAATGCGGGAAATGCAGATCGAGCCCGTGCAGCCTTGGACGGGAAAAGATATGGATCCATGGTTTTGAAAGTCCAGTTTAGCCATTGGAGTTCTGGCCTACATCCGACGCTTACCAACAGAGAGGCAAGGGAGCCAGAAAATGTACTATTTTTATGTTCATTTTTGTATCAATGCATTTAGCGTTAGGGTTTTCTTACGCCCAACCTTATTTATTATAATGGGGTAATACTATTCCTAATAATCTACTTTGATCTATTGAGAATATTATTTTTTTCTTTACTATTTTGGTCAAATCTTAAATAGTATAGGCTGTAAACAAAATATAGATCTCCAGATTTAGTTTCTACTGTCATAGATGCAATGTATGTTTCTGGGTTTGGTGGCGTATAGTCATTTTATAGCACTCTTAAAACTGTGCCAATTTTGAGAATTCTTTTAATGTTTTCACTGGGCAATGGAATAGCTTTTGGAAGAGGGATTACTGTTATCGATGGTAAATGTGGCTCAACTACTCGGACGAAGAGTCATCAGCCAGAAGAATCTAAACCCCAATTATCTAAGGGCGAAATGAAGAAAGAGAATGCTACAGTTACCAGTTAGGAAAGTTCTCGATTTGTTTTTTAAGAGGAATTAGCAAAGGCAAACTCCCCATATGCCAGAACAACTATTAAGATCAGAAATATTCCGGATCAATACAGGTATGGCCAGTATGGGTATTAGGGCCAACTGATTTCAATCGTAAAAGGTTTTTCATAAATTAAATTTTTAATAAGTATTTTGCTAATGTGATTCTGGTATATATTTTTCAGTCAAGACGAGCTTCTACAAATATTAGACAGTCACTGCAAGAGATGTAATGAAAACATCACAGATGCAGATGAACCAATTTCGGCATATGACTTTGTTTACCTGCCTATAGATTTTGAGTACGATATTGTTGAACTTGTTTTAATGTGCTGCTGTCATCAACTTTATTAGGTTTCAGCGAATGCTCAAGTATTTTTCTTCTTGTGTGCAGAAACGAGGTTAACCTTGGCTACGCCTTGGTCAATTTTACATCAGCCAAAGCTACATGGAAGCTGTATAAAGCGCTGCATATGCAACATTGGAAAAGCTTGGAGTCATGTGAAATTACTTATGCCAAAATTCAGGTGTGTTATGTTTTTAGATCACCTTCTCTGTAATTCACTATCTTTTTCTTGTGTGATATTGTGGTATTTTCATCACAGGGTCGAGCTGCTCTCCAAGGTTACTTTCAAAATTCCAAATTTGGACCGGTGGTATTCGACCCACCTCGCAATGGGAAGGAATCCACACAGACCAATATGCAATCTAGGGTTATTTAGAAATAAAGTCCAATCCAAGGCAACCAACAGTGTAATAGATAGATAGCTATAATACGATTTTTATCTTTTAATAAATATTTAGTAATTATAATTTTGTTGTTTTGTCTAAAGATTATCACAATTTTATATAAATTTTGGTCTTTTGTTTAAATATTTTCACAATTTTATATTTATATTATATTGTCTAAGGTATGAAGGAAAAGATATGTACAATCACTTCACTAGATTTATGGTAATAAACATTTTCATGGTTAATGGTATTGCTTTAGTTTTAGTAGTTTTCAATAAGATCAAAAATTGTGTAATTGTTTTTTTTTTTAATATAAAAAATAGAGATTACATTGCACAATTAATTAATATATTTGTTTGATTTCAATTAACAATTTTATATTTATATTATATTTTCTAAAAGTATGAAGAAAAGATATGTACAATCATTTCATATAAAGTTGACTAGATTTTTGGTAATAAATATTTTCATGGTTAATGGTCTTGATTTAACTTTCATTTACAAAATTTATGATTCTATATGTGTGCTTGTGCATTTGCTAAGATGGGTCTTCGGTTGGATGACTCTAAATTTTAACCAGCCAAAAAATGATCTTTGAGTTTGAAATAAGAAGAAAAAAATTCAAGTATGCCTCAAGAACCCCTTAGAAATCATCATGAAGTTGGTACATCAGTTAGAGCACAACATTTGTTAGATGATGGATATTATTTTGATAGGTCAAATACACATAATGAAAGTTCCCATTTTCAACGTTCTATACTTGAAAGAAAGAGAGTCATCAAAGAAAATGCTAGAAATGATAGGCATCATAGGCTATGGCATCACCTAGTACCCTATTCCCCTAGAGTCCATTCAAGACTAGCTACTTCTATCCTTAGAACTAGCCCTAAAGCTCAAAATCTTGTAATGTATAGGGATAATGTGGTGATAAATTGGAATAGATGTAAACCCTATGATTGGAAAGGGTGAGTTATTTTTTGCATTGCATATATAGACCATACACTTGAACACATTATATGATAGTAACTTTCCTTCATGGACAACAAATATGCACTTTTTTGAATTTAATGACACACCATATTCTCTACACTTGTTAAACACTTGCCTCAAATGATCAAAGTATTCATTAGCATTTTTGAGAAAATTGTAATGTTATCTAAATAAACCAGCACTATCTTGTGCATCAAACCTTGGAATGCCATATCCATGGCCCTTTGGAAAGTTGCCCCAACATTGGACAAACCAAAAGGCATCTTCCTATAAGCCATTGTACCCCATTTTGTGGTGAATGTTGCCTTATATTGGTCCTCTTCCTTCATTAAAACCTAATTATAACCTAAAAAACCATCAAAGAAAGAGAACCTTTCCGAACCTAAAACTATTTGTAAGATTTGTTCAATAGAGGGCAGTGAATAGTGATCCTTCAAAGAGACTCTATTGAGGTCCATAAAGTCAACACAAAGCCTTATTTCACCAATTCTTTTTCTAACAGTAACACGATTAGATAGCCATTAAGTATGCTTAATTGGAAAAATAATGCTTGTCTTCTAACAATTTATTAAGCTCTTTCTTCATTAGGACTTCTAGCTTTGGATTGAAGGGTCTTTGCTTTTGTCTAACAAGTTTAGCATTAGGCTCAAGTTCTATAGTGTGTTGGGCTAAAGCTAGGTCAAATCCCTTCAAGTCTTGATATTCCCATGTAAATATGTCACTATACTCTTGACAAAGTGCAATGAAAGCTTGCTTGTCACCTTGAGTACATAACTTACGAATTTTCAGCAACTTTTCCTTGAAAATCTCCATAGTTTCATAGTGATCTTCAGCCACTATGATGCTAGTTTTCTTTTTCCTTGCTTGGTCATCATTATTAAACATGGATTCCAATGTAACCAAACCTTTGGGCAGCTTGTTAGACCTTAACTAAATTATTTGGTCTTGATATTGCTACTGTATTATTTCTTGGTTACGGGCTGAAAACTCAGCTTCTTCAACCAAGAAGTTTAGAATTTGCTCGTCATTATCAAAAACTTGCCAATGCATGTTATTGTCAAGAATAGAAGGCCTAACAACTACTTTAATGTGCTGATGTGTTTTACCTTTTGAAATCTCATTTGGTACATCATACTGAGCACCTATAGCAGCAATCCTATCAACATGCTTATTCTCTTTTCTAGGCACGGACAACAAGTTAAAAGCCTAGAAATCTTCAATTAAATCCCAAACCCTATGCTTATATAACCTCAAAAGGTCATTTTTGGTTACATTAAGACCTCTAACTTGATTCACAATCAACTCACTATCCCCAAACACTTGTAAACAACTAATTTTTCTTTTCCTAGCCCATTCTAACCCATGAATAAGGGCTCCGTACTCTAATTTATTATTTGAATCGCTGAAACAAAACTTCAAAGAAGAAAAGTGCCTAAGAAAAGTGCCTATCACCTTGGGGAGATGTGAGCATGGTACCACCACTGGCATCATTTCTACTCCTTGAACCATCAAAATGCAACTACCATACCTCATTTTCTTATTGTTCTAGCTATTTTTTTTTATCCTTCACAAGATTTGGCATTGTCATACCTTGTTCATGCCTCATATACACACCAAATCCTCTTTCCTCTAGTTTTTCATGTGAAGAAAGAAAATCATTTTTAGCTGCCCAATCATCCAAGAGTATATCTGGTATGAGTTCAGTTTGTCTATGTGGTTCTTGCATAGCTAGACATTCCTCATAGTAAAACATGGTACAATTTACATTGATGACATTGGGCACATAAGGTTCTATGTGGTCTTTAGTAATAGATTCTGACCTTATGGTTACCTTAGTACCATACCTTGTCCTAAAAAGCATATGGGACCAATCAGAAGACAAGTAGCCACATGTCTTGGAAGTGAAATCTCTTGAGAGACAAAGATAAAAATGGGGGGTAAGGTCAATCACAAATACATCTTGGGTAACAGAAAAGTTTAGGCATGCATGTAATGTGAGACTTAGACCTTTTATAACTCCAACCATGTCAATGGTTGTCCCATATAGTTGTACTACTGTTGTCATGAAGGATTGCACCCTGAGTACTAAGCCTTTACAAGCTTGGCAATCCCGTGCGATATGGAAACATTCTCAGACCATGGGTTTGTCTATTTTGAGAATGGTCCTCCAGAAGAGCCGGCTCCCTTTAAAATGCCCCTTTGGATCTGTATCTTGATGAAGAAAAGAGATAGAAGAATGCTATAGAAATTGAAACTGAAATAGAAAAATCTATCCTAAAGGGGGTGATGCACCAATATTTTTAACTTAAATCTCCAACATGATTCACAATTATCCCTCAACAAATTTGTTCATACAACTTAGACTGATAAACTTCACCACAAAAGTGTTTCACAGAAAAGCATGAAAGAACTTGCATAATCTGTGACCTATAATGAAATTTGTACTTTGTATACTTGCATTCAATCAAAATGAGACAAAAGAATTTAAAGGTTTCAAAGTAAAACATAGAAAATCCTTTATTAAATCACTGAAAATGAAACAAGACACCTGAATCCAAATAGATGAACCCCTGATTGTATTGAAAATAGAAGGAATCTCTACAAAATAGCAATAAACTATTGGAAAAAATGAACTGCGACTACGAAAAACTTTAAAAATCGCTGAGTTACAAGACAATCTCTTCTCTGCTATATGAAAAGGCAAAAAAGTAAGAACTAAGGAAAAAAAAGCATAAGATTTTTCCATACAATATAAAACTATCCCTAAAAAGTGAATGGACAGTCAAATTTAGCTTAACTGGACTCCAAAATATGCATGAATAAGTCCCAAAAAGCCACTCCAAGTTGTTGGGCGAGCACAAATGAAAAGCATGAAAATTAGGACCCAAAACTCCTCCAAAATAGGGAAAAATAGCCTAGAACTCCAAGTCTCAAGGTGTTTGACAAAAAAATTGCCTACATTAGTCATCTTTGACCCCAAAGCAAAAATAGAACTCAAGGTGACTACCCTACATGAGCTTGTACTTTAGTTCAACTCCTCTCTTGTTTTTGCATGATTAAGAGGCAAAAAAAAACTATTTTAACAATTATTAAGTGTAGTCAATGTGATTCACTTAATTAGTATTATGTAATGATTGATATTCTCCAATGTTTATTCCATAACAAGTATTAAAGAAATTTATAACATTATTGCATTTAATACTTGTTAAAATACAATATGTTTTGCCTATTACTTGTGCAAAAATATGAGGTGGGTTATATTAAAATACTAAACCTTAGAGGTAAAAATAACCCCTCTCATCCTTCATGCAAAAAATAAACTTCAATCTGCTCCTTGACTTATAAAATAGGCAAAAATAATCCCCTTGGTCCACTAAGGTCAAAAGACCCTTATTGCAATTCATTATCTCCAAAGGCAAAAGGAAATAATCCCTTCTCTATCCCTGGTCTTCAAAAAGTCTGCATGCTACTCAAGAGTGTGTAAGTCACCACTACAAAACTCTAATCATGACATAATTCTAATTACCTTAAGGTTTCAAAGTTAATTATAATCACAAAAACATTATTGTTAGCCTTATGACTCCCAAAACCCATCTTCAAACTCACGGGCCCGTCAATAATGATTAGGTATTTTGACTTAAAAGTCATAGACCATAGACATGGTTTATGTGAAGTGATTTTCTTCTTAAAAGATAACTCAAAAACTCACAAAACCATGGGCTAGGGCATCTCAAGCTAAAGGCCTCAAACCCTAAAATCTTTCTCATTTTTCACTTGTTCATTTGAAAGGTTATGCTACCACCATGTTATTTCTCTCTATGAGGGTTTGAGGGCTTGGAGGTCAGGTTTTACTTCCTCTACAGGGATCTCTATGACTCTTCTACTCGTAAGCTTCCCCATGTACCAAAATATTGAGGTTCTTCTTTAAAATGCTCTGTATTGAGAGAAACATGAAAAAAGTTGTAGCCTTCGAATGCATATTCACTTTATTTTTTTTATGCTCACTATATGTGATGCTTGGCTTGTGAATATGGCCTCTGAGACCTTTGGCTATGAGACAAAACTCTTTATTTTCACATTCTAAAGGTTTTCTCTTTATCACAATCACATTATCACTGTCTACTCTTGTTTAGGCTTATAAACTTGTTGTTTTGAAACTTCTTGTATCGTATTCTATGGGACAACAACATTACTTTGCACCATTAGTGCCTAATTAATCATACCATTTGAGTAGGTTGATTGGTTTTGCAGTTGGTTACAAGGGTAACACAACTCATATTCTTGTACCATGTTGTTTTGCACTGGTATTAGCTCCCTAGATGAGTTGGTAGCATGCTGATTATAGGGCAGATAAGGTCTTGTATTAAAAATTTTTTGTTGGCCTTGGTTTTCTGGCTGATATTGAGGTATGCCCTGCTGGTTACTTTGCTGATTACTCTGGTTATTTGATTGCCTATTCTGGTTATTTTGTTGCTTGTTTTGGTAAGTGGCCTAATAAGGCCTATAAATTTGGTTTGGTTATTTTTTCATGCTTACCAAATCCTTGCCAATAGTTTGCAGCAGCTCTACTTGACCTTGTAACAACTTAGTTTACTTTTGTAACAACTCTATTCATCTTTTTTCCTACTAAGATGGGGCTAGGGCAACATTTGTTTGGGCTGAAACCTGATAATTGAGTGCTAGTACAACAGGAACATCTGCAAGAGGTGGAATTTGTAGTGGGATTGATGGCTGTATTTCTGAAAAAAAAAAGGCATTGACAGCCTTGAAGCTATTTTACTAGCCTAAATTAGGCTAGTTTCATCTCTTATAGCAACCTCATAAGCACCTAGTAACGATGTACCACCCATTGACTGGACGATGACTGCAATATCACTATTTAATGCTCTCAGAAAGTACAAATAAACATGTTCAGTAGTAGGCCTTACCGCTACTGGTATTCTATCCCATGTCCTTTAGAAATGAAAAATAAAATCAACCATATTGTCCTATGGAGCTCTTTTTATTGTACTCAATTGTTTCATCAAAGACATGTTATCTGACTTGTCTTCAAATTGTTTATTAAAAGCATCTCCCAACAGGTCCCATGATGTAATAAAACCTACAGCCAATCCTCTAAACCATTGAAGGGCCTTACCCTTCAGAGATGCAACCAACAATCTTACTACAACATTTTCCTATGTTATGTGATGGGCCGATCATAACATGGCCACATCTTTTATATGCTCAATTGGAGTAGTCTGGTCTTCACCTATAAAAAATGGTAAACTTCTCAAGGCTACCACCAGAATGTCATCATGTGCTGCAAGCAACAATGGGCTGCCAATATTGAATTGCACAAAAGGATTTCTACTCTCCAATGGTGGAGCTTGAGGTGTCTATGGAGTTTGAGGAGTTTGGTAACTCTGTGGAGTCTGTATTTGCAAATATATCACCAAATTTCTCTGATCAAACTCTGTAGTCCCAAGACTAGGAGGAGTAGATTAGGTTCTCCCTACTAGACTGGGTGTTGTTACTATTGTTTTGCCTCTTTTCCTTGGAGGTGATATATGTAGATACTCAAATGGAGTTGAACTTCCTCTTGTTTGGAATTTTTTCATGTGCTAAATTTACTATATCTGTAAAAATCAGAATTTTGAGTCGCCAAGTATGCTATTTTTTGCCTCTGAAAGGCTAAAAACCTTGTTGTGCATATCAAATAGAAAAGAAAAAAATGTGTTTTAGTGGCCTGAAACTCTATTCAGAGTCCCACTGTGCATGCCAAAAACTATTGTTATGAAGGATTTCACCTTGAATGATAAGCCTTTACAAGATTGGCAATCCCATGCAACATAGGAACATTGTCAGACCATGGGTTTGTCTGTTTTTAGAATTGACCTCTAGAAGAGCCAGCTCCCTTTAAAATGCCCCTTTGGATCTATATCTTGATGAATAAAATAGATAGAAGAATGATGTATAAACTGAGACTGAACTGGAAAAATCTATCCTAAAGGGGGTGATGCAACAATATTTTTAACTTAAATCTGCAACATGATTCACAATTATCACTTAACAAATCTGTTCATACAACTCAGACTGATAAACTTCACTACTAAAGCATTTCACAGAAAAGCATGAAAGAAATTGCATAATCTATGACCTGTAATGAAATTTGCACTTTGAATACTTGCTTTCAATCAAAATGAGATGGAAGAATTTAAAGGCTACAAAGTAAAACACAAACAATCCTTTATCAAATCACTAAAAATGAAACAAGACCATTGAATCTAAATAGATGATCCCTTGATTGTATTCAAAATAGAAGGAATCTCTACAAAATAACAATAAACTGCTGGAAAAAATGAACTATTGCTACTAAAAACTGTAAAAATGGCCGAGTTACAAGACTATCTCTTCTCTATAATATGCAAAGGCAAAAAAGAAAGAACTAAGGAAAAAACATAAGATTTTTTGATATAATACAAAATTGTCCTTTAAAAGTGAATGGGTAGTTAACTCCATCTCAACTGGATTCCAAAATCTGCATGAATAAGTCACAAAAAACAACTCCAAGTTGTTGGGCGAGTACAAATGAAAAGCCTGAAAATCAGGGCCCAAAACTCCTCCAAAATAGGTAAAAATATCCTAGAACACCAAGTCTCAAGGTCTTTGACCAAAAAACTGCCAAAATTAGTCCTCTTTGACCCCAAAGCAAAATAGAACTCAAGATGACTCCCTTGCATGAGCTTGTACTTCAATTCAACTCCTCTCTTATTTTTGCATGATAAAGAGGCAAAAAATAAACTATTTTAACAATTATTAAGTGCAATCAATGTAATTGACATAATAAGTATTATGTAATGAATGATATTCTCCTATGTTTATTCCATAACAAGTATTAAAGCAATTTATAACATTATTGTATTTAATACTTGTTAAAATACAATATATTTTGCCTATTATTTATGCAAAAATATGTGGTGTGTTATATTAAACTAATAAACCTTAGAGGCAAAAATAACCCCTCTAATCCTTCATGCAAAAAATAAACTTCAATTTGCTTCTTGACTTATAAAATAGGCAAAAATAATCCCCTTGGTCCACTAAGGTCAAAAGACCCGTATTGCAATTCATTATCTCTAAAGGCAAAAGTAAATAAGCCCTTCTCTGTCCCTAGTCTTCAAAAAGTCTCCATGTTTCTCAAGAGTGTGTAAGTCACCACTACAAAACTCTAATCATGACTTAATTTTGATTACCTTAAGGTTTTAATGTCAATGATAATCACAAAAACATTATTATTACCCTTATTACTCCCAAGACCCATCCTCAAACTCACGGGCCCCTCAATAATGATTAGCTATTTTTAAAAGTCATAGACCATGGGCATGCTTTATGTGAAGTGATTTTCTTCTTAAAAGATAAGTCAAAAACTCACAAAACCACGGGCTAGTGCATCTCGATCTAAAGGCCTCAAACCCTAAAACCTTTCTCATTTGAAAGGTTATGCTTCCTCCATGTTGTTTCTCTTTGTGAGGTTTTGAGGGCTTGGAGGTCAGGTTTTTGCTGCCTCTACAGGGATCTCTATGACTCTTCTATTGGTAAGATTCCCCATGCACCAAACCATTGAGGTTCTTCTTTAAAATACTTTGTAATGACAAAAGCTGTAGCTTTCGAATGCATATTCACTTTGTTTTTTGTATGTTCACTGTATGTGATGCTTGGCTTGTGAATATGGCCTCTGAGACCTTTGGCTATGAGGCAAAACTCTCTATTTTTTCATATGAAAGGTTTTCTCTTCTGCTTCTATACTTATCACAATCACATTATCACTATCTAGTGCTTTATCTTTTAGCATAACCCTTATGCTGGATGTAATGCTTCTCTATCTAACTTTGACAAACCCTAACTAGGCTTATTGTATTTGCTCCTCATGGTGAATTTTTTTCTTTTTTGGAAGGAACCCTCTGAGTCATGAAGATCTCCACTATGTATATTTTTATTTGCTGGTAAATATAGTTGAAGTGATGAGTTTTCTATAATACTCCCTTCAAATGGAAACCTCTTTGTGCTCTAGTGGATGATATTTGTCATGCAAACTCTGTATATTATTATTTTGGTGTGTAAAACTCACTTGTTGTGGCTCATCTACCTTTGATTGTCCTGGCTTAACATTATGAAAAAATAGGAGAAAGATTTATCTTGTCTAATATAACCCTTGTTAGGATTTTTTATTTGAAGGTTTGTTGCTTGCTATTATCTCTATATCTAAGAGACCTCTATTACTTTCTTTTGACCCAATGTGTACCTCTCTTGGATCTTGTCTCCTACTTTGTGGTGGTCATTCCAGGAAGCAACATTTATTTCATAGTTCTTCTCTCATGGTGACTATGCCACGACCTCTGGTATAAAGCTTGGTAAGATTCTCTTTCAAGGATATCACCATAACCCTATGTCTCATTATGTAGGCTTCAAAATCACCTATCATAATTAAAACTAGAGATATTGTCTCATGCATGCTTTATGATCACAAAAATGTAGTACTCATTTGTTTGATTTGTTGTTCTTGATGTGGTGGATGCACTTCCATGGCATTATAGGCCCCTTTTATGATAGACCATATCCTCTGATTGATTTTAGGTCTGTTGTGCCTAGTCATTCTTATGACTTGTGAAATCATCTCTAAAATCAATTGTTTCCTTCAACAATCTATGACAGACATACAACCTTGTGACTATTCTTTGTGTTGGAATTGTGACAGGATGTTTAGTGTAAATGATAACTTCAAAGGAATACTATTTATTATCATGCTATATATTGCATTTTTCACTATTTTCAATAGGCTATAAAACTTGTAATTGAGATTATGACCATGAGGTGTCATGACCGTGGTAATGGCCAAGTATCATAGCTTGAAATAGTCTTTGATATTTTTATTTTTACTCTATTTTAACTGGTACTCCAAATCATACTTTCAATGTATGTTATAATAATAGGATTGCTCACAGATGCATTATTAAGACTACTCCTTCCATGATCTAAGCATGATTGCTCCTAAGACTCGAGCTGATCTTATTGTCTTATAATGCCTCTTTTATCAATTCAAGTATGCACCCTTGTTAAGCTTTGCAAAAACTTAACCACTTGTTGAAACATGGAATCATTCTCGGATGTGGGTCTCCTTTCTTGAGAACGAATCTCTAGAGTGAGCTGGTTCTCTTATAATTTCTAAACTACTTACTTGAGGGGAAAAGGGATAGAAAGATGTAACTGAAATGCAAATTGATTCTAGAATTTAAAACTAGATCAAGTTCTATCATTCACAGGCAGATCCTCTAACATAAATCCCCACAACTCCATTGATAGTTAAAATCCTTAAGTAATTTGCAACAAAGTTTGGTGTCAAACACAAACTGCAACCAAGAAGAAAATAAATTTTAACAGTATTGAGACAAAATAAAAGATTGAAATAGTCACAGTATAACATCAGATCAAGACTACAAAAATGTATGTGAAACAGGATGATTTTCTTTTAGAACTGAGAGGAATACAATGCATGAAAAATAAAATGAGTGAGCCAACTACTGTATACAACTTTGTAGGAGAGAAGAAATTGATACTAACTGACTGAGAAAAAACTAAGTTTTTCTCCTATAAATGTCTCCAAATGATCTCTAGTGAAGAAAGCTGAAAAAAGCTCCTAAAAATAGATCTGCAATCCATTTTCGAGCTTCACAAAAAAGCTGCCAAAAATAGCCTCAAACTAACTCCAAACTAAAAATAAAAACTACCAACTTAATCCTCTAGGTGGTCCCCACCAAATCTGCATCCAAATGGCTTAAAAAACACCAAGTCACTACCTTTGTGGTGCCACCATGTCAGATTGACCCCTTTGACCATATCTCCATCTAGCATATTCTTCACATTCTCAAGGTTTGGTTTGATGTTATGCATATATTGAAATATATGAAGGAATAATAAAATGCATATGTGGGAGGTCAAGGACACTTGACCACATGCATTAACAAATGATAATATCTTGGCTCCTATGTGAGTCGACCACCAATGATGTTAAGACCTTACAGATTCTAAAGGCATATTTCATGGTCATGTCCACCTTTGACTTAATACATCAAGCATTACTTTGACTGTTGTCAGCCACCTCTACTTATGATTACTAGACACTTATCAACACAAAGTGTTGACCCCGATCCCATTTGGATAAAAATGATAAAAATGTTGCATGGTCAAAAATGTGGAAGGGACGTTGAAACAAAAGCAAGTGAGAACCCTAAAATCTTGGTCATTTCATTTTTGTTGTTGTTGAGTTAGCTCTACAACTCTGGCTGTTGACTTGGGGTTTCATGCTCTGTGTGCTTTCCTGCTCCATTCGATGGTCTTCAATGTTTTTTCACTACACTTCCTTTGGCAAAATGACAGCCACCTCTATTAATTTTGAAACTAATCTTTAAAATGGCTTTCACTATGCTTTGATGGCTTATATTCTATAAATGGCCGCAGCCATGTAGCTACTTCTTTAGTCTCTTAGTCTTTTATGTGCACTATTTGGTTTTCTATGTGTTGAACTTGTGAAAAATGGCAAAATGATAAGGGCCTTGTTCAACCAGTCACAGACATTATCCTTTCCTCGGCTACATTATATGGTAACTCCACTGTTCCTCTTTGTCAATACTTGTATTATGAACTCTTTATCTCTGCATATCTGAAACTATGAAGAGGGTTTCATTTTGTCAGTTGGGTGTGTAAAATACCTTATCATAAGGCACCGCCGCTTCATGTAATGTATCCTATGGCTTCACCATTGTATTTTGATGTGAAAAAAAGTGAAGTTTCTTGTGTTGTCAGTGAGGGTTTCATTTTTGTTTTGAACAAAAGCTTCTTTCTATGCATGGCCATACTTACACAGAATCTTCTTTTACATTGTTTGACTGAAAGTAAAAAGAAAAGACTCCTTTTTAAAATTTGATAAGGGTTACATTTTTTAACCACACAAAACTCTTTCCTTACTGTGGCCATGTCTTCAATACTCTATTTTGACTTTGCTCAACTATGAAAAGAAAGAAGACATTCTTATCTGACAAGGGTTTCATTTCTTTGTTCTATAAAAATTGTCTCTCCTCACGGCCTTATCTAGACAATTTTGCTTACCATTTCTCTTTCTCTTCAACACTGCAAAATGTATTGGTTCTAAAAGTTGATGTGGGTATTTGAGAAAAGAATGGAAATAGACCTATATGCCACAACTTTATTAATGAATGCATTTGCATTTTCTTTTCACTATATACACTCAGATTTGTAAACTGAAGCAATATTTGTTCTTTTCTGAGAATAAAACTTCTTTCTGTAGCATCATGGCATATGGAATGATACTATCACTTTTCAACTTTGAACTCCTCCACTTTCTGTAGTAGCAAATATAATTTCATTTATGTATCTTTTACTTGTCCATTTAGTGGACTGTGCATACACAATTTTCATGTATGATGATGACCTAGCTATATCATGATATGTTGGCATTGTAACACATGAAGGCAATACTTACTTGTTTTGAATACACTGTAACACATGGACCTTTGATGCTCCTCTTTCTGTATTCTATCAAATGCATTATATGAGACATCCTATAGGACATGATTAGGTCCACTATATCTATTGTCGAGTCTTGGTAGATCACTTCTTATAATGAAAACTTCATTTGAGCCCATTCAGCTATAGATGCAACCATACACTTATTAATTTCACTTGGTCACAACATGATATCCTATAGCATAGGATGATGATCATACCAGTTCAACTGTCTTGTCACATGATGATGATACTCTATTACACACATGTAATGAAATGCTCTTTCTGATCCTTTTAGGGTTTGCCAAAGACAAAATGAGCCATCTGAATTGGTTGTCTTGTATTTTTCTACTACAGATCTGCAATACTATCCTGTGTCTTTTATAGATATGTAATGAATGCAACATGTGATAACACTTGTTTTGATATTCAACTTACCAATAGCAAAAATGAGGCATAATTGAATTTTGTCCTCTATCTATTCATGTCATGTTCTTGGTTACATTTCATACTCTAAAGTGAAATCATTGTCATGTCCTGAAATAGGACTAATGCATATGATTGTCCTGTTACTCTTTCAGTGTGTCATGTGAATGTTATCAATGATCTTCTTCTTCTATTCATCCCTTTTGAGATCAAAGGGTAGCAACATGCTGGGCTCAACCCTTGTGGGAGCCCATTTGACACCACATGCTGAATATCTTCAATCAGCTTCATGATTTGTCCTATACTTGCACATGAAATAAACAAATTAGAATAAAATAGTGATGCTCTTGTGTTTGCTTCTCTTCAGTTCCCTTCTGCATGTGGATTCTCTTATTTGATCAATGTATTACAATTAAGATATTATGTCTCTCTTGATTGATGAAGGATTTTCATAACAGGAGCTTCTAATGGGACCTTCCCACAATTTTTTCAAGTACATGCCAAGGTCAGGAGTGGGAACTAGAGGCTTCTACGAGATCAACCCAAACAAGGCAATGATGTCTATGTCTTTCCCTCTTCTTCATTAGTCTTCACCTATATGGCTTGTGTGGGACATCTGATATGTCTTAGTCTCCTTCAATGCAATGATTGTTCTTTTATGTATTCAAAATTGTAAATGAACAATCACTGTAGTGAATGAATACTTATCTCTTTTACTACTCTGTAATGCAATGAATGATTGAAACTTTTCTTTTCTACATCTAAACAACTGAATTGTACTTGTCATAACAACTATGCAACTAGCACATAACAGAAATAAATCAAACCTCATTCAAAATGATAAATAATAAATCTACTCAGCCAATTTTTGAGCTGGGCTAAAAAAATGGTAATATTTTTGTCAACTTTTTCTATATGCTTGCCTTCTAAGCATCTAACCAGTTTCCTTGACATCCATTGGGCATAGATTCATACTCCATCCTTCTTAGAAACTCAGAAAACACTGTATTTTAGCTCTCCAATAGTTCAAACAGTAACAACAAACTGAAAACAACTCTACTGAAAGCAAACTAACATGCCCTGATGGCCAAAACAAAGCTACTGAAACAAATGTGCTTGAGCACTTATTACTATAAAACTACTCTACTATATACAAAAGAACTCTCTTATCCTCAGAGGCAATTCTTGAGGTGGATCCAATTAACTGGGATAGGAAGCACCTCTCCACTCAACTTGGACAGTTAAAATGCATTGTTTTCTCTACACTCTGTGATAACATAAGGCCCATCCCAAATGGCATCAAATTTAGAATGCTTACCTAGCTTGCTCCTTAGTTCATTCCACTTGAACACCAAATCTCCAATAGTAAAACTCCTTGGTATTGCTCTCTTATCAAATGCATTCTTCATTTGGGTTTGATGTATATCAAGCTTTCTTAAGGCATCTTTCCTTATCTCTTCCAACTCCATGAGCTGAGCAAATCTGATCATAAGAGGCTACTCCTCTAGCATCTCAAGTTTTTTGATAAAGGTCAATGTAGGCAATTCAATTGAAATAGGTAACCGAGTCTCTTTTCCATAAGTAAGCATATATGGGGAACAACCAATAGCCCTCTTAGGTTTGATCCCATCAGCCCATAGAGCTAACTTTAATATTTCATGCCAAGTTTTTTGATTGTCCTGAATAGTCATCTTGATGATTCTTATTTGATTTTTGTTGGTAGATTCAGCCTGCCCATTACCCTGTGGGTAATAGTTAGATGAAGTATTCAAATAGATGTTGTTTCTAATAGACCAATCTAAAATTCTTAATCCTAAAAAGGCTAGACCATTATTAGAGATGATTGAATCTGGTGTACCAAATCTTGACGCCAAGTCTTGATAAAAACTTAGGACAGTAGATTCATTTGCTTGTTTTAAGGCAACAACTTGTAAACTAATTTGTGGCAGTCAAAATCCACTTGTGGCCTGCACTTGAAGGTGGATTTATTGGTCCTATGAAATCCAAACCCAACTTTGCAAATGGTTGTTCAACTTTAAAAGGATGTAGGGGTAAGGAAGCAAGTCTTTGCTTACCTATAAATAGGGAACATTTCTCACACCTTCTCACCCAAGCAAAAGAATCTTTAAATAGATCAAGCCAGTAATAACTAGCCTGCATAATTTTTAAGGCAGTTGTTCTAGCTGCAAAAGTGACCTCCTGAAGGTCGATTGTGAAACTTCTCTAACAATCTATCAACTTGATAAGGTCCAACACACCTCATAAAAACACCATTAAAGTCTCTCCTATATAAAATACCATTAATAGTAGCATAACAAGTAGCTTGCAATCAAACATACCTTCTTACTGTTCTGTCTAAACCATTTAGGCACTCACTGGTCTACATATAATGCATCATCTGATGCACCCAACTATCTGTTTGAGCTGGGGTATTGGTTGGTTCATTATTATTCAGTACCATTTCAGTGCCTTCTTGCTACTTTTGCTCAAACTCCTCATTTTTTGCAAGTTTCTTGCATAAACCCTTACCTCTAATCAGCTTGGTTACTTGGATGTCAACATCAAATTCCATAAGTTTGGTTATCCAACCAGCTCTCTTGTCATTTATATCTCTATTTAGTAAAAAACTCTTGACAGTGAGATGAGCAACCTTTAAGTGAATTTTATTATTAGACAACATGTGTCTAAAATTTTTGAGGCTCCTTACAATAGTAAAAACATGTTTTTCCACAAAAGAGTACTTTACCTCATACTCGTGCAGTACTTGGATGAAAAATGCAATTGGATGCTCTAATCGTTTGTCATTTTGCTAACACAACATAGCAGAAATAGTGTCAGCTCCTCCAAAATCATATAAAATGAAATCTTTCTCATAATTAGGATTGATGAGGGTAGGGGCAGCAGCTAGGGCTTCTTTAATCTGCTCGAAACTTCCTTTTCCCTCCTTAGTCTAGTTGAATGGCACATTTTTTTTCAACATGTTAGTAAGAGGTTGTAACAAAGTTGCAATATTTGGAATAAACCTCCTAACAAAATTAATTCTGCCAAGAAAACTCTGCAAGCCTTTCTTATGTGCAGGCAGT
The DNA here is from genome assembly GCA_027924645.1 of Cunninghamia lanceolata. Lineage (NCBI taxonomy): Eukaryota > Viridiplantae > Streptophyta > Pinopsida > Cupressales > Cupressaceae > Cunninghamia > Cunninghamia lanceolata. The sequence goes on from BSBN01000901.1 coordinate 4,221,142, forward strand.
GGTAAATCTAGAATGGCTGAAAATCTCTCAAGGTCAACAGTAATACCTTCTCTTGAAACAATATAACCGAGGAGTCTTCCTTCATGAACTGAGAATATACATTTTTGGGGGTTCAATGAAATTGCAAATTCCCTGCACCTCTAAAAAATCTGCTTCAAGTGGTCAAAATGATCATTAGAATCTTTTGAAAACATAATTATATCATCTAAATAAACTAGCACTATTCTATTCATAAGGCCATGGAAGGCCATATCCATTTCCCTCTGAAAGGTTTCCCCTACATTAGACAAACCAAATGGCATTTTTCAATAGGCCATGGTACCCCACTTAGTTGTGAATGCAGTCTTGTATTGGTCCTCTTCTTTGACCAGAATTTGATTATATCTAGAGTATCTATGTAACAAAGAGTACCCATTAGAACTGGAAACAACTTAAAGTATTTCTTCCATGGAAGGAAGAGGATAATTGTCTTTTAATGAGGCCTGATTTAGATCATGGAAATTGACACAAAGTCAGATTTCACCATTTTTTTCCCTAACTAGGACCAAATTGGAAACCTAAGAGGTATGTTTTATTGGGAAAATGATACTACTCTCAATCAGTTTATTCAACTTAGCCTTCATTAAGTGCTCAAGTTTGGGATTGAGGGGTCTTTTCTTTTGCCTAACAGGTCTGGCATTAGGCTCTAACTCTATGGTGTGTTGGGCCAAACTAGGATGAAAACCTCTCAAGTCCTTATACTCCCATACAAAGACATCAGAAAAATCTTGACATAATTGAATAAAAGACTATTGTTCTTCTCTAGTACATACCTTTCCAAGCTTCAACAATTTGTCTTTAAAAATTTCTATGGTTTGATAATGTTCTTGCTTCACTGTCATGTTGCATTTATCTTTTCTAAACTGATCATCAGTGTTAAACACTGATTCTGAGGTGACTAATCCTTTGGGCAACTTGTTAGTTCTCAACTGAACAATCTGATCTTTGAATTGCTGCTAATATTTATGCTAATTATCTGCTGCAAATTTAGCTTCTACACTTAAAAATCTCAAGATGTGTTCATCACTATTAAACACTTGCCATGAAGTACTATTGTCAGGTACATAAGGTCTAACAACTACCTTAACATATGGTTGTACCTCAACATTCTGAATCTAATCATGAATCTCAAATTGAGATCCTAAGGCTGCCAACCTATCTGCATACTTATTTTGATCCTTGGGAACTGAAAATAGATTAAAAGCATAAAAAAGTTCAATTGAATCCAACACTCTATGTTTGTACTTTCTGAACAGATCATTTTTAACAACATTCAGATTCCTAACCTGCTTAACGATCAACTCAGAATCTCCATAAACTTGGATAGATTTGATACCTCTTTTCCGAGCCCACTCTAAACGATGGATCAGGGCCTCATACTCAGCCACATTATTTGTGCAGCTAAAGGCAAATCTTAAGGCAGCATAGTACTTATCTCCTTAAGGTGAAATTTACATATTACCTCCACCAGCACCCGTCTTGGTCCTTGATCCATCAAAGTATAGCTTCCACAGCTGATCTTCTTACTGTTCTAACTGATTTTGATCCTTAATCAGATTAGGAATCACTGCATCCAGTTCCTGTATCATATAGATGCCTAATCCTACCTCATTAGTGTGATGGAAAGGGTCACATTCATGATCTTTAGCTACACAATCATCTAAACTTATGTCTTCTATAGGTGCATTGAGATTTGGGCTCACGGGTTCATCCTGCTGCCCATGGGTAATATACAGATTAGCACTTATTGGGTTGGGAACATAGGGTTCAATATGGTCTTTTGCAAGTGGTTCAAATTGTATTTTCACTTTTGTACCATATCTCATTCTAAAGAACAAGTGAGTCATTAAAGAAACCCACCCAACTTGGCTGTGAACTCCCCCTAGAAAGGAAAATTCCAAAACTAGGTGGAAGGTCAATGATGTAGATATCCTGATGGATGGCAAAATTTAGACAAGCATGCAATGTGAGTGGTAGGTTTTTGATTATCCCCACAGTACTAAGTGCATACCCATCTAACTGTACTACTCCTTTTGCAAGGGGCTCATAAACCAATCCTAAAGAGTCAGCTACACTTTAGGCATAACTAAACTACTTGCCTCTGAATCTACCATATAGTTATGGACCAATTTATCACCAATAATGAGACTTAGATAGAAAGGGGGTGGTTTTACCTCATCTAGTTACTGTCCGCTTTTTCTCTTACAACTATTGGCAAGTAAAACATTGGCCTTCTCTTGACTAGAATGCTCAAAAAGTGAGAGTTTAGCCAATGCCTCTTGCAGCAAATTTTTTTGACCAGGGATGCGTAAAGCATCCATAACTGACTATAGCTTTTTTAAGATGATCAACTATATTAAAAGCCACTGGATTTACCTTATGCTGTCCTCTTAGCGCAACTGCATCAATCTGACTTTGGGAAGGCTGTTGTTGCGTTTTGGGCTACTCTTTCACTAGTATTGTTTGGTCCCTTCATAGAATTTGCACTTTCTGCTGTGGTATAGAGGCAATCTGTGATGAATAAACTTGGTTTTTATCCCTTACAGCCTGCTATTGTACTATAGAAGCTTGCTTATTTACATCTGTAACCCTCAATTTTGACCTTGTGTTGGCTAAAACAGGTGTACTTTGTTGATTCTGACCTTAGAAATAATTTACACCACAAAAATTAGATTCTTCCCAATTCATTAAGACCACATCGACCTTATTCTATTGAGTTGAAGCTTCACCATTAACCGCATCTGGACTTGCATAGCTATTCTAAACCATGAGTGCCTAATTTCTCATTCCATTTGTGGAGATAGCTTGATTATGTGGTAGGTGACATGGATAACACCAGTCACTGTCCTGAACTAGATTATTTTGTATGGGTACATATTCTTTTGAGGTACTTGCAGTATTTGGATTATAAGATTAAAAAGGCCGAGGGTTATAGTTCTTTCTTTGTCCCTAAGGATCAGCTTGAAAAGGTTTCCTATATTGCTGATTGGGCTGATACTGATTATTTTGCTGATTAGGCTGATACTAATTTTGATAGGGCAAATGCTTCTCCATATTCACTAGCTTATTTGCAATTGTCCTTAAAGTATTTTCCAACTCTAGGGTACTTTGGGTTTGAACTAGGACATCAGCTTGTTGGGTTGTTTGATATCCTATTACTAGAACAAGTGGGACAACAACTAGAGGAGGCACTGCCATAGGCATTGATGGCTGAATTTCAGGGAAAATGGGTAAAGGGGGCCTAGGGGCTATCTTCCCTTCCTGAATAAGGCTATTTTCTGCTCTAACAACGATCTCAAAAGAATCTAGAAGGGTGGTCCCTCCCATAGACTGTATCATTACTGAAATCTCACTATTCAAACCTTTGAGATAAAATAGAAAAGCATGCCTTGGCAAAGGTTTTACCATTGCGGGAATCCTATCCCAGGTTCTCTTAAATTAGTAGTTGAAATCAGCCATGTGTTCATGGGGTGCTCTTTTGATGGTGCTCAATTTCTCCAGCAGTGAGAGATGATCCAAGTTGTCTTCGAAGTGTTTGTGTAATCCATCTCCCAGTAAGTCCCATGATGTGATGTAGGAGCATCCAGTGGTGTAAGGGCAATCTTGTATCACCCAAAAAAAGATGTGTTTCAAAAATGTTGATATTCTTTCCATTTATTTTCAAAATTTGTGGTTCTAGTTCCATAATCACTTGAATAATGATGTAGAACTTTTAGTTTTTCCAAACTGCTAAAAATAGCAACCTGCTATTTTTTACAAAGTTTGCATTTGGGCATAGATTGAAGTGAAAATTTACAAGAAGCTTCATAACTAAAAAGTAAGACCTTTGGTGAAGGAATCACGCAAAGATCATTTATGAGTTGAAAGATATTAAAGTTTTTGTATCCCGAAAAACACCTAAAAATTATTCAAAATTAGGTTTGAGGCACTAAATGGCCTTGTACAAGCTTGAAAATGGCTGGAATTGGTATAACTAGCTGGTAGTGCATAGAGCACTCCATGAGCTTTTCGAGACATAAAAAGGTTCATCAATCAAACATCTGGATCAAAAGTTATGGCTCCCAGAAGTTGACCTATTTTTGGAGGGAGATGTAAATTTCAAAATTAGGTTGTTGGCCGCCAAAAAGGCTATTAATAACCATTTTTGGGAACCCTGGGCAGTAGTAGAGTTAAGGGGGGATGTGTAGAGTCAATAATAGGTGGGAAAATGGAAACCTTAGCAGAATTGGGGTCACAGATGGCAGATGATTCTAGAGCCTTGTGAGAGGAAGTTGTAATGTGTTGCAGCCTGTGGAGGGTTGATTCCTCTTATTGTATCTAAGCTTCTATATTGTAATAAGTTGTTCAAATCAATAAAGAAAGTTTTATTTTCTATGTGTAATTTCTATTGTGTGTGTTTTATGATTTACCCCTTCATCAAATGGTATCAGAGCAAGGTTTCCTTAGTTTGTAGACAGATCGCCAACCGTGAGGTAGTTTAAGCTAGGACCTGAGGTTGTGGGTTTGTTGTGGAGATCAGTATGCCTCCATGAAGAAATTGTATTTGGAGGAATACTTTAACAAAAGAGGGTTTTAGAGCCCTACAAAGGTAAATCAATGCATTGCAAGATGAGCTACAAAGAGGGTTTGATCCGAGAACAAGAGAAGAAAGTGACGATGAAGTTGAAGAAGAGGTATCCGGGGAACAACAAGAAGTTGCAGGAGATCCTACAGAAGTTAGGTTGTTGAGAGCCATTTCGAAGCTCAGGAAGAGACCCAGGATTGAAGTTTCTACATATTCTAGAGATTTGAATCCAGAATAGCTTATTGATTAGATCAATGACATGAAGGAGTATTTTGAGTATGAAGACATGGAGGACCCAAATCGGGTCAAGTTTGCAAAAACAAAGTTGAAGGGCCACGCAAATATTTGGTGGAAGGAGGTCCAGTTAGAGAGGAACATAAGAGGAAAATGAAAGATCACCAGATGGAATCATATGGTGGAGAAACTAAAGAAGTAATTCATTTCTATGGACTATGAGATGGAGCTATTGAAGAAGCTGCAAGGATTGAAGCAAGGTAACAAGTCTGTCAAGGAGTATACAGAAGAGTTTTATAAGATTACTATTAGGACAGGCCATGTAGAGCCAAATAAGGAGAAGGTAGCATGTTACATTAATGGGTTGAGGTCAAGTATTTAAGAGGAGTTGAGCCTAGTCAGAATGACCACAAAAGAAGATGCATACCAGTTTTCCCTGAAGGTGGAAGAGAAATTGAATAAAAGATTTGACAGCAAGAAAAGGGGAAGAGGTCAAGGTGGAAGGACTAGTGGAAGACCCTATGGGGGATGAAATGAAGATTCAAAGAAAAGTGAAGAAGCTGACACCAGTCAAATTTAGAGAGGAGATAATACCTACCGCCCTCGTGACCAGAACAATGGTGATCAAAGAGGAAGAGGAAGAGGCAGACTTGGGCAAGGACCTAGAAGAGGAGGTTCCAGAGGAACCTATTTCTAATGTGGAGAAGAAGGGCATTGAGCATATGAGTGCCCACAACATCAAAGAAGGACAAATCGAAGACCTGAAGGTAATGTACAAGTTGCACATGTAGATGAAGATGCACAGTCTGAGCATTCTGAAGATGCTGAAAGGGGAGAAACCCTAGTTGTCAGAAGAACTATGTTGAATGAGGAGAAAGAACCAAATCAGAGGAAGAGTTTATTCTGCACAAGTTGTAAATGTGAAGGTAAGTGTTGTGATATTATTATTGACAGTGGAAGCACTCAATCTTGTTTCAGAGATGGTTGACAAGTTGAAGTTGACAAGAAGAAAGCATCCACATCCATATCAGATTGCATCATTGTAGAAGGACCACAGGGCTTTGGTCAATAAGCAGTGTTTATTGAAGTTCAAGATTGGGGACTACCATGATGAGGTGTTGTGTGATATCATACTGATGGATGCATGTCATATGTTGTTAGGGAGGCCATGGTAGTATGATAGGAGTGCTTTCTATGATGGCCATGAAAACACATATTCCCTAACAAAGGATGGAGTTCGTCATAAGTTGAAGCCCTTGAAGGAGGTGGGAGAAAAGGTATGTAGTACTGCCAGAATTTGCTTGGTAGATGGTAGAAAATTTTTGGAGGGTATGAAGCATGAGCGTCATTGCTTTGAATTGATTCCTACGATTAGTCAAGAGAAATGTGAAGATGTACCAGCAGAAGTCTTAGATATGTTGGAAGAATTTAAGGATATTATCTCTGATAATGTACTAGAAGGTTTACCACTGGTGAGGAAGATAAGTCACCAAATAGATTTGATACCAGGAGCTAGTTTTCCAAATAAGTCAGCCACATAATGACTCCTGCAGAGAGTGAAGAGTTGAACAAACATGTTTAAGAGCTATTAAGGCATGGACTCATAAGGGAGAGCCTAAGTCCATGTGCGGTACCTACAATACTAGCACCAAAGAAAGATGGAGAATGGAAATGTGTACAGAATCTAGGGCCATCAATAAGATCATGATCAAGTATAGGTTTCCATTGCCAAGAATGGATGACACAATGGACTATTTGAGTGGAGCCAAGTACTTCACGTAAATTGACTTGAAGAGTGGGTATCACCAGATCCGTATCAGAGAAGGAGATGAATAAAAGACAACCTTCAAGACAAAGGAGGGTTTGTATGAGTGGTTAGTCATGCCATTTGGGCTAACCAATGCACCAAGCACATTCATGTGGCTCATGAACAAGGTACTGAAAGAATTTTTGGGAAGTTTTGTTATTTTTTATTTAGATGATATTTTGATTTTTAGTAAGACTTGGGATAAGCATATGATGCATATCAGATGATTTTTGGAGAAGCTAAGGGAGGAGAAGTTGTTGATCAATCTGAAGAAATGTAGTTTTGCAAAGGAGTTGGTATACCTGGGATTTGTGGTCTCAGAGGAAGGTCTCAAGATGGACCCATAAAAAGTAAGAGCTATCATTGAATGGCCTATGCCAAGGAGTGCTATGGAGGTACTATATTTTCATGGTTTGGCAAGTTTTTACAGAAAGTTTATCAAAAAATTTAGTAGCATTTGTGCACCCCTAACTGAGACAACAAGAGGGGATAGAAAAGAGTTTAGATGGACTAAAGGAGCAGACAAAAGCTTTGATACATTGAAGAAAAAGTCACAGAGCAACCTGTTTTGGCACTTCCAGATTTCAATAAGGTATTTCAGGTAGATTGTGATGCTAGTGGTAGTGCTATAGGAGCTGTTTTGAGTCAAGAAGGTAAGCCCATTGCCTATTTTAGTGAGAAGCTTAATGATGACAAGCAAAAGTATTATGATTATGATTAGGAGTTTTATGGAATAGTTTAGGCTTTGAATAAATGGAGACATTATTTGCTAACAAAAGAGTTTGTTTTATATATTGATCTTCAGGCTTTGTAGTATCTTAATAGTCGAGGAAAGCTGAACCAGAGATAGTTAAAATGGGTTCAATTTTTGAAAAGTTATACTTTTTTTGTGAAGCACAAGAGTGGGAAGTCCAACAGAGTTGTAGATGCCTTGAGCAGAAGGCAAAATTTGTTGACAGAAATGAAGATAGAGATTGTTGAGTTCAATGAGCTCAAAAGTTTGTATCCTAAAGATCCAGATTTTGCAGAGGCCTAGAAAGCTTGTTTGGAACATGTTACTTTGGATAGGACAAAATGGTTGGATTTAATAATGCAAGAACGCATGTTGTTTAGAGGAAGCCAGTTGTGCATTCCAAGGAGTTCTATGAGAGAGAACCCGATTAAGGAGAAGCATAGTGGAGGATTGGCTGGACACTTTGGTCGAGATAAGACCATTGCTATTGTTGGTGAAAATTATTATTGGCCATAGTTGCAACAGGATGTGAGGAAATTTGTGCAGAATTGTAGAGTGTATCAGATGGTAAAAGGAACAAGTTAGAATACAGGGCTATATCAGGCATTACCTGCATCGAAGAAGCCATGGGATGACATTAGTATGGATTTTATTCTTGATTTACCAAGGACACAAAGAGGACATGATTCCATTTCTGTGGTGGTGGATAGATTCTTGAAGATGACACATTTTATTCCTTGCAAGAAGACTAATGATGTTGTTCATATTACAGAGTTATTTTTTATGGAGGTGGTGAGATTACACGGTCTACCAAAGAGCATAGTTTCAGATTGAGATACCAAGTTTGTTCGTTATTTCTGGAGGACATTGTGGAAGAAGTTGACAGATTTGAAGTTCAGTTCTACACACCATCCATAGACTAATGGATAGACGGAAGTGGTGAATAGGAGTTTGGGCAACCTGCTACGATGCTTAGTAGGAGATAAGCCCAAGGGATGGGATTTGATATTACCATAGGCAGAATTTGCTTACAACAATTCTGTCTACACACTCAGGAATGTTACTCTTTCAGCATGTCATGTGAATTTTATCAATGATCTTCTTCTTCTATTCATCCCTTTTGAGATCAAAGGGTAGCAACATGCTAAACTCAACCCTTGTGAGAGTCCATTTGACACCACATGCTAAATTTATTTAATCAGCTTCATGATTTGTCCTATACCTGCACATGAAACAAATAGATTAGAATAAAACAATGATGCTCTTATGTTTGCTTCTCTTCATTTCCCTTTTGCATATGGATGTTCTTATTTAATTAGTGCACTACAATTAAGATATTATGTCTCTCTTGTTTGATGAAGGATTTTCATAACCGAAGCTTCTAACGGGACCTTCCTGCAATTTTTCAGGTACATGCCAAGGTCAGGAGTGGGAACTAGAGGCTTCTACAAGATCAACCCAAACAAGGCAATGATAGCTATGTCTTTTCCTCTTCTTCATTAGATACATAGTGTTTTACTTGTATTTTCATGAGTTTAGCTATAACCCATGGCTTGTGTGGGACATCTAATATGTCTTAGTTTCCTTCAATGCAATGTTTGTTCTTTTATGTATTCAAAATTGTAAATGAACAATCACTGTATGAATGAATACTTATATCTTTTACTGCTCTGCAATGCAATGAATGATTGAAACTTTTCTTTTCTACATCTGAACAACTGAACTAAACTTGTCATAACAACTATGCAACTAGCACATAACAGAAATGAATAAAACCTCATTCAAAATGATAAATAAAAAATCTACTCAGCCAATTTTTCAGCTGGGGTCAAAAAATGGTAACATCCCCCTCAATATGTTCTTGACTTTGTGTCTTACACTTTCTTGGATCTTTGTCTGCATTCTGTATTAGTTTCTCTATCCCTTTGTAGTGTCATTGTCTCTATTTGCATATTGTATTCCATCATGCTCCTATAGTTGCATCTACCTTTTGCCGTCTCTGTCTTTTCAAGCATTCCTATATGAATTGTGTTCTTTTACTACTATATTATGCAAACAAGAAGGTCACTTGGAGGATGGTCTTTTAGGCCCAAGCTTGACTTTTCATAACAACTTCTAATGACTACTTTAACCCCCAATTCTAAACACTATCAATAACCCTAGATTGTCATGATCTTATTAATGCACTTGTAACATTTCATTTGATTACCTTTTCAAAGCCAAACTCTAGCTATTACCTCTGCCCTTCATGATGATTGTCCTTCCATAGTCCTCATGTTGATTAGTATGGATTGCTTTTTGAAGACTATACTCTTGCATGATGGCTATTGATTGCTCCTAGATACCTTGACAACATTATGGTATCTCCTAGAAATATTGCTCATTTGTGACTCTCCTTTCAATGTGAGGGATTTCCTTTCATATCTTTGACATGACAGTCATTGATGGGCAATGTCTCAACATGAGTTCCCTCCTCTAGTTGATTATGCATGTGACATCTTGTTGGTCTGAATGATGGGACTATACCTGTACCTGCACAAATCAACAAAAGTGTTAAGAAAACAAAGAAGCCCTGAGCTTCTCATGATGATTGGATGATCTTTACTTTTCTTGAATCCCCATGATGCTTGTATATTTGAACTTGAGACACTTTTTATCTTTCTGATTTGATGTTTAGTAAGATACATGTTGAATGCCTATTAGTTTTACATGTATTAGACTTTGGATCGTGAGCTCTAACATCACTTTCCTTATCCCTTGCAGGCACTTCTAGAGCTTCAATGAGGAATTGAAGATGTAGTGAATCAACAATGGGATTCATCAGAGGCAATGACGGATCCCTTTTCTCTTATCTATCTTTTTACTTATAGATGTGAAATCTTTCTTTTATTGCATCCTATTAATTATTCCCACAGCTTGTGTGGGAAATTTATGAACATATCATCTTGTAATCAATATAAACAACTACTTTATGCAAAATTTTGTATGCAATTTCTCTTTTTCTGTAAAGCAATGGCATAATGAAAACTAAAAATTCTCTTTATGGTATTGTTTGTAAGATCATATGAGAAACCTTAGCTGAATTTTGTGTACATTTATTCTTATTCAAAATAGAAAACACTAGTGTTGTCCCAACCTAAGCTGATTGGGCTAAAAAGTACAATTAAGTAATAACTACACCTTTGGATATGGGCTAATATTCAAGTCCTAGCTTATCAACAATTTGTTTAGGTATGACTAAACTACTAGCACCTGAATCTATCATGTAGTTATTAACAAGATGCTTTCCTATGATTAATGACACATAAAAGGGGGTTGGTTTCACTTCTTTAGTTTGCTAGTCATTAAGTTTTGGAGATGTATTGGCCAACACTACCTTGGGTTGCTCATTTAGAGGCTCATTAGACACTTACAAGTTTGATAAAGTAGTTTGTAAAAGATCTTTTTTTCTTGGTAAGGCTAATGAATCCCACAATGAAACATTAACATTAGCTTTCCTCATATGATCAATAATTATTAGTGTTCACATTTCATTTGGCTTAATTTGGGATTCATTTGGCCATATTTGGAAGCCTCATTTATGTACATGGCATAAGACACCCCAGCTGGGTGTGTGGCAGTTATGAAGAGTCCTTCGAACTATTTTACTCCACTTAGCTTGTCACATCTACTTGAGATCTCCTGAAGTTATGGTATTGACTCCCATTAACTCAAGGTTTCTCAAGGCTATATGTACTTGTCATATTGACTTCCAATTTACTCCAAATTTGTGATTAGCATTCATCTTATAGATCCTGCAAATTCTAATATCGTATCAGAGCAATCTGAGTCTATTTACTAGTTCGTTTTGGAGTCACAAAGTCATCAAATTTTGTAGGCCATTCGGTGAATCTTTGGTTCATTTTTTGGCAAATGATTTGGACGATTAAGTCATTTTTTAGCCTCTTGAACTATTTGAATTCCTCTAATCAATAGCTTCATTGTTGTTTGTGAAGATTGTTGCCATTATCAAAGCCTCTAATTCATGGTTTCTAACAACCATTATTGGTGATTAGATGGCTATTGTGGCCGGTTGGTGTCCCTACAAGGTGTGAAATCTCCTGTTCAACTTCAGCATGGATGTTTTGTCTCTCAACAACCATTTCTCTATTCAAGTTTAATGATTTGCCCAAGGCCCATGTCTGAGACAATCAACCTATTGAGAGGCCTGATTGTGGGATGTGTGTCCCATTTGGCACTAGGAAGCTATATTTGAGGAAGGGGAATGGTGATGGTGACAAGGGAAAGTTGTATTCACAACCAAAACCTCACAGCATTCATGGCTCTGTTTGAAGGCATTTTGTTTTTTACTGTGTATTTTTTGTTGTTAAGAGTAAGGTTCGCAAAGGGCCTAGATGCCCAACTCTCAGAAGCCCCTGCTATGTAGTAAGCACACAGAGCTATAGCGACTAGCAATGAAAAAACCTTCAGACACAGGAGTAGTCACACAAATCTGAGCCACGAAGCAAATCGACTCCTGATTTGTGCTATGTGAAGGTAGATTTAGTCTAAGAAAGGAGTCAAATTGACTCTTGCATGTCATCTCACTGCCATTCTCTAGCCACCTCTACAACATTCAAGGGTAAATCACCCCCAATGGTGCCATAATACTACAGAGAGGACACCATACATAGCCTCAAAATCTACCTTTGAAGTGTAATTTTGACCCCAAATTCCTCTAATCACCCCATGACCTCTAGAAGCTCTCTTCTAGCCACCTCTACTGCTCACACCTAGCTGCCCCTGTTTCTTTCTACATTTCCACCTTATTGTGCCCTAAAATTTGGGCTTGAAATATCAAAATTATGCACTAATTTTGTTTTGAAAGCATTTAAAATTATTGCTTTTCAAATTGTTATCAAAATAGGCAATGTGTTTTGTGTTAAAATAGGGGCAAGGCATTTAAAAATTGGGGCAAAATTAATTTGAAGGAATTAATGCTTATGTAAATTTTGTATCTTCATCTCTTGAAGACGAAGGGTGAGGCCCGGGTTGGTAGGAGGCCAATTCCCCCTCACAAAATTAAACCATTGTATTCTTCTTTTTTTGCCAAATCCAACGAGTCGTTGGAAGGCTAGTTTCCCTCTCACCATGGGCATTTTTTTGCTAATTAGTGCCAATTTATTAAAATAGGTCTATTTTGCAGGAACTTGCTTTTGTGATAACTTTTGCTCAGCAGCTCAAAATTGAGCACCACTTTTTTCAAAAGTGAATATTTTCACATTTCCCACACATCTAACCTATTTATATTGTGATAACACACTAAGTTATAAAGTATCACAAATCTAGGGGGTCACGTAATACTGAATCGGGGGGTGTATAGAATGTGCTTTGAACATTTCAGAGTTGTGCCAAAGAGCACTTCCATACAATCATGTCAAGAGAACTTCATTGAGTCATGTCTCGAACACTTCCGCACTTTCTTTCCATTTTTTTAGTTATGGGAGTTATTCATGCACTAATTTATAAAGTGCCACAAATATCATTTGGGATAAAAATATTGAATTATGGGGGGGTTCATAGAGTTGTGTCAAGTGCATTTCCAAGTTGTGCCAAGAGCACTTCCATAGAGATATGTCAAGATCACTTCCACTACTCCATCATTCTTCAACATTTTTCCCGCATTGTATTGAGATGTGTCACGAACACTTCCACTACAACATCATCATCACCTATTGCTACATCAGAGTTTAGAGTTGTTTAATAGAAGGCTTCTAGAGATTCTTCACAGCAGGATTATCACCTTCAAGTATTTTGTACTATGTCTAGTACACTCTTGTTTTTCTCTTTTGGGGGGTAGTTTTTTCCCATTGGGTTTTCTACCTTTCTCCACTTATGAGAGTTTTTTTTATTTTGTATATGGATACCTCATCAGGCCTTGTTTTTGGGACCCATCTTTTTCACCCACCTAAGTTGTGCTTAAGGGGGGGTATTATTGTTCACATTTCATTTGGCTTAATTTGGGATTCATTTGGCCATATTTGGAAGCCTCATTTTATGCACATGGCATAAGACATCTCAGCTAGGTGTGTGGTAGTTATGAAGAATCCTTAGAACTCTTTCACTCCACTTAGCTTTTCACATCTACTTGAGATCTCCTTAAGTTATGGGATTGACTCCCATTAACTCAAGGTTGCTCAAGGCTATATGTACTTGTCATATTGACTTCGAATTTACTCCAAATTTGTGATTAGCATTCATCTTATAGATCCTACAAATTCTAATAATAATATTAAAAGGCATTGATATAACCTTACTTGGCCCTTTTGGACAGCTAAATCACAATTTGTGGCTGCTAGTTGTGACTAATTTGAAGGTTGTTCATGAGCTGCTACAACCTGATTTCTTTGAAGATAGGTGTGCCACCCACCATAGATGGACTAGAAACTATTTGACTCACTTGAGGAGCCTTTTGTGCCACTCAATTAGTTGTTTGCCCTACCTCAATAGCCCCTTTCTTGCCTGATGTAGAGGCAAGGAAGATACGAGAAGGAGGACAAACTTGACAAGGTTCAACTATACCTATTAGCCCAAAAACCGAGATCTTTATGTAAAAGTGGGAACAGCAGAAAGGAACTCTAGTATCATCATGGAAATATTGGTTTGGTATGTCAGGGGACCCATTCCATCCATTGGCCAAGGTAGATTGGACTTCGGGTTGGTACTTCCTTCACAAACCACCCAAAATGGCTCGTAACTCTTCAAAAAGACAACAGACCTAATAACTTTTGACTCATACCTCCAAATCCAGATCTTAGACACTCATTAGATACCCATTATAGCATTCTATCACATATCCCAAATTTGGTATAGGTTGTTTTGGATGGACTATCTCAACCAATAACCCCTGTCAGTGACCGAGTGCGCCAATTAGACCAAATTTACAAAGAGACTACCAAAGAATGCAATCCCAGAACTCAAAAAAAGGTTTGGACACTTAGAATACATGCTAAAAAAAAGGAATTTATGGGGTTTAGACCTCTACTAACTGCTGTTCCCAAAAATGTACCTTTGGTTCCTTCAATGTGCTCTTAAGCATCACGTAACACATGGTCTTGTTAGGCTCTTCAATGAAGCAACAGTAAATCACCTTCTCTGCAAAAACTCTTCATGAAATGCATTAATACAACACTACAACAATCCATTCCACTGATCTATGGGGTTTTACATCAGTGGAATGGAAGAGGACTCATGGATTGCAACCAAAAATCCTAGTTTATGTGTGAAATGGACTGTTTTAGAATAGAACCTTATATCTCCCCTATAATGTGATTTTAGGACACCAAAATATCTTTGAACAAAAGATAATTATATATACTACTCAATCAAGACATTGTAATATTATGACCAATCTGTACCTTCTTAGTGTACGGTCAGCAAGAGTGAAATTTTTAGAAAATTCAGAATTCTTCTAAGAACAGTCCACAATCAATGGGCTATAGATTGTTTCATCTCTAATTTTAGGAGTCCAAACCAATCTTGATTGATAACTACTTCAACATGCTTCAGTTTCAAACAACCAAAATTTCATGGCAGTGCCGTACAATGCAATGGTACGGACTGTTGCTACACTATTTTTCAATGGAACAGCAAATTCAGAAAAATAGTCTAGTAATGAGTGAATACAACTTGTTCCTAACCCAGAGTCATGGCTTCAAAATGCATTTGGATGGAAGTTGACTCAACATACTTCAATTCCCAATGTCATGGAGGCCATCAGTCTGAGGGTGATAGGCTGAAGTAAAGGACAATTGAGTGCCCAACTTCTTTCACAAAGTGCGCCAAAAATGGCCTACAAACTTTGGATCCCTGTCAGTCACAATGTTAAGAGGCAAACCATGGATTCTAACAATCTCGTTGAAGAACAAACTAGCAATGTGGGAAGCATCATTAGTGCATTTACATGGCAAGAAATGAGCCATCTTACTGAATCTATCCACCACAACAAATATACTATCAAAGCCTCTTTGAGTTCTAGGAAGACCCAACACAAAATCCATGCTAATACTTTCCCATGGCCTATTAGGAATAGGAAGTGGCTGATATAGACCAGCATTAGATGAAGTACCCTTTACCCTTTGACAAAATACTACAACATTCAACAAATTTTCTGATATCTGATTGCATTTTAGGCCAAAAATAAAACCTCTTCACCTGATCTAGTGTTTTATCCAATCCAAAATGACCTCCTAGTCCACCACAATGTTTCTCCTTTATAATGTTCTCCCTCATGGAACATTTAGGAACACATAGTTGGCTGCCTTTGAACAACAACCCCTACTGCAACAAAAACTCAGAGAAATCAGAATGATAAGAGTCTGAAAATTGTGAACAAACTGCATATACCTCCTTGAAATCTTCATCATTCTGATACATATGCTTGAGAGCATCAACCCCTACACTTTGCAACTGAATTTTTTGAACCATACACACCCTTCTACTCAATGCATCTACCACTTTGTTAGCCTGTCCTTTCTTGTGTTTGATTGAAAAGGTATAGGCTTGGAGTTGCTCAACCCACTTGATATGCCTATGATTGAGTTTCTCCTGAGAATTTAGAAAACTAAGTGCATGGTTGTCAGTATAAACAATAAATTCTTTTGGCAAAAGATAGTGCCTCCATTTTTTCAAAGCTTGCACCATTGCATACAATTCCAAATCATAAGTAGAGTACTTTCTCTTAGCATCATTCAATTTTTCACTAAAGAAAGCAACAGGCCTGCCCTCTTGACTTAGGACAGCCCCTATAGCAAGATTGCTAGCATCACATTCTACCACAAACAACTTATTAAAGTCAGGTAAAACAAGTATGGGCTGTTGTGCTACCTTTTGTTTCAGAATTTCAAAAGAATCATTGGCTGCTTGTGTCCACAAAAACTTACATTTCTGCCCCCCTTTGATGGTATCCAAAATTGGTGCACAAATATGACTAAGACCCCTTATAAATTTCCTATAAAATGTTGCCAAACCATGGAAACTTTTCACATCGCCTACTTTTTTTGGAGTTGGCCATGACAAAATGGCTTCTACCTTTGTTGGATCCATCTTCAAACTACCCTGTGAAATCACAAAACCAAGATAGGTGAGTTCTTCCTTCATGAATACACTCTTTTCGAAGTTGATCATCAATTGTTCATCATGCAACTTCCCCAAAACCTGATCCAAATGGTGCAAATGCTCCTCCTTAGTCCTGCTAAAAACAAGAATGTCATCCAAATATACCACAACAAATTTGCCAATGAAATCCTTCAACACTTCATTCATAAGACGCATAAAAGTACTTGGAGCATTAGATAAACCAAATGGCATCACCAACCACTCATAAAGACCCTCATTTGTTTTGAATGCTATCTTCCATTCATCCTCTTGTTTGATTCTAATTTGATGATACCCACTCTTAAGGTCTATCTTGGAAAAATATCTAGCCCCACCCAAACAGTCCATTAGGTCCTCAATCCTTGGCATAGGGAACCTATATCTTATGGTAATCTCGTTAATGGCTCTAGAATCCGTGTACAACCTCCATTTACCATCCTTTTTAGGGGCTAGGACTATTGGGACAGCACATGGGCTAAGACTCTTTCTCACCAATCCCTTATCCAACAATTCTTGTACTTGCTTAGCAATCTCTTCATTTTGTGAAGGTGTCATCTTGTAGGCTGCTTTGTTTGGCAAAGAAGATCTTGGTATGAAGTCAATTTGGTGGCTTATGTCCTTAATAGGTGGCAACTCATTAGGCATTTCTTCTACCATAATCCCCTTATACTTCTCTAGCAATTGTTGCACCTCATAGGGAACATCTTCCTTACTAGGATCATGCAAACTAGGACTATTCTTTGGTTTCAAAATCAAAGCATACCCTTGGGTTCCTTCCTCCTTAGGGGCATCTAGAAATTCTTTCCCACTTATAATCATTACACTTGAACCAACATTCTTTTCCACATGCTCATTAGATAATGGATCCATTTTATACTTTTAACCATTCTTAGTTATGATGAAAGAATTAGTTTTGCCATCGTGTTGTGATTGAACATCATATTGTCGTGGATGTCCTAACAATAAATGACAAGCATCCATAGAAATCACATCACATAAAATTTTGTCTTTATATTATCCTATCTCAAATTCAACCCATGATTGTTCATCTACCAAAACTTGTTGTCCTTTATTCAACCATGATACTTTATAAGGACTAACATGAGGAAGCCTTTTCAATTTTAGTTTGTCTACCATTTCAATGGAAACCAAATTTTCAGTTGAGCCCGAATCAACAATTACCTTGCAAATCTTACCATAGGCCTTGCATGTTGTCCTAAACAGTGTCTTCCTTTGAGGTGGTTCTTGTGTTTGAGGCACCTTCAACATGGTTCTCCTTATCATCAAACTTTCTCCTTCATAGACCGGGGCTGCACTTCCAATTGAAGAGTTGACACTCTGGCAATCTTCCTCTCGGATCAATTGGTTCCTTATCTCTCCTCCATGAGAGCTTGAGGCTTGCTTTTCAGGACATTTGAAGGTTGTATGTCCCACTTGGTTGCAATTGTAGCACCTTCCCGTGAAGACATTAGGACCTCTTCCTGGTCCACCAAATCTACCTCTCCCATTAGGCCTTCTTCCTCTAAAGCCTCCTCTAGAACTGGATTCTCCACTTTGCTCTTGGGAACTAGATTCCCCTTGGCTTCTTTGGGACTGATTTCTGCCCCCAAAACTGCCCCTACCTCTGAAATTTCCTCCACCTCTTCCTCTATTTTGCTGCTCACCTTTCCTCTTCAACTTCTCTTCAGCCCTTAGTGCCACTTGAAAGCACTTCTCCATGGTTTCAGGGGTCAACAAACTCATTTCATCTTGGATATTGTATCTCAAACCATTTAGATACCTTGCCACCTTGGCTTTTTCATCCTCCATGAACCCACAACAAAGAGTGTATTTATGAAACTCCTCAGTATAAGTAGCCACATCCAAATCTCTTTGTTTGTGATTTTGCATCCTCTTGTAGATCTACACCACATAGTCTGATGGAAGGAATTGGGACTTGATCCTCTCCAACATTCTGCTCCATGAAGAGATCATACTCTTCCCATTCTTTACCCTCTCACCTTGGGTGTAATTCCACCATGTAAGGGCAGCACCTTTGAGTTTAGTTTTTGCAAACTTAACCCTCTTACTTTCAGGAACTTCCTTGTACTCAAAATAGTTGTTTAGAGCCTCAATCCACTCCATAACTCCATCAGCATTCATCTTCCCACTAAACATAGGAATCTCCACCTTAGCCTCCGAAGAGTCCTTTCCAATTGCCTTGATGGCCTCAAGGAAATGCCTTTGATCAGCCGGTATCTCTACCTCTTCTTGTTCTTCATCTTCTTCCTCTTTCTCTTCCTCTTCATCTGAACCTTCATCTATCTTCTTTCCTATCCTCAATGCCTTCAACTCTTCTTGGAGTGCTTCCTTGACTCCACTTTTTATCTTCTCTTCCATCTTCTTGAACTTCTTGACCACTTCGGTGGTCATCCCCTTTGGAGGCATATTGCTAGCCTCTCCTTCACTCTCCTCTACTGACATATACCAAGCCAACAACAAAACCTTTTATGGCTCTGATACCACTATGATGTAGAGGCAAGGAAGATAGGAGAAGGAGGACAAACTTGACAAGGTTCAACTATACCTATTAGCCCAAAAACAGAGATCTTTATGCAAAAGTGGGAACAGCAGAAAGGAACTCTAGTATCATCATGGAAATATTGGTTTGGTATGTCAGGGGACCCATTCCATCCATTGGCCAAGGTAGATTGGACTTTGGGTTAGTACTTCCTTCACAAACCACCCAAAATGGCTCGTAACTCTTCAAAAAGACAACAGACCTAAGAACTTTTGACTCAGACCTCCAAACCCAGATCTTAGATACTCATTAGATACCCATTATGGCATTCTATCACCTATCCCAAACTTGGCATAGGTTGTTTTGGATGGACTATCTCAACCAATAACCCCTGTCAGTGACCGAGTGCGCCAATTAGACCAAATTTACAAAGAGACTACCAAAGAATGCAAGCCCAGAACTTAAATAAAGGTTTGGACACTTAGAATACATGCTAAAACAAAGGAATTTATGGGGTTTAGACCTCTACTAACTGGTGTTCCCAAAAATATACCTTTGGTTCCTTCAATGTGCTCTTAAGCATCACCTAACACATGGTCTTGTTAGGTTATTCAATGAAACAATAGTAAATCACCTTCTCTGAAAAAACTCTTCATGAAATGCATTAATACAACACTACAACAATCCATTCCACTGATCTATGGGGTTTTACATTAGTGGAATGGAAGAGGACTCATGGATTGCAACCAAAGATCCTAGTTTATGTGTGAAATGGATTGTTTTAGAACAGAACCTTATATCTCCGCTATAATGTGATTTTAGGACACCAAAATATCTTTGAACACAAGATAACTATATATACTACTCAATCAAGACATTGTAATATGATGACCAATCTGTACCTTCTTAGTGTACGGTCAGCAAGAGTGAAATTTTCAGAAAATTCAGAATTCTTCTAAGAACAGTCCACAATCAATGGGCTATAGATTGTTTCATCTCTAATTTCAGGAGTCCAAACCAATCTTGATTCATAACTACTTCAACATGCTTCAGTTTCAAACAACCAAAATTTCATGGCAGTGCCATACAATGCAATGGTACGGACTGCTGCAACACTATTTTTCAATGGAACAGCAAATTCAGAAAAACAGTCTAGTAATGAGTGAATACAACTTGTTCCTAACCCAGAGTCATGGCTTCAAAATGCATTTGGATGGAATTTGACTCAACATACTTCAATTCCCAATGACATGGAGGGCACCACAATTCTGTACAGCAGGGTAGTACGGCTTCTCATACAGGAAATTTAGAAAAAACAGAAAAACAGCAAATAGACAGCAGAGAACTGATTTCTATTGTATATAATTTTCTCCTCCTCATCACATCTCATATGTCCAAGGTATATATGCCTTGTATACCCCTTGAATAACTCCATGTAAACAGTTTTGGTCAATCCAAGGGGCTGCAACTACTTCAAACTTCTTTTGGCAGTTTGGGGACAGTTTGAAGTTGTAACCACTTCTTACTGTGTTTGCATAATCCTTGGTGATTATGAGTTTTCAAACTTATTACCAATGTGATTAGGCTTTGAACAAGCCTTAGACCTCCTATGAACATGCCTTGACTCTTGGACTATGCCTTGACAAGGCTTACAAATATGAGAAACATATGACTATCCTCCATGATCCTATGACAACAATAAGCTTTTTGGACATAGTCCTTTACATCATGATATTTCAACCTTATTACATCATTTGAATGGTCCCTAGGACCTTATTGAACAAACAAAACAAACTTGAAGATTAAAGAAAACATAGATATTTTGGTGCTCTTGCACCATTGCCTCTAGTGTTCGCTGCAATGGAAACATATGGATGATTTACACCACAAAATTTACCCCCTCACCAATTCATGAGGGTTGTCTCATTTTGGTGGTCAATTTACTGCTGTATATGTTGTTGTTCAAGCACTTCTTGTGAAGTAGAAGGCTGCATAATAGGTGCATTTTGCACCATTAGGGCCTAGTTTATGAGACTGTTTGAGCATGCAGCCTGATTATGGGGTTGGTTACATGAGAAGCACCATTCATATTCTTGAACTAAGTTGTTTTGCATAGGAACTAGCACTTTTAAAGTGCTGGTAGTGTTTAGATTATATGTTTGGAAAGGTCTAACATTAAATGTAGGCCTTTGCCCTTGGTTATTAGCATGATAAGGGAGTCTATTTTTCTGATTAGGCTAATTGGGAGCTTGGTAAGGGGCTTGATAAGGTTTTCTATTTTGATTTTGCTACCTTTTGATATTTACCAACTCATTACCAAAGGTTTGAAGAAGACCTTAAATCTCTTACAGCTCAAAGGAATGGGCTTGGACAACTTTTTCTTGGGTTGGGACAGTTGGTAAAGGGGCTATTTGTGGCATTTGCATGGGTGTAACAAGTTGTACTCTAGCAAAGATGGGCATTGGAGGCCTAGGGGCAATTTTCCTAGCTTGTATGAGAATTTTTTCAGCCCTTATAGCAATTTCATATGCATCTGGGAGTGTGTTTACACCCATAGATTGTATCATCACTGCAATGTCACTATTAAAAGCCCTCAAAAAATACAAAAAATTATGTTGTGCTGAGGGTCTTACCAGCTATGGGATTCTATCCCAAGTCCTTTGGAAACAGAAGTTAAATTATATCATGTGCTCATGAGGAGCTCTCTTGATGGTGCTCAGCTACTCTACCAAAGAGAAATGGTTTGATTTGTCATCAAACTATTTGCAAAGAAGCTCTCCAAGTTCATCCCATGAGCCTATTGAGTTCACTACCAAACCTCTAAACCACTACAATTCTTTGACTTTGAAGGAGGGTGCCAATAATCTAACAGCCACATTTTATGCAGTGATGTGATGCACATCACATAAGTTTGCCACATCTTGGATGTGCTCAATGGGTGTAGTTTGGTCCTCTCCTGAGAAAAAGGGTAAACCTCTAAGAGCTGCCACTAGAATGTCATCATGTTGTACCAAGTTCAAGGGGCTACCTTGATCAAAAGGCACAAAAACTTGATTCTTGGGGATAGAAATTCATATTATATAGATCTTATTTCTTGCAAGAGGAGGTACAACTCTCATAGAAGGTGGATTTGACTATGTTTTCCTTGTTGAAGGACAAGTTCTTCTACTAGATCTACTTTGTCTCCTAGGGGGAGATAGCTATAAGTATTCAAAAGAGCTTGCACTCCTAGTTTGTATAGTTCTCATAAGCTGATTACAACACTAATTTGGCCTAGAAAATCACACGTAGAGTCTTTAGATATGCAAAACTCAACCTCTAAAAGGTCTAGAATGTTGATAGCATATCAATACCAGCAAGAAAAAGATATTTTCTTTTGACTGCTTTAAGCCAAACAGTCCCACCGGGCATGTCAAAAATTGTTATCACCTAAATACACACCCTTGCTAAGTCGCAGAACTTAGCTTACTTGGCAAAACATGGGATCCTTTTCAGGTTCATGGGTTACCTATGATAAAAAGGAACCTCTAAAGTGAGCTACTTCTCTTGGTTCTATCACCTTGTCCAACCTATTTTACTACTTCATTTGATAGAAAAGGTAGAAACAATTGCTTGAAATGAACCTACTACTAAGGAGATGCTCCAAAATATGTTTGTTTCAGACCTTGGACTGTTGTTTTGACATACAACTAATCAAGGTTTTAGTTGTTTATGCACAACATAAGTGTTTAACATACATATGTATAAGTATTTTATTGAAAGGTATGTGTTTTTGCTGTTTTAGAAATGAAGAAAGTATGTTTTTTTCGCAAACTAACATCTGTTTGAACTATGAAACAAACAATAACCTACACAAATATATCTTTCATGCTTGAAAATGATGGAAATAAGACACTCATTTAAGGATTCGAAGATAAAAAATCACAAAAATGCCATCAATTACCTCTCACACACAACCAAAATAGAAACTTTGAAGTCCAAAATGCTTGCTTTATTAATAGAAGATGCATTTACAATAGTACATGATCTGAAATCTATATTTTTTGCTTGAAAATGTGTTACAAAAATGTTGTTCTACAACAAGATCTGAGTTACAATCTCTAGTTTTTTACCTCTTAAAGCTCAAAAACAAGAAAGAACTAACTTGAAAATGATGCCTGAGGATCCTATATGGCATCATAGACCAAGGAGAGTATCTAGAACCTAAAATTGACCAAGTTACAAGGCCTTAAAAAGTGCTAACCTAATTTGCATGCCCAGCTGACTCCAAGTTTGACTTGGTCTTCTTCTTTGAAGTTTGATGACTTCTTCCAGCTCCTTGAAGTGCTCCAGTTGTTTGAAAGTCTCATAGATGCTTGGGAGAAGGTTGAACTTCCCCCTATATTCTTGTAACTGCCCTTGAAGAGTCTTTACTGTCTATCCTTTCTGTCCAAACTGCTCAAACTACTCCATGAATGCATCAACAGCTTGCAAGTTGCCCTTACTTTCTCATTACTTCTTCATTTTCCACTTTACCAATGAAATAGGACATCTGTTTATGTTGTGAAAGCTCTATTAGAACTCTAAGTTATATGGAAGGAGTTATAACATTTTTAGAGAATTAAAATTGCCCCAAACTACCTCTTAAAGGATTGAAGACAACTGTAACTTTATTTACTACCACTGCTAGGTCTTTTTGAGGATTAAAACTACCCTTTAGATTCCTTGAACTAAGTTTTGTACCCATTAGTCATGAGATAATTTCATCTCTGATTTCTGCAATTTGGTTGAAGTACACAGTGTGTATTTCAACATGCTTTCATTTTGCAAGGTTTGTTTCATTGTCACATAGAGTGCATGGTCTCTGAGCCTCATGATTATTGTCTTTCATCTAGTAACCCTGCTATTATAGTTATATGATGTCTTGTTTTAGGACTGTTACCTTCACTATCATTTCACATCATTCTTTGACAAAGGTTACAAAGCATTGGAATGGATAGAAGCGTGATACCAATTGACATTAGAGAAACCTCTGTAACCTTCCATATCTAATGTACTACATCCCTTATGTTGTGGAGGACTACTCCTTGCATCTATTAGTTTGTCTCACTATTTCCTGCTCTTGTCTCAGATTAGCTTCTCCTTCATCATAGGTTATGCCTTTAAAGACTCCCCATTAGGTCAAGACAAAGATCTCTAGTCATCTCCATAGCTCTCTAATAATCTGCTCTTGGTACAATCATTTAACTAAGCATGTTGTTGTTCAGGCATTTTTCGGACTGCATAGGCCATACAGACATTGCATGTTTCTAGGGTTTAGCAGGTGTTTAAAACTATCAACAATGAAACTTTAGACTATCACTATAACAACACTTCTACAACTCTCATCTCTTAACACTTTCCCTATAGGCTCCTTGACTATTCCTATCACACAGTCCTTAAGGACTGTCAATACAATTATGTATGACTATATTGTAGGAGTCAATGACAACACTGAGAGGGGGGGGTGAATCAGTGTTGTGTTAATTCTTAACTTTTTGCAAACTTTACAAGACAAGTAGAAAGAAATACATTAATGATCTGTTGATCTCATATGCACAAGAATAATAGTCAAATATGTGAACCAAAAACTTATCAATAAAACACAAATATGCACACTTAGAGACAAATCATAACACAGAAATTTCTGGAGTGGAAAACCCTCTCAAGGTAGAAAAACCACTCATGAAGTGCCTCACTGGCTTAACTTTAAAAACTTCTTACAAAGCCTCACTGGCTGAGGAAGGTCTCACTGACCACAAGCCTCATTGGCATACTGTGCCTCACTGGCAAACACAATCACTATTAACAAAACATCAAACTTTGTGTGCAAGACATGATTGTCGTTCAATCAGATTTGCACCATTGTATACAACCTTATACCTTCTGTTTGATTTTCAAATCAAGACCATTTTCTTTTACTTACTTCTGCAAACAAGCTCCATATACAAATCTCTATAAACAATTTTCTCTGCAAATTAATCCTGTATTCTATTCAACAACACTGCATATCAATATTGTATTCTAATCCTCCATTCAACAACACTGCATATCAATCCTATATTCTAATCCTCCATTCAACAACACTGCATATCAATCATGTATTCTAATCCTCCATTCAACAACACTGCATATCAATCATGTATTCCAATATGCTCAACAACACTACTTTACTCTGTCTGTTTCATCTCTGTCTTACAAGTCATTTCATCAATACACCTAAAAAACTATTATATGTAAATTGGATGTCTTTTCACCTTTCACATTTTGCACAGTCATTTGCTCTCACTGAAGATCATTTTATCCTTTCATCTTCTCTTTTTAATGTCTTCAAAAACAATGCATCTTCTATTGTCACCTGCATAAAACCATCTAAAAAAGAATCATATAATATCAAACCCTATTGAAAACTCTTCATATTCTCTGCTCATATCTACAATCTCTGCATGATGTTTCATATTCTCCAGAACACAAAACCCTTCAATCTGATTATCTTCTCTGCAAATAAAAAATCTTTATCTTCTCCTTCACAAGACTCTTCAATCTGCAAACATCTTCACTAAATTCCAATAAAATCATCTGATATTTTTTCAAGATCTCAAAACAATCTTTCAAAAACAATCTCCAATCTTCATACAAAAAGTCTCCTCAAAAATTACTCTTCAAAATCTTCATCCTCTTAAAAAAATCATTCACTTTCAATTTGTGAAAAGCA
Source organism: Cunninghamia lanceolata (assembly GCA_027924645.1). Lineage (NCBI taxonomy): Eukaryota > Viridiplantae > Streptophyta > Pinopsida > Cupressales > Cupressaceae > Cunninghamia > Cunninghamia lanceolata. Next base: position 4,246,887 of record BSBN01000901.1, read on the forward strand.
CAAATAAAAAAAACATCAATAATAATATCTTTTCAACTTCTTCTATGCAAATAGAAAACTCCTTAAAAAATCTTCTCTTAAAAAATAATTTCTAATTTTGAAAAAAAACTTATCTCCTTAAAAAAATTGATAGCTTTCTTTTAAAACTAAAAAACCTCCATTTTTTAAAGTCCAAACGTGGTATGGCCGACCACTTTAGAAATTAAATAAAGTTTCTAAAAACACTTAAAGCCATAAAAAGCTTAAAAATGGGGCTTTCTTCCTTTTCTAAATAAACCATACTTATCTCATACTAGTTTCTTTTATTTTTTAGAAAAAAACTTCAAATACAACTTCATAAACCGCGCTCCCATTGACTTTTGAATTTTTTTATGCATAAAGCATATCCTCCACGTGCTCCACATACTCATTCAATGGTCTTAATTAAATATCTTTCCTTACTATAAAGGAGACAAAAAAAATGCATTTCATGCTTTAAGCTTTTCATCGAATAAAAGCTTTATCTTGTAAAAAAAACTTCGAGACCGATTGAGTCGATAGCAATAGGGAAGGAGGGCCGGTTTGCCTATGATGTCGATACCTTCAAGTGATGACTTAAGTCATCCTTAACCTGTGCTTCAAGTCACCGTTAAAACATGACATAAAGTGCATGACATCCAAAAAATAGATGCTTTGAAATATGTTTCAAAAAGAATTTTAGGTCACATTAATATCCTTTGAGTTTGCCTTGATATGTACAAAACCTCTGCCACTGAATATAGCTAATAATAGAGACCTTGGATTCCTGATGACATCACCTTGAAGAAACTTGCATGAAATCCAACTAATATCTGCATCTGTAAACTCAGTGGTATGACAACTCCTGTGATCACTTCTATCAATCCTTGATATAGAGTATGCCACACAAAATGAAACCAATTCTTATTGTAGAGAAAGTCAGACAACATGATGAAGGCTACTGAGATCAAATTACCAAGTCACTACAACTACAAGTCATCTGTAAAGAACACACAAGATGATGTAATCAATAACATATAAGATGATATAAACTCTACACAGGATGATGTGAACTCTTTGCTCCTCCTGATCCTTTAACAAGTATGTATCTCTACACTGCATAACCAAACATTATATGCACTTCATCAAGTATGAAATGAATCACAACTTCTAAGCAAACTCTGTCCAAACATAGATGAGCACACATGAATGATGAACATTTGTCCAAACTTAACAACCCTAAACAAATCACCTTGTGACTTCACTTACCAAAGAACATAAGAAAACACATTGAAGGCCAAACCTGATCAACCAAGTCCTGATGACATCAAACAACCTGAGGACACCTTTTTGACATCAATGACAACCTGACTCCATCAATCTCCCCCTTTGTCATTGATGGCAAAACCACCTGATGCAATTTTTCTTTCTCCCCCTTTTTGACATCTGATGACAAAGACTATTATCTCCCCCTCTGAAAAGATGTTATAGCCTGATAATTACAATCACCCTGTAATATGAGAAATCTGATGACAATACTACTGTGAAGATGAAGACTGACACACTCCTTCCTGATAACATCACAATCTTTCAAAACAAACAGTTCTTCTTTAATCAACAACCTTTTTGACCTGAAATAACAAATCTCCAAGATCTTCCATGTGTTAAAGTTCACAAACAAATTACTACTCAGAAATACCATTGGTAAACACTGACAAGACTAACCAACATAACTCAACTCAACTCAACACTTATTCACTTCCTGAATTAGTCCTGAAGCAACATATCAACCTGAAGTATACCATCCATTTACTAAAATTCAACCTTCTGAATACTTTTGCAAAGAAATCATAAATATACCAATACTCTTTGATGAACAAATTTGCAGAAAAAAATGAAGACACCTTATCACATAGTTCTCAACACAAGATGCCAAGATGACCATTTTTGATAAGATCTTTACTTGCCTTTGATACAAAATTCACCATCAATGTCATAAGAAACTCTAGATTATCATAACTTGAAGCTCATACCTGAAACCACCAAACCTTTCTATGTCAAATTATTATGCCAATGATCATGAACATTTATTCTGCAACCAATCTATACTTGCACATCCTTTTTGACATGAAAAAAAATGAAGACCATCCTGCTGTTCCTGTACATCTTTTACAACACATTGTCAAATTGACAACCATTATCAAGACCTTTGCAAAAACAAAACAATTGACTTCTTTCATTTGCAACTTCCTCAACCAACACAAGCTAACATCTCAAGAGAACTTCTTGAGAATACTCAAGATCCATAATACAAGTCAGCTTATCAAGATTGCACAACTTTCACCATCAAACTCTTCCCTGAAACTCAATATCATTATCAGATAAGCAAGTTAAACAAAACAAGATCATCAAGTTGATAAACATCAATTGAACTCCTCCTTTAACTTCTTGGGGAAAAATGATAAGACAAGAACAACTCCCCCTTGCATCATGCTATCTGTTATGCAACAGATGAAAAGACTTGTGCAAGATGCACAAGCTTAGATTCTAACTTCTCTTTATTTTCTTTCTGTTTCCAAATTTTCACAGGTGCTTTCTTCCTCCAAACCTTTTCTGCCTCTTTGTATTTCCAACCTATCAACTCAGGTGATACTTTTCTGCAACTAAATGCTTTGTGGCCAGGAGAATTGCAATTATAACAAACTATATCATAATCAAATGACTGATAGTACCTTTGAGAACTTATTTTAGACTTCCATGCAGAATCATACCTTTTACAATTTCTTTGTATATGTCCAACATGATTGCACTTGTAACAAATAATGTTAGTATTCCTTCTGCAATTAACTGATTTGTGTCCAAATTGATTACAAGTATAACAATAACCATTAAATGAATAGTTATACCTGTACATGTATGCTTGTCTAAAAGGAGCACTTTTTCTAAAATTTCTTCTGCTTTGATTATGTATTTTGTTTTCAGTGGTAACATTCAAATCAATCTTCTTTATGGGAGTCTCTCTAGCTTTTGAACATTCTCCTTCTTCAAAACCAAGTCCAGTAGTGTCTCCATATAGTTTTTGTTTACCAAGCATCTTATGTAGCTTGCTTGTGCTTTCTTCAAACTCCTTATACTTCTTAGATAAAGCTTTAAGACCATCATACTCTTTTCTCAGATTGATAATATCACTCTCTGGTTTTAGATTCTCAATCCTTGCAACTTCAAGGTTAGATATTGAGACATCAGTTATCCTCTTAGCTTCTTCAATTTCTGATTTCAAACTGACAATCAATTTGTTTGATTCACTTGCTTGATTCTTCAAGTCTACAATCAGGTTTCTAGCATCTTCAAGATCTATAAGAGCTTTGTCTTTTAAAACTCTTTCTTGCTGCAATTGCAACATTAATTTCTTGTTCTCCTTCTTATAATTCTTGAGTTCAGTTAGAGCATATATGAGCTCTCCTTCTAGATCAATCTCACAGTCTTGTTCATCATAATCCTGATCATTATCATCTTCTGAATTTGATTGGGTCTCAACTTCTTCATGTGATTGCCTTTCAATGCCACTTTCTTGACACACCAGAGTGTCCTCTTCTTTATCATTACCTTGGTAAATTCTTTTCAATCTCCTCCACATATCCTGAGCTGTAACACAATCCATAACTTTACAAATAACATCATTAGACAAAGCAGATAATATAGCCTTCTTTGCAATATCATTACATTCAAGAGCTTCTTTGTTATTTGCAGAATTATAATTCTCAATTGACATTAAAACATCATATCCTAAGGAGGATAAATACACTTGCATTCTAACATACCAAACTGAAAAATTTGAACCATCAAACTGAGGAACATCTGAAACCTTTTCTTCTAAGATAATATCAGACTCAACATGGAGAGCATCTTTATCAACATTTGAATTTGATAAGAATGATGTCTTTTGTGTCTTTTGACCAGAATGAATCTTACCATTTCTCATGTTCTTATTTCTCCTGCACTTACCCATTGAACTCCACACACAAGACCTACCCAAGCTGATTAAGCTGCAAGAGGGAAACTTGGCTCTGATACCAATTGTAGGAGTCAATGACAACACTGAGAGGGGGGGGGGTGAATCAGTGTTGTGTTAATTCTTAACTTTTTGTAAACTTTACAAGACAAGTAGAAAGAAATACATTAATGATCTGTTGATCTCATATGCACAAGAATAATAGTCAAAGATGTGAACCAAAAACTTATCAATAAAACACAAATATGCACACATAGAGACAAATTATAACACAGAAATTTTTGGAGTGGAAAACCCTCTCAGGGTAGAAAAACCACTCATGAAGTGCCTCACTGGCTTAACTTTAAAAACTTCTTACAAAGCCTCACTGGCTGAGGAAGGTCTCACTGACCAAGGTCTCACTGACCACAAGCCTCATTGGCATACTACGCCTCACTAGTAAACACAATCACTATTAACAAAACATTAAACTTTGTGTGCAAGACATGATTGCCATTCAATCAGATTTGCACCATTGTATACAACCTTATACCTTCTGTTTGATTTTCAAATCAAGACCATTTTCTTTTACTTACTTCTGCAAACAAGCTCCATATACAAATCTCTATAAACAATTTTCTCTACAAATTAATCCTGTATTCTATTCAACAACACTGCATATCAATATTGTATTCTAATCCTCCATTCAACAACACTGCATATCAATCCTGTATTCTAATCCTCCATTCAACAACACTGCATATCAATCATGTATTCTAATCCTCCATTCAACAACACTGCATATCAATCATGTATTCCAATATGCTCAACAACACTACTTTACTCTGTCTATTTCATCTCTGTCTTACAAGTCATTTCATCAATGCACCTAAAAAACTATTATATGTAAATTGGATGTCTTTTCACCTTTCACATTTTGCACAGTCATTTGCTCTCACTGAAGATCATTTTATCCTTTCATCTTCTCTTTTTAATGTCTTCAAAAACAATGCATCTTCTATTGTCACCTGCATAAAACCATCTAAAAAAGAATCATATAATATCAAACCCTATTGAAAACTCTTCATATTCTCTGCTCATATCTACAATCTCTACATGATGTTTCATATTCTCCAGAACACAAAACCCTTCAATCTGATTATCTTCTCTGCAAATAAAAAATCTTTATCTTCTCCTTCACAAGACTCTTCAATCTACAAACATCTTCACTAAATTCCAATAAAATCATCTAATATTTTTTCAAGATCTCAAAAAAATCTTTCAAAAACAATCTCCAATCTTCATACAAAAAATCTCCTCAAAAATTACTCTTCAAAATCTTCATCCTCTTAAAAAAATCATTCACTTTCAATTTGTGAAAAGCACAAATAAAAAAAACATCAATAATAATATCTTTTCAACTTCTTCTATGCAAATAGAAAACTCCTTAAAAGATCTTCTCTTAAAAAATAATTTCTAATTTTGAAAAAAGACTTATCCCCTTAAAAAAATTGATAGCTTTCTTTTAAAACTAAAAAATATCCATTTTTTAAAGTCCAAACGTGGTATGGCTGACCACTTTAGAAATTAAATAAAGTTTCTAAAAACACTTAAAGCCATAAAAAGCTTAAAAATGGGGATTTCTTCCTTTTCTAAATAAACCATACTTATCTCATACTAGTTTCTTTTTTTTTTTTAGAAAAAAACTTCAAATACAACTTCATAAACCGCGCTCCCATTGACTTTTGAATTTTTTTATGCTTGAAGCATATCCTCCACGTGCTCCACATACTCATTCAATGGTCTTAATTAAATATCTTTCCTTACTATAAAGGAGACAAAAAAAATGCATTTCATGCTTTAAGCTTTTCATCGAATAAAAGCTTTATCTTGTAAAAAAATCTTCGAGACCAATTGAGTCGGTAGCAATAGGGAAGGAGGGCCGGTTTGCATATGATGTCGATACCTTCAAGTGATGACTTAAGTCATCCTTAACCTGTGCTTCAAGTCACCGTTAAAACATGACATAAAGTGCATGACATCCAAAAAATAGATGCTTTGAAATATGTTTCAAAAAGAATTTTAGGTCACATTAATATCCTTTGAGTTTGCCTTGATATGTACAAAACCTCTGCCACTGAATATAGCTAATAATAGAGACCTTGGATTCCTGATGACATCACCTTGAAGAAACTTGCATGAAATCCAACTGATATCTGCTTTCTTAAACTCAGTGGTATGACAACTCCTGTGATCACTTCTATCAATCCTTGATATAGAGTATGCCACACAAAATGAAACCAATTCTTATTGTAGAGAAAGTCAGACAACATGATGAAGGCTACTGAGATCAAATTACCAAGTCACTACAACTACAAGTCATCTGTAAAGAACACACAAGATGATGTAATCAATAACATATAAGATGATATAAACTCTACACAGGATGATGTGAACTCTTTGCTCCTCCTAATCCTTTAACAAGTATGTATCTCTACACTGCATAACCAAACATGATATGAACTTCATCAAGTATGAAATGAATCACAACTTCTAAGCAAACTCTGCCCAAACATAGATGAGCACACATGAATGATGAACATTTGTCCAAACTTAACAACCCTAAACAAATCACCTTGTGACTTCACTTACCAAAGAACATAAGAAAACACATTGAAGGCCAAACCTGATCAACCAAGTCCTGATGACATCAAACAACCTGAGGACATCTTTTTGACATCAATGACAACCTGACTCCATCATATATGAGTGTCACTTCTATTATTACTTTTTTCACCTTGTGATAGTCACAAGATATGATTATTTCTCATACATCTGGCCAGTCATCATGCTCTCTATTCACCTTAATGTGGCATAGACATCTATATATTGATATCCATTGGTAGACTATAAAAAACTCATGATGTTCATAACTTTCACTATGTGAAGGATTATAGACCTCTAGATTGTCTTACTTATCCCTACTTTTATTCATGCATCCAACATGCTTCATGCTATGTTATAGCATAGCTATTTTGACTATTTCTATGGAGTTTGATAGTCTTCTCCTTTGCATGACAGAGATAACTACCTCTCTTTGTTCTCTGCTAGAAAACCTTATTGTCACTCTTGACTAATCCTTTCAATAGTCACATAGGCTGCCTCTTTTTGTGTAGGCTTTCTATTCTTTATGAGAGTCACTATCCTCTCAAACCTCCTAAGGTCATTATGTGATTAGACTACTATATAAATTGTTTGTTAGACCTCTGCTTGGTTCCTACACCTCTGATCTTGATCAACATCACTGTCCTCACACATTATACTTTGCCATAGCTATTAATAAGGCCTTCTTTCATGTATGCAATGATCAAATCTCAATCTAGGGTTAAACAACCTATAAGGAAGCTCTAAAGACCCTTATCAAGACTTCATATATACCGTTGTGAAGGTTAGCATGCTATGTTAACCCTTTGTTAGGGTTTTAAATACCTTTGCACATTTTTAGATTTCTGTTAGGTCATAACAGGCCTTTGTTAGATGTCCACATGTTGTCTTAGACCCCAAGATTGTATTGTAATAGTCATTCAATGACTGCTGTTCCACTGGTATATAGTCATCAAATATGACTATTATTCCTTTTTCTATATCAGTCACCTTCATGACTGTCATTACTGATTTTAAATTCAGTTATCCTTGGCTTTTCCTTAGACCTACCACTACTTTTCATGATTAGGACTATGACAAACATTCAATGACTATTTTGTAAGTTTGCTGATGGTTGTTCCTTTGCATCAAATATAGATCAACCTCAAACATAATAAACTATGACACAACAACCTTATAACCAGTGAGAATCAAGTATGACAAGGACACCATACCAACTATGGTACAGTGCTCAAAAATGGGGAGTTGCTCATGCATAATGCAAAGCCATGTGAAATAAGAAGAAAAGTAACAAAACAAGTTGCTTTCCAAAAAACATTCTAGTCTCGAAAATCCCAAATGCAACCTAGAATGAGCACATGCTTAAAAGAAGACATGAGTACATCTTTGTATTGCAGAAACCCTTAGATCAGTTCTCTAGTATGTCTTGTGAAGTCCAAACCTTCACTATTACCTCTGTTCTTTAGATCATATGGCTGCTTCATTGAACTTGCAACATTAGCCTTGAAAAACTTAGGTCCTCTTTTCTCAAACCCTAACTCTTGACTCAAATCACTCAACATTGACTCAACACTTAAAACCCAAAAGGTAAACCCTCATTTGCCTGCCACGAACCCAAAATGAAACATAACTCAAACATGATACTATTTGAAAAAGGAAAACTTCTCTCCACCATTTTGTATGTAGTAATTTGAGAAGAAAAGAGCTCTTGAACGTGACAACTTGCCTTTTAATATATAGAAGCTTATTTTTTTTATGTTTGAACATTTACAACGTCCATGCAACATGATAGAAAACCTCTTGGATGAAGGAAAGAATTAAAAATATTTACATTAAGCTATAAAAACCTTCATGAAATGTGGATGAAAACTTTTTGGACATAGAAAAGAATGATTTTCCTTACACGATAAAAGACCCCCTTTTTTAAAACAACAATCAAACCTCCTTCCTTGATGAGACACAAACATAACAGACCCTACAAGACCTCTCCAAAACTTGATGAATTGAGTTCTAGACTTGACATGTCATGTTGGAACTACGAGATATTACACAAGGCAACTTAAAAGTGCACCAAAGATGACAAACAATAATGAAAATTGAATTTCATATTACCTATTTGACATTGCTACCTATTTTTCACCTACAGCTCAAATTGGCAGAGCTAAAATAGTTTCAATATATGTAAGGTGAAATCTTGTTGCTGATTTATTTCTAATGGCATATCAGATAGCATGTGGAGTAAAACGGGCTCCCACAAGGGTTGACCCTAGCATGCTACCCCCAAGTTTTAAGAGGATTGTGGAAAGAGTTTGAAAGAGAAGCAGTGTCACATAAAGGCCCTGCAATATAAAGATAGATGTCAGGTGTTTCGATCATATCTCAAATATATGATCCAGGTCTTTGAGATTTTTGGCCATAAATTAGACAACAATAAGATGCAAAACCCTTTAAATTTGTCACCAACCTAGTTTGTAGTTTTTGAGGAACCGTTAGAGGCACAATACATAGCAAAATGAAGATAGCGGTCATATGTTTTAATCATATCTCAAAACATATGATCTGGGTTTTTGAGATTTTTGAACAAAGATGAGATGATTATAAAGCACAAAAACCCTTTAAATTTGCAAATTTGAAGCTGCAAAAATTTATTGTAAAATAATATTTAAAGCAATATCCTTTAAATTGCTTGTAAATATTTATTATTTATGCAGTTAAAACAAAGTAAAGCAAACAATATCTTTTTTTTTTTAGTTTTCTTTCTTTTGGGAAGATATGGACAAAAATAAGCCTTGTATTATTGTTTTGTAAAAGAAAATCAAAAGAGGTAAGATTAGGTAAATTAGAAAGAAAATCTACAGGACCTATTGTAAGACAAATATTAAAGCAATGTTCTTTATAAATTGCTTTTAATAAAGAACATTGCTTTAATATTTCCCCATGATTTCCCCATGGCTGAGGAGAAACCAAAGCCATCATGCAAAACTAAAAAAATAAATCAGAAACACGTCTTTGCTAGAATAGAACATTTCTGAATACTCTCCACTTCATAGAGAAGCCAGCCTCCGTCCTCAGGGAGGTACCTTTAATTTTTTGGGAAAACAATAGCACTATTCTTCACTTTTGAATCCTAGTAAAGTCACCAAAAATCTGTTAGTTAATAGATTTGTCCTTTGAAAATAGTTTTAGAAAATAATTCAGAGTGCCCAGAAAGAAGGACAATCAGTACTAATAGTTGGAGAAGTTGCCATTGAATTGGCAACTTTCCTCTAAATTTTGGAGGTACAACTCCCTCTTATGATATGCAATGAATGGAATTTGGGGTATGCTTCTGACTAGAAAGCAGAAAAGGAAACTAACACCTATTCATAACCATGAAATAGATGTGAAAGACTAAGTTAGAAATAAAAGGATGCAGATAAATGACACAAAGTTCATATTCCCCACACCCACAAACAATACCCAGGAAAAGGATGAACAACAGATTCCCCCTCAACAAATGAGTCAATCTGAATTCAAAGTTTCATAAATTAACACATAGATAGTTCCATATAATAGGAATAAACACTAAAGAGTGATTACAAACACATAAAATTCATTTGTAATTAAAGAAGACATGCACAGCTTGGAAATATCTTCTTTATTCTCCAATGTCAAAAATGAGAGTACCCAGACTTAGCATTCCTATACAATAAAATTGTATGAAAAGAAAAATGGACTATTTTGTCCTTCCCCGAATAGCTAAGAAAAAGATCGTTTAAATGTCTACAAGTCACATATTTATATGATTATCCACAGGACCATTATGTTTTTGTAACTACAACATAGATGTGAAAGAAATCTGGGCTTTCTTTCTTGTAACAATTTCTTGCAAGTAACTCATTAACTTACAAATTATCCTTTAAGCTTACGGTCTTCTTGATAAAAAGTATGCAATTAAATACATTCCATATTTGAATCTCCTGAAATATCTCTAGCTATGACATCTGGTGGGAATTTTGCTTTATTGTTTCCATATTTATGCCAACATTCCTCATAGAATCTATAGGTTAACCGCTTGCCAGTTGTAATTTTATGGAAGTTTCTAAAGCCTTTCTTGACCAAGCCTCATCTTTTGTCCCTTATGTGATACATCTTGATGTTTCATAAACTTTTCTCAGCACGACATAACCAAATGAATGTTCACATCATGTAACAATAGACATCATGGTCTGCAAAGCGTTATCTAAGACAATGCTCATTCTTGCTCTTCAGTCATCAAATCATTGAACCATAGCTCTAAGGAATAACATGACCCGAGGTTATGGTGATCCAAGAGATGAATTAGCTCACAATGATTTTACATGCTCAAGAATGTAAACTGTAAATATAACTCCTTTAGATTACAAGCTCATGGATGTATACCAGGCAGATCAGTTTCACTCTCATTTAGTTTTATTCAATAATGGCTTCCGACATATAATTTCTCCATATCTGGTCCACTGTGGTTTCTATAATCTGCTCCAATTGTTGCTCATTTTGGTGCTGGCTCAGAGGAGGTTAGAGCTGGCTGAAACGATAGGATAAAATCTTATAGTTTCTAAAGTCTTGTCAACTGATCCATTTTGTATGTATCCAGCAACCATTGCATTCCATGAGATGGCATTTTAATAAACCTCATGCGAACAACTCACGTGCCCTTTCTAGGCTTCACATTTTCTTATCATTTCTTTTGGATGAGATCTTCCTCTTGGCGTGAGCTGAGGAAAGTGCACTGGAAAAATTTGTGTAGATTAGCAAAGGTCATGAAAGTTAGATCTGACACCATTTAATTGCATTTCTTTAGACGCTTCTGAAGCCTTTACATGAAGTTCCATAGGTGCGGGATGTAACATTTGGTGAAAATGCTAATTCAATATGCTTTGAAGGACATCTACACCTTGCTCGACGGCTCCCATCATACCATGATCTCCCTCTCATTCAAAAGCAATTATCTTTCAGCCTATCAAGATGTGATTGAAGACTTTTTTATCTCCTTAAGATATATCACTGAAATAGCCAATGCCTCTGAAATTGTTTTAGCACCTTTGGGGCGAGAATTGGTGAAATACTTGTCTCCAAGGAGGACGTCCATAATTTATTTTGAGATTTTCCCATGAGATCTTTCATTCTGGCACAGGCTGGGAAGACATCAGCATATGTTCTGCTAGTATTACGATCTCCATAGTAGATAAAAATCATGGGGGCATTCCTCATACAGTGATTGTATACAGCTTTCCAATATGCATAATGGATGAGTTTCCAGCAATAATATTCCATTTTGAAAAGGAGTACCTATCCCCAAATGAACCTCAATCTCGGTGCCAACTCCATTGGAATGGATGCAAAAGGACAATACTCCATTGAAGTAACATTGAGTGTCTATCAATGAGACAGATGCATAAGAGACAATCATGCCATTGTTTGCTGAGAACTACTGCATCGATTGAGAAATTATAAAACACGAAGCTTGGAAACCCTAAATTTATCCATCAAAGACTAAGTTTGAAACTTTTAATGTCAGCAAGTCGGGCTCCTTATGAACTTTCAAACCTTACAAAATGAAGTTTAAAAACTTTGGAGACCTCCAACATTGAAGAAAGTTAGTTAATCAGAGAAAATAAGAACTTCATAAACTTATTTATGAGTTCAGGTATTCCAAATTCTCCCAACAATGGTCCCCAAAACTTTGTGTGGGAAAATTGGTACCATTAAAATATATGATTTTAATAAAACCACAGACTTCAAAACTTTATAAAGTTACTTCCCATAATTAATAGTTTTACTTATTTTTCCACCTTTGGGAAGGATATTTAATTTTATAAAGCCATGGCCAAAGTTTAATCCTTAAATGCACTTGAAGACGAAAAATAACACATCTTTCTGTTGGTAGCTCCATTCTTCATGAAATTTGGACAACAAGGCGATTGGGCAGTCCTGAACAAAACCCAGAAGGATTTTAACCTCCAGTAACCAAAATGCCTAATTTTGACATAATTTGTAAATCACAGGTGATAAAAAGTGAAGCTTGATATTTTGCAAACGATGAGAGATTTGAGCATGAAAGTTTGCCAGCTTGGATGAAACAGGGGTAAAATCATGCCTAAAAGAGGAACTTGTATGAGTCATTAGCCAATTTTCAAAAATAATTGTTTAGTGATTCGACAGGCTCAGAGGTACACTGGGGGATGCACTAAAAAATTTGAAAATTTTCAAGTTCAAATTTTTAGGCAACACAACTGAATTTGGAGAGAAATGTAATCTCATACCCTTCCATAAGTGTGTTATTTGATACACTAAAAGGAGATTGGTTGACAGTGAAGGTACACTTAGAACTTTTAAAAAAATCCCTCCTTCGATTTCAACAGACCCCCTCCCTTTAACCAATGCTGGGGCATCATCACCTAAAGTTGCAAAGGGGTGTAACTTTTGTTCTTCTCCTTGTGTTGCCAAAATGACAATTCCAACATGTCTATATGGGTACGTTTAGGCTAGGCATGGTCTTGTTTTGCACCCAAACATGATGAAACAGTCTGAGCTACATTGTACTGGTGATATCCCTAAAGATTCCAAAGTCTAAAAAGGCAGCAATATTTGATGAGTTGTTACTCAGAAACCATGTCACTTAGATACATTTTGTCTGGGGCAACGCAATCACGTAGGGTCCCTCTACAATAACCTCTCTCAATTTTTTATATCTCTGAGGTGTTTGCCCATGGTAAAAAAATTTTTGCTGTCCAAAAATCATCTAAAGGAGGCAGTGTAAAGTTGCAAAGGTGCGTAACTTTTGTTTGTCTCCTCATGCAGCCAAACTAACAATTCCAACACGTCTGGATAGGTACGTTTAGGCTAGGCATGGTCCTATTTCACACCCAAACATGCTGAAACAGTCCGAGCTACAAACACTAACTAGTCTTCAATCTTCAAACAATACAAATGCCATGATATCCTGCGTAAAGTTGTCTTTTAGAATTTTATAAAGGCATGCTCATCAAATTCAACTGCATAGAGATGACTATTTGTATTCCAAATTCCTTTTAAATACTGACCTTCCAATCCTTTTTCCTTCTCTCATATCAATTAAATATGACCTTCAATTTTTGATATGGCACTCGATCTTATGAGAGTTTACCAGAGACGCCGGTTGAGTTAAGTTGAAGGGCCAGTGAACTAATGACTTAAAGATCCTTTAGTAAGTTGATTTAAGTGATACTAACTTCTGATTATAAGTCAATATTAAATTAAAACAAAAGTACACTTTACACACGACAGGCAATTGAGGGTTTTAAAGTCTTAAGAAAAGTAGATTCTTTTTAGGGTTTAATGCCCAATATGCAAACCCTAACTATCAATAAGATTATGATTATGAAAGGTTGTGTCTTCTCTAACTTTTTATTGCATGAACAAAACCACATCCACCATGAATATGAACCTTGCATCATATCAACCTTCCAAGATAGACCTTATCATGAAAACCATATTCACAACAAAACCTTGCATGAACAAAACCACATCCACCATGAACATGAACCTTGCATCATATGAACCATGTTTGTCTTGTGTAGCATCAACATGAATTGAGAGACCTTATCATGAAAACTATATTCACAACATCATGCACCTCATGACCATCACCTACCTTGAATCACTATATCACCTTATCAACATCATGGCATCAACCTTGACATCAATAACCAACAACCTTGACCCTTTGACTTCAATGACAACCTTGAACCTTGATTGTTGATGACTTATGGAAGCCTATAGCCCCAATGTTATGTTGCATACTCAAATTAGGTAAGACTCAATGTAATCTCATAACCTCTCCTTATATGCAAGAGGAATTACATTTAATAACCACAATGGTCATCAGGTGCTCATAAGCATATGATTTTGACTATCTTATTCAAAATAACAAACATAGTCTTTGCATCACAATATGGTATAATAACAAGAAATTAAGAAATATTTTCAATTGACCAACTCATAAAGAATATGGATTAGCATACTCATTTGAATATTTTCAATTGAGCAACTCATAAAAATATGAATATTTTCTATTCAACATGATGATTCATTTTTATTTTAAATACAACTTTTATCTTTTAGTTCCAAAATGAGGTTTAGGTGATACGTGAATAACAATAGCTGGCTTATTGGATCAACAAACATCCTATGTAATACAATTGGACTTTAAATATTTGAAGTAACCATCTACAAATATCCATTCAAATGTAGATTTATAATGCAAGTATGAACGCCATCAATAAAAAAGATTTGTATTAACCAAATATCCATATAGGCATACATCAATATCTATCGATGTAAGTATAACATATATACAAAATAGTCATATAGGCTTACAAGAATGCTATATAGGCATACAATGTCAACTATATGCAATACAAAATATATGTCAACAAATGCCATATAGGCATACAACAAAGGAACACAATAAAAAGTCATTCCCCTCTAGCTGGTGAAAAGAATAGATCACAGGTAGCCTTTGATCTTCTAGGGGATGGAGACGCCTATGTGGGTGATCTACTATGAACCTGAGGGCTTCTCCTCCTATTTAGTTGTTCGTGCATCTATAGCTATTACAATAAAAAGTATAGACATTAATACGGGTCAGTGCAAGAAGTTGCGTCCACTTTTTGGCCAAAAAGTGGAAGTGTTTTCCCTGATTTTTAGAATTTGTTGCATTTGACCTTAAAATTTGAAGCACTTAGAGATGGAATATTTAAAAAAGTCACTAAATATAAAATGTAGTACTCAGCGTCTAGTTTCCAAATATGTAATTTTTTTAATATCCAGATGATACAAATTGATTTTCAATAGGCATTTCTAAAAACCACTATTTAAAAATCACTTTTTTTTAACCATACCATGCTCGTGTACGGCCAACATAATTTGACCTAAATAAAATTATTTTTTAAAACCCTTTTGGGAAAAGATGTGTAGTACAATGAAGTTTGATGAGGATTTTTTTTGTAATTTTTTTCTAAATAATTATTTTTTATTAATTTTTTATTAAGCCTAATTGCTACTTTTGAAAACCCCTCATGTACGGCCAACATAATTTGAGCAAAAACAATAATAAAATTAATTTTTTTTTCATTGTGTAAAGAATGATGTGTAGATTGATGACATATAATTTTTTTTAAAAAAAATTAAAAATTAAAAGTTATTAAAAAAATACAAACACCTATCATTTCAAGTTTTTGGACTAGTTTGCTCATAAATTAAATAATAAATAGAAGAACATGTCCAATAACAAAAAAAATTACATATTTAAAAACTAGACAATGTCATCTATAATGAGTTTTTATTTCATAAAAAAATTCAGACAAAAAGGTCCTCAACCATATAGGTAAACACAGTGTTTCTTCTTGTTATGTACTTAAAAAAAAACTTGCAAGTCCAAGGCTCAAGGTTGGCCAACCATGCCTATCTCGAGCCTAAAACCCAAGAAAAGGGAAGGGAAAAGGTGGTCGGAGATTTCTAATTTCAAATAACGGGTACCCGTTATAAAATAGGTACGTGTTTTATAACGGGTACCCACTATGTTTTTAAGAACGCGTACACGTTATATAATGGGTACCCGTTTCTATTATACCCGTTATTTTCTATATTAGGGAAAAACATACTATTATTGTATCCCTGCAACTTGCAACTCTAATCAGTATGGTGCAATAGCAACAATTTCTATATTTTTTTATATACAAGTGTTTTGTGGAATCTCTTGACAGGGCATATTCTATTCAAATTTTAAAAGGAGTCAATCCTATGAACAATTCTGAAGTGAAATCAAGTGCATGAGCTATTTTCAAGAGGAATAAAGAAAGAAGGTTTTTGTTTTTACATCTACAGGTTTTACTTCAAAATCTATGGAACAAAAGATCTACATCTAATTCTACTTCAAAATTTCAAATAAAAAAACAAAGGAGGGTAATCATGGGATCAAATCAACGTCAAAGAAAAAAACAAAGGAGGGTAATGACACCTCAAGAAATTGAAGCAAATAGAGAGAAGGAAGCAAAAAGGCCAAGAGATAGAAGAGCAAGGATTCAAGAGATGAAGAATATTGAAGCATCTAGTTCCATGAGTATTGAAGAGAAAGACATTCAAGAGACTATAAATGATGGGATGAATGTAGATGATGCAAATGTGGAAATGGTGAATGTGGAAGAAAATGTGTCTATAGAAACAAATGCATGTATGTCTTCAAACCCAACTTTCAAAGATATGGAAAATGTGACTATACAAACAAATCCAGGTATGTCTTTAGAGCTAGCTTTCAATGATATGGAAAACACGACTATAGAAACAAATCCAAGTGTGTCTTTGGAGCCAACTTTCAATGATATAGAAAACATGAATATAGAAATAAATCTAGGTGTGTCTTCGGAGCCAACTTTCAATGATATGGAAAACATGACTATAGAAACAAATCTAGGTATGTCTTCAAACCCACCTATTGATTATATGAATGAGAATGATATCCCTTTTAGGAGTGAAAATGAAAATGTTTTATTTGAAATTGAAAGAAATGTCTTAGATAATCTTCCTGGTAAGATTTCTTGGAGGCAAATGAGAACTCATCCAAATAGATTATATAAAAAAAATTTTATAGAAAAAGTCTTGGATTTCAATGTCAACTTATAATGCAATTGATGAAGATGTGGAAATTGCGAAAAGTAATGAAAAAGTTAGGCATCTTTGTAAAACCTAAAAAAAAAAGATGAATCAATCAAACAAGTTTTATCTAATGTTGCTAATGATATTGATTCTATTGGTAAAAAGAGTCGATCTAAAGATAGCAATGCAGCACGAAGAGCTATAACAATTGCTTTAGTCAATAAATCATCTTCTAATAAAAGAATGATAAGTAAGACAAGTGAAATTCTAGAGATAAATCCTAAAACTTTGAGAAGAGCAGTAAAGAGAAGAGAATCTATTGAAAAAGATCCAATTAACCAATGTTAGAGTTTTAGTGGTAGACTCCCAAGGTATGACATGAAATTAAATAGTGAAATCAAATCTTTAATTGAAAAATATTGGCATGATAATGCAAGGGTATCATCTAATGTTAGAGATGTTTTAAAATTACGAGTGGGGTCTAAAATTCATGATCCTCATCCAAAACATCTATTAGACATGACTCAAACTGAATTATATAAAAAATTCTTAGATGATTTAGTGTTAGAACCATTTAATATTACCATAAGCCAAAGATCTTTTGAGAAATGTAAACCTTGGTATGTGAAAATTAATAAACAGCGAATCTCTTGTTGTTGTAAAACTCATGTACAATTTTATTATTATTATGATATTTTTTGATATATACATTCTACTTTGCATACTGACGAAATTATGAAGGAATGTGGTATTAATATGCCACCTCAAACAATGAAGGAGTTTGTAGCAAGTTTGTTTTGTGAAACATCTACTGGATACTTATTTTATTCAAAAGCATGTATTTCAGGACAATGCAATAGATGTGACAACATTTCATTGTTAGGAGAATGTATGCATGAAAATATTTCACATGAATTTGGACAACAATTAGTGGATGTGAAAAGATTTAAGAATGTTGAATATTCTTTAAAGGATGGAAAAATTGGAAAGCGTTGTGAGTTAGTCACTAAAAAAATTTGTGTGCATGCATTCATCAAAGATTTTAAGGATAATATTGTATCCAAATATGTCAAACACTCCCAATATGCTCGGTGGCTTGATGGAAAATTTCGTTCATGTAAAAACACCTTACCAATTGGAACTATCCTATCAGTGGTTGACTTTGCAGAAAACTATACTCTTGCTCCGCATGAGAAAATTCAATCTCAATATTATAATTCAGTGCAAGTGGCCACATTTGTTCATATTGTATACAAACATGCAGATGATAGTACAGAAGATAATAGAAATTTTTTTAGGGAGTATCATTTCTATTTGAGTGATAACCGGTTACACCCTTTAGAGTTTATGCAATATTGTTTCACAAAATTTTATGAAAGTTTAAAAGAAAGAGGAATCCAGGTGGCACAACATTTCATATGGTCAGATAATTGTACAGGGCAATTCAAAAATGTAAGAATGTTTTATTAGCTATGTAGGGCTCACAAAGAAATCAATATCCAACATATGTGGAGTTTTTTTGAAGCTGGACATGGTAAAGGAGAACATGATGGAGTTGGAGCATGTGTGAAAAGAGCTCTTGCTAGAGAGCAACTAAAATTTGAGGATGCAGCCAAATTTAGAGATGCACATGTAATTGTGGATTGGTGTAATGAAAAATTATCTGTGGGATCAAGTCAGAACTCTACAATTCGACGATTCTTTTGGTTAGTTCAAGAAGAGAATATTCCTACTCGACTTCATTGTGAGACAATAACTGGATCAACAAAATGGCATTCATTTAAGAGTTCAAATGCAAGCACATGGACTATATGGACTAGGGAGTTTGCATATTTTTATCAATTTTGTATTATAGGTGATTGGGGAGCATGAGAAATTATAGAATGGGTTGAAGAATGGAAACAAAGATCCTTGACACCTACAGAAACACAAGATCAACTTGAAACAACAATTGAAGATGATAATCAAATGTTTGCATCAGATGACTATGATCGTGTTTCAGACCTTGTACAAGAAGGTACTTTTATTTTCAATATTTTTTTATTGTCATTTTTTTGTACATCTATATATAATTAATTATATATGTATGCATGCACAAATTTATGTGATTTAGATACATGTCACACTTTATTCAATTACATAAGTTTTTTGTAGGACATGTGTATGCTATTGTTGCACCTGAGGGCAATGAAGAGGAAATTGAGTATTGGTTGGCTCGATGTGTTGAGATAAAACAAAAGTTGTTACATCCTAGAGTAGATGATGATAACATAGAGTATCCAACAGGTTCTGTGGTTGTTGTTGGCACTTGGCTATGAAAATATCTAATAAGAAGGAATGTTTTGCCTGCATTTGAAGATTATGAAACACATAAGAAGATCATACACTACTCACATTTGCTTGTGGCAACAAATATAAAACTAGTCATCTATCAAAGCAAACCTTCTAATAAACAGTTATGGACACTTTCGATGGAAGAACATGAGTCAATTATAGATGCATTACAAAACAATGAGGATGCAGATGGTACAATGGAATAAATTTCTAGGTATGTAAACCATACTCTTACATCCCCTAAATCCATCCTCTTAAATGTATCCTATAATGTTATCTAGTTACATGTAATGCATCAATGTTTTGTCTTTTTGGTATATAAATTCTTTCATTCTCATTTCAACTTCTTTATTATTCCCCTTGTCTTAAATTTTGTATCGACTCATGTAAATATATAGTTAATTTACTTGTACATTTGAACATTACTTTTTACAGGTGTACCCTAGACGAGTAGTCAAATTTGCATGATTGTCAATAGAATTTTTCACCATACAAGTATGTGAGATCATTTTTGTAGTCTTCAACTAAAAGTGAACGCAAATTAGATAATTACATATATATACTCATATATTTCTCATCCATCCTCTAAAGACACCCGCTTGTACATCCCCTTAATTCATCCTCTTAGCTCCCCTTAAGCCATCCTCTTACATCCCCTTAAGCCATCAAGTTTTATCTTATACTTTGTAAATTGACTCGTGTACATCTCTCCAAGTAAGCTATCCTCTTTTGTATCCCCTTAAGACATCCTCTTCTAGCTCCCATTTTAATTAATCCTCTTTTACATCCCCTAAAGCCATCCTCTTATGTATCCCCTTAAGACATCCTCTTAACTCCCCTTAAGCCATCGTCTTACATCCTCTTTTGTGTTATTTAGTTACATATTGCATTAATATTTTGTGTTTTAGTCACTAATTAATTTATTCTCATTTACATTCATTATTTCTTACAGGTGTATCCTACAAGTAGATTTTTCCATGATTGCCACTACAAGATTTCATCATAATGTAAATGGTAGATCAATTTTGTAGTCATGTCAAACTAATAACATGGACCTATAAGCTAATTGTATAGATATACTCATATGTTTAATAATGGACCTATTTTTTGTTTTGAGACTCTATGTATTTAATTTTCACGGATTGAATATTATTTTATGATTGCCACAAATGATATTAGTGTAGAGGTTCAATAAGTATATAGTTTGTATTTTTCCTATCATTTTTGTACCCACTTTAGCTATGTTTTGAGATGTGTTGATTTAGCATCTATTTTATATTATTTAAATGCACAAAAGTTGAAAAGTAGTGTCATGATAGTTAAAGGGAAATAGTCCTAGGATAGTTTGCATATTTGAAAATGGTTTAATATCACCTCTATGAATTCCATGGTCCTCCTCTATATCCTTCAATCATTGTCTTAAATAGTCTAATGCTATCACTAATAAATATGGGACTATGCTATCATATTACCTAGGTGTAGTCATTGGTGTTGTAGAGTTATTTACGACTCCTAAGGTAATAATGCAGGTTATCATGCATAGGTAAGGTAGTAAATAGTCATTATTTCAAACTAAATGACTACCAAACCAATTATTGGATTGTCCTAATGAAACAAGAGAGGACTATAAAATGCATAAGTGGTCATCCAAACACCTATATGATTGTCATAACAATCCCTAATAGCCACTTGCCTTCATGACCAATCAAAAATGTTATTAAGAACTTGAAGATAATCCCTAATACCCACTCAATAGAACTACTAAGAGAATGGCCAATCAAACCAAGACAAGAATCTACATAGCAAAACAAATCTCAAAAATCTAATAATTCCCTAGCACTAGAAACATTCTGAGTAATCATTATAAGCCCGATTAATGCACCAACATTGTCAACCAATAAGGTATAAAAGAGAAGATCTCAAAAGAATGTATAAATACAAGAGATCACTTCCAGAGAAGGCTACTAAAGCTAAACACATGAAACTGGAAGTTCTGGAAAGAGTGGAAAATGGATTGTCAAAAATAGGAAAAATGAAGGGGCCTCACAAGAAATTATGCTACTTCTTTCAAATAATTTCAAATTGTGATAATTTTTTTTGTAGCTTATATTGTGTGGATAAGATTTGAATTTTCTTCTAGTTTCTTCTAAAGAGTTAGTTTCTCTACAAGAATTGAATGCTTCATTTGAATCATGTTTTGAATATTTTTTTAAGGAAGATTTTGTTTGGACACTATCAAAGTGAGTATAACATCCTTATCATTTTATCATGATTTTGTAGGTTTATCCTAGGTAATTTGTAACACCAAACTTATCTCTTCCACTATGTAAATTAACTTAATTTAGGTTTGTGAGGTAGGTAATAGATTGTTCACTATTTCAAGAAGAACTATGGAACCATAATGCATAATCACTTCTTAAATTAAAAAAATGTCTAGTAGAGAGAAATCTTCTAACATGTCTCAATTAAATAATTTATAATCCAGAAGTGAACAATGAAGCATATTTAACATATTATATTTAACATATTATCTAGCATACTAAAATACATTCAAGCATATACTCAATAATATATACATGTAGATCTCTATCTAGATAAGTCCATTCAAAATACTATAAAATATAGGTAGGACCTATGAAATGTGTACTAAAACATCTACTCATCATCAGCATATAAATAAATACAAATCATAGTTCATGAAATACTAAAATATATCTAGAAGTACATGTAATAGCAAGTTCGACATATATAGTCAAAGTCCTGGCATGTCATATATAAAAAATAATGTGCACATCATACAGTTCAGTCTATGAAATAAACATCTATGTCAAGTATGATCATCACTCAAGTTCAAATCTGAAAGAGCCCTCTTTCTTCCTCATGAAATAGATGGATCTACCTCATGCTATACACAAGAGAAAAAAAATTGCAATTAGATTTAAAAATTTCTAAAATGACATATGAAATTAAATATTTAAATGTAGGCTTTAAAGTGTGCATATAAATTACTGTACAATCATGCTCATCTACTCCCACATTTTGTTGTGCAGGTGGTATAGTTGTTTCATCTTCTTCACCAAAAGTTTGACCTGCTAATTGCTAGAATTTCAAATAAAGCAAGTTTAAAATAAATTAGAATTTATTTAGCATATAAAGACCTAGAAATTGCACATAGAAAATTTAGTAAAGTTTAGGACCTCAAAATGTGTAGATGGCTTATGAAATTCTCCCTGACTAGAAACCTGACCAATAGTCTCACTCCTATCATCCTACACTTACATATATATGGGTGCATATATAAATTTATATAAACTCAAAAATGAAACTTAGTACAAATTTAGTACAATTTTTTAAAACACACACCAGGGAATACTTAGGCATAACAGCTGACGATGGAGGATCAGTGGAAGAAACACCTGAGCCATGTGGTCGGTCAGACATGGGAACTACCACATGACCTGAGCCTCGCTGCAATAGTAGTGTTTCACATACATGTACATATAGTTATTTATTTATTTATACACTTGTCAATTTAAAATATAATATTGATAAGTTTCAAGAAGAAAATTTAAATTAGAATTAGATACATATGGTTTTAGGGTTAAGATATATTGGTTTACCCCATAAGGTGTGCCAATCTCTATAGCTGTCGATGCAAAACTCAATGTATCAAATCGTGATGTGGCCCTAGAGCGACTTGAGATCTATACAACAAATAGTTCACAATTATATATTAATTCATTAAATTATTTATATAAATTTTGATACATTCAAATTATGCACTTGAAATATTTAATAAAATGTGGTCAATGTACCTGTGTAGGATTATCATCTGAATATAGTAGATCCAAGTATGAATCCACTTCTGCTGTAGCTGCATCTGATGTGGATGTAGGAGCAGGACCATAACACGGTTGATTGGAATTTGTACACAAATGTGCCCCTGACATGCCTGAGGCTCTATGATGAGATGCATTGACTCCTCCATGATGCTATCCACCATTGAATTCATCTGCCATGTGGGCAGCTTGTTCAGTGAGATTGCCTGAGAGTCTACTCAATGCTCCTAATGTCGACAACACTGCCTGGTGCTGAATGGGTGCAGGAATCGTGGACAAAATAGGAGCAACTATAGGAGCAGGAGGAACGGGTCAATTGGGGTCAACTCGTACCCCTGGTTTGTGTTGTGGCATGCCACGACCAACACCCTAAAATTCTCTCATATCAAAATAATTGGGTTTTTGACCCAATTGAAAATCCACCCATAATTTTCTCAAAAAATATAGCGGTACCTCACAATTAGCATGTGGTGGGTGATCAAACACCATCCACCACCGATCCCAAAAATGTCTCAAAATCGCCTCATGCGTACACCACTTAATTGATATTTTTTTTTGTTGCAGCTATAGGTTGATTAGTTTTTGGGTGACGAAAAAATGGGGCTAATGTTTGTTTTGTTATGTGGAGGTCATGGATGTCTTTATATGAAAGACCATCCACATAGAATTGCCTCCTCTCCTCTCACCAAAGGTGAAATCTATTTTGGTCTGCATCGATAGACCTAACAGAATCAATAATGGTTTGCATCAAAGATGCAAACCGAACCACATGAGGAGGCATCAAGTGAGGTTGATTATTAATCAAATTAATGTTCTCCTCAATTGCATTACTATTTTCAGTAATGTTTTGCCGCAATAGGGCCTCATCAAGTGGAGGGGGTGGGGGGGTTTCATAAAGAATGTCATCTATTAAAAATTCATCTAGACTCTGGTTATCCATTAGATGTCTCCTACAAATTTCCAAATATGTATCAATATAAAAAACTTACAAATGTATAATTTCACAAATATATACATATTGAAAACTTACAAACAAATATCTATAAATTTAAACTTAGTCTAATAGATCTATAAATGAAAGTTTAAAATATCCATGAATTTAGAGAGCAAGTAATACTTGAAAATTAAACATGCACAAGTTTATCATATAATATGATCAAATGATGATGCCTCAACCCTAAATATATCTTGTATACCCTTATTTAAACCATTTGAGTCCATTTGTAGTGGTAACCATCTCCTAGAAGTGCATCTAAACCCTTGTATTTATAGTTTACTATTTCCTAATCCAGTGCACGAATTTCTATTTCCATTGTCTTGTTTGTTTGACTATCATTGATTATTTCCTTTGATCATTTATCACATTAAATCTAACCCTTTGATCATTTTTCACATTATTTGGAGTTCTATTTTTGTATGAAAATATATAAAATAGGCCTCCCTCTCCCCATTTGAACATAGACAAATTGTGAAGTTTCCACTTGATTGCTATTTTGGAGCCATCTTTCTTGAATAAGTGTAGGAATGTTAGTGATTACTATATTTGTTGGTTTTAACTCCATTCTTCCTCTATTATACATTTTATGTTCCCTTTTCAAACTCACATTCCTTCTCCTTACCTCTTTCTAAACCATTTTCTTTCCTCAATTTCATTTTATATTCTCATTTCTACTTTATTTTTCATCAAGTATCTTCCATATTTGTCACTCTACCTAACAACCTTGTCCTATCATCATTTTTCTCAAAATTATAATGGAAACATTTTGACACCTTATATAGTCCAAATTTAAAAGTGCATTCAATAGCCCATGCCAAGTGTATTCTTCCCATTTCTCTATTATCCTACTTCTAGCTTAGTTAAGCTCAATTGTGACATATTTTACTATTTTGCACCATCTTCTACTTTTTGTCTTGATTGGTTTCTAGATAGGAAAAGTTATTAGTAAACTATTCTAAACACACCCAAAAATTTATTAGTTAATGTTTATTTTGAGTCCATTCAAATAGTGGTAACCATCTCCTACAAGTGCATCTAAACCCTTGTATTTATAGTTTACAATTTCCTAATCTGGTGTGAATTTCTATTTCCATTGTCTCAAGTTTGTTTAACTATCATTGATTATTTCCTTTGATCATTTATCACATTATTTATCTAACCCTTTGATCATTTATCACATTAAATCAAATTAAACATAATGAGATTGATATTTCATGAGATGTAAGAGTTCTAATGCATGGTTTAACCCTCTATCTCTTCCATTCAATCACATCACATTTTCCTAAGTGATTGCTTTACCTTCACAATTTGAATAACCATGATAATCTTGTGAAGGAAATATTTAGGAAGGACAAAGGTGGCTTTTTCACATAAGATGGGGTATGCATGCTTGTGTAGATCTTATTGTGAGGTCTTGTGGGTTTATTCATGGTTTCTAAGAACTTATTCATATTTCTTCATTTCTTTTTAATTATCCTGTTAAAGAGACCTCAAGGATCACCCTCCAAGGTTCTGCAAATATTGAAAAAGAAGAGGGGATACCATACCCTATGACTTGGCTCAAAGTTGTTCTCTCCTTATCGATGTTTCATATTCTCTATCTGAGATCTATTTTATTCCCCTTTTCATAGTTTGAGTAATATTTCTAGAAGAGAGGGATTATATTTTTAGTAGCAAACAAAATCTAAAGATACATCAAATTTACATGCTTTTGTGGGAGAAATACATACACAAGACAACTTGAATCTCATTAAGACAAATGCCTAGACTAAAAGCCTAATCAAACAAACATGAAACCCCAATGTATAATATTTCCAATCACTTGTCAATGTAGGGTTTACCAAAGCAATAAGGCACATAAGAAACATAAAAATTTGCACTTTGGGGCATGGGCCAACAACCTCCTAGGTCTAACCCCATACAACTAGAGATATGCAAGGGCTCATCACTAAAGATTACACTAGGATAGTAATGACATGATAGATGGGTACGCATGCAGATGAGTTAATAACTTTTGAAGAATGTATTTATTTTCAATGTGGCTCATGGTAAGCTAACTCTTTGGAACTCAACACTTGATGAATGAAAACATGAAAGATCCACCTACAAGCCTATAGTAATCAAAATCGGGATTTGATATTAGGAAAGTGAGATGAGAAATACTTGAGCATGGACAAATCATGGAATTCTACATAGCGTAAGGTAATAAATACAAATAATGCTAATAAGAATTTAATGATAATAGAAATGTGGATAATGAAAGTGGTTGCAATGGAATTAATATGAGGAAAAGAATGCTTAAAGTGGAGAGAATCTAAGAGATGGAGAATTGTGTAGTCAATGGGCATGGCATGGGATTCAAATGAAACTATGTAATCCTCAAAAGTAATAACAGTTGTAGAGGTCATAAATGGAATACTAGTAAATGATGATGAAGATATATATAGTAAAGTAATTATAAGATATTTTTATTAGTAGTTTGCATTTTTAGGAGGATGGAATAGTGGCTTGTTTGAAATTTCAAGTCAATTCAATATAAAATTTTGTTTGACCACAACAATTCAATTCATAAAACTTCTTTTGAATGCTATTACGTTCCCGTTAGAAGTCATTGAAAAGTTGAATGCATTCAAATCATACTCACAAAATTAAATCTTTATAATTTGGTTTTTTAGGGTTTATAGTTTAGGTTTTTAGGGTTTGCAGTACAACATGGTTTTAGGGTTTATAATTTGGTTTTTTAGGGTTTATAGTTTAGGTTTTTAGAGTTTGTAGTACAACATGGTTTTAGGGTTTATAATTTGGTTTTTTAGGGTTTATAGTTTAGGTTTTTAGGGTTTGCAGTACAACATGGTTTTAGGGTTTATATTTTAGTTTTTTAGGGTTTATAGTTTAGGTTTTTTAGGGTTTGTAGTAACATAGTTTTAGGGTTTGCCATAACATAGTTTTAGGGTTTGCAGTAACATACAATCACAAAAAAATCATAAAACTCTAATAACAAGTAAAACCCTAGTTTTCATTTTAATCCTACAATCACAAAAAAAGATCTAAAACAAGCTAAAAACTAGCAAAGAACCAACCTGCAGGAGCTCAATAGTGACAAGGTGGCGGGAGCAGGTGAGAGGGAAAAAAAATCTCTGGTGTTGTGCTTGTTTAGCCTTCAACAACGCGTACCCATTCTAAGGCATCCGCTGTCCCTATCGCTGTCAGCTGGAGTGGAAGAAAATGAGCCCGTAGGGCTATTTTTTAAAAATATAGATTTTTTTGAAAATGGGTACCCGTTTAGTAATACGCACCTGAAGCTAAATGGGTACCCATTTAGGCTCAGGTGCGCATTACTAAACAGGTACCCGTTATTAAAGGAGTATCCATTTAGGTTCAGGCACCTGTTCCTGTCAGCATTTTTTTCCCTGCATGACTTCCCCTACATGTGGACCGAGTTTCTTGTTTTTACCCATACATAGAAATTACATGTTATAAAAAATGAAACATTTAATAAAATAATCACTTACCACTACCATATAATCTGTCTCCTCACTTTCCTTAGTAGAAGGATTAGGCTGTGGTGATGTCATGTCCTATAGAAACCATCCAGATAGAAATTAAACTTCAAATCAATAATCTTTTGGTTTTTCAAAAATAAACAACTATAACAATGAATGTAAATTGAAATTTACTAATCTGCCTCATATCCCTGTCAATGGCATGGAGCTATGAATTGCATAGGACACACCATGCTCCATTGCCCTATGAACATTGGGAGGTGTCTCCATAGCCTGCATCATCTGGAAATAAAATAACATTATTCAATTATGAAAACTATAATAGTGATGCAAATCATGGCTCCTAACATATATAGACGTTCACCTAAACATGGAAGTACACACAATAAAGCACACAAGTCACATACAAAAATCTAGGAAGTACAATTCATTCATTAAACTATTTATTTTATTACCTTCATGAAGCTTTGAAGTCCACCACCGTTGGCAGGTGTTTCCATGAAATCTCCAATATTAACCTATTCAACATCCAAAATCAGATATTAGAATACCATTTATATAACGATGCTATTCACATCTAATATTTATAATTGTTTACTAGTTACATACCTCGACAGTAGATGATGTTGTTTAATATGCATGGAGAACCACTGAAAACTACATCAACGCTATGACCCTGAAATTTTATTTTTATTTTTATTAATGCACCTGGTGAACTTTTTAATGTGACCGGTGACACTGGTACGACACGCCCTCTGGCTCCATGCTAATGCATTTGTTCAGAGCAATGAACCGGTGAGGCCACAACATGAGGGACCTCATCCCCTAGCAAGAACACTTCAAACCCGTGAGCTCGTTGGCCCAGCGAAGGCGTAAAGCCTTGCGAGCTCGTTGGCCCAGCGGGGGTTTGAACTCTAGTGGCTGCCACTACAACCGAGTGACTTAACCACTAAACCATGCCGTCATCGACATGACCCTGAAATTTCATTAAAATAATAAAACTAATTTAGTTAATCTTGCATTTCAAAAATGAAATTTAATAAATTAAATTCAATGAACTTGTTAAGATTTACCTAAGTATCAAGCTTGAAAGTCTCACTCAGGAGGGCATCTGTCATCACCATCTACTCAGCTACAGATGTAGCCTGTGCACCTGCATCATGACTATCTGTGGGGTCATAACGACATGCTGACCCGCAAGTCTGACAAGTATGGGGTGGAACCGTACTTGAACTCTCCCTGGGTCCACACTGTGCTGCATGGATAGCATGCTATAAGATGCTTTGGATCAAGGCACTAATGGACTGAAGCGCCGCAACCTTAACACTCTCCTTCACAATAGAAGGGATACAAATGTGCTCATGGGCCGGTCTACTGAGTGCTCATCTCGCTAGTCACTTTGGGTCAACACGTGCCCCTGGTCTATCTTGTGTTGACCCCCTACCTCTACCTTGGAACTCTTGCATATCAAAATAATTTGGCTCTTTATTTTGACAAACTCACAGAAGAGTTTCCTCAAAAAATATTGCGGGACCTCATTATTGTTGCACAGAGGATGGTCAAAAACCATCCACTACCTCTGCGCAAAATTGTCCCTTATCGCTTGGTTGTTACACCAATGGATAGGGAACCTCTTGCATGTAAGGGGTAGATATTTATTTGTTCATGGGTCTGTGAAAATAGAACACAAGTCGAGTTTTGTAATTTGATCCTTTTTAGCTTGTTCATATGACAACTTGTTAGCATAATACTCTCTAAATTCTCTCCTCTTTTCTGTCCAACTAGTGATTTGCTTGCTTATTGAATCTACATTTGATAACATAGATTCAAGGGATTGAGCAAGCATGGATCTATGCAAGGTTGAATTTACAGGTTCTTTCAACCTTGCAATTATGTCTTCAATTTCTTTTTTATTGTTTTCAATTTGCCCCATTAGATTTTCTTGTGTTCCAGGGGCATGTCGAGGAAAGGATGGAGGAGTTTGTTGTTCAGGTTGTTCTTCAATACGTATTTTCTCTTCAGGATTTTGTGGATTTTGAGGAGGAGGAGGAGGAGGAGGATCATTAACATTTCCTAACAATTAAGAAAATTTACATAAAAATCAACTCAAACCTACCTATTTAGAAACAAATTCAAACAAATAAATAAATAAAACTCACTCCTTTGGCCTGCTCAACGTCGTGGCAGCATTTTGGTGATGAATCAGTGAGATTTTGGTGTCAAATTTGGTCTTCAAAAATGTGAGCGTGCTCCTTAGGGTTTGCAGGATGCGGGTGTAGAGGAAAAAAATAAATAAAATGAGCAGAACACTTTTATATATATAATTAAACATAACGTGCTTGCATTATAATGCGAGCGTGTTATGGTTTGGTTTTGCCAAACCTTAGGCTCATCATTACCAAACCATAGTGTGAGCATTATGTCTTAACTTTTTTTGAAAAAAATTTCACCTCTTTTTGGCCCCCCAACTTTTTGTACTTACCCTTGTAGGTGAAAATAAATATGTGTAATGAGGTATGTGGATAGTGTTGAATAATTTCTTGCAAAACATATCAAATATTCTTCTAGTTGTAGATGCGGATTCAACAATAGATAGTTTCATGGAGATTTGGTAACAATAACAATTCATCAGAAGGTACATAGGGCAATGAGAGTATAGAGTTGTTTCAAGAGTTTCAATGAAGCGTCATTTGCAAGCTAATGAATATGGTGTTTAAAAATTTTGAGATGATGTGCAAAATTGTACAACATGTCCCTTGTACTACAACTAAACCTGTGGGAAACAACATTCCACTGTAAGACATAACATTTTCAAGGTAAATGTAACCTACATAGTTTATGTATAGCATTTTCATTGAGGTAAGACATAACATAAATTATAAAAAATATAAATTAAATGCTTAAATCACCCAAGGTACTTGACATGAACATAACAAATTCAAAATTTAAATATATTATAAAGTTAAACCTATGGGAAACATCATTCCATCACTTGTTTCTAGCTTTATTAGCTTTTGACTCTCTTTTGTGCAACATAATATAAATAATAACTAACATCTTCTATATTTTCAGCCTTTGCTATGACTACAAAAACATCTCCTGCACCAAATTTACATGCAAAATTTGTAATTTAATATTTAGAGATACCTTATATGAGGAAAATCTCTTTGATGGTATCTGATATAAATGCAAGAGTGGATAGATTGGAAGCATCATAGCATGGTGAATTAGTCAAGGATGATGCAGATAAGCAAGAGGATGCATGTGTAGTAGCGGTGGAAGATGAAGAGGTGGGCAACGAGAATGAAGAGGTTGAAGATGCAACTATGGAGAATGTGAAATACCTACAACAATCTTTTCAGCTCATCACAACCGCTTCACTCTCTTCTTCTACCCACAGGTCCTGGAATAGGTTGCCTCATGTTTGGTGCTTTACTTCTACACTCAAGAACTCTAGGTCTAATAGCATTTGATGCAAGTGGTACTCCCACTCACTTCTGCAATACACACAATTAATCTTGCACAAGAAAAGACTCTCTCTACTCACAAATTGAACTCACAAACCATACAAGATTGTAACAAAACAATATTTCACTTTATTATGCTAAATCCATACATCAATCAAATTCTACAGCAACATTACAAATAGGGTCTTCAATGGTTGCTCTCTCTCTTTCAAACCTACACACACATAGCTCCCATGGTTTCCTTTGCACACAGATATTCCCTCTCACCTTTACACCCTTCCCATGGCAGAGATAGCTCTCTATGAAATCTACCTTTGAGAAATATGCCTTTGATCTATTGAAATATTTATTTAAATAACACTTCATCTACAATGTTTGGCTTTTCATATTCCTCAAAGTGTGTCTAGAACAACAAAACCACATTTTTAAGAAGAGAATCACGTTTTTGAGAGCCTTTACTTACTTTTAGATGCCGAAAAAGCACAAAAAGTGTTTTTTCAATAACTTTTGATGGGGCTCATATATTTTCATAAAAATGGTCAATTTGAGCATAAAAACCTCTTGAAGCTTCCCATAAAAGGATTTGTCTCTAGCTTTTAAAAGTTGTAAAAATTAATTGTTTCCATAGCCTGCTAGACAAAATTTTCTGATTTTAAATTCTCCCAAATGGTGAAGAATTTAGCCACAAAATCTTCACCACATTATGTGAAATACATCTAAGAATATTCATATAAAATAATTTCATCCCAGCATTCATGGATTTTTGGAAACAATTGTTTTAGTAAAACTACCTTATGGAGCCTTAAAACAATGATTCAACAGTAATTAAAATTTTACAAATCTGAGCCAACTTGAAGTTTCCTGATATTAAGAGATGCCTAAAAACACCAAATAAAACAAAAACACACACCAAAATTGAAATTAAACTAAAATATTTTTGGGTGATGTAGGATCACCTATGGACCCAGATGCTCCTGCATCACATCATTAGAAATCATTGCAAGGAAATGGCATCCTCAACAACAAAAAAATTATTAGAAGGAACAAACAATGAATCCAAGGTTCAAACCTTGTTTCTTAGGCTTCACAATTTCTCAAAATAAGGGATCATAAAGATACACTTTGAAGGAGATTCATGAACAATCATAAATGCAACAAGGAAATGATCGACTCCAAATTGCAAGATCAAAAACTATTTTGGTGATGTGACATGATGCAAGAGCATCCAGGTGAATGGAAAATCCAGTATCAACCAAAAATAAATTTGAGGTTTGGTTTTCAGTTTTAGTTTGTTTGGCTTTCTAATCATATCTCTTGACATGGGATGTGATATGCATAGTCAGAATTGCAAGGTTGCAGTTTCACTCCTGGTACATAATAGGGTAGTTTTAGTGACACAATTTTTTGAAGCAATCTATGAAGATTGGTGACAAACCCTCTAACAAATAGAATCTTAAATGCATTATGGAATTACACATGAAGATTTCATAGTCAAAATCCTTCTAATTTCTAAGATTTTTAAGTTTTGCAACATGTGCTGATAGTTTCATGAAATCACAATTTTTGGAGATTTATAACATTTGAGACCAAATGGATAGCTGGAGGTTTTCAGAGTGTTGATTTGAACATGTCTACAAGATTTCAAGTGATTATGAGATTTTGGCAAAAAGTTATGGTTGAAGTTGGTTTTCAGCTTCATGACCATCCTGTCGCAACTACATCAGTGGGATTTCTCCAGTATTTGAGTTGAGTTCCCATAGGAAAGAAGTTAAGGAGGTTGATACTCCCTCAACTAAAAATCATGTTGTTTCATCTAAAGCCTGACATTCTTATGGAGAGGGATGCTTTAGTTCATGGTTGCAATGATATTATTTGGAGGGGCGACAATTTCATCACACCTTTGTGTTTTGTCAAAAGACAAAATGCATTAGATATTGTTAGTGATATGAGAGGACAATGCACCTTGATATTACCTTCTTATCAAACATTAAGATGTCTATTGGATGCCTTTTGTCATAATGTTCGATGCTTGTAGAAGTATTTAATATCTGTTAATGCTATGGAGGTTATGGGTATCATAAGAGATGGAGAAATTTCTAATGAATCTCAATGCACATAATGATACTAAGGTGACTATAAAGTCTAATATATTTTTTTGCTTGGGATGATTACCAAGGGACCACGACAACCTTGAACAGAAGCATTATTTGACTCAATCAAAATCGAAACATCTCATAAATATTAAATGTGGGAGTTTAAAAGCACCATAATAAGACAAGGAATTGTAGCTCTAAAAGCCAGTAAATAGATATTGTTGTATGTGGCCTAGTTGAGGAGGGGAGGAAATTAAACATGGAGCTGTGTGACCAATCTAAGGAAAGTCGCTCATCCATAAAATGGAAATTTTATGGGTTTTAATTAATGATTAAAACTTTTTAGGTGTCATGTTAGTTGAAGGCAAGGAGACTTAAGACCTTTCAAATTTCCTTCCCACACAAAGATAAAAGTGATTGATGGAATTGTAAAGAGGTGGTCAGAACTCAGGAGTAAGGAAAGAAAAGAAATAGAAAAAAAAAAGTTGTACGCCACCCAAACAGGGACCAGATCGTTGGCTAAAAGGAAAGGGAGATGAAACATGTGAGTTATGGAAAGCTAATGCCGATTCATTTGAGGTTCAATAAAAAAACCAGTAGATCCTTGTAGAACAATAGCACCCAGTAAGAAATAGGAAAGGAAGAAAGGAATAGGAAGAGGGTAGAGAGAACTTGAGTTCTGATGTGGAGAAGGTCTTGTGAGTGCCTAAGTGGCATATAGAAATGAGTCTGCTGCCATGTAGAGGAAAAATAAAACATTTTGTGCATGTGAAAGAAGCCATTGAAGGCTGATATTGTAAATAATTGCTTACAGATGTAGTATTTCTGAATTTGAATATGAATGTCAATTTTGTTTTGTGTTGCAATCGAAATGTTTAAATCGTGAACAAGTTCATGTTTTAAGCATAGAATTTCTTGTGTGGAGTTGGGTGTGCTTAAGGTAGGAGGAGGAATCTTCTGCATCATGTGTTGGGAAATATCAGACCACCTTGAAGAATATGAGATTAGCCACATTTATCGTGTGACCAACATTGAGACAAAAATGTTGTGAATGTGGCAATTGAGATCACTGAAAAATATTTGTTCACCAACTCAATGGAAGCATGTGAAACATTGGAGACAGGGTGATCAATGATTTCACATGCTCAACAATTAAAAGGATATCACATGATTAAGTATGCCCCTTTGGATGGCTCACCTGAATGCAGAGGAGGACGGTGCCAAGGAGATGTGAGCATTTATGAGGACAACCATGCCAAGTACTACAATGAATTCTAATATATATTTTATGTAGCCTTCCATTTGCATCAATGGTAAAAACATGGAATTGAAAATATATCCCAATGAAAAGAGAAGACAAATAACTTTCATAGGTTACATCATAGATCTCAGTTTAGAAAAGGTCTTCAAAGCACAATCGGTTATCATTCTTCATGCAACCCCCATGGTGCTTGGAGACACTCTCATTTTTACTTCTCATAGATATATGGTAAATATAGATATTTTCTCTATACTAGTCAATGTGTTGCTAGATTTGAGAGAGGCAAAAGATGTTATTTGGGCAGTGGCAGAGATGCTGATCAAACCATTCTAGTGGGGTGGTTTGAAGAAACTTTTGGACAATTCTATTCTGGGATTGGGATTTTGGTCAAAGAATGACACTTGGCCAACGATCTTACGACTATATAATGGTTTTGAGTACTATTTATGATAGGGACTGTTCGAGAAAACAAAGAGGAATGGAAAGAGAAAGGCAAGTGGTGAGCTAAATTTCTCAAGGTGCAGACTGGTCCTTCACCATTGACTCAGGCAACTCTCATTCAGGCATAGATGAGAAGATTAGATGGAAGGGATGGAAGAAGTTTAGGTTTTATAAGTTGATAAAAAAATGATAATAGTACGTAAATAGTTAATGAATACACTATAGTATTGATATGTAATTAAGCATAGTACGCTCAAGGAAGGCATTAGTATGGCTTGTTTTGTATCAAACATAATATGAATAAAATTTCCATATAGGGATTTTGTTTTAATCTCTCCTCTAGAGAAGCCATATTTAATTTTTTGATCTCTTTTTTTTACAATGGGAATGCACCCTAACCCATAATTCACTTATAAAATAATATGAAATTACAATTTAAAATTTAATGTGACAAATAATTTAATTTTAATAATATTATAAGGTTTAGAAAATTTTCTTCTTTTAATTTCTACAACAAAATATGTATTCTTCTCTATGTGAATATAACAAATACTAATATTTATATAAAGCAATGAAAGCAATAAATCCAAGGTATAATAAAAGTGTTTCAAATTTGAAACTTAGTAAAGTGTAGATCTAAAAAACCGTAATATGAATAAGCAACCCTAAAAGAAAATTAGGTCATGTAGCTTTGACTAGGTTCAGAAAATGTAAAGAAAAATAGACACTATTTAGGTTCTCCTAGACTAATTAAAAAAATGTAATCAAATACTTGTGCAAATCAACCTATATTAACTAAATATAGAAAGAACTAACACATCTAATAATTATAAGAGCTGAATTAGGAAAGTAAATAACTGCAAATGAGAAAAATGCTTAGTTATATGAATGAAAGAATGTGTGCCAACACTAAAGATTCTAATATTAGATAGAAATAAGATTGGAAAATGGTCTCTATGTTATATATATGCCTCAGGTGTTGTGTTGGTCATCTACTTATTTAAGGGTTGAGTTTAGCAATTTTGGTCAAATTCATAATTATGGACTAATCCCTTATAGCTCTAGAATTGACCCTACATGATTTAGTTTTTCCTTTTATCTTCACTTGATATATGTTTGTTTTCTATACTCCCTCTGTCAATATGAGGATTAGCTGTGCATTTAGAAATACCATGGCAGGGCTATTGTTTCATTGTAAGGAGATATGTTTTTCTTGGTCAAGACATAGAAATGTGTACAAAGGTTTGAAGACAATAGGAAAGGGTCCTACAATGACGTCCTGTAGATTCTATACTCCTTTTAAAGCACCAAATCCATCTAGGCCACTATTGATTACTCCTTTAATGCTCTACAATGGGAGGATTTTGAATAATTGCTTGGAGGATCATTATGAATGCATTGATGATTTTAAATACTAACACATACCATCAAATCTCACAAAACATGTGTTTAATTAGCTCGAGGTAGGAAAATAAAAGGGGCTAGTGGGCCAAATTTGACTTTTGAATTTTGGAAAGGATGGGGTCATTTATGTGACTACAAGGTCCACTCCATGATAGTGGAAATGATGTTAGGTGAAGGAACAATGAAATAAAAATGAAAAACAACTATATAAAAGTAGGTGCATAGATAGATACAATAATATATGAATAGATCTGTTAGTGTTAGTTTCAACTCCCTAAATAATGGGAGATCTATTCATTAAGCTACCTAATACAACTTAGCAAACAATAGTTAGCTATGGTGAATCTCCTATGATTCATGCAACATGCAACAATAGTTAGACTCTCTCTTTCAAGGCTATATGTACTTGACTATTTGCCTAATCAATCCACTTCAAATTTGGTAATTAGCATTCATCTTATGATTTTGCAAATTCTAAGATGGTATCAAAATATATGTATATGAAAATACAGTAAAACTATATATATATGTTTGAGAGTGCTTCTGGATTCCACTGTGTATGTTTTTGATTCAATGTTTGGGATCATACTCAATGATCCATCATGAAGCACTCTCAAACTTATTATCATGGACTATGGAAAATGCATGCCCACTATATATATATAGTCAACATACTATTATTTATTTATTATTAAAATTTAATAGTTAAGTTTATCTAATTTATATTTATTTTATTTGATCCATCATGAAGCACTCTCAAACTTATTATCATGGACTATGGAAAACTCATGCCCACTATATATATAGTCAACATACTATTATTTATTTATTATTGAAATTTAATAGTTAATTTTGTCTAATTTATATTTATTTTATTTGAACATTCATGCTAAAAATTTACAACATTTTTTTTGTAGGAGTGTTTTATATGAAACCTCTTCCATCAAAGTCACCCAAGGCACAATCTCAGCCTCATCCCTTATGGTGTCCAGACCTTGAACTGAACAAGACTTGATCAGTGGTGGGTTCATTCATAACCATTCAACTTCACCAAAATACCCAAAGCCCATTGACATTTACAAAAAATTAAAGTGTTATAATAACTATAAAATTAAATGACATTTTCTATTTTAAAAAACCTGATTCATAAGCTACTTTATGGATAGGGACAACATAATATGCAAAAGAGTAAACATACATATTATCGCTTATTCCTAAGGATGTTGCGTGACTTTGGGAAATTACAAACAAGAGAGTTTCAACCATAATTTGATAGCTTGAAAAGATCATGTGACTCAAAAAGCTTATCTATTTCATCAATAATCATGCCAAAAAAGTAACCCAAACTTTAGCGTTTCGCAATATTATATTGAATTGGGATTTGTTTGATACACATGAGAATGTTCACCCAAACTTTAGTGTTTCGCAATGTTATATTGAATTGGGATTTGTTTGATACACATGAGAATGTTCATAGTTCATTGTATGAGAGCATGAAAATTTGTTTTTTAGGAATTAAATGTGTAGGACTGTAAATGGAAAATAAGTGTATTTAGCTTCATAATTTATGGAAAGATTAATGAAGTTCTAAATTATATAGTGAATACGAGATTGATAATTACCTTGGGATTAGAAGTTTTTGTTGACTTTATGTTGGGATGAGTCTAGCAGTGTGAGACTATTCTATGACTGTGAACTTGCCCAGGTGCATCTATAAAGTCATCCTCTATGTTCTACAGACTTTTGTTCTTCAATTCACATGACCACTCTTTACTTCTTTATGTTTCCTATAATATCTAAGTAGTAGACATTAATTAGAAATACATTGAGGTTTGTTGATTGGCAGTAGGAGTCAAGTTCTAGATCAACCCTTGGAAATTGAATAGTGTTTGAAAAAAATAATCTTTCAGTCTTGCAAATTCTTGCAAAATGTTAGTACTAAACTAGGTTCCTTTCAATGCATGAATTGAAGCAAATGATGTTGGAATATAGCTCTCAATTCATAAGATGGTTAGAATAAATGCATTGAAGGCCTTTAAATACAAGGACATAACAATATATCATGTAACTTTATGTTTAGTCAACCTCATGACTGTTAACTAGTTGTAGGATAAAAAAGGTGTTAAATCTTAGTGGATAATGTTGCATGAATTAGTGCAAACATAGGTGTGATAACAATTACATATGGCAAATATATAAAGGTATGACAAAATATGAATATGAATGAGTTGTAGGTGCAAATAAATATGTGTAATGAGGTATGTGGATAGTGTTGAGCAATTTCTTGCACAACATATGAAAAAATTCTTCAAGTTGCAAATGTGGATTCAGCAAGAGATAGTTTGACGAAGATTCGGTAACAATTCATCAAAAGGCACGGAGGCCACTGAGAGTACAGAGTTGTTTCACGAGTTTCAATCCAATGCAGACCCACTCAGAAGAGGCTCGGCCCATGTTTCAAGAGTATTGTGTTATGTATCATGGTGTAGGCCTTATATACAAAGGCGTAGCTTTTCAAGTCACAGGTACACACGATATGGTGCCACTTAAACAAATTTGAGCCACAGTGTAAAGATTCAGCCAACATCATATTCAAGGCATAAAGCCATAGACAGTAAGCCTCAGCTATTACAAATGATGCACGAGCCAAAACAGCCATGGCGCTATATTGGAAATGAGGCGCAGGCTTATACAAAACAGAACGCAGCCTAGACATTGAAGGCACATCAGTATAATGAGGCACACACCATTTCTAAGTAATAGCACAGCCACCACAAAAAGAAGTCACGTATCATATTCAATAAGGTGGCACAAGACAAGGCATCATTTCTGATCCATATAAAGTGGAGAGGATCATCACATAGATATGCAGCCTTAGTGTGTGAGACAAAGGCGCAACATGAAGAATGACTCAGCCTGTTATAGAATTTGCAGGAAGGATCGAAGAAGAGTTCATTTAACCTGCTTTCCAATTCTGGATTTCATCCTATATCAACAACATATGCTTTTGATTTAAACAACAGAAGTACAACTACTTCTTAGGTACTTATTTTTCATTGTTCCAATGTTTTCTCTTGGATGCATCTCAGTCAAGATCTACAGATTTGTATTCTCGGGAGAAATACTTTGGGATATGTCATATTGAAGTCTGCAGCTGTCAGGAGTGAGTTGTTAATAAAATTGAAGATTCTGTAATAATACTTGAGATCTTTCACTGTTCATGAATACTTTTAATCAATCATGCCAGAAGCAATTCTAGTGGGTTTGATTTAAACAGCAGAAGTCCAACTGCTTCTTAGGTACTTATCTTTCATTGTTCCAAAGTTTTCACTTCGATGCATCTCAGTCAAAATCTGCAGATTTGTATTCTCAGGAGAAATACTTTAGGATACTTCATATTGAAGTCTACAGCTGTTAGGAGTGAGATTTTAATAAAATTGAAGATTCTGTAATAATACTTGAGATCTTTCACTGTTCATGAATACTATTAATCAATCAGACTTCTATTCATAGTTAACCATTTGGTAACATGGCTCATGAGCTGCATATTGAAATGAGATCTATAAGTTGCCTGAAGGCAGGATCTTGCGTGTCGCACAATCTTTATTTTAATGTTCCTGAGTAAACAAACATCAGTCAGGGTTTTATCTTTTAACTTTATTTGTAATTCTTACAGACCTTCAGTCTAGATCTTGCTCCAAGGAGTACCACAGAGTCTGGAAACTACCATCTTGGGCAAAATGGATCACTGAGTCGACCTTCCAGTGTCTCTCATCAGGCAGTTGATGATCGGGCTGCTCAAGTTTACTACATTTAGGAGGCTCGAATGTTTCCCTGTTCAAACTATCCACTTTTTGTCTCTAATTCAGGAGGGTCAAATGAATCCCATTTTGCCCAAGATGAATCCCATTCGAATGAAATTGCTATGACATGAGAGAAGATGGGGCATGTCCATTGAAGTATGCAAGGACAGAAATTGAAAAGTTTGAATAGGGAGAAATTAGACCCTCCTGAATGTAATAAACTTGAGCAGGTCGACTTAGTGACCCATTTTTCCCAAGATGGTAGCTTCCATACTCTGTAGCACTCCTTGGAGTAGGATGAAGATTGTGTTGCAGTACAATACCACTGAGAGGGGGGTGAATTAGTGGTATACAAATTTTAACAAGACTTAGTGACCTTAAAATCTGTATTTCAAAATTTTGATAGAAAAACAATTCCCATTGACTATAGATGACATCATGAAAGACTTGGACAACTAAAACAGATTGATCAAAGTCAAGAATGCATCAACTCAATGTAGGGACTGAAAATAATAACTCGTTATCATAAATCTTAACACATATAGACTAACTGTGAAACATGCACAGTATGATTGTTTTAGACGGTGATATAAGACAAGTATGTGTTCATATAGACCAAAGTAAATTAAATGGCTTTAAAAGAAATGACGCATGATAAGCAAATAAACATGAGAATCCAACTCATCAATGACAAACCATAACATAGATATTGTCCTAAGTGGAAAACCCTCCGGGGCATAAAAACCACTCAAAAAAGTGCCTCACTGGCTTAATAAAAGAATCTCACTAATTACAGGCCTCATTGGCTATTAATTCAAGCCTCACTGGCTACAGTTGCCTCACTGGCAAAGCCTCACTAGCTACACAAAATGCCTCACTAGCAAAGGTCAGTTTTGTCTCACTAACTTGACCTTTCAATACATGTTTTAATCATGAAGAAAAAATAAATAGAGAGGGACACTCTGTTTCACTAAATCCCAATACAATAACTCTAATCTAACATCATTGACAATGCATTCAGTCATCTATCCTCAACATTACATTGGGTGTATACACAACCACACAACTTCTTCATCCAAGTGTATCTCCAAGACTTCATATCACATTAAACAACACAAATACATATCCTTCTGTAAAGAAATTCCTCTACCATTTTACCATGACAAACACATACAACTCTGTCAATCAAGTCTTTATAATCAGTCAATACAGTCTGTCAGAACTGTCTTCAAGAACAAAACAAAACTTAATGCAAATATACATACCCTCTCATCATCTTTTACATTCTCTGTCTGTATTCTATCTCTCCTTTGCAACATTCACCAAAACCTCTACAAGAAAACATTTCTATGACATCAAGCATAATCCTCTGTCATTCTGTGAATTGTCTTCTCTTCTTTTTCTAACAGTTCATAATAAAAAAAAAATCTATGACCAATAGTTCAAAATATATATATTCAAATATAGCTTCATTTCTTTGTTTTCAACCTTCTTCCCTTACACCAAAAACACATCATATCCTTTTTAAAAACAAACAAAATGCTATTACACCATTCAAAAGAAGTTATACAACCCTAACTACAATTTAAACTGAAAACACATTCAGAAACCTGTCAAAGAGTAGTCTTATGGAATGAACATTGAAAAACTTGAAAATCTTTAAAACATTGGCCGTCGATCAAACCTTTCGCATTTAAATTCTAACCTTGAATTTTCTTTTTGCCAATCTGTACACCAGCTATGTCGGTTGCCCTAGGAAAGGGGCCGGTTAAATGCATGTTGAGGAACCCTTAATGTTATTACTTAAGTGGTGGTTGACCAATGTATGTGCAAGAAGAACATTGATGAGTCATCTGTGATGATATTGCAATGATTCAAACAAGTATGAACCGATGCATGAATGATCTCAAGAATGAAATGAATTCAAAATGAAGAACCTTGGTCACCTGAGGTCACATCATCAAGAAAAACTGAGGAACATTATATAACATCTTGTCTTCTCTATCTTCATTTCTTTTATAACAATCACCACATCAAACTTGTCAAGTGCCTTGATCAAACAACATCAACTCACACATTTTTAACATCTGACATCTAGCATCAAAATAATGCTCACAACTGAAACATGTGATACCAAAGCACCATAAAAAGTTAATCAATGTAATCAATGATCAATGAATCATATCAATATCAACTGATATCAACTGAGCATATAGAAGCATATCAACTAAACCACATATATTAATCAACATCAACATTTAAAGCATATGCAATTTAACCACTAATTATGCTAATCTAGACTCCAAACCTATTTGGCATCACTACCAACCACTAATGCCAACTGGGGCAACAAACTCCCACTTTGGCATTGATGTCGAACTACAAAAATTGAACCATAAACCTCATCAAACCATAAAACTGATCAAATGCTATCACCAAAAATACTAATGATAATTATGAGCTCAACCTATGAGTTTGAACTGAACTGAGTCTTCTCCCCCTTTTGACAACAATGCCAAAGACATAGTGGGAGAGATAAAGAAATGAGCATCTGTATCAAGTACCAGTAGTCAAAGCCAATATACTATGCACAACAACAACAATTGTCAGTATCAAATCAAGGAACAATAATTCAAAGAATAAGTACAACTGCCATCAGAATGATTAGAATAGAAATAGCATCAGAATACAATGAGCAAATCTGTAAAAAGACTACCAATCATCATGCCAACTGTCATATGGAACTGAAAACCATTAGGGATGAAAAATATACAAGAAAACTCCCCCTGTGTGCATGCACCAATTTCACCTTTTGAGATCAATATATCTTAGATCTTCAACCCATCTATTACTTTATCTCATGGCTATGAAGTCTTAGTACCCTCTGAATATTGGGAGAGATTTACTAATGTCTATACTGGCCTCTGAAGATTTCACTGCCCCTTATATTGACTTACAAACCTTTAAATACCTTGAACAGTCATCTACATTCTTGTTAGTCCACCTCT
The DNA here is from genome assembly GCA_027924645.1 of Cunninghamia lanceolata. Classification (NCBI taxonomy): domain Eukaryota; kingdom Viridiplantae; phylum Streptophyta; class Pinopsida; order Cupressales; family Cupressaceae; genus Cunninghamia; species Cunninghamia lanceolata. The sequence goes on from BSBN01000901.1 coordinate 4,290,345, forward strand.
CCACCTCAAATATGATAATATAAGATATTGAATGATGTTTGTAAGTTTCCAAAACCCTGAACAAGTAAGTCTTACATGCCTCCCAGAGAACTAACAATCTCAAGTATATAGAACTATTTGTTAATACTTACAAAACTATCAATCCACCACATCACAGAGCCTGGATCAATCGCCTCCATAGTTGCAGACCAATGCATAAGATCAGAGACTGTTTGCAATGTGATCATTGTCATCACAATGCAATCACTGCACTATCACCAATCATCAGTCATCATAGCATAAGGAGAACATTACAGAGTAGAGTACAGTTATCTCTCTATACTGCAACATGATACCACTTGCTGAAGTGATAGAGATCTACTATCTGAAAAACATGTTATAACATGTTTTATAAAGAGAACACAATCTCTGTACTATCAAGTTAAGACTGTAACTTGTTAGCATATTTCTTTCCATCACTATCACATCATTGGTAGGACCAAATATGACCAAATTGTTAAGAACACACTTCCACATCTTGTGACAGAGTAGAAATCTCAAGATAACAAACAAATAACTTACAATTGTTGACATAGTTTTAGAGTTAAGTAAAAAAAAATGAACTCCTTCTGAAAAATAGGTAGATCTCCATGGAAATCCAAGAACTAGTAGCTTAGACAAAAGCATAGAACAATCTTATCAAACTTGCCCATTACCAAACCTATCATTGATGTAAAGTATCTATACCACTATTTCAGTGAAAGCACAGATAGAAGATAAAGTTGTAAAAGTAGTGTGAAGTCAACAATCCACCAGCAAAAGATGACTGAGAAGTCATAGCATGTGTCATAGCCACTGTCAACATAGATCAATCCAATGTCACTTCACAAGCCAAACCACTATTAGTTACACCAGTCAAACTAATACAAGCCAATGTTATTCACTGTCAAGAGACTACCCCATACCATATGACACCATTGAAGGCCAAGAAACACTAAACAATGTACATCGTTGCATGACTTTCATTATCACTGTCTAAGAGCAACTGTCACTGTCCACTATACTTATACTTCAAGAACCTTGGATAGTCACTGTCATATTATCACTAGAGCGCCATCAAGTAATCAAAAGCAAAAAGAAATCTTGCACAACTACTGTCAATGTTTCATAGACATTATCGAAGTTATATCCCCATTGTCAAGTCAAGGTCATCAAACTAAGTCACTGTCATAAGGAATACACTATCATCTTTTTGTTCACCCAAAAACATCACTGTCATCTCCAAAAAGCACTGAAACTAGTCATCTCCAAAAAGCACTGAAACTAGTCATCTGAAATGTACTGGTAAAGACACTATAAACATACATACTTGCCACAATTTGTAAACATGTCTACTAGGGCACTATGACATTGCATCTGAACCCAAAGAATACACTAATTGCATCTAACTCATCCAAGCAATATCATTTTAAACATCCTGATTACTGTCATTACTAACTACATAAGTGCATAGTCATGTTACAACATGAAACTTATATCATTGCCCCTGCAATTTTATGAACAGTATGAACACTAAGATCAATGTGAAATCCACATAATACTAACCTGAGATACCTACATCAGTGACATAACTTTTGTTGATGACATGATGCTAACATGGTGTTCTTGACTCATGCCAAACATATACTATATTGTACCCTTGTGCTGGATCCAAGACAAATAATACACATAATCTCTTTGACTTCTTCAAGGGGATGAATGATAAAAACCATAAACATCGCCTAAACAATGAAGTCATTCCAAAAACCTGTCACATGTTCTTTTGACATCATGGACAAAGGTGGGGATCTCCTCACATAGTCTAATACATTACCCATGACACTATGGCTCGCCCTAGCTGACTGTCTTATGATTCAAATTGCCTTGATGCAATCACCGATACAATCACTAATCCAAATACTGATCATTGACATTGGGCATTATATATTCATTGCAAAATGAATTTGGAGAACAAATATACCTTAACATAGGCATGGGCATACCTTGTAAATTCTTCAAAGAATGATCATATATGGTTTGAAACAACCACTCACCTTTGCCATCTTAAATTATTAACAACAATGACAACTAAATCTCATTTATTCAATCTCCTGATAAGATATGCATGTCTAATCAATTATGGGGTTGAAAGATAACATATTAACTAAATCCCCCTCAACTTCATGCTACTTTTTATGCACTTATGGATGGAACTTGATAAGCATGCCCAAGCTTCTTTTCCTCTTTTTGTTTCTTTCTCCAAATTGTTATGGTCCTTGTTTTCTTATGATGGCTAAATGATTTTACCATATTAGTCTTACAAATATTTACAACATGTCCAAGCCAATGACATTTAAACCACATGTCCTTGTTTCTTCTACTTGACCAATCAAAAGTGTTCTTATTATACCCCTTTTTCTTCCCATGCATCCAGCAATACTTTGCCTTATGACCATAATTATGGAAAGAATAATAATAACCATAAAAATGAGGGTAGTGGCAACTTACAGAATGATATTGCCTAAGAAATAATGATTTTGAGTGCCTATTTGTACTTCTTTTATCAACAACTTTGTCTTTTTCTTTCTTCTTAGCTTCATCCTCAGGAGTGAGAGTAAGTGGTTAGGTCTATCTTCTTCCTAGGTCCATCTCTTGTCTTGGAACATTCTCCTTTCTCATAACCCAAGCCAGTAGTATCCCTGCAATACTTTTGCTTGCTTAATATGCAATTCAAACAATCAGTACTCTTTTTAAATTGTAGATTCTTGTCTAACTCAGAAGATACTTTTGCTAATTTCTTTCTTAGAGAAACAATGTCTAACTCTAATCTTAGACATTCATTAGTTTTGACTTCAAGATCATATTTCGTAAAATCAACTTCTCTTTTTGCTTCCTCTACTTCAGTTTTTAGACTAATAATCAGTTTATTAGACTCTTCAACTTCTACCTTTAAGTCAACAATCTGATTTCTTGTCTCTTCAAGCTCTAAAGAAACTTTTGCAGAATCTGAACATACCTTGTCTTTGGAGCCTTTTTCTTGTTGAAGCTAGTCTTCTAATCTTCGATTCTCCTTTCTAAGTTGATTGATTGTATCCAAGGCTCATAAGAGTTCTCCTTTTAAATCAATCTCACAATCTAGTTCATCATACACTTGTTCATATTCATCCACAAATATGTCTCCTTCTTCATCATCAATTTCAACTACAAAATCATCAAGTTCTTGTCTACTGACATTCACATTGTTAAGACTCTTAATTGCAGGACTAATTTCTTTATGACATTTTGTATCTACAATCATGGTTGACTCATGCAACAACTCATTACCAAACTTAACTGAGGCTTACTTTTCAAGTTTTTGATCAGCATCTTTCTTTTCTCTATTTGAGGCCTTATTTCTATTTTTTTTACCCATTGTACTCCACTTGCCAGGAACCCTTAAGTTGGTTAGACTTCTTGCAAGGGTCTGGCTCTGATACCACTTGTTGGAGTACAATACCACTGAGAGGGGGGGTGAATTAGTGGTATACAAATTTCAACAAGACTTAGTGATGTTAAAATTTGTATTTCAAAATTTTGATACAAAAACAATTCCCATTGACTATAGATGACATCATTGGACAACTAAAATAGATTGATCAAAGTCAAGAATGCATCAACTCAATGTAGGGACTGAAAATAATGACTCATTATTATAAATCTTAACACATAGAGACTAACTGTGAAACATGCACAGTATCATTGTTTCAGATAGTGATATAAGACAAGTATGTGTTCATATAGACCAAAGTAAATTAAATGACATTAAAACAAATGACACATGATAAGCAAATAAACATGAGAATCGAACTCATCAATGACAAACCATAACAAAGATATTGTCCTAAGTGGAAAACCCTCCGGGGCATAAAAACCACTCAAAAAAGTTCCTCACTGGCTTAATAAAAGAATCTCACTAATTACAGGCCTCACTGGCTATTAATTCAAGCCTCACTAGCTACAGTTGCCTCACTGGCAAAGCCTCATTAGCTACACAAAATGCCTCACTAGCAAAGGTCAATTTTCTCTCACTGACTTGACCTTTCTGTTAGCATAATACATTGTTATGGTTCAATTTTTACTTTTACGGTTCAGTTTTAGTTTAATATAACCACTATACGGTTATGGTTATGCAGTTACACGTAGTTCATAACTGCTATCTCTCTTGTATAAATCCTTCACTGCACTGTACCATTTGATCATCGAATAAAACACAATCTTCTCTATTTTTTTGCATATGGTATCAGAGCATGGCGATAGGGAACGTTAGCATTAACTTTCAATCTTTGTTTTTGGTTTCTATTTGAAGGGATGTGGAGATTGGAGACCACACATGCTGTTGTTAGTTGTTGTTGTGGCTGCAGATGCCAACGTCTTCACAGTTCACACCTGCGCAGTAATTTGCCATGGGTTTCTTTATTCATTGATGTGCGTGGGGAGTTACAATGTGAGCAAGCATCAAAAGAAATATCTATGGGTGTGCATTGCTGTGCGTGGGGAGTTGAATGCATTAATAGAAGATTTACTGTTACTCTTATCCATCAGATTCTCACGGAAATCATGTGGAAAGGTCATCTATGATTCATAACAAAGGCGCAGTGCACCTGAAAGAGGAAGATATAGTCAGCAAAACTTGGCAATCAAACAAAAGTGGATGTCCATTATTGGTATGTATTGAAGTGTGTTTGTCAATGCAAATTTTATAAGCAAATATATTTAAGTCTAAAGTCAATCTTTTGAGTATTATCTAAATGGAGATCCCATTAGACAAATATTCTGGTTCCAATTTTCATACTTGGAGAATGAAAATTCAAATGCAACTAATGAATAAAAATTTATAGGCAATAATCAGTGGAAAGGAAAAAGCACCTATAGATGCAAATAAGTTATTAGATTGGAGTAGTAGAGATGATAAAGCCAAAGCTATAATTGGTCTTGCTCTTTCTGACACCGAATTGCACCATATTGATTTGGATAAATCATCAGCCGAAATTTGGGAAAATTTGAATAAATTGTTTGGAGCAAAAGCCATTAATGCAAAGTTTTCTCTAAAACTTCAATTATTTCGATTTAAGATGGAAGATGGAATCACAATGTCAAATCATATAAGTAACTTGCAGTCTCTCATTAGATAGCTAGTAGAGGTTAAGGTTACAGTAGATGATGATGCTAGGGCCATCCTATTAAATAGCTTGCCTTCAAAATACAACAATGTTGTTTTTACTCCCAGTCAAATATCTTCACAAACTCTAGAAGGTATGATTTCTGCTCTTCTATCAGAAGAGAAGAGAACAATAGAAGATTCAGAAGATGATCCTCGGGAGAAAGCATTATTTTCAAGAAGCAATTACAAGAGATCAGATAGAATCAAATGTTTTTATTGTAAGAAAAACGGTCACATAGCTTGGGATTGTAGAACTCAAGAAAATGATGTTCTTAAAGGAAAGCTCAAAAATGAAGGAAATCTTGCTTGCATTGAAGATGATAAAGACCCACCAGATATTGACGATGAGGATCCACCAGATGGTGCTATTAATTTCTGTGGATATGCCCTTTAAGCAAGGTCATATTGGAGGCAGGCGGCATCAGAGGATGGAGGATTTTCCATCATCTCAAGTTAGCTTCTCGCTTTGAGATGATGCTTTGCATGAGAAGCATTTTTGGTTCTGGTTGTTTTGTTTTTCTTTATTGATGCTGACGGAGCTGACAGATTTGAAGAATGTATGTTTTGTGAAGATTTTGTTTTGGAGACAGGTTTGGGGTTTGGTGTTGAGCTCAATATGGATTGTTGTCCAGCGAGTTTCAAAGAGTATATGATCTTGAATTATACCCTTTCGCGGTCACTAGAAAACATGGCAGAGATCTGTCGTATCTCTTAGGGGCCATTGTCGAATAATTCAAGAATCTGTGATTTGAGAGCTTGGGACTAAAGAGCTCAAGAACACAGCTCGAAGTGACGCCTTTCTGAGGGTAGACGAGACAGCATGATGGAGCCTCACTTGGTTTAGGATTTGTTCTTTGGGAGATCTTCTATAAAATATGTTTTCTTTCTATGTAATCAGCTTTGTTGAGTTTTTAGCATTAAGGGGAGGTACCTTGGTACTATTGCAGGAACAATGTAATAAGGGGGGGAATGTTAGCATAATACATTGTTACGGTTTAATTTTTAGTTTTATGGTTCAGTTTCAGTTTAATATAACCATTATACGGTTATGGTTATGTAGTTACAGGTAGTTCATAACTACTATCTCTCTTGTATAAATCCTTCATTGCACTGTACCATTTGATCATCGAATAAAACACAATCTTCTCTGTTTTTCTGCACTTTCAATACATGTTTCAATCATAAAGAAGAAACAAATACAGAGGGACACTTTGTTTCACTAAATCCCAATACAACAACTCTGATCTAACATCACTCATAATGCATTTAGTCATCTATCCTCAACATTACATCAGGCGTATACACAACCACACAACTTCTTCATTCAAATGTACCTCCAAGACTTCATATCACATTAAACAACACAAATACATATCCTTCTGTAAAGAAATTCCTCTACCATTTTACCATGACAAACATGTACAACTCTGTCAATCAAATCTTTATAATCAATCAATACAGTTTGTCAGCACTGTCTTCAAGAACAAAACAAAACTTAAGGCAAATATACATAACCTCTCATCATCTTTTACATTCTCTATCTGTATTCTATCTCTCCTTTGCAGCATTCACCAAAACCTCTACAAGAAAACATTTCTCTGACATCAAGCATAATCCTCTATCATTCTGTGCATTGTCTTCTTTTCTTTTTCTCACAGTTCATAATAAAAAAAAGTCTATGACCAATAGTTTAAAATATATATATTCAAATATATCTTCATTTCTATGTTTTCAACCTTCTTCCCTTACACCAAAAATGCATCGTACACCGTTCAAAAATAGTTATACAACCCTAACTGCAGTTTAAACTTAAAACACGTTCAGAAATCCGTCAAAGAGTAGTCTCAGGGAATGGACGTTGAAAAACTTGAACATCTTTAAAACATTGGCCATCGATCAAACCTTTCGCATTTAAATTCTAACCTTGGATTTTCTTTTTGCCACTCTGTACACTAGCTATGTCGGTTGCCCTAGGAATGGGGCCAGTTAAATGCACGTTGAGGAACCCTTAATGTTATTACTTAAGTGGTGGTTGACCAATGTATGTGCAAGAACATTGATGAGTCATCTGTGATGATATTGTAATGATTCAGACAAGTATGAACTGATGCATGAATGATCTCAAGAATGAAATGAATTCAAAATGAAGAACCTTGGTCACCTGATGTCACATCATCAAGAAAAATTGAGGAACATTATATAACATCTTGTCTTCCCTATCTTCATTTCTTTTATAACAATCACCACATCAAACTTTTCAAGTGTGTCAAACAACATCAACTCACACATTTTTAACATCTGACATCTAGCATCAAAATAATGCTCACAACTGAAACATGTGATACCAAAGCACCATAACAAAGTTAATCAATGTAATCAATGTTCAATGAATCATATCAATATCAACTGATATCAACTAAGCATATAGAACCATATCAACTGAACCACATATACTGATAAACATCAACATTTAAGGCACATGCAATTTAACCACTGCTCATGCTAATCTAGACTCCAAGCCTATTTGACATCACTGCCCACCAATAATGCCAACTGGGGCAACAGATTGAAGGTGTGTAAGAATTACAAATAAAGTTAAAAGATAAAACCCTGACTGATGTTTACTCAGGAACAATAAAATATAGCTCCATTTTGCACACAAGAAGAAAAACAATTCAATATTTGTTGAAACCTAATAAAATTGATAGGTTATGCATATGAGTAGACTAAATCCATCTGCCCCAGAGTTCTATCCATTTGTATGTCCAATTCTTCACTGTTGCCCATCTATACCACCGTATCTAACAACCTTCTTAGAGAAATATTCCAAGCATATGGCATGTAGATTTTTTATTTACTTTTTTATTTATTTTTGCTGATAGATATCAAATATTTATTTGTTTAGAATTATAAAGGAGAATTATGTGCTAGATGTAGCTATATGCAGTCATTACATTATTGTTTCTCAAAGAAATTATTGAAAAAAAATAGAGTATTTGAAAAAAAATAAAACAGAGTACAGCAAATAAAAAACACTTGAATATATTATTGAATAGCAAATTACAAATAGATGATTTCTTGATTGATTACAATGGCAGCCTTGCTGCTATATTTATAGCATTCATGGAAATCTCTAGAATATCTTAGAATGACTAAGAGAAGTGTCAAAAAAGAAAAATCTAGAGGTTTCTATTTAGAGATGGAAGTTTCCATATTCTAGAACATTCCATAAAATAAAAATTATCTCCAACACCCCCCCATAATGTTTATTTCGAGAAGATAATTACAAAAGATTACAATATAGCAACTTCCTTGAGATTTAACAAATTTCTAAATTTGATAAATTTCACTTCAGGTAGTGCTTTTGTAAATATGTCAGCAATTTGATTTTCTGTTCCACAAAATTTTAACTACACCACTTGATCTTCTATCAAATCAGGAACAAAATGATGATGTGCTTCTATATTCTTTGATCTAGCATGATAAATTGATTTTTTTGCTAGCTTGATAGTACTTTGATTATCACAAAATATAGTAGTTGGAAAAACTTGTGGATGTTGTGTTTCTTCAAGTAGTCTTCTAAGCCATAATGCTTCTTGAGATGCGTTTGATAAACCAACATATTCAGCTTCTGTAGATGATAGTGATACTGTCAGTTGTTTCTTGTTGCTCCAAGAAATTGGTCCTGACACAAGATGAAACATGTACCCTGAAGTTGATTTTCTATTATTAATATCACCTGCATAATCAGAATCTGTATATCCAACTAATGTAGGCTCTCCTCCATATTTGTACTCAATTCCAAGTTGATAATTGCCTTTAATATATTTTAATATTCTCTTAGCTACTTTCCAATGCTCAATGTGTGGATCTAACATGTACTTAGATACAATACCAACTGCATATGCAATATCTGGTCTAGTTATGGTGAGATAAAAAAGACTCCCAACTAATTGTCTATACAATTTTCCATCCACCTTCTTTTGAGTAGAATTAGTACTCAATTTTAATCCTACTTCACATGGTGTATTAGATGGTTTACAATCACTCATGTTAAACTTTTTCAATACATCAAGAGCATATTTGGTTTGAGAAAGCACGATTCTTCCTTCTTCTTGCCATACTTGCATACCCAAAAAGTATTCCATCAACCCTAGATTAGTTATTTGAAAAGCTTGTTTGAGTTGATCTTTGATTATTTCAATATTATGTGTGTGATTCCCTATAATAATCAAGTCATCCACATACAATACAATAATAACAACTTTACCATCACTATGTTTTACATACACATCTGGATCAGCTTTACTTCTTTTAAATCCTGCATTTATAAAGTACTCATTTATTTTGGAGTACCATGCCCTTGGAGCTTGCTTAAGACCATATAATGATTTTTTTAATCTACACACTAGTTGTTCTTCACCACTTTTAACAAATCTAGGTGGTTGTTTCATGTAAATTTCTTCTTTAAGATCACCATGTAGAAAGGCACTTTTTACATCCATTTGATAAATTTTCCAACCAAATTTTGCAGCTAGAGCAACTATTGTACGAATTGAACTCATTTTAGCAACTGGAGCAAAGGTTTTAGTATAACGAATACCTTTTGTTTGTGAGAAGCCTTTAGCCACTAGTCTTGATTTATATTTTTCAATAGCTCCATCTGACGTGAACTTTATTTTGTAGGTCTACTTGCAACCAACCACAGTTTTACCTTTTGGAAGAGTTGTCAATTCCCAAGTTCCATTTTTCATCAAAGAATTGTATTCATCTTGCATTGCTTCTTCCCATTCTTCTTTTCCTTTTGCTTCCTCATATGTACTTGGAGTGTCAACCTACATCACCTTAGTCATAAGAGGATAGTTAGCAAACATATTTCTAGGGCCTTCTTGGTATATTTCTTGAATGCTTCTAGTCTTCTGTGCGTCTTCATCACCACTTTCACTTGATGTTTCAATTTGTGTTCCTTCTCCTCCTGCAGAAGATTGCACACCTTGATTTTGATCATCAGTACAAGTAGACTTATCTTTTTCAATCAATATTGGAAAGTAAGATAATGTAGGAGAATGTTCACTTTTAATATCTTCATCAAAACATACATTCCTTTCGATATAAATTTCATTTGTTTTAGGATTATATAGCCTATATCCTTTTGACTCCTCACTATATCCAACCATTATGCTCTTCTCACTTTTCCGTTCAAGCTTGTTCCTCTTTTCATCAGGAATGTGGGCATATGCATTACATCCAAAGACTCTAAAATGAGATATTGTAGGCTTCCTACCACTCCATGCCTCTTCTGGTGTTATGTTCAAAACTGCCTTAGTACGTGTTCTATTCAAAATGTAAACTGTAGTACACATTGCTTCAGCCAAAAATTTTACTTCTATATTTCTAGAGTGAAGCATGCACCTAGCCATTTCTATTATAGTTCTATTTTTTCTTTCTGCAACTCCATTTTGTTGGGGTGAGTAGGAGACTGTTGATTCCTTCTTTATACCATGTTGTTTACAAAAATCTAAGAAAGCATTGTTCATATATTCCATACCTCTATCTATTCTTATTATCTTCAGAGATCTTCCACTTTGATTTTCAGCCAATGTCTTAAACTCTTTAAACTTATCAAACACTTCATCCTTCTTTTTTCAAAAATAAAACCAAATTCTTTTAGTATAGTCATCAATAAAGGTGAGTGCATACCTTGATCTTGCAAGTGATGGTGTTCTAAGAGGACCCATTACATCACTATGAACCAAATGTAAAGGAGTTTTTTCTCTCCATGATTTACCTTGTGGGAAACTTTCCACATGTTGCTTTCCCATAGCACATCCTTCACACACCTTGTGACTTGATGAGATTTTTGGAAGCCCATGCACCATATATAGTTTCTCCATAAGCTTGAGGCTTTGATAATTGACATGTCCCATACGCTCATGCCATAACCTGCTCATATCATTATATTTGGCAATAGCACACATATTCTCATTTCCACATTTAGAAGTAAATTCTTGAAATTTATATAATCCATTCTCCATTTTACCAATTGCAATCACTTTGTAGTTATTACTCACATCCTTGATCAGACATTTGTCATTGTATAATTCTATTTTATACCCCTGATTTGCAATTTGAGATACAGAAAGAAGATTTGTTTTTAATTCTAGAACAAACTTCACATTTTTTAACACACCATTATCAACTTGAACATTTCCATTTCCTTTAACTTCCAAAGCACTGTTATTCCCCAGATATATTTTCTCTGAATTGTTATCATTTCTTAGTGATGCAAATTGTTCCTTATTATAACACATATGTTGTGTGGCACCAAAATCAATAACCTTGTCATCTTTATAAGAATCATTTTTTTTAAGTGCAATACAGTTACTTTTAGAATCAAATTTTTTTGTAAACTTATTTGTCTTCCTTTCTGTATCTTTAATCCTCTTATAGCATTCATTTGCTTTATGACCCAACTTACCACAGTAATTACATTTCCATTTGCTTTTATTATAATCCTTGGTTGGAGTATACCTATTGTCATATTTCCAATTTTTCTCTCTTGAATGATTTTCTTGTGTATTTTTGTAATTCTGTTTCCCTCTTATGATGAAAGCTTCATCATTAACTGACTCCCTTTCTTTGATTTGACAATTTTCTTCTTGCACCAATTTAGCACATAACTCTTCATATTTTATGTTCTTTAATTTATCAGCAGTATCTAGCCCTCTTATAAATGATTGATAAGATCCTGGGAGAATTTGTAAAACTATTTGCACAAAATCTTTTTCATCTATATCCTTTCCAAGAGAAGCAAGTTCATTTCTCTTTTCCTTTAATTTCCTTAGATGAGGGACTAGCTCTTGTGAATTTGATAATTTTATGTTGTATAATTCTGCAGTGAGAGTTAGAATCCATACATCACCTGAATTTTCATATGTAGTTTTCAAAATATCCCACACTTTGACTCCACTTCTCTCATTGTGAACTTCTAGAAAAACTTCTTCTGAGAGTGTAAGCTTGATCAGTGTTGTTGCCATTTTATCTTTTTTATCCCCCTCTTCTTGATCTTTTCCACTATTTGCTAGTTTTTTTTCTCAACCATTAACAATTTCAAAGCAATTTTGGAGCATTAGAAAAATCTCCATACAAGACATCCAATCATAATAATTTTTCTCATTTAATTTAATTCTAGGTAAAGGAATACCAATTGAATCCATTATATCAAATTCTCTCTTTTTGAGATGAGAATTAAAATAAAAAATCTCTCACCAATTTTTATTGATTTGATTCATCTCTTTGCTGAAATATTTTTGTTTCTTTGCCACAAAACAATGGTGATCAACCTCCAATCACACAACCTACATAATTCATAGCCAACACTACAAAACCCACAAACTACAGCCCCAAGATTTGAGAGGGCTCTGATACCATATTGAAAAAATAGAGTATTTGAAATAAAATAAAACAGAGTGCAGCAAATAAAAAACATTTGAATATATTATTGAATAGCAAATTGCACAGAAAATAGATGATTTCTTGATTGATTACAATGGCAGCCTTGTTACTATATTTATAGCATTCATGGAAATCTCTAGAATATCTTAGAATGACTAAGAGAAATGTTGAAAAAGAAAAATCTAGAGGTTTCTATTTAGAGATGGAAGTTTCCATATTCTGAAACATTCCATAAAATAAACATTATCTCCAACAGAAATGTTTTTTTTTATACAACACAAAAATATGCAGGTTAGTAAAAGGAGTGGAGAATAGTCCAAATAACCATCACGTAAGGTTCAGAGATTTTTTTCGATGCCGGAGATGCAGATGAGCCCGGACAACCTTGGATGGGTAGATTATTGGGTACATGTCATTGTAGATCCAATTTAGTCGTTGGGCTCCTCTCCCACACCCTACACTTCCTTATCATCTAAACAACATTCTATATGTCATTAACAACACAGAGACAAGGATACTAGTCAACATAGAGGGAGAAAATGTACTACTTTATGTTTCTTTTCCTTGCTTTTTCATTTTTACATTGATGTATTTAGTTTAGAGCCGATGGTTTCTTATGCCTGAATTTATTTCTTATAATTGGACATACAATTTCTAATGATCTACTTTGATCTATTAACAATACTAAATTTTTTTTTTTACTCTTTTTTGTAAAATTTGGCATGGATTTAGCAGTAATAACATATTAAATAATACCCCTAACCATGTAGAATACCAGGGATTTTTACATTCTATTTGATTTGGAAAACCACTGAACAAAATTTAGATCTATCCCTCCTTTTCTAAAAGCTATTCAATTGCAAAGTGAAAATATTAAAAAAATCTTGTAGACATGTTTAAATCAACACTCTGAAAACCTCTAGCTATCCGTTTGGTCTCAAATGTTATAAATCTCTGAAAATTATGATTTCATGAAACTGTCAGCACATGTCACAAAACATAAAAATCTCAAAAATTAGAGGGATTTTGACTATGAAATCTTCATGTGTAATTCCATAATGCATTCAGGATTCTTTCTATTAGAAGGTTTGTCACCAATCTTCACAGATTGCTTCAAAAAATTGTTTCACTAAAACTACCCTGTTATGCACTAGGAGTGAAACTGCAACCTTGCAATTCTGACTATGCATATCACATCCCATGTCGAGAGATGTGATTAGAAAGCCAAACAAACTAAAACTAAAAATTAAACTTCAAATCTATTTTTGGTTGATATTAGATTGCCCATTCACCTGGATGCTCCTGCATCATGTCACATCACCAAAATGGTTTTTGATCTTGCAATTTGGAGTCGATCATTTCCTTGTTGCATTTATGATGTTTATGAATCTCTTTCAAGGTGTATCTTTATGAGCCCTTATTTTGAGCAATTGTGAAGCCCAAGAAACAAGGTTTGAACCTTGGATTCATTGTTTGTTCCTTCCGATAATTTCTTTGTTGTTGAGGATGCCATTTCCCTGCAATAATTTCTAATGATGTGATGCAGGAGCATCCAGGTCCACAGGAGATCCTGCATCACCCAAAAATAATTTAGTTTAATTTCAATTTTGGCATGTGTTTTGGTTTTATTTGGTGTTTTCAGGCATCTCTCAATATCAGGAAACTTCGAGTTGGCTCATATTTGCAAAATTTTAATTGCTATTGAATCGTTGTTTTAAGGCTCCAATAGTATTGTAGACCACAATATCATCATATGAACCCCCACATGAACGCACAACAGCAACATGCTTATCATCAGCCTCCATGTGGGTATCATTACTACCCTAACCCGCCACCCATGAACATTCCTCCACAAAACCTCACAAACATATGTGAGCAATTTGATCTGACTGGATATCAATTGTATCCATACCCCATTGATAGTAGTTGGAGGAATATAGTTCCTAATTTTAATGGAAACAATGTAGTATCAGCTGAGGATCATATCAGAAGCTTTAATGCCTTTGTACAAGATATTAGTATGGAATATGAAGATGTTAAAATGAGATTATTCATGATGTCTCTGACTGAGGACACAAGAGACTGGTTCAACAGTACTAGATGCCTCAATCAGTTCCTAACAGATTTCCATAGTCAATTTAAGGAGTAGTATGGCAATCAGTATGCCCCTGAGTTTGCATTGCACGAATTGATAAGTATCCAAAAGTACCAAAATGAGTTAGTATATGACTTTAATCTAAGATTCTCCAAATTACACAACAAAATACCACATGGATCTAAATTGACTGACCCAGCAGCATTAAGTATTTCTCTGAAAGCATTTGATTATATGACAGGGTATGAACTTAGAAACTGGTGCCCTAGGAGCTTAGTTGAAGCACAGAAAGTAGCGTTGACTATTGAAAACAATAGAAAAGATGCACACATGGTCAGTAAAAGAGATAGTCTTAGAATTCCTCAAAGTCCTAATATTCAATAGAATAAATAAGAAAGTCAGCTTAGAAATGAAAGACCTAGGTTGCATGATATGCCATATAATACAAATTGGAAGCTTGGGAGACCTATTGAAAGCAGAAAAAGCAACATTATGGAAAAGACACTCTTGATCTTCTAAAGAGAAATAGGGCATATATGGTAGAAGATAATCCCTAGTGTTTGGTGTGCAATTTACCACACTCACCTAAATATTGTGTATGGCTAAAATAGTACAACAGGAAGAAGCATCATATGACTATAATAGAGACAATCACACAATAAACATGATGCAAAATACACCATACTTGCTAAATGAAGACTATTCTTCTACAGAAGAAGAGGGATATGAGTATGATGTGGGGAATCAGAAACATCATATCAACATGGGAAAACAAGAAGTATTCTCAGATCAGGAGAACAACTACAAGGGACCTACTTGTTATCATAATAAATCACCATATGATCAATGGAGAAAGCCCACTGAAAAGGAAAGAGAAGTTCTTACAATAGTTGTAGTAGCCCAAGCTAAAAATGCCTATAATCTAAGGAATAGGATAGTAAGTTTAGAATAGGGAACACCTGGGAGTGTCTTTATAAAAGATCAAAATTACAAAAGGAATAATGCAAAGTCCTCACTTAAAGAACCAAAAAAATTGAGCAAAATAAAACAAAAGACAAATCACCAATTCAAGAAAAAGAGCATATAAGATCATTTGCTCATGCGATATCCCAGGTGAAGATATCAGTACCACTTTTGGAAATGATGAAGATAGATAAATACAGAAGTACAGTGGTTAAACTAATTTCAGATATACCAAATCAAAAATATAAGGAATCAGAGAATAGAACAAACAATGTTCAGCAAGAAATAGTCCAAGTTCCTGAAGCTTATCTGGGTGATACCCTAACAAAGAATCCCTCACAAGTGGACCCTTTCTACACCACCTTATTAATCAGAAATAGACTAGTGAGGAACTGCATGATTGATTCAGGCGCAGCCATGAATATCATGCCAATAGCAGTCATGAAAGAACTAGGAATGTGGGTTGACACTACATTTGGTAAGTGTTATGCGATGGACAATAGGTCTATCCTAGTTGTAGGCATCATGAAGGACGTGTAAATAAAAAAAGCTTCCTTCCCTGAAGCAACCTATAATAATGATATCACTGTGGTTGATATTCCACCATATTATGGAAGAATACATATGGTTGATATTCCACCATATTATGGAAGAACTGCTGGGTGAATCTGATGGCCAAAAGGATTTTCAAAAGACAACATTTCTATGGTTTTGAAATTATTGACCTAACAAATAATGAGATTAATGGGAGTAGAAACTAAATTTGCAAATCTATAATTTGTTCAGATATTTTCCAAATCAAATAGAATGCTAAAGTACCAAGAACTAAATACATTAATAAAAAAATGGAAAGTAAGAAAAAGGAAAATAAAAGCAGTACATTTTCTCTCTGTGTTGAGTGGCTTCCTTGTCTCTTGTTGTTGATGATGAGAGAGATTGTTGTTGGAATATATAAGAAGTGTGGGATGTGGGATACGACCCAATGACTAAACTCGATTCTCAATTCTCTGCGTGTCCAAGGCTGCCTGGGGTCGATCTGCATCAACTGCATGGAAAAGAAATTATGAACCTCATTGGACTGCTCTCCACTTCTTTCACTGCCTCTGCATAAACAATAATGTAATGGATGGCGCATATATATATATATATATATATATATATATATATATATATATATATATATATATAATTTTCATTTACAATCCTAAACAAACAAATATTTGTCTGATGAACAAAAATAAACCAATAGCCAATAAAATACATGCCACACCACCTTAAATATTTTTATAAACTCTTATCTTTTATATATATATATGGGTGCCCTGCCACCTTTTTCTGGTTAAAAAAAAATGTTTGGGCTGGAAAAAAAAAAAATACATGCCACAGGTTTGCAATATTTCTCTTAAATTGCTGTTAGATACAGTGGCATCCACATTTAAGGCCACCTGTTTACCCTGGTTTCCTGAGGATAGTTGTTTACAACAAGCTATAGTATTCAATGTATATATAGGAATGAATCCAGGATTATTCCAGACTTAATTAGCTGGATAAGCAAGTTGCTGTGATGGGTGAGTTCAATGACGAATCTGAAACAAAAATAAAAGGGATAACAAAGGTGTCACTTATATATCCACAACCAAAACCTAAACCTCAAGGAATCGAAAGCAAGAAGATCTATGGTAATTAAAAGTATGTTTGGGGCTGCCTCTATTTATATTAGGCTCCAGACAAATGAGCCAATTAAAATACTTCACATTTCTTCATGCTTTGTTTGGTGAGGAAGCTTCTTCCATCCAACTGAGAACCCATTTAATAACCTAATTTGGTAAAATAAAAATAATGTAAAATGCTCTTTTGATTTAATAATTTGTGATTTATGTTTCAATATTAGATTATTTACTTTATGTCAGCTTTATTGTTATGTGCATTTATTTACTAAAAATATGTCAGTTATATATTTTAATTTTAATTCTTTTGTACATTCATTTAATAAAAGTATGTCGGTTATATAATTTAAATTTAAATCAATTACTTTATAATTTTTAAGTGCATTCATTTAATAAAAGTATCGTGGTTATATATTTTTAAATTTAAAACACTTACTTCTTAATTAAAAAAATTTATGTACATGGTAACAACCATCCCTTAATGTTACTATATAATGCCTCAAAATTATGTCACTGTATAACACCTCAAAATTTATGTACATGTCACAACCATCCCTTAATGCCACTATATAACACCTCTGAGCATAATTATGTAAATTTACTTTTTGCTATATTATTGTTAGCATTCTACTAGAAATTTGTCTCAAAATAGCTTTCTAACTCCCATTAAACCATTTTTGATGTAGCTACTTATTGTTCCTCCAAGTTATGCAAAATGAGAAGATATGCAAAGGCATAGTATGAAATAAGCTGCATTAAATCGACTCCCAATGAGAACCCATTTTCACTTTTTTTCTTTTTATTTTTGAATTTAATGGAGTCCCTAATGTGGGAAGCTATTTTTGAATAAGAGTGGGAATCCCCGTTTGGGGAAGCTCTTTAATTTAATACAAATAAGAAGGGCAAGCTCTTTATTATAATATAAATAAGAAGTGTCGTTTAATGTAATCAAAAGATTTGTAGTTAGTAAATTTGCCATTTCTTTCAAAATTAGAAGTGTGTAGTGGGAGTACTTGCTTTTGAAGCATTGTAATAATAGTGTTTATTTTGTAATTGAAAAATTAATAACTAATATATAGTACTTACGTCAAAAAGTAGTCTAGGTTGAGCATAAAACTAAAACACATTCTACATTTATTACACCAAATCCTAATATTTGGCTTCAAAATTGTCCACCCCTTGTTAATGAATCTTGCCTCCTCACTGGTGTAAATACTACATTGAAATTATGTAATATTATCATTTGATTTGAAATCATATGTATTTGTAGTGGAAATCTCATTAATTATAAGGCCCAATTCTTTTTCCTTTTGGGCCTAATGTGTAATCATATTGGAATATGGTTTATATATGTTGTTTATGTTCTATTATGATGTTAGAAGTAATTGGATCATTGAAACAAAAATCTTAAATTAAAGTGTATTATTATTATTATTATTTTGGGTTTGTTCAACTAGGTCAAACTCCTCACTATTTGAACCTCATTAATTTCCACTTTTATATAAATTGAAGATTTGTTTGGAAAATTGATTTTAATGTATTATTATGTGTATAAAAAAATTATTTATAACAAAATAATAACTAAAAATAGTAAATGAAATATAAATGGCATTAATTATTTTCTATAGTAATATTTATTTATTCAATAAAGATGGATATAAATGTATTTAACTAGTATACCTATCTTTAGAAAAATCTACCTAAATTAGGTCCCTATTGAATCTAAATAAAATAACACTAAAATATTCCCTTTACAAAGGATGCATACTTTGATTTATGTGAAGAACCCTAACCCTATTTGGGTGTGCAGATATTTGAAATGTCTTGAGTAAATAAAATTGAAATCTTAAAAATAAAAATATTTTCCATGATACTCTATATTTTTAACTCTTGAGTAAAAAAAAATTGAAATCTCAAAAATAACATAATTTGGTAAATAGAAAATAACTTAAAATACTATTTTTCATTTGATTTGATAATTTGTGATTTATGTTTCAATATTAGATTATTTACTTTATGTGGGCTTTATTGTTATGTGCATTTATTTACTGAAATATGCTAGTTATATATTTTAAATTTAATTCTTATGTGCATTCATTTAATAAAAGTATGTCAGTTATATATTTTGAATTTAAAACAATTACTTTATAATTTTTGAGTGCATTCATTTAATAAAAGTATGATGGTTATATATTTTTAAATTTAAAACACTTACTTCATAATTAAAAAAATTTATGTACATGGTCACAACCATCCCTTAATGCCAATATATAACACCTCTGGGTATAATTATTTAAATTCTTTTAAATTAAATGTTTTGCAATATTATTTAAATGATAAAATTAAAGTAAATTTAGTTTTTGCTATATTATTGTTAGCATTCTACTTGAAATTTGTCTCAAAATAGCTTTCTAACTCCCATTATACCATTTTTGATGTAGCTATCTGATGCTCCTCCAAGTTATGGAAAATGAGAAGATATGCAAAGGTATAGTATGAAATAAGCTACAATAAATTAACTCCCAATGAGATGTACATATATAGCACATAGGAAATGCATCTACCACTTAGAATGCTAGTGAAGAGGCCTAAGAATATGCACATAACTTCACTAATATAAAACCGGTGGCATGCGAACTCCATGCAACTCTATGTGAAAAAGCACACCTAATCAAGCTTAACTCCAAATATAGGAGTAATCCATATGAAGTACATGCGTGGGAATATTCTAATAATATCCTACAATAATAGAATGATGGGTCCCACCAGAGAGAGATTGGCATGAAATAAACTTTGATAGTGCAGCCAGAGGAAAAGCCGGAGAGTCAGGGGTAGGTTGCATCATTAGAATCATTGCGGGTAAATGGCATCCTCAACAACAAAGAAATTATCAAAAGGAACAAACAATGAATCCAAGGTTCAAGCCTTGTTTCTTGGGCTTCAAGATTGCTCAAAATAAGGACTCATAAAGATACACTTTGAAGGAGATTCATAAACAATCATAAATGCAACAAGGAAATGATTGAAAACATTTTGGTGATGTGTTGATGTAGGAGCATCCAAACGAATGGGCAATCCAGCAACAACCAAAAATAGATTTGAGGTTTGGTTTTCAGTTTTAGTTTGTTTGGCTTTCTAAGCACATCTCTCAACACTGGATGTGATATGCAGTTAGAATTGCAAGGTTGCAGTTTAGCTCCTGGTGCATAATAGGGTAGTTTTAGTGAAACAATTGTTCGAAGCAATATATGAATTTTGAGACAAACCCTCTGACATACAAAATACTAAAAGAATTCTAGAATTACACATGAAGATTTCATAGTCAAAATCCTTCCAATTTCTGATATTTTTAAGTTTTGTGACTTTTGCTGACAGTTTGGCAAAATTGCAATTTTCAAAGATCTATAACATTTTAGACCAAACGAATAGGTGGAGGTTTTTGGAGTGTTGAATTAAACATGTCTACAAGATTTTAGGTGATTTTGAGCTTCCGACAAAAAGTTATGGTCCAAGTCAGTTTTTAGCTTCATGACCCTCCTATCACAACTGCATCAGTGAACTTTCTCCAATATTTGAGATGAGTTCCCATGGAAAAGAGGTTAAGAAGGTTGATAATCCCTCAAATATGAATCAATTTGTTTCATCCAAAGCCTGGCATTCTTATTTAGAGGGATGCTTTAGTTCATGGTTGCAATGATATTATTTGGAGCGGTGACAATTTTCATCACACCTTTGTGTTTTGTCGAAAGCCAAAAGGCATTAGAGTTTGTTATTGATAAGAGAGGAAAATGCACCTTGATATTACCTTCTTATTAGACATTAAGATATCTATTGGATGCCATTTGTCATACCATTCAATGCTTGTGGAAGTATTTAATATCTATTTGTATTATGGAGGTTATGGGCAGCCTAAGAAATGGAGAAATTTGTAGTGAATCTCAACACACATAATGATACTAAGGTGGTTGTAAAGTCTTATATATTTTTTTATTTGGGATGATTACGAATGGACCATGACATCCTTGAAGGGAAGCATCATTCGATTCAAGCAAAATTGAAACATATCATAAATATTAAGCATGGGAGTTCAAACACACCATAATAAGACAAGGAATTGCAGCACTAAAATCTGGCAAATAGAAATTGTTATACGTGGCCTAGCAGAGAAGGGGAGGAAGTTAAATGTGGAGCTATGTGACCAATCTAAGGAAGGCCTCTCATCCATAAAAGAGAAGCTTCATTGGTTTTAACTACTGATTAAAGTTTTCTGGGTGTCAAGTTAGTTGGAATTACGTTCAGACCTTGAAAGGAGACTTAAGACCTTTCAAATTACCTTCCCACACAAAGATAAAAGTGATTGATGGAATTGTAAAGATGTGGCTAGGAGTAAGAAAAGAAAAGTAACAGAAAACAAAAAGTTGTACGCCGGCCATACAGTGACCAGATCATTTTCCAAAAGGAGAGGGAGACGAAATGCTTAAGTTATCGAAAGCCAATGCCAATTCATTTGAGGTTCAATAAAAAAACCAATAGATCCTTGTAGAATGATAGCACCCAGTAAGAATGAGGAAAGGAAGAAAGGCGTAGGAAGAGGGCAAAGAGAACTTGAGTTCTAATGTGGAGAACGTCTGGTGAGTGCCTAAGTGGCATATGGAAATGAGTCTGCTGCCATGAGGAGGAAAAATCAAAAGTTCTATGCATGCGAAAGAAACCATTGAAGGCTGATATTGTAGATAATTGCTTGCAGATGTAGTATTTCTGAATTTGTATATGATTGTGAATTTAGTTTTGTGTTGCAATCTGAATTTTTGAATTGTGAACAATTTTATGTTGTTAGCATAGAATTGCTTGTGTGTGGAGTTGAGTGTGCTTAGGGTAGGAGGAGCAATCATTTGCATCATGTGTTGAGAAATATGGGACCACCTTGAAGAATATAAGATTAGCCACATTTATTGTGAGACAAACATTTAGGCTGAGACATTGTGAATGTGGTAATTGAGATGGCTGATAAATATTTCTTCACCAACTCAATGGAAGCTTGTGAAACATTGGAGATGAGGTGATCAATGATTTCACATGCTCAACAATTAAAGCTGAGAGGATCAAGGATGTATTTACAGCCATCCATTTCCTAAGGATACATGCTTCTGATCTGGCTCCGGGAATGCCTCGCTATGCTCTGGAAGCTTCTAACGATGGAGCTCAGTCATCTATGTCTGTGGATTTGGACGAACGGAACCTTTCGGCAGCTCCGCTAGTGGGTTAAAGTTTGGTTTGTGATGGTGGCTTTTTTTGGCATTCCTGGCGGGTGGCAGGAGTTGGCGGTGTGGTTGTGCCTGTCTAGTTGGTGGGGGGTGTTTTTCAGTGTTACTGTGGTGGGTTTCTCTAGTTTTGTGCGTTGGTGTTTCTTGCGGGTTGTCTCTCTCCGGTGGTGGTGGTTGGGTGGTCTTCCTTTTTTGCTTTTGGTGGCACTTGGTTGCTCCTCTGGTGCTGCCAGCATGATGGGGAAGATCGCTATTTTTTGGTGTGTTCCTGCATTACTGTGTCCGGCAGTTAAATTTAGGAGTTAATTTTATTGCCTCTGGTTTTGTTTCTCTACCTCTTGTTCTATCTAGCCATGTTAGGGTCTATTTTGTAAATCTTTCTATTTTTTTGCTCTGACTTTCGAAGCTATCTTCTATGTATATTTGATATAATCTTTATCTACGGGTGCTCCGCCACCTTTTTCTGTTAAAAAAAAAAACAATTAAAAGGATAGCACATGATTAGGTATGCCTCAATGGATGACTCATCTGAATGTAGAGGAGCATGGTGCCAAGGAGATGTAAGCATTTATGAGGACAACCATGCCAAGTACTACAATGAGTAATATATGTTTTGTGTAGCCTTCCATTTGTATCAATGGTAAAAACATGGACTTGACAATATATCCCAAAGAAAAGAGGAGATAAATAACTTTCATAGGCTATATCATAGATCTCAGTTTAGAAAAGGTCTTCAAAACACAGTCGGTTATCATTCTTCATGCAACCCGCATGGTGCTTGGAGACACTCTCATTTTCAATTGTCATAGATATAGGGTAAATATAGATATTTCCTCTATACTAGCCACCGTGTTGTTAGATTTGGCGGAGACAAAGCTGATATTTGGGTAGTGGCAGAGATGCCAATCAAACCATTCTAGCGAGGTTGTTTGAAGAAATTTTTGGATAATTCTTTTGGGATTGGGGTTTTGGTTAGAGAGTGGCACTTGGCCAATCATCCTATGACTATATAACAGGACTGAGTACTATTTGTGATAGTGACTGTTGGATAAAAAAAAGAGGAATGGAAAGAGAAAGCCAGGTTGGGAACTGAATTTCTCGAGGTCCTTTTTGATGTGGTAAACACTCAGCATGGAGATTGGTCCTTTGCCATTGACTTAGGCAACTCTCATTCAGGCACATACAGGGAGATGAGATGGAAGGGGTGGAAGGAGTTTAGGTTTTATAAGTTGATAAAAAATGATAATAGTCAGTAGATAGTTTATGAATACACTATAGTACTAATATGTAATTAAGCATAGTATGCTTAGGGAAGGCATTAGCATAGCTTGTATTGTATCAAACATAATACCAATAAAATTTTCATATAGGGATTTTTTTAGGCTCTCCTCTAGAGAAGCCATATTTAATTTTTTGATCTCTTTTTTTATAATGGGAATGCACCCTAAGCCATAATTCACTCATAAAAAAATATAAAATTACAATTTCAAATTTAATGTGAAAAATATTTTAGTTTTATTAATATTATAAGGTTTAGAATTTTTCTTCTTTTAATTACTACGAAAAAAATATGTATTCTTCTCTATGTGAATATAACAAGTACTAATATTTATATAAAGCAATGAAAGAAATAAAGCTAGGGTATAATAAAGAGTTTCAAATTTGACACTTAGAAAAGTGTAGATCTAAAAAAACCCTAATATGGAAAAGAAACCCTAAAATAAAATTAGCTCATGTAGGCTTGATTGGGTTCAAAAATTGTAAAGAAAAATAGACACTATTTAGGTTCTCCTAGACTAATTAAGAAAATGCAATCAAATACTTGTGTAAATCAACCTATATTAACTAAATATAGCAAGAACTAACAAATCTAATAATTATAAGAGCTAAATTAGGAAAGTAAATAAATGCAAAGGTGAAAATGCTTAGTTCTATGAATGAAAGAATGTATGCCAACAATGAAGATTCTAATACTAGATATAAATATGATTGGCAAATGATATATCTATTATATATATGGCTCAAGTACTGTGTTGGTCCTCTTCTTACTTAGGGGTTGAGTTTAGCAATTTGCATCAAATGTATAACTGTGGACTAATCCACTATAGCTCTAGAATTGACCCTACATAATTTAGTTTTTTCTTTTATCTTCACTTGATATATGTTTGTTTACTATACTCCCTCAATATGAAGTAATCTGTTGCCACTAAAATCCATTTGTGTCCTCCACTTTACTTTTGTACAATCTCTCCTATGAAGTCAATTCCCCATTGATGGAATGGAGCTTCCACCTACATAGGTTTCAAGGGTAATGCTCCCTGATATTTTAATTTTCCTGAAAATTTCTAGCATGCCTCACATTTTCTTGTATAATGATATGAATCATTGAAAACTCTAGGCCAATAGTATCTAGCCCTCAGGATCTTGTGAGTTGTAGTTTTTGTTGAGAAGTGTCCTCCACACACTCCTTCATGTAACTCTTTCAGAACATGTTTTGACTGATGTTCATCTAGGCATAGTAGCAGAATACCATCCCTATTATTCCAATAAAGATCCCCATTGATAAACACATACTTTGAAGCTTGTAATTTAAGTGTCCTTTTCTTGTTATCATCATATCCTTCAGGACATTTCATATGTTTTAAATAATATATGATATCAGTATACCATGGAGTATGCTCAATGCTAGAAACCATGTTATTAACATCATCAGTATTACATATCTAAGAAGCCTCAAGATTGTTTTCGGCCATTAGTCTAGCAAGACCTTGTCCTCTTACTAGTTTGGTGATTTGGATTTCAATATTAAACTCCTAAATTTTATTAATCCATCTGCACCTTCTGACTGTGACCTCAGTTTGAACTAATACATCTTTCACTGCAGTATTAGGCACATATGCTATTATTTCAGCTCCAACAAAGTATGGCCTAAAAGATTTGACTATTTTCACCAATGCATACGCCTGTTTCTCACCTATGTCATATTTTAACTCTGCATTTTGAAGAGACTTGCGAAAAAATGAAATGGGTTGTTCATGTCCCTCTTTGTTTTTCTGCAACATTACTACTGCAACTGTATGGTATGAGGCAAATGAGAACAACTAAAATGGTTTACTGAAGTCAGGAGATATCAGAACTGGGGCTTCCTTGATTGCCTTCTTAATGGTAGCAAATGCCTCTAATGTTTCCATTGTCTAGTTCACTTTTGTATTCTTCTTTAACATTCTTGATATGGGATTAACAATCTCTACAAAATTTGATATGAATCTCCTAACAAAGTTGATTTGGCCAAAGAATGATTGTATAGCTTTCACATTCTTGGGAATGGGAACTTGGTCAATGGCTCTTACTCTTTCAAGATCTATTCTTACTTCATCTTTTGAGACTATGTGACCAAGCAGCTTGCCCTCTGTTACTGCGAAATGGCACTTCTTAGGATTCAACAAAATTCTATATTATAAGGCTTTAATAAAAATTTTCTCTAAGTGTGTATAATGATCTTCAACCCTTTTAGAATATGCTGTCATGTCATCCTGATATACTACCATGATTTCATTAATCGGTTATGTAAAGGCCACATCCATCACCCTTTGGAATGTTGGTCCAACGTTAGTGAGTCCAAATGGCATTCTTAAATACACATATGTTCCCCATGGTGTGGTGAATGCAGTCTTATATTGTTCTAATTCTTTGACTTTCACCTGATTATATCCTGAGAAAACATCCATTATGGACAATAGTTCACACCCTGTGACTTTTTGCAGTACTACTTCCATGTTAGGAAGGGGATAGTTATCCTTAAGAGAGGATTTATTTAGATTCTTGAAGTCCACACATAATCTAATATCAGCATTTTTCTTTCTGACAGGCACCAAATTAGAAACCCAAGAAGAGTGTCTAATGGGTTTGATAATCGCTCCATCCCTTAGCTTTGTGAGTTCTTCAAACATTTTAGGGGCCAGTGTGGGATTAATAGGCCTCTACTTTTGCCTGAATGGTTTAGCATTGGGTTTTAATGGTATTTCATGCTAAAAAAGATCCTCCCTATATGCTTTCAAGTCATCATATGACCATGCAAACACATGTCTATACTTTCTGAGCAAGTTGATGAGCATGCTCCTAATTTTGGGATTCAGCTTCTTTCCACTGTATACATTCTTTGGGGCTGCTTGCATCCCTAGATTAATTTCTTCAAGATCATTCTATACTGTGGATGTGTCTTTCATTTTAAATCTGTCATATCCATCAAACACTTTCTCCAATGCTATGAATCCCTTAGGTATTTTGTTTGTTTTTAGTTGAACTATCTCTTGACCAAAGAGAGTTTCTTTTCCATCATGTTCCTCCACAAACGCATTGAAATCAATCTCCTGGTCTTCATAGTGATCGATACAATGTAAGAATTTGATTATATCGGTGTCATTATTAAACACTTGCCAGTTATGGATATTATCTGGAATAGTGGGTCTAGTTTTGAATTCAATTTCTGTAATACCCACCAATGTGATATCATCCCTTTTTAATGCAATGTTCACTAGAAAATCTGCCATAATATTTCTTGATCTATCAATCTAGTTGATTGAGAAGGCATCAAACAACTCAACATCATCCCAGACAACATTTCTATATTGCTTCAACCTCTTGTTTTTGGATAAATATTTCCCTTTTACTTGAGATGTGACTAATTCTGAATCCTCTTATATAGCCAAATTTCTTATCTTATTCTTGATGGAAATATTTAAACCAATGAGCAGAGCCTCATATTCTGCTACATTGTTTGTTCATTCAAATGTCAATAAGAACGAGTATTTGAAAGTTTTACCCATTGGTGAAATAAATAGTACTCCTGCCCCATTTCCCATTTTGCTACATGCACCATCAAAATACATTTTCCACACATCATTTTCCTCTTAGATTCTAGATACATTGGATTAGTATTTTGCAATTCTGGCTAATTTGTTGTAATTTTGAAGGTTCCCAAATCTATATCACAGAATAGATTTATTTGATTTTGATCTAGGCGTTCTATGATGTTCTCATATTTTGGCTCCCTACATAGCTTGATTTCTTTGCCTCCCACTGGTATTGTGGCATATGATAAATCTAATTGGACATTCCCTCCTACCATTACAACCCATTGTCTTGATAAGAGCATTCCATAATATGGTGGAATATCAACCACAGTGATATCAATATTATAGGTTGCTTCAGGGAAGGAAGATTTTTTTATTTCCATGTCCTTCATGATGCCTACAACTAGGATAGACCTATTGTCCATCGCATAACACTTACCAAATGTAGTGTCAACCCACATTCCTAGTTCTTTCATGACTACTATTGGCATGATATTCATGGCTGCGCCTGAATCAATCATGCAGTTCCTCACTAGTCTATTTTTGATTAATAAGGTGGTGTAGAAAGGGTCCACTTGTGAGGGATTCTTTCTTAGGGTATCACCCAGATAAACTTCAGGAACTTGGACTATCTCTTGCTAAACATTGTTTGTTCTATTCTCTGATTCCTTATATTTTTGATTTGGTATATCTGAAATTAGTTTAACCACTGTACTTCTGTATTTATCTATCTTCATCATTTCCAAAAGTGGTACTGATATCTTCACCTGGGATATCGCATGAGCAATGTCAAATGAATGGGCTATAGTCTGATCATTCCTTTCTAATCTTATATGCTCTTTTTCTTGAATTGGTGATTTGTCTTTTGTTTTATTTTGCTCAATTTTTTTGGTTCTTTAAGTGAGGACTTTGCATTATTCCTTTTGTAATTTTGATCTTTTATAAAGACACTCCCAGGTGTTCCCTGTTCTAAACTTACTATCCTATTCCTTAGATTATAGGCATTTTTAGCTTGGGCTACTACAACTATTGTAAGAACTTCTCTTTCCTTTTCAGTGGGCTTTCTCCATTGATCATATGGTGATTTATTATGATAACAAGTAGGTCCCTTGTAGTTGTTCTCCTAATCTGAGAATACTTCTTGTTTTCCCATGTTGATATGATGTTTCTGATTCCCTACATCATACTCATATCCCTCTTCTTCTGTAGAAGAATAGTCTTCATTTAGCAAGTATGGTGTATTTTGCATCATGTTTATTGTGTGATTGTCTCTGTTATAGTCATACGATGCTTCTTCCTGTTGTACTATTTTAGCCATACACAATATTTAGGTGAGTGTGGTAAATTGCACACCAAACACTAGGGATTATCTTCTACCATATATGCCCTATTTCTCTTTAGAGGATCAAGAGTGTCTTTGCCATAATGTTGCTTTTTCTACTTTCAATAGGTCTCCCAAGCTTCCAATTTGTATTTTACGGCATATCATGCAACCTAGGTCTTTCATTTCTATGCTGACTTTCTTGTTTATTCTATTGAATATTAGGACTTTGAGGAATTCTAAGACTATCTCTTTTGCTGACCATGTGTGCATCTTTTCTATTGTTTTCAATAGTCAACGCTACTTTCTGTGCTTCAACTAAGCTCCTAGGGCACCAGTTTCTAAGTTCATACCCTATCATATAATCAAATGCTTTCAGATAAATACTTAATGCTGCTGGGTCAGTCAATTTAGATCCATGTGGTATTTTGTTGTGTAATTTGGAGAATCTTAGATTAAAGTCATATACTGACTCATTTTGGTACTTTTGGATACTTATCAATTCGTGCAATGCAAACTCAGGGGCATACTGATTGCCATACTGCTCCTTAAATTGACTATGGAAATTTGTTAGGGAACTAATTGAGGCATCTAGTAAGTTGTTGAACTAGTCTCTTGCGTCCTCGGTCAGAGACATCATGAATAATCTCATTTTAACATGTTCATATTCCATACTAATATCTTGTACAAAGGCATTGAAGCTTCTGATATGATCCTCAGCTGATACTACATTGTTTCCATTAAAATTAGGAACTATATTCCTCCAACTACTATCAATGGGGTATGGCTACAATTGATATCCAGTCAGATCAAATTGCTCACATATGTTCGTGAGGTTTTGTGGAGGAACGTTCATGGGTGGTGGGTTAGGGTAGTAATGATACCCACATGGAGGCTGATGATAAGCATGTTGCTGTTTTGCATTCATGTGGGGGTTCATATGATGATATTGTGG
Source organism: Cunninghamia lanceolata (assembly GCA_027924645.1). Classification (NCBI taxonomy): domain Eukaryota; kingdom Viridiplantae; phylum Streptophyta; class Pinopsida; order Cupressales; family Cupressaceae; genus Cunninghamia; species Cunninghamia lanceolata. The sequence goes on from BSBN01000901.1 coordinate 4,320,136, forward strand.
TCTACAATACTATTGGAGCCTTAAAACAATGATTCAATAGCAATTAAAATTTTGCAAATATGAGCCAACTCGAAGTTTCCTGATATTGAGAGATGCCTGAAAACACCAAATAAAACTAAAACACATGCCAAAATTGAAATTAAACTAAATTATTTTTGGGTGATGCAGGATCTCCTGTGGACCTGGATGCTCCTGCATCACATCATTAGAAATTATTGTAGGGAAATGGCATCCTCAACAACAAAGAAATTATCAGAAGGAACAAACAATGAATCCAAGGTTCAAACCTTGTTTCTTGGGCTTCACAATTGCTCAAAATAAGGGGTCATAAAGATACACCTTGAAAGAGATTCATAAACAATCATAAATGCAACAAGGAAATGATCGACTCCAAATTGCAAGATCAAAAACCATTTTGGTGATGTGACATGATGCAGGAGCATCCAGGTGAATGGGCAATCCAATATCAACCAAAAATAGATTTGAGGTTTAGTTTTTAGTTTTAGTTTGTTTGGCTTTCTAATCGCATCTCTCGACATGGGATGTGATATGCATAGTCAGAATTGCAAGGTTGCAGTTTCACTCCTGGTGCATAACAGGGTAGTTTTAATGAAACAATTTTTCGAAGCAATCTGTGAAGATTGGTGACAAACCTTCTAATAGAAAGAATCCTGAACACATTATGGAATTACACATGAAGATTTCATAGTCGAAATCCCTCTAATTTTTGAGATTTTTATGTTTTGTGACATGTGCTGACAGTTCATGAAATCATAATTTTCAGAGATTTATAACATTTGAGACCAAACGGATAGCTAGAGGTTTTCAGAGTGTTGATTTAAACATGTCTACAAGATTTCAGGTTGATTTAAACATGTCGAAGTATTTAATATCTATTTATGCTATGGAGGTTATGTGTATCGTAAGAGATGGATAAATTTCTAATGAATCTCAACGTACATAATGATACTAAGGTGACTGTAATGTCTGATATATTTGTTTTCTTGGGATGATTACCAAGGGACCATGACAACCTTGAAGGGAAGCATTATGTGACTCAATCAAAATTGAAACATCTCATAAATATTAAACGTGGGAGTTCAAAGGCACCATAATAAGACAAGGAATTACAGCTCTAAAAGCCAGCAAATAGAAATTGTTGTAGGTGGCCTAGTGGAGAAGGGGAGGAAGTTAAATGTGGAGTTGTGTGACCAATCTAAGGAAAGTCGCTCATCCATAAAAGGGAAATTTTATTGGTTTTAATTAATGATTAAAATTTTTTAGGTGTCACGTTAGCTGAAGGCAAGGAGACTTAAGACCTTTCAAATTGCCTTCCCACACAAAGATAAAAGTGATTGATAGAATTGTAAAGAGATGGTCAGGAGTAAGGAAAGAAAAAAATAGAAAACAAAAAGTTGTACGCAACCCAAACAAGGACCAGATCGTTGGCTAAAAGGAAAGGGAGATGAAACGTCTGAGTTATGGAAAGCCAATGTCGATTCATTTGAGGTTCAATAAAAAAAACCAGTAGATCCTTGTAGCACAATAGCACCCAGTAAGAAAGACGAAAGGAAGAAAGGAATAGGAAGAGGGCAGAGAGAACTTGAGTTTTGATGTGGAGAATGTCTTGTGAGTGCCTAAGTGGCATATAGAAATGAGTCTGCTGCCATGTAGAGGAAAAATCAGAAGTTTTGTGCATGTGAAAGAAGCCATTGAAGGCTGATATTGTAAATAATTGCTTGCAGATGTAGTATTTCTGAATTTGAATATGAATGTCAATTTTGTTTTGTGTTGCAATCTAAATGTTTGAATTGTGAACAAGTTCATATTTTAAGCATAGAATTGCTTGTGTGTGGAGTTGGCTGTGCTTAAGGCAGGAGGAGGAATCTTCTATGTCGTGTTTAGAAATATCAGACCACCTTGAAGAATATAAGATTAGCCACATTTATCGTGAGACCAACATTGAGACAGAAATGTTGTGAATTTGGCAATTGAGATCGCTGATAAATATTTGTTCATCAACTCAATGGAAGCATGTGAAACATTGGAGACGGGGTGATCAACAATTTCACATCCTCAACAATTAAAAGGATATCACATGATTAAGTATGCCCCGATGGATGGCTCACCTGAATGCAAAGGAGGATAGTGCCAAGGAGATGTGAGCATTTATCAGGACAACCATGCCAAGTACTACAATGAATAATATATATATATTATGCAGCCTTCCATTTGCATCGATGGTAAAAACATGGAATTGAAAATATATCCCAATGAAAAGAGGAGACAAATAACTTTCGTAGGTTACATCACAGATCTCAGTTTAGATAAGGTCTTCAAAGCACAATCGGTTATCGTTCTTCATGCAACTTGCATGGTGCTTGGAGACACTCTCATTTTCACTTGTCATAGATATATGGTAAATATAGATATTTTCTCTATACTAGTCGCCATGGTGTTAGATTTGGCAAAGGCAAAACATGTTATTCAGGCAGTGGCAGAGATGCTGATCAAACCATTCTAGTGGGGTGGTTTGAAGAAACTTTTGGACAATTCTATTATGGGATTGGGATTTTGGTCAAAGAACGACACTTGGCCAACGATCTTAAGACTATATAATGGTATTGACTACTATTTGTGATAGGGACTGTTTGAGAAAACACTATAGTATTGATATGTAATTAAGCATTGTACGCTCAGGGAAGGCATTAGTATGGCTTGTTTTGTATCAAACATAATATGAATAAAATTTTTATAGAGGGATTTTGTTTTAATTTCTCCTCTAGAGAACCATATTTAATTTTTTGATCTTTTTTTTTTTTATAATGGGAATGTACCCTAAGCCATAATTAACTTATAAAATAATATGAAATTACAATTTAAAATTTAATGTGAAAAATAATTTAATTTTAATAGTATTATAAGGTTTAGAAATTTTTCTTCTTTTAATTTCTACAACAAAATATGTATTCTTCTCTATGTGAATATAACAAATACTAATATTTATATAAAGCAATGAAAGCAATAAATCCAATGTATAATAAAGTGTTTCAAATTTGAAACTTAGAAAAGTGTAGATCTAAAAAACCATAATATGAATAAGAAACCCTAAAAGAAAATTAGGTCATGTAACTTTGACTAGGTTCAGAAAATGTAAAGAAAAATAGACACTATTTAGGTTCTCCTAGATTAATTAAGAAAATGCAATCAAATACTTGTGCAAATCAACCTATATTAACTAAATATATAAAGAACTAACAAATCTAATAATTATAAGAGCTGAATTAGGAAAGTAAATAACTGCAAATGAGAAAAATGCTTAGTTATATGAATGAAAGAATGTGTGCCAACAATGAAGACTCTAATATTAGATAGAAATAAGATTGGCAAATGATCTCTATGTTATATATATGCCTCAAGTGTTGTGTTGGTCATCTACTTATTTAAGGGTTGAGTTTAGCAATTTGGGTCAAATTCATAATTATGGACTAATCCCTTATAGCTCTAGAATTGAACCTACATAATTTAGTTTTTCCTTTTATCTTCACTTGATATATGTTTGTTTGCTATACTCCCTCTGTCAATATGAGGACTAGCTGTGCATTTAGAAATACCATGGCAGGGCTATTGTTTCATTGTAAGGACATATGTTTTTCTTGGTCAAGACATAGAAATGTGTACAAAGGTTTGAAGACAATAGGAAAGGGTCCTACACTGATGTCATGTAGATTCTATACTCCTTTTAAAGCACCAAATCCATCTAGGCCACTATTGATTGCTCCTTTAATGCTCTATAATGGGAGGATTTTGAATAATTGCTTGGAGGATCATTATGAATGCACTAATGATTTTAAATACTAACACATACCATCAAATCTCACAAAACATGTGTTTAATTAGCTCGAGGTAGGAAAATAAAAGGGGCTAGTGGGCCAAATTTGACTCTTGAAATTTGGAAAGGACGGGATCATTTATGTGACTACAAGGTCCACTCCATGATAGTGGAAATGATGTTAGGTGAAGGAACAGTGAAATAAAAGTGACAAACAACTATATAAAAGTAGGTGCATAGATAAATACAATAATATATGAATAGATCTATTAGTGTTAGTTTCAACTCCCTAAATAACGGGAGATCTATTCATTAAGCTAACTAATACAACTTAGCAAACAACAGTTAGATATGGTGAATCTCCTGTGATTCCTACAACATGCAACAACAGTTAGACTCTCTGTTTCAAGGCTATATGTACTCGACTATTTGCCTAATCAATCCACTTCAAATTTTGTAATTATCATTCATCTTATGATTCTGCAAATTCTAAGATGGTATCAAAATATATGTAAATGAAAATAAACTAAAAATATATATATAAGTTTGAGAGTGCTTCTGGATTCCACTGTGTATGTTTTTGATTCAATGTTTGCCATCATACTCAATTATTTATTTTATTTGAACATTCATACTAAAAAATTTACAACAATTTTTTTTATTGGAGCGTTTTATATGAAACCTCTTTCATCAAAGTCATTTAAGGCACAATCTCAGCCTCATCCCTTATTGTGTCCAGACCTTGAACTAAACAAGACTTGATCAGTGGTGGATTCATTCATAACCATTCAACTTCACCAAAATACCCCGAACCTATTGACATTTACAAAAAAAATTGAAGTGTTATAATAACTGTAAAATTAAATGACATTTTCTATTTTAAAAAACTTGATTCATAAGCTACTTTATGGATGGGGACAACATACTATGCAAAAGAGTAAACCCTAAATATTATCGCTTATTCCTAAGGATGTTGCGTGACTTTGGGAAATTACAAATAGGAGATTTTCAACCATAATTTGATAGCTTGAAAATATCACGTGACTCAAAAAGCTTATTTATTCCATCAATAATCATGCCAAAAAAGTAACCCAAACTCTAGTGTTTCACAATGTTATATTGAATTGGGATTTGTTTGATACACATGAGAATGTTCACCCAAACTTCAGCGTTTCGCAATGTTATATTGAATTGGGATTTGTTTGGTACACATGAGAATGTTCATAGTTGTATGATAGTATGAAAATTTGTTTTTTAGGAATTTAAATGTGTAGGACTGTAAATAGAAAATAAGTGTATTTAGCTTTATAATTTATGGATGTATAAAGATTAATGAAGTTCTAAATTATATAGTGAATACGAGATTGATAATCACCTTGGGATAAGAAGTTTTTGTTGACTTCATGCTGGGATGAGTCTAGTAGTGTGAGACTATTCTATGACTGTGAACTTGCCCAGGTGCATCTATAAAGTCATCCTCTATGTTCTACAAACATTTGTTCTTCAATTCACATGATCACTCTTTACTTCTTTATGTTTCCTAAAATATCTAAGGACTAGACATTAATTAGAAATACATCGAGGTTTGTTGATTGGCAGTAGGAGTCAAGTTCTAGATCAACCCTTAGAAATTGAATAGTGTTTGAAAAAAATAATCTTTCGGTCTTGCAAATTCTTGCAAAATGTTAGTGCTAAACTAAGTTCCTTTCAATACATGAATTGAAGCAAATGATGTTGGAACATAGCTCTCAATTCATAAGATGGTTAGAATAAATGCATTGAATGCCTTTAAATACAAGGACATAACAATATATCATGTAACTTTATGTTTAGTCAACTCAAAGTGGAAAGGGTAAAAGTGGGAAATTAGTCACATTTGAATTAAAAAAACCTAATTATAGCAGGACAAGTCTACAACTATGAGGATGACCTCATGACTATTAGCTAGTTGTAGGATAGAAAAGGTGTTAAATCTTAGTGGATAATGTTGCATGCATTAGTGCAAACATAGGTGTGATAACAATTAGATATGGTGAATGTATAAAGGTATGAGAAAATATGAATATGAATGAGTTGTAGTTGCAAATAAATATGTGTAATGAGGCATGTGGATAGTGTTGAGCAATTTCTTGCACACCATATGAAAAATTTCTTCTACTTGCAAATGTGGATTCAGCGAGAGATAGTTTCACGAAGATTCAGTAACAATTCATCAGAAGGCATGGACGCCACTGAGAGTACAGAGTTGTTTCAAGAGTTTCAATCCAATGCAGACCCACTCACAAGAGGCTCGGCCTATGTTTCAAGAGTATTGTCTTATGTATTAGGGTGCAGGCCTTATATACAAGGGCGTAGCTTTTCAAGTCACAGGTACACAAGATATGTTGCCACTTGAACAAATCTGAGCCACAGTGTACAGATTCAGCCAACATCATATTCGAGGCATAAAGCCATAGACAGTAAGCCTCAGCTATTACAAATGATGCATGAGCCAAAATAGCCATGGCGCTATATTGGAAATGAGGCGCAGGCTTATACAAAATAGAACGCAGCCTAGACATTGAAGGCACATCAATCTAATTAGGCACACACCTTTTCTAAGTAATAGCACAGCCACCACAGAAAGAAGTCACGTGTCATATTCAATAAGGTGGCGCAAGACAAGGCATCATTTCTGATCCATATAAAGTGGAGAGGATCATCACAAAGATATGCAGCCTTAGTGTGTGAGACAAAGGTGCAACATGAAGAATGACTCAGCCTATTAAAGAATTTGCAGGAAGGATTGAAGAAGAGTTCATTTGACTCACTTTCCAATTCTAGATTTTATCCTATATCAACAACAGACGCTTTTGATTTAAACAACAGAAGTACAACTGCTTCTCAGGTACTTATTTTTCATTGTTCCAAAGTTTTATCTTGGATGCATCTCAGTCAAAATCTGCAGATTTGTATCCTCGGGAGAAATACTTTAGGATATGTCATATTGAAGTCTGCATCTATCAGGAGTGAGTTGTTAATAAAAATGAAGATTCTGTAATAATACTTGAGATCTTTCACTATTCATGAATACTTTTAATCAATCATGCCAGAAGCAATTCTAATGGGTTTGATTTAAACAGCAGAAGCAATTCTAGTGGGTTTGATTTAAACAGCAGAAACAATCCTATTGGGTTTGATTTAAATAGCAGAAGTCCAACTGCTTCTCAGGTACTTATCTTTCATTGTTCCAAAGTTTTCACTTGGATGCATCTCACTTGAAATCTACAGATTTGTATTCTCAGGAGAAATACTTTAGGATACTTCATATTGAAGTCTACAGGTGTTAGGAGTGAGATTTTAATAAAATTGAAGATTCTGTAATAATATTTGAGATCTTTCACTATTCATGAATACTTTTAATCAATCAGACTTCTATTCACAGTTAACCATTTGGTAACATGGCTCATGAGCTACATATTGAAATTAGATCTATAAGTTGCCTCAAGGCAGGATCTTTTTTTTTTTTTTGATTCGTAAATATAAGTTTTGTATTGATTAGGAGAAAGTATGAACAAGCAGGTGCCTATACGCAGTTTACTTGCAACAGCCAGTCTAACAAAAAACCCCTAAAACCTTTCCTAGAGCCTATTGGAACTTTACAAAATTAGCCATTAGGCTTACTATTCTGAATATGACTGTATTATTAACAGACTTATTGGTGAAGAGCCCACCGAACTGAGGATTAAACCATTGAAAAGTTAGAAGAGACCAAGCTCCACAGCCATAGCATGCAGCCTGTCCACCCAAACCCCTTCCCCGGAGTCCACGTCCTCTTGCAGGATGCTCTGTAGAAAACTGAAGGCTTAGAGGGCTTGATCTTGGTGCTCTACCAATGCCAAGCCTTTCAGGTCGAGGATGAATGGCAGGACCTTTGTCACCTCCAGAGGGTCTGTATGAGCGGCAATGTCTTTTGGTCGGGGAATACCTACCCTCGGAATGACCGCCTCAAGAATGGCATTGAGGCCCCGAAGGATTTCTGGCTTGAACAGTTTGGTCATGATGAGTTTCGCTGCCTCTGTAGACACCTCTGCATCTAGGATTGAAGCAAGGAAACAAGAGGATATTTGAGAGTCCACCCTATAGAACTCGTCTGCTGCCAGAAAATCCACCCCCAAGATAATCTTGATCGCTGGGAGGAGAAGGCCTTCATGCCTTCGCAGGATGCGTTTGAGCCTTAAATCAATAACGCCTTTAAATGCCATCTATCAAACAAAACTCTCCAGCTGGATTGGGGTCAAAATTCCCAAGTTGATCATCCCATGCACCAAAATTTTAGCGATGAAGCCTGAACCCTTCTCCATACTATCCACTACTGCCACCGATGAAAATAGCCAAGGACCGCTCGGACTGAAAGTAAGGCGACAACTATGATGAAGGCTTTTTGTCTGCACAAAGGAGGGAATGCATTCATTTAACCCATGCTTAAAATTATTACTTGGAAAGATTGGCGAGAGTAATGCATGCGACGGATCACATCGAAGGTCTGTGAGCTCAGCAAGGGGGGGAAGTGTCTCCGGATCATGAATGCCAAAATGAAGGTTTATTACATAGAAGTTGGCCATAATAAATCCTTATGGCAGCGACCCATCCAATTATGCTTGGATTGGGTGCCCACCCAACCACCCAATCCTCAAGGAAGGATCTTGTGTGTTGCACAATCTACATTTTATTGTTCCTGAGTAAACAAACATCAATCAGGGTTTTATCTTTTAAATTTATTTTTAATTCTTACAGACCTTCAATCTAGATCCTGCTCCAAGGAGTGCCACAGAGTCTAGAAACTACCATCTTGGGCAAAATGGGTCACTGAGTCAACCTTCTAGTGTCTCTCATCAGGCAATTGATGACCGGGCTGCTCAAGTTTACTACATTGAGGAGGCTCGAATGTTTCCCTGTTCAAACTATTTACTTTTTGTCTCTAATTCAGGAGGGTCAAATGAATCCCATTTTGCCCAAGATGAATCCCATTCGAATGAAATTGCTATGACATGAGAGAAGATGGGGCATGTCCATTGAAGTATGCATGGACAGAAATTGAAAAGTTTGAACAGGGAGAAATTCAACCCTCCTAAATGTAATAAACTTGAGCAGGTTGACTCAGTGGTCCATTTTGCCCAAGATGGTAGCTTCCATACTCTGTAGTACTCCTTGGAGCACGATGAAGATTGAAGATCTGTAAGAATTACAAATAAAGTAAAAAGATAAAACCCTGACTAATGTTTACTCAACAACAATAAAATATAGCTCCATTCTGCACACAAGAAGAAAAACAATTCAACATTTGGTGAAACCTAATAAAATTGATGATAGCGGGACATTAAAAGAAGGGAAATAGTGGATAGGTTATGCATATGAGTAGACTAAATCCATCTGCCCCAGAATTCTATCCATTTGTATGTCCAATTCTTCATTGTTGCCCACATTATTTTGCTTCTGAGTTTCCATTGCACTCGTCCACCTGACCATCCACCTCATTATGTCTGGAATAATCCTGAATTCATTTCTATACCACCGTATCTAACAACCTTCTTAGAGAAATATTCCAAGCATATGGCATGTAGATTTTTTATTTACTTTTTTATTTATTTTTGCTGATAGATATCAAATATTTATTTGTTTAGAATTATATAAAGGAGAATTATGTGCTAGATGTAGCTATATGCAGTCATTACATTATTGTTTCTCAAAGAAATTATTGAAAAAAAATAGAGTATTTGAAATAAAAGAAAACAGAGTGCAGCAAATAAAAAACACTTGAATATATTATTGAATAGCAAATTACAAATAGATGATTTCTTGATTGATTACAATGGCAGCCTTGCTGCTATATTTATAGCATTCATGGAAATCTCTAGAATATCTTAGAATGGCTAAGAGAAGTGTCAAAAAAGAAAAATCTAGAGGTTTCTATTTAGAGATGGAAGTTTCCATATTCTAGAACATTCCATAAAATAAAAATTATCTCCAACACCCCCCCATAATGTTTATTTGGAGAAGATAATTACAAAAGATTACAATATAGCAACTTCCTTGAGATTTAACAAATTTCTAAATTTGATAAATTTCACTTTAGGTAGTGCTTTTGTAAATATGTCAGCAATTTGATTTTCTGTTCCACAAAATTTTAACTACACCACTTGATCTTCTATCAAATCAGGAACAAAATGATGATCTGCTTCTATATGCTTTGATCTAGCATGATAAATTGATTTTTTTGCTAGCTTGATAGTACTTTGATTTTCACAGAATATAGTAGTTGGACAAACTTGTGGATGTTGTGTTTCTTCAAGTAGTCTTCTAAGCCATAATGTTTCTTGAGATACGTTTGATAAACCAACATATTCAGCTTCTGTAGATGATAGTGATACTGTTGGTTGTTTCTTGCTGCTCCAAGAAATTGGTCCTGACCCAAGATGAAACATGTACCCTGAAGTTGATTTTCTATTATCAATATCACCTGCATAATCAGAATCTGTATATCCAACTAATGTAGGCTCTCCTCCATATTTGTACTCAATTCCAAGTTGATAATTGCCTTTAATATATTTTAATATTCTCTTAGCTGCTTTCCAATGCTCAATGTGTGGATCTAACATGTACCTAGATACAATACCAACTACATATGCAATATCTAGTCTAGTTATGGTGAGATAAAAAAGAATCCCAACTAATTGTCTATACAATTTTCCATCCACCTTCTTTTGAGTAGAATTAGTACTCAATTTTAATCCTACTTCACATGGTGTATTAGATGGTTTACAATCACTCATGTTAAACTTTTTCAATACATCAAGAGCATATTTGGTTTGAGAAAGCACAATTCTTCCTTCTTCTTGCCATACTTGCATACCCAAAAAGTATTCCATCAACCCTAGATCAGTTATTTGAAAAGCTTGTTTGAGTTGATATTTGATTATTTCAATATTATGTGTGTGATTCCCTGTAATAATCAAGTCATCCACATACAATACAATAATAACAACTTTACCATCACTATGTTTTACATACACATCTAGATCAGCTTTACTTCTTTTAAATCTTGCATTTATAAAGTACTCATTTATTTTGGAGTACCATGCCCTTGGAGCTTGCTTAAGACTATATAATGATTTTTTTAATCTACACACTAGTTGTTCTTCACCACTTTTAACAAATCCAGGTGGTTGTTTCATGTAAATTTCTTCTTTAAGATCACCATGTAGAAAGGCACTTTTTACATCCATTTGATAAAATTTCCAACCAAATTTTGCAGCTAGAGCAACTATTGTACGAGTTGAACTCATTTTAGCAACTGGAGCAAAGGTTTTAGTATAATCAATACCTTTTGTTTGTGAGAAGCCTTTAGCCACTAGTCTTGATTTATATTTTTCAATAGCTCCATCTGACGTGAACTTTATTTTGTAGGTCTACTTGCAACCAACCATAGTTTTACCTTTTGGAAGAGTTGTCAATTCCCAAGTTCCATTTTTCATCAAAGAATTGTATTCATCTTGCATTGCTTCTTCCCGTTCTTCTTTTCCTTTTGCTTCCTCATATGTACTTGGAGTGTCAACCTGCATCACCTTAGTCATAAGAGGATAGTTAGCAAACATATTTCTAGGGCCTTCTTGGTATATTTCTTGAATGCTTCTAGTCTTCTATGTGTCTTCATCACCACTTTCACTTGATGTTTCAATTTGTGTTCCTTCTTCTCCTGCAGAAGATTGCACACCTTGATTTTGATCATCAGTACAAGTAGACTTATCTTTTTCAATCAATATTGGAAAGTAAGATAATGTAGGAGAATGTTCACTTTTAATATCTTCATCAAACCATACATTCCTTTTGATATAAATTTCATTTCTTTTAGGATTATATAGCCTATATCCTTTTGACTCCTCACTATATACAACCATTATGCTCTTCTCACTTTTCCTTTCAAGCTTGTTCCTCTTTTCATCAGGAATGTGGGCATATGCATTACATCCAAAGTCTCTAAAATGAGATATTGTAGGCTTCCTACCACTCCATGCCTCTTCTGGTGTTATGTTCAAAACTGCCTTAGTACGTGTTCTATTCAAAATGTAAACTGTAGTACACATTGCTTCAGCCAAAAATTTTACTTCTATATTTCTAGAGTGAAGCATGCACCTAGCCATTTCTATTATAGTTCTATTTTTTCTTTCTGCAACTCCGTTTTGTTGGGGTGAGTAGGAGACTGTTGATTCCTTCTTTATACCATGTTGTTTACAAAAATCTAAGAAAGCATTGTTCATATATTCCATACCTCTATCTATTCTTATTATCTTAAGAGATCTTCCACTTTGATTTTCAGCCAATGTCTTAAACTCTTTAAACTTATCAAACACTTCATCCTTCTTTTTTCAAAAATAAAACCAAATTCTTTTAGTATAGTCATCAATAAAGGTGAGTGCATACCTTGATCTTGCAAGTGATGGTGTTCTAAAATGACCCATTACATCACTATGAACCAAATGTAAAGGAGTTTTTTCTCTCCATGATTTACCTTGTGGGAAACTTTCCACATGTTGCTTTCCCATAGCACATCTTTCACACACCTTGTGACTTGATGAGATTTTTGGAAGCCTATGCACCATATATAGTTTCTCCATAAGCTTGAGGCTTTGATAATTGACATGTCCCATACGTTCATGCCATAACCTGCTCATATCATTATATTTGGCAATAGCACACATATTCTCATTTCCACATTTAGAAGTAAATTCTTGAAATTTATATAATCCATTCTCCATTTTACCAATTACAATCACTTTGTAGTTATTACTCACATCCTTGATCAGACATTTGTCATTGTATAATTCTATTTTATACCCCTGATTTGCAATTTGAGATACAAAAAGAAGATTTGTCTTCAATTCTGGAACAAACTTCACATTTTTTAACACACCATTATCAACTTGAACATTTCCATTTCCTTTAACTTCCAAAGCACTGTTATTCCCCAGATATATTTTCTCTAAATTGTTATCATTTCTTAGTGATGGAAATTGTTCCTTATTATAACACATATGTTTTGTGGCACTAGAATCAATAACCTTGTCATCTTTATAAGAATCATTTTCTTTAAGTGCAATATAGTTACTTTTAGAATCAAATTTTTTTGTAAACTTATTTGTCTTCCTTTTTGTATCTTTAATCCTCTTATAGCATTCATTTTCTTTATGACCAAACTTACCATAGTAATTACATTTCCATTTGCTTTTATTATAATCCTTGGTTGGAGTATACCTATTGTCATATTTCCAATTTTTCTCTCTTGAATGATTTTCTTGTGTATTTTTGTAATTTTGTTTTCCTCTTATGATGAAAGCCTAACAATATGCACATAACTTCACTAATATAAAACCGGTGGCATGCGAACTCCATGCAACTCTATGTGAAAAAGCACACCGAATCAAGCTTAACTCCAAATATAGGAGTAATCCATGTGAAGTACATGCGTGGGAATATTCTAATAATATCCTACAATAATAGAATGGTGGGTCCCACTAGAGAGAGATTGGCATAAAATAAACTTTGACAGTGCAGCCAGAGGAAAAGCGAGAGAGTCAAGGGTAGGTTGCATCATTAGAAATCATTGCGGGGAAATGGCATCCTCAACAACAAAGAAATTATCAAAAGGAACAAACAATGAATCCAAGGTTCAAGCCTTGTTTCTTGGGCTTCAGAATTGCTCAAAATAAGGACTCATAAAGATACACTTTGAAGGAGATTCATAAACAATCATAAATGCAACAAGGAAATGATCGACTCCAAATTTTAAGATTGAAAACATTTTGGTGATGTGTTGATGTAGGAGCATCCAAACGAATGGGCAATCTAGTAACAACCAAAAATAGATTTGAGGTTTGGTTTTCAGTTTTAATTTGTTTGGCTTTCTAAGCACATCTCTCAACACTGGATGTGATATGTAGTAAGAATTTCAAGGTTGCAGTTTCGCTCCTGGTGCATAATAGGGTAGTTTTAGTAAAACAATTGTTCGAAGCAATATATGAATTTTGAGACAAACCCTCTGACATACAAAATATTGAAAGCATTCTGGAATTACACATGAAGATTTCATAGTCAAAATGCTTCCAATTTTTGATATTTTAAAGTTTTGTGACTTTTGCTGACAGTTTGGCAAAATTGCAATTTTCAAAGATCTATAACATTTTAGACCAAACGGATAGGTGGAGGTTTTTGGAGTGTTGAATTAAACATGTCTACAAGATTTTAGGTGATTTCAAGCTTCTGACGAAAAGTTATGGTCAAAGTCAGTTTTTAGCTTCATGACCCTCCTATTGCAACTGCATCAGTGAACTTTCTCCAGTATTTGAGATGAGTTCCCATGGAAAAGAGGTTAAGAAGGTTGATACTCCCTCAAATATGAATCAATTTGTTTCATCCAAAGCCTAACATTCTTATTTAGAGGGATGCTTTAGTTCATGGTTGCAATGATATTATTTGGAGCGGTGACAATTTTCATTTGAGGTTCAATAAAAAAACCAATAGATCCTTGTAGAATGATAGCACCTAGTAAGAAAGAGGAAAGGAAGAAAGGCATAGGAAGATGGTAAAGAGAACTTGAGTTCTAATGTGGAGAACATCTGGTGAGTGCCTGAGTGGCATATGGAAATGAGTCTGCTGCCATGAGGAGGAAAAATCAAAAGTTCTATGCATGCGAAAGAAACCATTGAAGGCTAATATTGTAGATAATTGCTTGTAGATGTAGTATTTCTGAATTTGTATATGATTGTGAATTCAGTTTTGTGTTGCAATCTGAATTTTTGAATTGTGAACAATTTCATGTTGTTAGCATAGAATTGCTTGTGTGTGGAGTTGAGTGTGCTTAGGGTAGGAGGAGCAATCATTTGCATCATGTGTTGAGAAAGATGGGACCACCTTGAAGAATATAAGATTAGCCACATTTATTGTGAGACAAACATTTAGGCTGAGACATTGTGAATGTGGTAATTGAGATGGCTGATAAATATTTCTTCACCAACTCAATGGAAGCATGTGAAACATTGGAGATGAGGTGATCAATGATTTCACATGCTCAACAATTAAAGCTGAGAGGATCAAGGATGTATTTACAGCCATCCATTTCCTAAGGATAAATGCTTTTGATCTGGCTCCGAGAATGCCTCGCTATGCTCTAGAAGCTTCTGACGATGGAGCTCAATCATCTGTGTCTGTGGATTTGGATGAACGGAACCTTTCGGCAGCTCCGCTAGTGGGTTAAAGTTTAGTTTGTGATGGTGGCTTTTTTTGGCGTTCCTGGCAGGTGGGGGGTGTTGGCGGTGTGGTTGTGCCTATCTGGTTGGTAGGGGGTGTTTTTCAGTGTTACTATGGTGGGTTTCTCTAGTTTTGTGCGTTGGTGTTTCTGGTGCTGGCGGCATGATGGGGAAGATCACTATTTTTTGGTTTGTTCCTACATTACTCTGTCTGGCAGTTGAATTCAGGGGTTAATTTTATTGCCTCTGGTTTTGTTTCTCTACCTCTTGTTCTATCTAGCCATGTTAGGGTCTATTTTGTAAATCTTTCTATTTTTTTGCTCTAACTTTCGAAGCTATCTTCTATGTATATTTGATATAATCATTATCTATGGGTGCTCTGCCACCTTTTTCTATTAAAAAAAAATAATTAAAAGGATAGCACATGATTAGGCATGCCTCAATGGATGACTCATCTGAATGCAGAGGAGCATGGTGCCAAGGAGATGTAAGCATTTATGAGGACAACCATGCCAAGTACTACAATGAGTAATATATGTTTTGTGTAGCCTTCCATTTGTATCAATGGTAAAAACATGGACTCGACAATATATCCCAAAGAAAAGAGGAGATAAATAACTTTCATAGGTTTTTTCATAGATCTCAGTTTAGAAAAGGTCTTCAAAACACAGTCAGTTATCATTCTTCATGCAACCTGCATGGTGCTTGGAGACACTCTCATTTTCAATTGTCATAGATATAGGGTAAATATAGATATTTGCTCTATATTGGTCACCGTGTTGTTAAATTTGGGGGAGGCAAAGATGATATTTGGGTAGTGGGAGAGATGCCGATCAAACCATGCTAGCAAGGTTGTTTGAAGAAATTTTTTGACAATTCTTTTGGGATTGGGGTTTTGGTCAGAGAGTGGCACTTGGCCAATCATCCTATGACTATATAACGGGACTAAGTACTATTTGTGATAGTGACTGTTGGATAAAACAAAGAGGAATGGAAAGAGAAAGCCAAGTTGGGAACTAAATTTCTCAAGGTCCTTTTTGATGTGGCAAACACTCAAGGTGGAGATTTCTAGCATGCCTCACATTTTCTTGTATAATGATATGAATCATTGAAAACTATAGGCCAATAGTATCTAGCCCTCAGGATCTTGTGAGTTGTAGTTTTTGCTGAGAAGTGTCCTCCACACACTCCTCTATGTAACTCTTTCAGAACATGTTTTGATTAATGCTCATCTAGGCATAGTATCAGAATACCATCCCTATTCTTCCAATAAAGATCCCCATTGATAAACACATACTTTGAAGCTTGTAATTTAAGTGTCCTTTTCTTGTTATCATCATATCCTCTAGGACATTTCATATGTTTTAGATAATATATGATATCAGTATACCATGGAGTATGCTCAATGCTAGAAATAATGTTATTAACATCATCAGTATTACATATCTAAGAAGCCTCAAGATTGCTTTCGGCCATTAGTCTAGCAAGACCTTGTCCTCTTACTAGTTTGGTGATATGGATTTCAATATTAAACTCCTGAATTTGATTAATCCATCTGGACCTTCTGATCGTGACCTTAGTTTGAACTAATACATCTTTCACTGTAGTATTAGGCACATACGCTATTATTTCAGCTCCAACCAAGTATGGCCTAAAAGATTTGACTATTTTCACCAATGCATACACCTGTTTCTCACCTATGTCATATTTTAACTATGCATTTTGAAGAGAATTGCTAAAAAATGAAATGGGTTGTTCATGTCCCTCATTGTTTTTCTGCAACATTACTACTGCAACTGTATGGTATGAGGCAAATGAGAACAACTGAAATGGTTTACTGAAGTCAGGAGATATCAGAACCGGGGCTTCCTTGATTGCCTTCCTAATGGTAGTAAATGCCTCTAATGTCTCCATTGTCTAGTTCACTTTTGTATTCTTCTTTAACATTCTTGATATGGGATTAACAATCTCTACAAAATTTGATATGAATATCCTAACAAAGTTGATTTGGCCAAAGAATGATTGTATAGCTTTCACATTCTTGGGAATGGGAACTTGGTCAATGGCTCTTACTCTTTCAAGATCTATTCTTACTCCATCTTTTGAGACCATGTAACCAAGCAGCTTGCCCTCTGTTACTGCAAAATGGCACTTCTTAGGATTCAACAAAATTCCATATTCTAAGGCTTTAATAAAAAATTTCTCTAAGTGTGTATAATGATCTTCAACCCTTTTAGAATATGCTGTCATGTCATCATGATATACTATCATGATTTCATTAATCAGTTATGTAAAAGCCACATCCATCGCCCTTTGGAATGTTGGTCCAACATTCGTGAGTCCAAATGGCATTCTTAAATACACATATGTTCCCCATGGTGTGGTGAATGTAGTATTATATTGTTCTAATTCTTTGACCTTCACCTGATTATATCCTGAGAAACCATCCATCATGGACAATAGTTCACACCCTGTGACTTTTTGCAGTACTGCTTCCATGTTAGGAAGGGGATAGTTATTCTTAAGAGAGGATTTATTTAGATTCCTGAAGTCCACACATAATCTAATATCAGTATTTTTCTTTCTGACAGGCACCAAATTAGAAACCCAAGAAGAGTGTCTAATGGGTTTGATAATAGCTCCATCCCTTAGTTATGTGAGTTCTTCAAACATTTTAGGGGCCAATGTGGGATTAATAGGCCTCTACTTTTGCGTCAATGGTTTAGCATCGGGTTTTAATGGTATTTCATGCTAAAAACGATCTTCCCTATATGCTTTCAAGTCATCATATGACCATGCAAACACATTTCTATACTTTCTGAGCAAGTTGATGAGCATGTTCCTAATTTTGGGATTTAATTTCTTTCCAATGTATACATTCTTTGGCGTCGCCTGCATCCCTAGATTAATTTCTTCAAGATCATTCTGTACTGTGGATGTGTCTTTCATTTTAAATCTGTCACATCCATCAAACACTTTCTCCAATGCTATGAATCCCTTAGGTATTTTGTTTGTTTTTAACTGAACTATCTCTTGACCAAAGAGAGTTTCTTTTCCATCATGTTCCTCCACAAACGCATTGAAATCAATCTCTTGGTCTTCATAGTGATTGATACAATTTAAGAATTTGATTATATCAGTGTCATTATTAAACACTTGCCAGTTATGGATATTATCTGGAATAGTGGGTCTAGTTTTGAATTCAATTTCTGTAATACCCACCAATGTGATATCATCCCTTTTTAATGCAATGTTCGCTAGAAAATCTGCCATAATATTTTTTGATCTATCAATCTAGTTGATTGAGAAGGCATCAAACAACTCAACATCATCCTAGACAGCATTTCTATATTGCTTCAACCTCATGTTTTAGATAAATATTTCCCTTTTACTTGAGAGGTGACTAATTCTAAATCCCCGTATATAGCCAGATTTCTTATCTTATGCTTGATGGAAATATTTAAACCAATGAGCAAAGCCTCATATTCTGCTACATTGCTTGTTCATTCAAATGTCAATAAGAATGAGTATTTGAAAGTTTTACCTGTTGGTGAAATAAATAGTACTCCTGCCCCATTTCCCATTTTGCTACATGCACCATCAAAATACATTTTCCACACATCATTTTCCTCTATCTTAGATTCTAGATATATTGGATCAGTATTTTCCAATTCTGGCTGATTTGTTTCAATTTTGAAGGTTCCCAAATCTATATCACAGAATAGATTTATTTGATTTTCATCTAGGCATTCTATGATGTTCTTATATCTTGGCTCCCTACACAGCTTGATTTCTTTGCCTCCCACTGGTATTGTGGCATATGATAAATCTAATTGGACATTCCCTCCTACCATTGCAGCCCATTGTGTTGATAAGAGCATTCCATAATATGGTGGAATATCAACCACAGTGATATCAATATTATAGGTTGCTTCAAGGTAGGAAGCTAGTTTTATTTCCACGTCCTTCATGATGCCTACAACTAGGATAGACCTATTGTCCATCACATAACACTTACCAAATGTAGTGTCAACCCACATTCCTAGTTCTTTCATGACTGCTATTGGCATGATATTCATGGCTGCGCCTGAATCAATCATGCAGTTCCGCACTAGTTTGTTTCTGATTAATAAGGTGGTGTAGAAAGGGTCCACTTGTGAGGGATTCTTTGTTAGGGTATCACCCAGATAAACTTCAGGAACTTGGACTATTTCTTGCTGAACATTGTTTATTCTATTCTCTGATTCCTTATATTTTTGATTTGGTATATTTGAAATCAGTTTAACCACTATACTTCTGTATTTATCTATCTTCATCATTTCCAAAAGTGGTACTGATATCTTCACCTGGGATATCACATGAGCAATGTCAAATGAATGGGCTATAGTCTGATCATTCCTTTCTAATCTTATATGCTCTTTTTCTTGAATTGGTGATTTGTCTTTTGTTTTATTTTGCACAATTTTTTTGGTTCTTTAAGTGAGGACTTTGCATTATTCCTTTTGTAATTTTGATCTTTTATAAAGACACTCCCAGGTGTTCCCTGTTCTAAAATTACTATCCTATTCCTTAGATTATAGGCATTTTTAGCTTGGGCTACTGCAACTATTGTAAGAACTTCTCTTTCCTTTTCAGTGGGCTTTCTCCATTGATCATATGGTGATTTATTATGATAACAAGTAGGTCCCTTGTAGCTGTTCTCCTGATCTGAGAATAATTTCTTATTTTCCCATGTTGATATGATGTTTCTGATTCCCCATATCATACTCATATCCCTCTTCTTTTGTAGAAGAATAGTCTTCATTTAGCAAGTATGGTGTATTTTTCATCATGTTTATTGTGTGATTGTCTCTGTTAAAGTCATACGATGCTTCTTCCTGTTGTACTATTTTAGCCATACACAATATTTAGGTGAGTATGGTAAATTGCACACCAAACACTAGCAATTATCTTCTACCATATATGCCCTATTTCTCTTTAGAGGATCAAGCATGTCTTTGCCATAATGTTGCTTTTGCCTACTTTCAATAGGTCTCCCAACCATCCAATTTTTATTATATGGCATATCATGCAACCTAGGTCTTTCATTTCTATGCTGACTTTCTTGTTTATTCTATTGAATATTTGGACTTTGAGGAATTCTAAGATTATCTCTTTTTCTAACCATGTGTGCATCTTTTCTATTGTTTTCAATAGTCAACACTACTTTCTGTGCTTCAACTAAGCTCCTAGGGCACCAATTACTAAGTTCATACCCTATCTTATAATCAAATGCTTTCAGATAAATATTAATGCTGCTGGGTTAGTCAATTTAGATCCATGTGGTATTTTGTTGTGCAATTTGGAGAATATTAGATTAAAGTCATATACTGACTCATTTTGGTACTTTTGGATACTTATCAATTCGTGCAATACAAACTCAGGGGCATACTGATTGCCATACTACTCCTTAAATTGACTATGGAAATCTGTTAGGAAACTAATTGAGGCATCTGGTAAGCTATTAAACTAGTCTCTTGCGTCCTCAGTCAGAGACATCATGAATAATCTCATTTTAACATCTTCATATTCCATACTAATATCTTGTACAAAGGCATTGAGGCTTCTGATATGATCCTCAGCCGATACTACATTGTTTCCAGTAAAATTAGGAACTATATTCCTCCAACTACTGTCAATGGGGTATGGATACAATTGATATCCAGTCAGATCAAATTGCTCGCATATGTTCGTGAGGTTTTGTGGAGGAACATTCATGGGTGGTCGGTTAGGGTAGTAATGATACCCACATGGAGGCTGATGATAAGCATGTTGCTGTTGTGCGTTCATGTGGGGGTTCATATGATGATATTGTGGTCTACAATACTATTGGCCAGGGGGTGGTTATGGATTAGCCATATGTTGAGAGGTGTTATGTATGAGGGGTGGTCTAGAATTATTTGGGAGGGTATTTTGATTAATATGACTTCTGGATGCTTGCGGATTGGAAGCACCACCTATATTTTGGTGCAAGTTTTGCTGTCTGTTCCTCAAAGCATTTCCTCTATGTGGAGGTATATATTTTGGGGCAGCTATTTTAGTCCTATTCTTTATCTGTTGAATCTCTTGTTTTAATAGCATCTCAGTTTCCTCTATCTTGATCATATCAAGCATTTCCTGGAGCTTAAGCTCATTTTACTGCATTTCATTCATGTTCCTTGTATCCTTTGGACCTTTATTCACCTCTTGATTGGTGAATCCATATTTTACCCCTTCTCCCTGCTGTAGTGATATTTTATAATCATACTCATCCTACCTTTGATCAATTTCCTTCATGGCATGTGCTTCAAACTCAAGCTGTTCTTGAGGATTAGGTTTGTATTTTGCCAATATATCATCAGTTACTCCATTGATTTGAGACAAATTCTCATTTGATTCATGCAGAGGGGTAAAACTTTTGTTAGTTATGATAATTTGTTCTACATTATCCTCTTGGGCCTCTCAATTATTACCTTGATGAAAATAGCTTGATGCTCTATTTTTCTTGGAAAGGGCTCTAAGTGGTGGGGATGATTGTAACTTCTTCCCTTCCATCTTGGATCTTCTACCATCCATTTGGTACTAACTTTTGGTTATAACAGGTGTTAGAGTCCCCACCTATTTTTTGTAAATAGGAAGAGGTTGTAATTTATCTTTCCAGGTTCTTCTTGCCAACAGAGTTACCAATTTGTATTCTTGAAATTTTTGACTCTATAAAAGAATGGTCTCTTACCAAGGTTCTTTGTATTTTATTTCCTAGTAGAGTCTCCAATTTGTTAGGTCTCAAAAATGCAGGTTGCAAATCCTAAGAGGATGCCAGACTCTATGATCAGATTGGCAATATTTTTGAACTAACGCGACGGAGTTAACCTATAGGGTTAATGACTCCTTGCACTTTAGACACTACTATAACTAGGTGGGTAGACCTTGAAAGTTAAGGCAAATTAAATGAGTGTAAGTTTTGTGACTAGGTTAATGGATCTACCCACAGTGGCAAATGGTGTGGAATCGATGTAAGTTTGCTAACTAGTTCTATTTCTAATATCTAAAAGATGATTGGTATAAATTGTATAAGCAATATCAAGGTAAGAACTATTAAATAAATTTAACTATTGAAAAAGTAAGACCAGTGCCTTGTTGGGTAAATAGAGTTAAGTGAGAACCTAAGATCACTGGTGTATACTTGGCAATAACTATAACTATTTGGCACAACGCTTTAGTTTATAACTTGTATAAACGTGCAAGGGAATGATTGAAAGACTCTTCTTAATATCCAACTGACACAATTAGGTTTCTTGTTATTCACTAGAAGGAATTTTAATCCTTTCTTGAAGGAACTAACTGAATGAACTATGCAAGAACAATAGATAACATCAACTTGGAGACAAAATGCCAATCCTAATTATGTGGTTCTTCTTAGTGATCCAAATCAATACTTCCAGATTACTGTGACTGACCAAAAGGATTTTATTTCCTCTTTAAGGAAACCAATTAATCAAATCACACAAGTACAACAAATGTGTATTGACAAACTTAATATATATTTGATATATCAATTTGAATAATAAAGAAATACTAAATTGGAGAAAACCAAATAACTGAATAATTTCAACAAAACAATTGATGCTAGTATAAAGCCACAGAATCAAAGATCTCATGTTAACTTCTTCAATATAATACTTACAACATGGTCTTTTAAAATATTATGGACTTCTTCTATTATCTCCTACTACTGATGATCCACTGACCATCATATGTCCAACTTATATAGAAATACTTGTGAAGAGACATAACTCTTCAAAATGTCTTTTGAGAATTAACAGGATTACCATAACAATAAACAAAAATAATGACACTAAGCTCTGCTAAGCCACAGGTATATCTGAGCAACATGATCTAGGTACTCTTGGCTTTGATGTGTATCAATAAATTCTATAGCATTCCTTGTAATCACATCTATCGTCACCATCTTTTCCAAATGCTTGCAGGCCTCCCCAAATGTTGAGTCTTTATCTTTGAGAGCTTCTAGAGCCTCCTGTAATATCACCTAGCATTCTTTAATCCATTCATATTTTCTCTTCAACTCCTTATCAGTTATGAACAACATAGGTACACCTATCTTTGAAGCCTCAACACATTCCTTGGCATCATTTTGAAGCTAGTCATGATATTTATTATGTTGTTCAATCAAATCTTAGGCACTGGAGATACCTATACTGTTAGGGGTATCCCTACTCTGTATTTTGTGGAGTTTCTCTAGGATCCTATTATTTAACCTCTGATGTTCCTAGATAACCTTATGATTCTCAGAGTAGAAATCCCAAAATTTATTCACCAAATGCATCATATAGATATGCCTATTCTATAGTACTGCTGCAAGTGTGTCAATTCGAACCTAGGCTATTTGATCAATAGATGGTGACTGGGCACTTTGTGAACTTTCTCCTTGGGTTAATCTTTTAATTGATCCTCCAAAGGCATTCTTGATAGTATCTTTTAGGAAATCATTTTCCTGTCAATCTTTCACAACTTAGTTTATATGCATCTCGCTCCTTGATCAGCAATTGAGCCTATGCTTTATTCATACATGCAACATTTATACCAATATCTACAGTAATCAAAGGATCAGCCTCTCCTACTTTTAAAGTCATAACATGCCCAAAGGTCTTTTTAGTATCTATAATGGCAGTCTTCTTATGAGGAGGGTATAGGGCCCATATCATGAGTGAGTTTTCATCATTGTTATACTTGGTACCCATGTATATCTTTGTTAGACCTTCAGGAGTGAGTTTCCATTTATCATCAGTATTGTGCAAAAAACTATCAAATACCAAGGCATAATTTATGTCAAGTCCAAGAAATATCATGACACCTGCTTCTCTAAGCAATTGTCTGCCTTTGTTAGGAGTCATAGCCCTCAACTCATTATCTACTGTTGTCTTTAACATATCCATGAATTGTTTTTCATTATCAGCTGTGACATCTTCAACTAATTCTATGAGTTCCTTTCCTTTACATTTATACAAAAATGATTTAAATTCCTGAGAATGAATGAATTGATCATCTACAATGAAAGAATCATATGCCAACTATTTGGGATCCTCATCACCAGGCCCCTCTTCATCCTGCTCTCTACTAGGAAGTTGATAACCTTCCATTTTTCATCTAGAGATTCTACTTGTCTATTCATGGAGCTCGTCTTCACTTGCAGAGTCCTCATCACCAGAAGACAATAACTCTATTTTTGAAAGTTGTTTTCTTTTCTCATCTAATTCTCTATTATATTTTCCAATTACCAATTTGACTTCGGCTTCTTCCATGTTCCTAATAATATCATCATGTAGATATGGAATGCGTGTGTATCCACTGAGATTTTGTTTTCTTCTAGAAAAATCAATGAAGCCCTTGGGATCAAATCCTTTTCTTGTCTTGGCACACCTCATGTTGTAATGCATTAATTTATCTCTAATGAGACCATAACCTTCCTTAGACACCATAGTAAAATCCCTGAAGCATAGAGTACTAGGCATGAAGGATTGTTTGTCATAGGCACTTAAGTTCATCACATTGGAACAGTTCATCTTCCTGACTATCTCTAACTAAGCAATTCTATCTGGAACTGTCTTGGGCAATGTAAATGGGGTATCTTCAAAACCATAAAATCTTACCTTAGTTGAGTCCTCAAAGCAATACCAATCTCCCCAATTGTGTGTGACAGTTGGGGGGCCACCAAAGTCTTTTGGTCTGAGAAACCTTTTTATTTCATCTAACAATGAATATTCATAGGGATGATTAAAGTATCTATACAACACTTTTACAAAATATTCTTCAAAATAAATGTAACTAGAGTGGACAAATCTGCTATCCCATACCCTTGTCTACATCAACATAGGTAACTTTTGTCCCCTTTTGTCTATTTGAGTAATTCTGAGTTCATTTGGCCATATTCCCATTTCCTGGCCATAGTATAATACAATGTGCATGAGTAGTGAATAATGCTCAAAAGAAATTGTTGGGGCATTGCTCTTAATTGCAATTAAGCTAGAATCAATCTTTCTGAAAATATAAGCAACATAGTCAAATTGCCTAGCATTATGACATTGGATATCTATTGCTATCACCATTAATGGAATTGTCATGAAATCAGGAACTTCTAACCCTAGGACTTGGCTAATGGAATAATATGTGTATTTCATATAAGGTTCAAACAAGGACACATGGAATGGAGGTCCATCATTATCATCAAAAGGTATTTTTTTTCCCTCTGCCCTAGCCCTGTGGAGAAGCAATCTCCATCCATTGTATGTGGTGTCCATCCTCCAGTATTCTTTGTCTAAATCCTCATATACTATGGGATGTGTACATAAGTCATCCAAATCAAATGCTTCACAAATGACACTTTTGGATAAGTGTATAACAGGCTCTCCTTGTAGATTGCATATGGCTTTGAGGTTGGGATTGTAATATTTAGCCAAAAGTTTTAGGAGTTCCACATTCACAAACACATCTAGGACAACCAATTTGCCCAAATTCAAATGCCATGGATTAGACATTGGGACATTTTTAAATCTTTTATCATAATGGAATTTAAATAATTCATAGCCTCTGATTGGAGTCCATACATTTCCCATGTATTTGTATTTGTCTTCTAACTTCACCTCCACCCTAAGTTGTACAGACCTTTGGGATTTAGGGGTAGACCTAGGCAATTGATCTATCAAATCCTGATTTAGTTTTCTCTCTTTCACCTTTTCATCAGGACCTTTATCAGTTTTTTGTTTCTTAGGTTTACTAGTTTCACCCTGTTGTTTTCTATCCTTGCCCTTTACTGGTGTCTCCATTAGTTATAATTCTAAATAGAAAATACAAATTATAAGTCACCACATAGAGGTTTTATGTGTCTACTTGTTGCCTGAGACAATCACCAAATTCCTTTGTTTTCTCCTCCAAATTCTCGCTTGCATGCTCTTCTCAGACAATTCTTTCGAACACAATTGCAATGATTTAGAATGACCTCTCAGGGGATTTCTTCTCAGCCTGTAATTAATACTTCCAGTGCATTAATGTCCATAATTGTTTTGAAATGTCACATCATCATAACATCCTTCATCGACAAGACTTTTGTAACATCAGTGTGATCTAAATGCTTCTCATGGCATGAATATTTGTAGATGACTCAATCGCTATGACCCTTTATTTTATTGCCTCGATGTCACTTTTCATGAAAGAATATATCTGTTTATATTGGTGAGATGTTTCAATGCCTATCCGATATAAGAATGAGCATAGAAGCTGTTGTCGGCCTAACTTACACTATTGTTGTGAGAACAACATCCTACTCTGATATTTCAAATCTCTCTGATATTAATTATTTAGATTGGTATGAGTCTTCCAGAAATGTTTATTGATTTCTCTTTACAGGGCAGATTAGTGAAATCGATACTGATATCACTTATCTTTTTGACACATGTGACCTATCAGAAAGAGTCTCATCAATGTGTGTGGTTATTGTCTTCATCAGAACAACATATGCTATTGGGATGACCTTATTTGATTTGTCCAATCCTTGTTGTTTCCCCGATGTCATCCTTTCTATTCTTTCTTCATCAGAATGATCACAGTCATATGTCACTGAAATCCTCTATCGTTGTGACTATTGTCTCGGCAGGACCTATAAATCCTACTCCGATCTGCTTCCTTTTACTGATGTTATATCCTTCACATATATCAGCATGACTTTGGCTGAAACTACCTTATGCTCACTGAGACATCATAAGGTCAGAGAAACATTAATTTTTTGTTCTGATGTGCATCTCTTCCCAATGAGTCGATAGTTCAATCTGTTCCCTGAGTTGTTCGGTAGGACTCTTGTCAAATTTCCCCATTGGTGTGATCTACGCTGTTGGGGGAATGTTCAAAGTATTTTCTGACAATGCTTTCTCATCCCAATGGTCCTTGTATTTGATCAATTCAGTGTGACTGGGGATTCTCTTTCCGATAAGGGGTCATCGGCATAACTTCTTTCATCAAGGCTTCTTTAAATTCTTATTTCAACTTTACTCCTAATGCCAATACACATCTAATCTGCTTCAAATGGAACATGGGTTGGTATGAAAAAATTGAGGTTTTGTCAAAATTAGAGAACTGAAGGTTTTTTCAGATTATGGTTTGGGAGATGAGACAAATAGTTATGGTAGGGATCTTATCATACAAATCATGTTATGTTTGTGGAATTTATCGACTGTTATTATGATTTTGGGGATATAATGTTCTAATTTGGTTGGATAGGGGATGGATAAGAGTATAGGAAAATTTTAAAATTTTCCTATCCCAACAAGGTCCAGGAAATGAAGGTAAGTCTTCAGTTCATAGATTTTTTTGGTTGATAGATGATACTAACATTACACCATATGAGGACTGTTCTACACTGACAGGATCAAGTGAGATGCACTCTTTGATAAGCTCAATTGCAAGTTCATGGAGTATCCATATGGGAAAGATGTCATGCTTTTGTTCTTCCTATACAATTCAAGCCTGGGATGAGTGTGAGTCAAAGGAGTGGGTTGACGAATGGAAGTTAAGTTATCTTAGCCCACTTGACATGTATCGACCCCTAATGACACTGGAACTAACACAGATGGAATCATTAGTTGACTTTGACCACATATTAGATCTAGTTCAACCAGGTAATATATCTATTTGCATAGTTTTTAAAATTCTTAATGTCATCTTACTTTGTAGTGTTTTTGTAATGTTGACTAATTTCATCTAATTTGTTACACATATCAATGTAGGGCATGTATATGTAGTTATTCCAGATGACAAAGAGGGAACAGATTATTACTTATGTCATTGTCTTGAGGCCAAAAAGAAA
Source organism: Cunninghamia lanceolata (assembly GCA_027924645.1). Lineage (NCBI taxonomy): Eukaryota > Viridiplantae > Streptophyta > Pinopsida > Cupressales > Cupressaceae > Cunninghamia > Cunninghamia lanceolata. Next base: position 4,348,142 of record BSBN01000901.1, read on the forward strand.
TTAGAGGCCCTAGTTACAGATGGAGAAAACATCGAATACCTTATAGGCTTAGTGGTTATTACTAGAACATGGCTTATAAGGTACCCACATAAGAGTATTAATGTTTGGCTATTTTAAGACTTTAATATGCATTGGAAGATTCTTCATTACTCGAACCTTGTTGTGGCATCCAATGTTTATTTGATACAATATCGGGGTAGACCTTTGAACAAGACCTTGTGGAAGGTGCATGAGTCTGACCATGAAGCAATACGTTACACAATAAAAAGTAGAGCAGACCTAGATGGTTCATTAGTTTAATTTGTAAGTATTCACATTGATTTTGTAAAGTTATGTTACATTGAGTTGTAAGTACGCACATTAATTTGTAAGGTTTGTCTTTTTTCTATTTGTTGCTGCATTTTTACACATATACACATTTTTACATCATCATGTTATACTTCATGGGGTTAGACCTAAGTGATGGATGAAGTTGATCCTGAGAATAATGTATAAAATCTAGGTAATGTATAAAATATAGGTGTCTCTAGGTGTCTTGGTTTCTAACTAGATAATAGGTGTCTCTAATTGTGTCTTAGGTATATACGATATGTCAACTACGTAGATAGAGACTAGAAAAAATGTATTTAATCTAATCTAGGTGTCTTAGGTAGATACTATATATCAAAGACCTATCTAGAGACTAGAATAAGGTATAATCTAAAATGATCTACATGTCTTCTAGGTAGGGGTCTTCTATAATTTAATCTAGGTGTCTTAGGTAGGTACTATATGTCAACTAGGTCTACCATAATAGGTGTCTTAGGTAGAAATATAATCTAGGTGTCTAGTTGACTTAGGTCTAGACTACTATAAGGTATAAAGACTAGGTGTCTTAGCTCTACTATGTCTATAAAATCTAGAAGTACATACTATACAATAAGTGCCTTAGGTGTCCTACGTCTACTAGACTACATGTGTCTTAGGTCTTACGTGAGACCACATGAGCTTCTACCTTCACATGGTTGGCCTTGTTAGTATAGAATATTTATATTTCTTGAAGCTAAGGGAAGCTCTTTTTCTTAATAGGAAAAATTTATCGACTTCAGTTGCACTAATGGTGCAGGGGCACCCAGGTTATCATGCCTCCAAGAGGGGTCAAAAAATGAAATCTTGTTTTGATTGAGTCAATTGTATGTAATAAGGTCTTCTAAGACCATTTCATTTGTTTTTGAGTCAATTTGAGTCTTTGAGTCGTGTTACAAAAAAGTGTCAATGTTGTCAAGTTGCATAAAGCAACTTTTACATTTTTGGTGTCCTGCTCCTGATGTGACCAAACTGATAGTTCCAATGCATCTAGATGGGTACATTTAGGCTACGCATGGTCCTATTTTTCACCCAAATATGCTGAAACAGTTTGAGCTACATTATACTGATGATATCCCTGAAGAGTCCAAAGTGTAAAAAGACAACAATTTTTTATGAATTGTTACTCAAAAACTGTGTCATTTAGAAATATTTCGTCTGAGGCAATGTGATCACATAGGGTTCCTCTACAATAACTTCTCTCGGTTTTTATATCTTTGAGGCATTTTGTAATGTCCCAAAAAAATACGACCTTTTTAGAACATGACACAAAATCCTAATTTTCTTTTTCACATAAACATCTCATTGACATGAAAATACAACATAAAACCCTAATAATTTTTTTTCCCTTTTGGAAGGGGAGATAATAACATAACTAGAAAAAAAACTAGCTCTCTTGATTTACCTTAACTAGATTTTCACATTCATCTTTGTCATCTAAAAAAACATAAAGCTTTTCCCAAACCTAATTATATATTTATTTTATTAGCTTTTTTCAAATCTAATTATATATTTATTTATTAATACGAATAATGAATATTTTAAAACCTTCCTCTAAAGAAGGGAAAATAACTTGAGTATTTAATATCATTGAAGCAAGACCCATAAGCAAATGTAATAAGATAGGTAAAAATAATTCTTTTGTTTCACAAGGAATATTAGATAATTATAGGTTTTCCCTTCATTATCAACATGTTATTTTTCATTACAGTTACTCCTAGCCAAAAGATCTAGTATACTTCCATTATATGCCTAACCATTACATGGCTAACCATAAGCCCATTGTAAATAAAATAAATATACTTTCCATAATATTCTTTTTAACCAACTAGCAGTTTTTTAACCATTAAACTTACTACTTTTTTTTACTACTTTTATTAAAAGAGGTATACCCTAATAATTATGAAATTTTATACATATAAAAAAATAATAATCAAAATACATTTTCACCAAGTATATATATATATATATATATATATATATATATATATATATATATATATATATATATATATATATATATATATATATATATATATATACTAGATCATATATACATTCATATTTTTCCTTAAAGTAATTATTTTTCTTGAAAAAAAAAAAATCTCTTTTACCAATATTTAATTACCTACTAAAATCTATTTAAAATTTTTAAAACTATTTACTAATCGAAATCAAATCTCTTTAACTTGTGTTAAAAGTCTATACATACTATTCTCAAAAAAAAAAAAAAAAACCTGAGGGAGGTAAATACAAGATTAGTAAAAGGGAGTTTTATGACAATTCTTCAACAATGACTAAATTAACAAACCACTACACAAGTTTTTAACGGCGTGAGACTAAGTTTTAATGTTGTTAACATGTGAAATATTTGATCTAAAACATACAAGAGAAATATTTTATTTGTTTCACACGCCAACACACTACGAATAACTATGCTCACAATAATTGATAAAAAAGAAAAGTAATATTAAATATACCTTAATAAAAAGAATTGAAGAGAAGGAAAAAGTATTTAAAAAGAGTTTCATTGCCTCCTAAAACCCTAATCGCTATGTGAGAGAGAAACCTAGGGCTTCAACGCTTCTTCTCACAAAAGCTATTCCATGGCCACCATAGGGGGGTTTGGCCATATCCAGCAGCCAAACCTTCACTTCTTAGAGTGACTGAAACACATAGGTAAATGCATGAGATTTCCCCTTTTGATTGATTTGTTTTTTTTTCCTTGATCTCTCTCTTCTACTGTGCAGGTCTGAGGAAATGGGAGTTGGATAAATGGTGATTGCCAGTGTGTCCATCACTCACCTCTCTCCCCATTACGGCCTACGCTTAATTTTTTGTGGTTATCTTCTTTGTGCAGCAGTGGAATGAGACAGCACAAGGCTGCGGCTGCTTTTACAGAGCTGCCCTTTCGCTGCAGCACCCCAAACAACTGAGTCTCTGTTTATTTTCTCATGCTATGCTCATTGTCCCACTTTTTTTTATTTTTCTGATTTCACTGTGGCTGCAAGGCGCCTGAACCAGCAGTGACCTAGTTAATTTATTTTTTATTATTATTAATATACACTTCATTTTTTTAGTATTGGATTTTCCTTGTTTTCTGCTGAAGTTATTTTTGTTTGATCTTGCTTTGCATGGGTAAGAAAATCTTTATTCCATTAATGTAAAATGAAAGTGTCTTTTATTCTCCTTATATACAGAGAGCAACACTTTTAGAGAGGATGTAGATTATATTGTGTTTTCCAAAATATTCTGATATGAAAGATTTTAATATTTGAGAATAGTTAGCATGGCATCTGCGCTGTATTATTATTATTTTTATTTATTTAAAAAAAAATGCACAATAGTTAAGCCTAGCCAGCAGACAGTGTGATTTTGAAATAATTTGGCTAGTTTGATACTTTCTAGACCTGTTAAAAGAAACATGCATTTGAAACTATTCTGATATGAAAGATTTTAATGTTTTAGAATAGGTAGCATGGCATCTGCGCTGTATTATTATTATTATTTTTATTTATTTAAAAAGAAATGTACAATAGTTAAGCCTAGCCAGCAGACAGTATGATGTTGAAATAATTTGGCTAGTTTGATACTTTCTAGACCTGTTAAAAGAAACATGCATTTGAAACTATTGGAGGAGCCAGGGGCAATATGAAGATAATTTCTCTAAGTCTGTGATTCCAGGTTGGTGGTCCCGTCTTAATAGGGAAACACTACGCATGACAAAGTATTGGATTTACTAACCTTGGTAATCAGTTCTATAGATAATGTCTTAACAATTCCTATGTCTTTCTGTAGATAATGTCTTAACAATTCCTATGTCTATTGTAATCAATGTCTGAGCAACAAAATAGAAAAGGGTCAACAAGTAATGGGTTGTAGAAGGTCTAGAATGATGATGTATTATCTAACTATGTTCATTGTTGGTTCAAATAAGCATATACCAGTTAGCTAACTCAATGTTAGATTTCTAGTGTCTATCTTGCAAGAAGAATGCCTAAAGATAAGAACAATGATACCAAATTTAATAGCAATTTAATACCTTTTGCGACAGTAGTCTCTTTCCTTGCAACATTTTATTTCACCATAACAAAAAATGGAAAGAAAGACATGGTTTGTCCTTCCTAAGAATATTGTTCAAAATAGTTAAGTTCTATTCTTCTTTCTTTCATATGCTATCTCAGAATCTTGTTACTTGCTTAATGCCCTTTCTAGTACTATGTTTCAAAACATAAGGGTAACATACCCTTCCCTAGACAGTAATAGTCATTGTTTAATCATTTAACAAAAGAATATTTACATTGCTCTCATCTTCTTGTAAAATGTATAACTTCCTACATAGGTTTCTGGATAGTCACATCAGATAGCCCTTTTTTTTTCCTCTCTATTTTGAATCTTCAAGGACCTGTAACATAAACCCAAGCTCTTTTGAGCAGCCAGTGGGAGCTCACCTCCCAGCCTTAGGACAAGAACTATCCACCCCCGAGCTTGGGGAAGACACATGGAGCCCAAGGAGAACACAACCTATTTACATATTTCCCCATTCCCATTTTAACACATACACACAGTCTTTACACAACCCAACAAACACTGGTTTACACATCTCAACACATGCTATTTTACATGATGAATCCATCAGAATTTCTTCGGTTAAAGGGGAGAGAGGTCATCCTCTAGCAGAAAATAAATATCACAATTTCTCTTCCACACATTATAACAATCCAAGTTATTTTTTTCGTGTCTTCTTCAAAGGGGTACTCTTACCCAACTTAATCCATCAAGGGAGGGTAGACACCTGTCTAACAAGTACATTAGAATAAAATACAAAGTAACATGACACAGACAACAACATAAAAGGGCTACCAATTCATAGCACAAACACTTAACAACCACAATCATAGACAACAACATAAAAGGACTACCAATTCATAGCACAAACACTTAACATCCACAATCTAGTTCTTTTACCATCACCCAATCCAACATTAATTTACACTAAGACCTCAATTTCCAAAAAAATAGTATTAATTCATTATTTCATGGTGATAATTAGAGATCAGTGCCTACCTAGAAATAGTTCTATCTCCACATTTATCCTTTCCTTATTCAGTTCTGCTCTTTCCAAATGAGTCCAGAAGATAGAATCATAGCAGATGATAAGAACACAACCCAGATGATAAGAACACAACCAGTTACCCTCACTAGTACCAGAAATTAGAAAATTTACAGCCCCCCTAAAGGTAGTCAAAAATGAAAAAAGATATGTTAGTAGTTTCACAACCTCTTTTTCTTGGACAGATGATTAATAACCAAGAAAACCCAACTGTGAATGATAAAACTAAAAGCGGCACATAGTTACCAGAGGTGACTGACTGTTGCTCAAAAGTGATCTGAATACTGCCGGATGCGAACTATTATTTCTCAGAAGTGATGCGAATAACCCAGAGGTGAACTATTAGTGCTCAATTGTTTCCACCTTCCCTTTTGGGGCAGCAGGTGTCTCAATAGATGGATAGCAGGTGTCTCCACCTTGCTGATCCACTCATCTCAAGAGGTGGACAGTAGATGTCTCCACCTTGCTGATCCACATAGCTTTTCCAACAAGACTCCACATAGTCCATCCCTTAAACATGAATTTTAGTTTATTTAATCAATCATTTATTTTTTTAATCCCATCATAAGATTTATACCCCCCAAAAAGTGCTAAAAATCAGTTTAAAAATTAATGCTTTGTTCTTTTAAGGAGGGGTCCCACCTTGGCCTATGACTTAGGCTGAATAATTTCCTTTTAAACAAGGTATATGAACTTTCTTTAAATGAATTCTGAGGCCAAAGCAAATAATTAAACTTCTAATCATAGAGTATTGCTTTACAACGTTTACCATATTCATACATCATGCATACTACAACATACACGTTAACACAAGATGAACCACATGAAATCACATGTCCCATATAAAATAACACAATGATGTCACATATCCCCAATACAAGATACTCTATACAAGACATTTTCACAAGACACTTTTCACAAAGCACACTTTCGCAAGACATAGACAATGACTAAACAATGGACTTGAGCCTCTTCATATAGGTTAGGTTGGCTTACTAGGAAACCATAATAGGACTCCAAGTGTCTTCCCCATTTCCACTAGCTCAACCTGCACACTTGTTTCCACATTATCAGTTATGATAATAATAGCTAAAGCAAAGATACAATTAATCATCGCTACTTCATCATATATTTTAATCATTCTTGCAACATATAAGAATCTTTCATTCACTAGGCTACTTCAATTAATCTTAAAAGCACATGGAATATAAGACAACAGATCTCACAAATTAATTGTAAATCATATATATATCTATATCAATGAGTCACTCAATCCATGACCAGGTATACCAATCCACACAATCATAACCCAAGAGATCATATAATAGTACATCACAGTAAATGACATAATTTGCTAAAATAAGGTACGAAACAAAATCTAGAAAACATCATATAGGGTCAATTGAGAATATGTGAATATTAAAGTGTGTGTCAATCGTGATCCAATCACAATCATACGTCTCAACCTAGTATGCTACTCATAGTTGTAGTCAGATATACGTAAAAGCCAAACATACAAGGTGTCATCATAGAATCATAGTAACAAAAAAAAATATAATCAACAATCCAAGATTGACTAACAATTGGCTAGGGCTTCCACATGATATTGGTAATAAAATCCAATCACAACAATATATCCCTAAAGAAAGTTCAAGTATGCCTTCACATGGCCTTACACGTTTTCCCATGGTGAGAGGTTTTCTGCTGCTTCAAAAATCGTGAGGAGGTAGTGTAAAGTTGCAAAGGGGTGTAACTTTCATCCTGCTCCTGATGTGATTTAACTGACTGTTCCAACACATCTAGATGGATACATTTACACTAGGCATGGTCTTATTTTTTACCCAAACATGCCAAAATAGTCCAAGCTACATTATACCGACGATATCCCTGAAGAGTCCTTTTGATGTGTTTTTATGCACATGCAAACTCAGAATAAAATACCGAGGTATTCTGTCCTCTCTTGAACAAAGTCTCTCAAAGGATAAACAATGTGTTCCAATGAGACAACTCCAAGGTTCCAGATGTCAGGTCTTGACTTGCAAAGGATAGACTCAGTAGTTAATGTGATTTGCTGAAAACTCACAAAGGGACTTACGCTGAATTGACTCCTTATTCCAATCAAATATGTTATTCTCTTTCTTGTGAAGTGGAACTGACTCTAACTAATTACGAAAAGAAAATGCAAAAGGACAAGGGTTTAGAAGGCTAATCTAAGGACAATGAGATAATGAAACATCTCAAGATAGACAAACTCCTCATGAAACCAGACTTCGCTTTGCCATGAGAACCAACAACTACACAAAGTAGGTGCAATCTCCAAAGGTAATCATATGATTTTCATGTTGTAAACCTTCATCCAAACACCCACTAATGGCGCAGCTTGAATGAGCATCCACAACTAAACTAAAACAAATGTGGTTCAGGCTAACTTTGCACTGCAAATCACCATCGGTGATCCAAAAAAATATGAACCAAGAAGAATTCATCAAATATCTTTACATATATTCAGTACATCAATGCACTTCTAATCTAATTCTACTCTACTTAGAAACATCTCTCCATCATATTCAAGAATTAGAAACCATGCTAACACCCCGCAATCACACAAAATCACCATGTGAGCCAACAATGAGCTTGTATTGATTTTGGAAATACATTTTTACAATAATTTCATATGTCCTCTCAATGATTTTGAAAAGCCTCCTCTAATCTATCTCTACTCTAATAGCATCTACTCCTACTGCTTGATTCCTGCTCTCTCCCTTTGATAATCCCCTCCTTTACAAATGAGAGAAATGGGCCCTTTTATAGGCCTCAAAATTACATGAATGGCCAAGATTGATGCGAGAATCAATGGCCAAGATTTTTACAACAAGGCAATTTGTTACAAAATTTACTATTTTTAGAATCATTGAATGCAGACGGATGATGTGGCAGACTATGATTGGATCAATGTTGTGCACGTACCAGCTCAACATCGAGCAAACTGGTTTGATTTTCTTTGTGTTAATATTGGTTGGAATGTTTTCCTAGATTTTGTCATCTTTTGGAGTAGTCTTTGAATCTTTGAATTTTCACCTCTGGAACTTGGCTACATCGAACTTGGAAAACTTGGGAATTTTGTCAAATTTCTTGTTGTTGTCGATCATGCATTTATACTTTTGAATGTAATTCATCAATTATTTGATGAACTTGCTCATTTCTCTTGTTCATAACTTTCTTGATGATGTCGCTGTGCAGGATGCAAGATTTTGGCTTTGGACTCTGGAAGTAGAAAGATGCCTTGTGCGTGAATTCTTGGAGTGAACTATGGATGATCTTGATGTGGAAATTCCTTCATGCAGTGATGATGTGTTCTCCATCGAATGTTCTTGAACAAGACTCCTCCATGCATTGAACTTCTCTTGTGCAAGCCTTTCATCACTATCCTTCCATATTGCTCTTCATAACTGCTCGCCTCTCCTTCGCATTCACCCTTCACCTACACAAATACCCTGAATCAGCATATCGAAATAATGCTTAAAAAGGTGCAGAAAGATAAAATCTCATCATCTAACACATGCGGGATTTAAAATATGCCATTTAAAAACATCTAGTTCAATTTCGAGAAAGGCCAAAAATACAAATCTTTGCAAAAATAAAACTCGATCAATACTTAAAGAACTTCAATCAACAAATGCAACTCCAATCTGCCCACGTCAAAACCTAAAAGGTAATTTGTATTTGAGCACGAATACAACCATTGCCAAATGCATAATGAGCTTACTCTTTTCTTATGCTCCCATTCTCATCCTTTCCATGAAACCAAATGATATGCTGAGGCAAATCCTTCTGTATCATCAAAATAAATCAAAGTTTGTAGAGAGAGATGGGGATCTGGTAGATACCATTTGAGTGGGTATTTCGAATATGCACATACTGTGCATTGAGAATTGATAGACATGGCCTTCCTTCAATAGAAACAACACTCAAGATGGTGAGAGTGATTCAACTCACATCCAATGAATACACTCTCCCCTTTATGCAAATTAGACTATCACTCAAGCAGTCTGTAAGATACTAAGTTTAGACAGTGTCAAGGGATCGCCAAATATATCGCTGGGGAGGATTTTGTGCCAACAACGTAAGAGACACTTGAATGCAAGATTCTTCAAAGAGATGTGGGTTCAGTAGGTTCGCAGATATTCAAGGCACTAATGCTAAATTTATAATGTCTTTACTATCACATGCCTGGGAGAATCTTGAGATATTCAATGCTTGGCATTAAAGAAGGCTCAAATTAGATTCTAAAGAGGCTAACAGACAACTCCAATTTAATCACCATAAAATTCCTAAGCAGCGAAATGAGTATGCACTCTGTGAATGGATTGCAGAAATCTGCAGAGGCAGGCATTTTGGCACTCAAGGCATAATATAGATAATGCTACCAACCAAATAAAGTCTACCTGAAGTGGCACTCAAGGGACAAGCAGGCATTTAGATGGGGAGAAGATTTCTGAAGGACAGCCAAAGGTCTGCTTGAATGGACGTGGGGAACTGACGGGGATGCTGCCTTGACCAAACATTCCAAATGATCAACACAAGTTCGCTTGAGCGAACTTCTAACCATGCCTTGCATAAATAACAGATTTTGATACAAACCTTGGAGCAGAAATTCTAAGGCATCCTGAATCATCAGGGGCAGGCATTTCAACAGAACACATATAGTTTAGAATTTAGAGTGAATCCCTTTGACCATGCTTGAATATGCAATTTATCCAATGCTAAACTAATTTTAACCTCAAGCCCCTGCCCACTCCTTTATTCACGGGGAAAATAGGATAGAAACAAGACAAAGATCAAAATTGAAAGGGGGGTCCTCTGTTTCAATGGGGCGATGTTGCATATAGGTCACAACATCTAGCGCCAATTCGAATAAATATTCCTGAACATTTCAAAAATAAAAACCCAATCCAAACCTAGAAATGTCAGACAATACCTTTAAAGTCATCATCTAGTTGGGAAATGCACTCGAAAGGGAAGGAGAATCATAAATTGGATTGAGACACTTCATAATTAAACATTTCTAGAACAGTGATTAATATGAAATCTCAAGTGTTCCAAAGATAAACAAGAATCACAACTTCAAAATTCCTGTGTACACCCACACGTTAGGCCAAATAAACATGCATACTTTATCAAAGAGTCAAAATCAAAAGCTTAGCACAACCATTCATATCCCGAAGATCCAAGTGTGTACAATTGAGTTCATTCCCATCCATCAGCAACTAAGATCACCTTAGTTCCTCTACATTAAGCTACATGATTAGTACACACCTCATGAACTACCTGAACATGGGCCTGCTGCCAGCAAGTGTCTATAGCTCTGACAGGTTTGTCTTGTAATTCCACTCAAGCAGAGCCCTACTGTCGGTCAGGCGTCCATAGCCCCAGTAAAGATTACTCGATTGTCCATCTAACTGAGTTATAGTGTGTGATTTGTGATTTTCTTTTCATTTCTTTTCTTTTCTTTTGATTTTCAACATGCTTTTGCTTGGTAGAGTACAATGCAGTACTGCTACGTGATAACTCAGCTAGTTGGGTGTGGACTTACGATGGCGGCAAAGGTGGACCTTTAGATTTTTCACTTAATGTGAGATCACAAAGATTTACTTAGGTACTTCTAGATTTTAAAGCGTGAAAAGATATAACATCTCAAAACAATTCAAGTCATTCTAAACAGTTGATTTATCTTCCAAGAACAAGCAACATGCTATTCAAACACTAACAATGGAGCCCACAATGAATCCACCCATCTGATGCAAGTTTCTCGAAGGAAAACTAAGAGGTTAATAAATAGATTAAGATTTGGCATTTTAAACATGATAATCACAAGATGTCAGTGTGAAGACACAATATATTATTCCCTTCCGAGTCAAGTACAAATCCTAACTAGTTGATAAAGTTAAAGAAAATATCATCTTCGAATTCTAAAGAATTTCATGAACACTTATCAAAGAAATAAGCTAATATTTGCTAAGAATCAGGCTATATGTGTTTGAAGTATAACAATGCCCATTTCACCAATTGGGAAACCCACGAAAGAAACCTAAACTAAAGCAACAACCCAAACTAAAAAACTATTCTAAAGTGATAGAAAAGAAAACCTACTCTAAGCAAGCTATGTACAAAGAGCAGACACGACTCAAAACACCGAAATATATACAAGACCTTGAACGATTTCTCAAAATGAAAAGAAACAATAAGGAACATGTGATAGTTCAGATTTTGGCAAATTTGTCCTTGAATTCAGAGAAAAATTCTCTCACAACACAATCATTGAATTCAGAAAAATGTTTGCACAAAATCAGCAGTTGTGGTGACTCATTTGGACCATGATTAATCCATATGCAAGTTGTTTTTCCAAAATTTCCATAATCAAATTCAAACTCTTCACATTCACAATTTGGAAATTCATGATCTTCAAATTCGTAATCTTCATTGCTAAGAGCAGGGAAAGATACAACCTGGTGGTCCTCATCCTCAAGTACTAATTTTTGTTTGTCACTTATCAATGTGTCGGGAGGTCGAAGTTGGTGATGAATCATACCACTCGCATCCACAACATGCAAATCAACATTATAATCAATAGTGGGCATATCAAAATGAAAAGGTGAAAATAATGGAAATTTAGAAGCATTAAACATTTCACCTGTTAATTCATCATAGATTTTTAGCAACGGATCAAGCATTAATTCGAATTGCTTTGTATATTTGGCCTCCATTTCTTCAACTTGTTCATTTTGGCATAGCTTTGACTGTACTTCATCTATGAGAGCGTTGAGCGCCCCTTCAAATTGCACTTGATTGTCGGGCTTGTGGGTGATGGTTTGCAACACATCTTCATGATTACCATCTCTTTCAAGGACTCTTAATACCTCTTGTAATTCCTTTTCAATGATCTTTTCTAGCAACATGGATGAATATGTAGCAAGGAATTCTTCTTCTTGCAATGAGCTCGAGTCACTTTCTTCTTTGATGGAGGAATCAACATCTTGTTCATCAATTACCTTTGTTTGAACATCTTTTATTCCCTTTTCAACTTCTTCGGCAGGAGGTTCATTCTTACTTGGAAGAATGTATGCAAACGGACATTCCACTTGATTATCAAGTTCACTTGTGCTATCTTCACTTATGAATAACATGGGAACGCCTTCTTCTTTGGGTGTTGAATTGATTTCTTGAAGACATTTGCTCCACAAGTCGTCTAATCTCAATTGCACTTTGGATTCTTCTTCCAACCTTAATTCTTCCTTCACTTGATGAATAGCTTCCTGACAAGATGAACACATGAGTTCTAAATGAGTGGTGTTGTGAATCCTACACCAACCACCTAGAATCAGCATTTCCTTTATCGGCAGGTCCTTCTCGATACTTAGTCTCTTCTTGATCATTTCCTTAAAACTTATGAAGAACTCTCTTTCATCAAACAAGGCTTTGGGAAGCATCTTCATAGAAACAATTGGCTCATGTACCTATGAGAAAGAATTTTTTTCCTGTACTGCTAATTCAATCCTTGATAGGAAAGTTAGGCAATATAGCTCCTCATGTCCATTGGTTTCATGAATTCTACATCCTTTCCTTGATGCAAAGTCATCCAAACTCTTAGGATAGAGTTGCAGACTCAAAGTCCACCAAAGCTGAAGAATATCATCTTGAGGATGATCATATTGCTGCCCACAACCATGAGACTGCTTCACATATGCTGAGAAATCCCTCCTTGTTTTTGGTATTTTTTAATTTTTTACTTTTTTGGGTTTTTGGCATAAAAGAGATCCAACAAATCTCAAATTTGGCTTTGAAAGCTCACTTGGTTCCAATCCCACAATTTAGAGTTTATTTGTATGCTCGAAGTGAAAGAAGTAATGTAAATTTCTTGTTCATGTCCTTTTATCCTGAGTTGAGATGTATGAAATTCTTTGTTCTGGCATCCTCCTTGCTAAACTTTGTCGAACAATATGAGGAGAAGCATGCATAAAAGTGATGGATGATGGAGCGATGAATGATTAAACACTGAAAAATCTATTGTATGCTTGGAACAAATGCAGCAATTCACTGTTCTCACCCTCCTTCTAGTGCCAATTTTGTTGATGTGTTTTTATGCACATGCAAACTCACAATAAAATACTGAGGTATTCTATCCTCTCTTGAACAAAGTCTCTCAAAGGCTAAACAGTGTGATCCAATGAGACAACTCCAAGCTTCCAGATGTCAGGTCTTGACTTGCAATGGATAGACTCAGTAGTTAATGTGATTTGCTGAAAACTCACAAAGGGACTTACGCTAAATTGACTCCTTATTCCAATTAAATATGTTATTCTCTTTCTTGTGAAGTGGAACTTGTTGGTGATGCTGTTAGTCACAACCAAGCACACAAAACAAAAGTCACACAACAATCCTTGTTTATCCTGAAAGATACAATGAATTCATAGAATTCATGATCCCAAGTCCCCGTCGATTAGTTCATAATTTGCTAATGTTACTATGTGGTTGATGTGTATTGCTATTTTCCATTTTGGGGCCTTACGTTGATTAGTAGATTCTGCTTCTGCAACAATGCTATACAGGGAAGTTACTCCACACGGCACATATCTCCAAATGATGTGCCTAAGTTGATATTTGCATGAGTTCTACCCCTATCTGTGATTCCCTGCATGACATTTTCAATACTACATGCATTTAGCTTAAAATATGCTAATGATATTCAGTTATCTACGGGATGTCAGCATATTTTCCTGTTCTGCTTAATATTTATCATGATTTACAGTTTATGGAAGTGATTTCAATGAAATTAAAATGAGAAAAAGGGTTAGAGAGTGAGATTCCTAAAATTACTTGACTGAGATCATTGATCCACATACATGTTCCCATACAGCAATGGAGAGAAGAAAACTAAAATCATACTTCACTAGGACAGTCCACAAATCTGCATGATTTAGTGCAAATCTTCAAGGGTAAAAGTTGACACAACATGCAATGCAATGAAAGCGCTTCTATAGAACACAGCATTCACCAGTACATATCCAGAAATCAACTTGAAGACTACTTAAGGTTTACAATCAGGATATAGTCTGAAGCTTCATCTCCATACAGTATGTTCATAAAACAGGTACATTTACAATGATCTGAGGAGAGAACCTTGAATGTTTCAATAGTTCAGTCCTCAATAGTCTCAGTAATCTGATCTCTTGCATAAAATTGCTACAGGTCTATTTTTTTTTGTGATTGACCTCTTCTCTCCCTTTTAAAATAAAATGGGCTCAATATATATCTCTGGTTTTTCCCCAATACAGTGCCCAAAAACCCTAGGAGATCGATGGTTTGCATCTTGAAATGCAGCATCAGACGGTGAGAAATGAATCCCACTAAGAATTCGAGCAGTATACCCAGACAGGGCACTGCTCCCTCAATAATGTTTCCATCCGCCAACTCCTCCTCATTGAAAGCTCCATCTCCTCTGGTGTATTTGGCCTCTCGAGATCCGGCCCGCCGCCTGGGACGTCATCGTCATTTAAAACCCTGCCTTTGCATTCACCTGTATGCCATCACTATGTTGGCAATCTTGCATCTTCCCAGCTACTCCAAGTCACTCCCTCAATCTGCAGCAAACAAGTAGGAAATAAGCACCATTATTCAATAAATCAGCAGGGAAAATAAACATTTATATTAAAACAGGTTCCAAATGCACAAACACAGCCATCATGCTCAACAACCATGGAAAATGCGCATCAAAAATGCATATACAATGTTAAAACTAGTCAGGTCAACCATCGTTGACCAAAACATGCATTCGGGCTCCAAAAATGGATTCAAAAATCTCATCGCTTCACTTTTATGCCCTTTTTCCTTGTTTAAACCTTTGTATCTTCCGATATACAAGTCGGACGTGATACATCAGACTAATCGGATTTCAAACTGTTTGAATTCCTGCTTGTATATATAACAATGCATCTCGGTTTGTATATCGCAACATACAAATGCATATGTATATAGAGAATTTTCTATTTTTAACTTCCATTTCGAATCCGGCTTGTATGTATAACAATGCATCTTTGATATATAAGCTAGAAATATACAATGATTTAAATCCTTTTCATTTCCTTTTCGCATTCGCACAATGTATTAGTTATTGCATATCAGCTTTGCATGTCGAAACATACAAAGCACAAAATATACAAAAACTTAACTCTTTTTAAACTTCTTATGCATCCACGACTTGCATATGGACGTTGCATGTATCATGACTTGTATGTTGCGTAACATACAAAGTGCGGATATACAAGCATTATTTCTCTTTTAATAACTTTTTCAAATCCGCGGCTTGCATGTTGGTGATCTATAAAATGCAATGTATGTTACGGAATATACATAGCGGGGAACATACAAGCATTTTACTTTAATCCATAACATTTGGGTTCCATTGCTTGTATATAACGCAATGTATATTTCGTAATATACATTGCGGAGTTATACAACGATTTAACTCCTTTTCATGGTGCTTTTAGGTCCGTAGCCTACACATTGCAAATGTATATATCAAATGTATGTCAGATACATACAAACAAAAACATACATGCGACGGACCTAAATACTTATTCATTTCAACTCTTAACTATTTCGAGTCCACCTTGTATGTACAAATATAACTTTAACAAATGCATACAAGGCAAAAAGACATACAACCGACTTTGTAGATGAACCCGACTACTCATGCGACCAAGTACAAACAGGCGTTTGCATATACAAATGACTTTGTATATGGAAAGCGATATACAAAGGTCTTTGTATACAAGCGAACTCACATACAAAGTCGCCTTCTATATGCAACCCGAAATACAAAGAGACTTGTATGTGCAAACAACAAACCCTTCCCTTGTACATTTTACCAAAATGCTCATAACTTACAAAATATGGCAAATTTTAACATGGTTCAAAAAGCAACCGTAGCTCATTTTTTACAAGGAATCCAACCATACTATGCACTGGTACTGAAATGCATTTTTTTCTCTATTTTTAACAAAGTTTGCAATTTTCATTCACTTTTCCCTTTACCACCAAGCAAAACAACACACACACTAGCAAAAGCAACAGCCACAGCAGGGGTCCACATTTTTCTAAGGAGTAAAATGGGGCATGTTGTGAACATCACAACAACTAGAAACCAAACAAAACAATCAAATTCAACCCATTAAAGAACATTGAATGAAATGAATTCATAACTTCCAACTATCTTTTTTGCAAATCATCATTCAACTTGGGACTTAATGTATTCAATAAGGTGCATGAATTTTTATTTCAATTTAAGTGGGTGCACATGATTAATAAGCCTCATCTTGAAGATCGGTTGAATAAACCAGTGTCTTATATTAGACTACGTAGGTGAGGATATTCCCTCATAGCCAACCAGATAGAGCCTTGCTGCTAGCGAGCGTCCATAGCCCTAGCAAGGTTATCGTTACAATTCTCCTAAGTAGAGCCCCACTGGCAGCGAGCGTCCATAGCCCCGGTAGAGTTACTTAGATGGCTTAATCTGGATTTTT
This sequence comes from Cunninghamia lanceolata, assembly GCA_027924645.1. Taxonomy (NCBI): domain Eukaryota; kingdom Viridiplantae; phylum Streptophyta; class Pinopsida; order Cupressales; family Cupressaceae; genus Cunninghamia; species Cunninghamia lanceolata. The sequence continues at coordinate 4,365,179 of BSBN01000901.1, forward strand.
AGTATAATCTATTTTATTTATTTATATTTTTTTTTGTATTTTGATAGAGATTTCATAAGATATTACATTTGTAACTTCATGATGCAAGGAGTGGTCACTTGCTGAAATTAAGCTGAGAATTGTAATGGTAGCAAGGGTGACCTCTGATTTTTCACCTAATAGCTACACTGGTAAGTTCAACAAACCCAAGGATTTTAGGTGTGTCATTGTGAGAAACATTCCTTGAATACTCAACCCATTCTTATTGAATACAAAATTTCACAAGTTAAACAACTTTCTACATTCATGATAGTTACAACAAGCTATGCATGAATTTTAAATAATTAACCTTAATGATCTAAATTTTCCATTGTTTTCAGCGGTTGTTAATCTGCTCCTTCATACTCTAAATCAAAAGAAAGATCCTTGCTGAGGGAACAAAGCAACCAAAACAAAACAAGAAAAACAAAGCCACTGTACAAACAACTATAAAAAGAAAGTACACTATGATACACATGACTATCATGATGCCACTTCAGGCCTGAAAATAGTGTTTGAGGAACTGTCTATTAACTGGTAATGGAACATCCTCACCTGTTGAGGACTTGAGCTTGTAGGTGCTGTCTCCTAGAATTTCAGAAATTTGAAAGGGGCCTATCCAGAGTTTGTCAAACTTACCATGATCACCCTTCCTTTCATGTGCCTTGTCCCACATCAATACTAGATCTAAGATCCTAAAAGCCTTGATTCTGGCTCTTTTGTCAAACCAATGCTTGACAACAACCTGATGTTTAGCAAATTGGTTAATTGCTACACTTCTTTTTTCCTCTAGGTGCATCAGTTGTAGCAACCTAACTTCTTGTTTATTATCTATGCCTAGGTACTCTTGTGCGAACTGCAGTGTAGGAATCTTTAAGTTGACAGGGAGGATGGGATCTGTTGGTAATCATTTATGTTTAGGGTTTTAAGCTTGAGTGTTTTCTAATTTTTCTCTTTCAAATCCTAAATTTTCTGGGTCATGGGGTCTTGCACTGTGTTGTCTACTCTATTAGTGGCCTTCTGTGGTGAGTTCCTGGTTGCTCAGTTTTATCTTCGTGCTGTAGTATTCATTGGTTGACTAGTCCCATGTAGTGATTTACTGCCTTTTCTTGTTGCAATCATAAAAATGTTAAGTTTTGTATGTGCAATCACAAATGTGCATTGCTGGGCTTGTGAAATCCCTATTGGCTTCCAGAAATGTTGAAAATTTGAGTTATATGCATGTTTTAATGTATATCGGGTTGCATATGCATTAGTGGAATCTTTCGCAAGACTCTCGAGAATATTCTGCACTTGTATGCATTTTCATTTGCATATCGGTTCAAGGTGGAAGATACATAGAGGGAATATTTTGTAGAAGATCCTGTGTTTGTATATGCAGGAATGAATGTATGTCAATATACATCAGGTCTTATGTAATGAAAAATATACAAGGAGGCCTGATATACATCTGCTATAGTGTAAAGGTTCATCGCCAGCACATACAATGAAAAATGTACAAGGGTGAATGTATCTCTAACATACAAGTCAACATGCAGGTGTTGAAAGATACTAGGAAAGTATGCATTCATCGAATATTCCGTCCTAGATTCCGTAGTTGTATGCAGGGATTTGTATATTTGTGTTTGTATATTTGACATACAAACAAATATACATTTGCTACAGTGCAGCGGGGAAGATACATGTGGTAGGGCCCGCGGGTATATACAAACGAGTTTGTATATTCGGCATACCAAGGGAAGGTGCAAAGATGTTTGCATATACAAGGATTGACATACAAGTGGGATATGCAAGGTGGACGCGGCTGAAATGTTAACAGCATTTTGAAGTATTTTGAGTTCCGCCTTTGTATGTTTGGGATTGTATATTCCAAATGTACATTCAAATGTACAAGGTAAAACATGCATGCAGGTCAACGATGGTCAATGTCAGATATGGGGCCCACCAGTTGTTTGTGCATTCGCTTGTATGTTTGCATACAAGCCGATATATAGAAAAGGCATATGCATTTTGGACTCGACGGAGATTTCAAGCTACTGCAAAAAACATTTGGGGTCCGTTAAATGTATATCATGTCTGTATATGCACATATACAAGGAAGTATGTAGGGAAAGAGGATACAAGGTGGACCCGATTGAAATTTCCAATTTGCTCTATAACAGTTTGGGGTCCACCTTGTATGATGAACAGTTGTACATATATGTTTTGCATATACAAGGAATTGAGAGACAAAAGGAAGGCAGTTGTATATGCATTTGTTTGTGCATATACAAGGGTGAAAATGGCAAAATGAAGGTGGAAAGTCAACGATGGAGGATCAAGGTGCTTACGTGGCATGATATTATTGGTTTGCAACTTTTCAAAGGTGTTTTGAGCAGCAGATCTTAGCAATGGGGATGTGATCGATGGCTGTGTTTTAATTTTGCTGGAACGATGGTTTTCTTTGTCTACGGCCCATTTTTGAGCGGGAAAATCTTCAGATGTATTTGCTGTTGCATCCCGCAGGTGGTTGAGCCATTATGGCAGGATTGCGGATAGGCATGGGCCAGTGGTTGAATCGTCAAGTACTTGATTTGTGATAGGGAGTCTTCTAGCCGCAGCACAGGGCTCGAGCTAAACCATTCCTCGCCCTTCTCTTGCTTCTTCCCATTTTGTCCCCTACCGCATTAACTATTTTGTGCGCCATTTCTGATCATGCATTGTATCTAGTGAATTTTTGATTTGCCTTGTAATTAATGTGTTGAGTACACTTCCTTGTTGTATAAGGAGGATTGTGTTACTCATTTTTAGTTGTTGAAAACTAGACAAACTTCTGGCTGCAGTAGGAATACAACTTTTTGGTGACTCTATTTCGGGTGTCTCGTGAGTTTATGAATTGTATGTTGTATGTATTATGCATAGAATCATCAATTTCATGTTGATTTAAATGAGTAATGCTCCATTGCATGTGTTTCTTTATTTGTCTCCAAACCGAATGTGTTTTTTCTTCTGATTTTGAACATCTAAGGGGTGTTATAGATTCTAGAACATAGGTTTTCTATATTGAATACTTAGTCTCTTACTTTTTCTCAAGGAGTAGATTGAATGTTTTGGATTAAGTGTTAAGAAGAATACATTGCAGTAAGGATGTTGGTAAGCAGAAATAACTAAATACTCTCTCTTGGGTATTGTCTGTAAGGCAGACATTTCAGAAGCCCCTTGAAATCTAATTATTGTCTCAAGTCTGTGGTAGATATTCACATATATATGTCTATTGACTCCGAGCCCTGGATAGGCACCAATCTAGTCTGGTATCTCTATTGTAACCCAAAGTCCTAGTTTTGCATCCAGATATAAATCAAACTCAAACTTCATAAACAAACCTTTTCGGACTTTAGAAATAGTTTTAGGACCAAAATCCTCTGTCTACAACTGAACATAGGCCCAAAGCTAGCCCCTTTGCACTTATCTCACAGTTTTGGTCTGCTTAATAGAGGATTTATCTGCTTTATGTCAACATCCCAGCAAATACATAGATGCATTTTATAGATGTTGAATAGGGAATACCCCCCTTGGTTCTACAGAGCCTAAAGAAGAAGAGGAGATATTTATAGAGTCCATGTCTTATACTATTGGCCCTTGGCCCATGAATCCTGTTGATCAATGATGGCTATTTTGTAGGGATTACTGGGAATAAGCATCTAGTCTGGAAAAATTACCAACATATTTTGGCGACTCTACTGGGGAATACTTTTTGAAAGAACCCTGATTTTAAAAGAAAACAATTCTTAGTAATAGGTGGCGACTCCGAACTAATCTCCCAACCGATAAAGTAAAAATTTGTATGCAAGGGAGATGATCCCAGCATAATACTCTGTTTGAAGAGTTACCCACAAAAATGATGTATAGGAAAAAGGGGACTGTTCGAGCTAGTCAAGATGGTTCTCCTAGCCCCAGGAAAAATAAATTTATTCAGGACAATCCAGGATCTTCAGAGCAGACAATACCTTTTTTTCAAACACTGAGGCTGAAATTCAGAATGTGTATCAGAGACAACAAGGTGGTGGATTGAGAATAAGGTCAGAAGTGTTTCAAGAACGCCCTTTCCATGACTCCCCTGATAGATTTGAAGATGCTGAATCCCTAAGGGATGATGATAATGATGATCAGAATGTGATAAAACCGTCCTCTTCTATGCCTAGAGAGGAGGAACTAGCTGATGAAATTAAGAGCTTAAGGGTAGAATTAGAATATCTGCAAGTAGTGAAAATTAGAGATGACATGAGACAGAAAGTGAAAGCCCTGAGAGTTGCTCAGAATAATTCAATTCCTACCCTTGAAAATACAAATGTGCAAAGAAATCAGGAAAGGAATGAGGTCTAGGATCAGCATAATGATCAAAGATAGAATGCAAATAATGCTAGAATACCATTAAATAACGTAAGAAATTAGAATGCAAATAGAAATGCCAATGCTAACCAATTTGGTAGACAGCCAATGCAGTTGGACAGATTCAGACAACTGGTCTTTGATGGCATTCCTGGTTATCCAAATCCTATTGACAAACATGTGAGGCTGCAAGTGCCTAAATTTTTAGGAAATAATACTGTGTCAGGTGAAGACCATCTAAAAGCTTTTCAGAATATCATGGACAACTTTGAGGTTGAGCATGAGGATGTTTTCATGAAATCATTCATGCAATCCTTAGTTGATGAAGCTAAGGAATGGTACAAAGGTCTGCCTGACAGAAGCATTTCATCATGGGATGAATTTAGGAGAATATTCAAGGAACAATATGGTGACAAAACTGATCCTAGTTTCTTCATTAATGAATTTACTGGCATTGCCAAAGGATCAAATGAACAAGTTGCTAATTTCAATGCTAGATTCATGAAGGTATTGAACAAATTGCCACAGGACTTGAGGCCTAATGAACCTATTTGCATAGTGTTGTACATAAATGCTTTTGATGCCAAGACAGCTTATGGATTAAGAGACAAGGGACCTCACAGCCTCAAAGATGCCTTCAAAATTGCAACAAATATTGAAAATAATAGAAAAGCGTCTGGTAAGACAAATAGAAGGGATGATCTAAAAATTCTGTAAAATCTAAACACTAAATCTCAGAGTATCCAAGGTAATGCATCTACTTATGAGGATAAAATAGATAAATTAACAAATGTTGTTAAGGACCTAAGTTATAGAATAGCTAAAAATGAAAAGGGGATAGGTCCTGACAGGCCAGTTTACCAAAGGCAAGAAAGAAGACCATCATTACATGATATGCCGTATAATACTAATTGGCATGATGGTAAACCCGTCCTCCTGCACAACAATACAAATCCAAGAGCTCAGAACATAAAGGAAACTCCTGATCCTTTGAAGAAAGATATAAATATTGTTAATGACACCCCATGGTGTATAATCTTCCAAATGCCTCATTCACAGTCACAATGTATGATTGCTCAGTCTCTATATAATAATGCTGTTGCCTATGATGAATGCAATGAGACACATTGCATGGAGGATGATAATGTCAATATGCTGTCTACAAACAGAGGATACTCTTTTCATGATGCTGATGCAAATGTGAATGATGAGATGCAGGTCTATCAGTAGCTTTCTTATGACGAAGATGAGGAAGACAGCTACGCTTATGCTCAGGATTCACACAATTTTTTGAATAGTTTGAGGAGACCTTCTGATGAAGAAATTAGAGCCTTCACAGCAGCAACAGTAGCTCAAGTCAAAAGTAATTACAATCTCAGGTGTAAAGCTTGGGTAGGCAGCTCACCTCAACCGGAGAACACTTTTGTGAGCCAACCAATGCAAAATTATAAGGGGACTGAAATATATAAAAAACAATGGAACAATAATAAACAAGGTTTTAAGCAAAAAATAGGTTACGATTCTCAAAAAATGGAAAACACAGTTCCTCAGGTTGAGGATCAAAGTAAAAATTTTCAGAGTAGCAATGACAGACAAGGAGCTATAAAAATTAAAGCTAGATCATCTCAGGATGGAAGTAAAATGGTGGAGCAAGCTACAACTGTTATTCAAAATTATGCTCCATTTGACATCACTCAGGTCTTGTCTCAAATAAAAGTCTCTGTTCCACTAATGGAACTGATGAAAGTAGAAGAGTTCAGAAATAAGGCTGTGTCCTTAATCTCAGGAACACCCTGTCAAGCCAAGCAGAATGATGAACCTCAGGCCAAGAAACAGGCCCTGTGCATTGAAGAAGATGAAGTTCCTAAGGTATATTTGGGGATGACCATGACAAAATGCCCCTCACAGGTTGAACCATTTTATGTCTCTCTTGTCATAAATGGAAAAGTGATTAAGAATTGTATGCTAGATTCAGGTGCATCAACAAATATCATGCCTTTAGCCATCATGCAACAAGTAGGGTTAAAGATAGATAAGGCATGTGGGAAGTGCTATGCAATGGATGCTAGGGAGGTACCTATCATCAGAATTATGAAAGATGTTGATTTGAGACTAGTAGCATATCTTGAAAAGACCTACAAAATGAACATAATAGTTGTTGATATCAAGCCACAGTATGGCATGTTGCTGTCAAGAAGGTGGGCAGCATTGATTGGTGGAAGTATGCAATTAGATCTGTCATACGCTATGATCCCTATGAATGGTAGGAATGCCAAACTAATCAGGGAGGAAAGATCATCAGAGACAGTGGAGAATCAAGAATCAGAGGAACAGATATGCTTTCTGAACACCGACTATGATAATTTCAGAGTTGTCTCAGATGTTAAAGAAGGTAAAGAGGGAGACATGTGCATTCAAAAGTCTAATCAACAGGGCCTCTGGACCATGTATTTTGATAGAGCTTGTTCGAAGGAAGGATCTGGTGCTGGGATTGTATTTCTGTCTCCATCTAGTAAACTTCTAAAATTCTTTTTCTTGTTGAAGTTTGCATGTACAAATAATATTGTAGAGTATGAGGCTCTGTTATTAGGATTGAATGTCGCTTTGAAGCATGGAATGAAGATGCTCAAAGTATTTGGTGATTCAGAGCTAGTTGTTTCCCAAGTTAGGGATAAGTATGCATCAAAAAATAAGAGGTTAAAGCAATATAAGCATGTTGTTTGGGATACAATCAAATTGTTTGATGCTTTCTCAATGAATTGGATAGAAAGAGTAAAAAATGTCAGGGCAGATTTTCTAGCTAATGTAGCTGTAAGGCTAGATGATATAACTCTGTCAGATGTAACAAATGTAGAGGTCAAACTTAGACCTGCAGTGCCAGATAATGTATGCAGCTAGCAAGTGTTTGATGATGATAAAGATTTACTAAGATTTCTGCATTGTATTGATAAATATGAGAACTAGGAAATGGATTTTCAGAATTTTGTAGAGGTGGTAGATGGGAAAGAAACTCTCCTAGGGAAGGAAGTAATTCAACTAAAGACAAATAAAATCCCTAGAGGGTTAGTTGCTTTAGAGAGAACTTTTGACAATAGGGACCAACTCGTCACAAAGTCATTTCCAACAAACAAGAATGATTTAGAAGAGATAAATTTGGGGACATCTCATGCTCCCAAAAACGTATACATTGGTAAACAGCTCAAACCATATATCAGATCTATGTTGATTGCATTACTGAGAAAGTATAAACATGTTTTTGCTTGGTCATATGAGGACCTTAAAGCTTATAGAGAGGATCTATTCCAGCATGAGATCCCATTGAAGCCTGAAGCTAAACCATTTTGACAAAAGCAGAGGCCTATCAACCCAACTTTAGCTCCTAAAATGCAGGAAGAACTCATGAAGCTTAGGGAGACTGGAATAATCATGTCTATCAGACATTCAACTTGGGTGTCTAACCTTGTCCCAGTCAGAAAAAAGAATGGTGACATCAAACTTTGTGTGGATTTTAGAAATTTAAATGTGTCTTCTTTGAAAGACAATTATCCATTGCCAAACATGGAGGCCATGTTGCAGAAGGTGACTGGCTATGAGCTTCTATCTATGATGGATGGATTCTCAGGATACAATCAAGTGAACGTAAAGGAGTCAGAACAGTTCAAGACTGCTTTCACTACTCCATGGGGAACATATGTATATGTTAGGATGCCATTTGGACTGACAAATGCGGGTGCCACATTTTAGAGGGCCATGGATGTGGCTTTTGCAGGATTGATTGATTCAATCTTAGCTATGTATCAAGATGATTTAACTGCCTTTTCAAAGAAAGAAGAATAGCACTATTTTCATTTGGAACAAATTTTTATTAGAGCATTAGAGTATGGCATCTCACTTAACCCAAAGAAATGTGCCTTTGGGGTTGTAGAAGGAAAACTGCTTGGACACATTGTTTCCAAGGATGGAGTCAGAATTGATCCTGAAAGGGTGGCTGTGATCAACAAAATTCAGATCCCAAAAATAGTAAAAGGTGTTCAGTCCTTCTGTGGACAGATTAATTTTGTTAGGAGATTTGTTCCTAATTTTGCAGAGACCACCAAGGAGATCTCTAAAATGCTGAAGAAGAATGTAATTGTCAAATGGGAAGATGAAGCAACCAAATCATTTCAAGACATAAAGGAGGCAATAAAGATGGCTCCTATTTTAAAATCTCTAGATTTTTCTAGGCCATTTCAATTGTTTTCATTTGCTTCTTTCCATACTATTATTGTATGCCTATTGCAAAAAAATGAAGGGTTTGAATAGCCTATAGCTTTCTTTAGTAGGTCATTGCAGGCTGCTGAATTAAAGTATGATATAATGGAGAAGTAGGCATATGCATTGGTCAAAAAAAGTCAAGAGCTTTAGGCCCTATTTGGTAGGCTCACAAGTAATTTCATATGTGCCTCATGCAGTAGTCAAAGATATATTTACTCAATAGGAGGTAACTAGAAGAAGATGCAGGTGGATAAACAAACTGCAGGAGTTCAACATTGAAATACAAATCACAAATTTGGTAAGAGGACAAAGTTTAGCAAAGCTAATGACACAGTCAAATCTAGAGGCATGCCAAGTGAATGAAGTTATAAATATGTCAGAATCTGAATGGTATAGGGACATAATATACTATTTGTAGAATTTTAACTGTCCTTCCCACTTTAGTGATAGTCAGAAAAGGACTTTGAAGCTATAGGCTATTAAATACATCATTGTTCAAGGAGAGCTGTATTGGAGAAATCAGGATGGTGTGTTACTCATGTCTGTTGATGAAGATCAGGCCAAAGATATTCTCAGTGACATGCACAATGGAGTGTCTGGTGGACACTATGCTGCCTATACAACAACCCACAAAATCTTTAGAGCTGGATACTGGTGGCCAACCCTCTTCTCAGATGCACACAAAATGATAAGAAAATGTGATCCTTGTCAAAGGTTCTCAGGGAAATTAAGATATGAAGGTGCATTGCCCCTTAGGACTATAGTTGTAGAAGCTCCATTTCAGCAATGGGGGATTGATTTCATAGTGGAAATCTCAGAAAAATCAAGTGGAGGGCATAGTTGGATTCTGGTTGCCACTGATTACTTCACTAAATGGATTGAGGCCATTCCAACTAGAAAGGCCACAAGTAAGGTGGCGATCAATTTTATTTTAGAAAATATCATTATCAAATTTGGGGTGCCAATAAAATTAGTTACAGATAATGCTATGTGCTTCAGGTCTAATGAGTTTGTTGATTTTTGCAATAATTATGGAATGAATTTGTCTCATACATCACCATACCATCCGCAAGGAAATGGCCAGGCAGAGTCAAGCAATAGGAGCCTCATGAAAATCATCAAAAGGATGGTGGATAAAAATAAGAAATCTTGGGATTCAAAGCTGAAATTAGCATTATGGGC